>CM052800.1:60980443-61109769 GCA_028533885.1 Nasua narica | reverse complement strand
GGGGGTGGGAGAGGATAGCTCCTATGAATTCCTGAGCTGCTAGGTTCACTGGCTACAACTGACCACATTCATCTAGAGTTTCTTACAAACAAAACTGAGCAGATGCAAAGACAAAATTTGTGTCATGACAAGTTCAAAGTTCTCTAGTAAGTCACTTGTGTTAGAACAATTTCACGTTTTCAGAAGAAGCACTATAGCAGAAGTTACTGTACCTTGTAAATTCCATAAAGAAGTTATTTGCACTGAATGGGGCATTTCATTAGGACATTAGATAATGTACCACTGAACTAAACTATCAAACTAAATGACAAAAAAGCACGTGTTAATTAGTCCTCTGGATAAAATCTCTATGTACACTAAATATATGTAGAAGTCGGACACAGATTAGCATCTTTTGCAATATTGTTTTATCCTTTCTTTTTTTAAGAAGCTATTACTAATGGGGCACCTGGGTGGCTCAGTGGGTTAAGCCTCTTCCTTCGGCTCAGGTCATGATCTCAGGATCCTGGGATCGAGCCCCGCATCGGGCTCTCTGCTCATCGGGAAGCCTGCTTCCTCCTCTCTCTCTGCCTGCCACTCTGCCTACTTGTGATCTCTCTCTCTCTGTGTCAGATAAATAAAATCTTTAAAAAAAAAAAAGAAGCTGTTACTAATAAAAAAATTTCCTTACATTATACTACACTTGATCTTAGCCAAAAGGCCGAGAAGCGATAAAAAAATTTCCTTACATTATAAAGAAAAAGAAGCAAAAGAGGGGGGTTAATTCCTTGTAGGTTCCAAAATATATGTATCTTTTCTCCTTCATATCTAGAGTTGATGTTTCTAACATGTTTCTATGGTCAGGTTTTCATCTTTGTAAGGTCTCATATGCTGGTGGTTTGCATTTTACCTGAAACTAGGCAAAACCCAGCTTCTGGCACCAATCGTTAAGAGAACCAAACTATGTTCTGGTACCACTTGGCCATTCACTAAATTGGTAACCATAGACTTTAAAGATTTAGATCACTTACTACTTCAAGGCTCCTGTGTCTTTAAGAGAGAGCATAACTATTTCAAAGTACCTACCAAAATTCTTCTGAGAGGCAGGGTAGACTTCAAATTGCAATCCATTCACTCAGAGTGTAATAGCTAGAATTTTATCTTCATATGGTATTTTTCAAGTTTGCCAAGAGCTTTCACAACTATTACCTCATTTAACTTAATATAATTACATGTCCCCATATCAATGCGCACTGTGAATCATTTTCCTATTCATTCCATTTTTTTTTTTCCATTTGTGTTATTTGAAATCTTTCCAACCTACTTTTGGAAAACGAGACTTAACCAAGCATTTCCAGAAATGTGTTACAGTGAGTGTTTGAAGAGATCAGTTACAGCTAACATATGTAAAGCACCTGCAGAAAACTTCTGCAGCAGAATTGAAATTGATGAGGCATCAGTTGAGCCATTCAACTGTTGAGCTTCTCAGTTACTTAGATCATAGAAGCCTTTTGTGTTTGTTTGCTTGGTTTGGGTTCTGGAGAGTGAAACTGGTTTCAAGAACAGGCTGTCAAAGGAGGCCACAGGGGGGAGATCCAATCAAGTCCTATTAAGGGGGAACAGAACTTCTCTCTGCCTCTGCTTTCCATGAGGAGAGATTTGCCCTAAATACCAAAAGTTTCTTGTGCATGAAGTGGAGGAAGTTACCTGATTGGTAGTTCCAGAAAAGAACTGGATATGAGTCGCTCAGGTCCCTTCTGCTTACCCCTCCCTTGTGATCCAGCTGACTACACAGTATAGGCATTCGGTTCTGTTCCTCCAGATCCCATGGCTTAGAGGGCAGACCCTGCCTCTGCCCACAGTTTAGAAGTTCACATCAAGGGAGTGTTAGGATATGCTGTCCTGCACCCAGAATACTCAGAAATAGAATACTGCATGGTGTGCAATTTAGGGAGCAAAAATAACATCAAATTCTGAGGCAGTGGGTGGGATCACACTGTGTCAGTTGTTGACTTTTGTGGTTGGCAGGGGCCTATATTGCCCATGCAACTGGTTTTCACAGTTGTGCGGTGTGCTTATAATCACACTCAGCCAGAGTAGCAGGTCTGGATTTTGAACTTTCAAGAGATCAGTCACTGTGGGATTTTGCATCTGGTGGGAAACTGCAGTTTTTGGTGGCTTGTCCACAGGTGTGTGGCTATTTTTATAAAACGAGAGGCTCTTTTTACATAGTCAGGGCTCCCCAGGCCTTAAATAAAGTCACAGGGACCATACAGACCTCCAGAAGCTGGCAGCTACAGCACGACCTTGAACTACCTGCTATGTGGGGACAACAGGTCAAACAGGTTTTGTTGATTTTACTGTGTTTCTCAACCATGTATGTAGGCACTGTCTTTAAATGCACAAGTGTCTATGTTTTAGAAGTGCTTTTGGAGCCATGTGTTTGAGGGCTTAGCTTTACATTTTTTGTACCAGATAACATTTTCTTGAAGAACACAAAAAGATACTTGTCCTCACTAAACTCCTCTAAAGAAAGAAGCTTTAAGAAATAGCGATGCCAGTGTGAGTTCAGAAATCTGCGGAAGATAGTTCTCTATCTGGATTAAGGATGAAGAAGAGAAAAGAACTTTCTCTAGGTGAAAGAGTCTTTAGGGCTAAGCAATTTCCTAGCAAGAGCAGGAGAATCACCCACCTTCTCACAGAGAGAGCGGGGACCTGTCACTGGACAAAATCCCCACAAAATTACGGTTAGGATCACCCAACAAAAGGCCCAACCGCATGCCCAAGAAGATAGTAGAAACTCTTGCAAATTCCGTAGCTTGCCCAGCATGTCTCAAATATCTTTTTCTAACAGTAGCAACCCAGTTAACAGATGGGTTTTGTCTCAAGATCTGGTAATTCCCAAGGGCCAAAGGTAATATATTTATACGTGAATTCTCCCAATTGAATTCAATTTTCCAAGTCATGCTTTCTGAAAACAGGGCACAGATCGAGCAGCATCCTGATCAGATTAAAATCAAGACAGTCTACCCTGTTCTCAGACCTCACTGAGCCTCTTCTAGAATCTTTAACATCACTCAATATTGAGTTTGGAGAACACAATTATCCCTGGAAAAACGCCTCTAAAGGGATTAAGTTTTTTCCCTAAATTTGGTGGGAGTGGGGCCAGTGCTATAATAATGTCATGAACCCATTTTTTAAAAATTAGGTACCTCAGAAACTTGGCAGTGAATAAATGCCATTTTTGAAGCTGTAAAGGAGCTACACCCATTCCATAAGAAATTATCCAGGCTGCAGCTGTGAAAGGAAACTCATCCTCTCCAGCCATCAAGAAATCTCTGTTGAAGCTGATGAGAATCAGAAATTGGCAAGGATGATTTTTTTTTTCACTAATTTCTTTGCAGCCACAAAGGTAAAATAATTTGATTCTGGGTTTTAATTCGTTGGACTGTTTAAATTTGAACTTTGATTTTTGTTGAGAAATTTTAAAATGGGCAGAGATTTACATTTAAGTTTAGGATGTCCAGGGTTTTTCTGGCACATTATTTACTGGAATAGCTCCATGGGGTCACTTGGTATCATTGCAAAATCTCTAATAAGCCTGGGCAATGTAGGTGAATAATAATTTGGACTGGAAATAGAAAGGGGAGAGAATTTTCAGCTTTAATACAGATTGACCTTTTTAGACCCTTCTAGAGGAATAAGATGTCCCTCCTACCAGTATCCCAAGGAGATCCACAAACAGTCAGAGATCAGTGACAGCCAACAGCCTCGTGATGGTGGGAACAGGCTATCTTGATAGACAGTAGATTTTCTCCCCTGAGACAATAGCACAGATCCTGCTTTCTACAGACTCGATGGTTAAGCTGCACAAAGTAAGAAAACAGATCCCTGGAGAATATTTTGAGGTATGAGGGGATGGGGGTGGAGACATTCTCTCCTCCCCCTCACGTTTTATAGTGGGGTTTTTCTAAGATCTCTCACCCCAGAAAGTTAGAGTCAGTTAGCTGATTAATGAGTTTAGGAGAGGAACTAGCTAGGTGTAGCTCAGCTTTCCCCACATCCTCAAGGAAGCTGTCTGCTCTAAGAGAGTATATGCTCTCCACCCTGCCTTTAGGTGGAGTTTGGTATTAAGAGACTATTGTTGCCACATCCCCAAGTCGTATCCTCCAATACTAATTTTATCAATCATAAAAGTTAAAGCAGAATTTTGACCTGTTTGATGTCCATCTATCTTATCCCACACATACAGGTAAGACTGAAGTATACACATGTACATATGTACATTATTACCTAGGCAAGGAAACCAAGGCTGACCCTTATGGGGCTTCCTTAAGGGCGTACAAGGGGAAATAAGAAGAGTCTCTGACAATATTCAGTCCAGTGAGTAATAAAGGGAGAGCCATAGAGTTATACCAAAGGAAGCCACAGAAAAACCTTAGCCCACTCAAGTTTTCAAATGTGAGCATCTGAGTGAAAAATGACAGTTTCAAGCACAGTAGTTCCAAGTTCACATCCACTCTGGTTTTAAGTCTGTAAAGGAAGTCCCACGCAATTATTTGAGCATCTAAGTTTAAGAGACCAAGAATACAATGTGCCTTAAAGCAGGAGTAGGGTCACATAAAAGTTGTGAAGCAAGCAGAAGCAAGAGCACAGCTGTGGGGTATTGGCAGTGATGCTGTGTATTACATGAGAAGATAGGAAACTATCTTTTTTGGGACACCTGGGTGCTCAGGTAGATAAGCATCTGCCTTCAGCTCAGGTCATGATCCCAGGGTCCTGAGATCAAGTCCTGCATGGGGCTCCTTGCCCAGCAGGGAGCCTGCTTCTGCCTCTGCCTGCTGCCCCCCCCCCCAACCCTACTTGTGTGCTCTCTCTCTCTTTCTCTCTGACAAATAAATAAATAAAATCTTTTAAAAAAAAAAAGATAAACTACCTTTTTCTACTTCCCCTGTCATCACACCTTTAGCATCTGCTGTCAGGCTGAAACATAAACGGGGTTATTCGTGAGATAGCACGGTATAGATGAGAAGCTGAATCCTAAAGAAAAATCAAGGAATAGGAAAACAAGCAGGGTATTTTCCTAATAGCGTTCAATAAAAATAGTAAAACCCATTTTGATGACCATATTGTCACAGACCATGGCAATAGTTCCACTGGCCTTTATAGTTTTAGGGTATTTTTTTTATATGTCACTCCTAAGAATCCTCTGATACAAACTAAATCAACATGATTCTTTCCTACAAAAAAAAAAAAAAAAAAGTCAAAAACAAAACACACTGGGCGCCTAGGTGGCTCAGTCAGTTAAGCATCTGTCTTCAGCTCAGGTCATGATCCCAGGGTCCTGGGATTGAGTCCCACATGGGGCTCCCTGTTCAGCAGGGAGTTTGCTTCTCTCTCTGCCTGTCATTCTGCCTGCTTGTGTGCTCTCTCTCTCTGGCAAATAAATAAATTAAATCTTTTAAAAAATCATTAAATCCTGGTTATGCCCATGGTTCACTCAATGTAAAGCCATTAGTCACAACTAGGACTGGCAGATCAGACTCGGACGGCTTAAAACCTCCACCTTCCTTCTAATTCAACATTTTTGCTGTAATCCATGCACTCATACAGCTGGAAAATTAAAACAAAAATATTTTTCTGAGTAAAAACTCAGCCCAGACTTGACAACTACCTTTCTGATATCCGGAGAAAGGTAAATTAGAGTTTCCTTACTCCCCTAATATGGACAATGGGATAACCCCATTCCATTTTATTCCTATCTTCAAATAAACTAGAGTGAAAAGAAAGACATTAATAACGTTAATGAAGAAGATGGAAACAATCTGTCTCATAGTTTAGTGCCATCCAATTGTTGCCAGTCTCCAATTCTTTGTACAGGGTTTGAAGTATGGAACAGAAAATATCTCAATGGTGAATAATAATCAGAGATTCCTAACTTCTCCCCCACTCTCACCAATAACCACGTAACTCAACAAAAACTGTTCCCAAAGATAAACAAGCTAAATAAGCTGCATTAACACAAAAAATCAAAATAGGATGAGACTTTTGTCCTACAATAGGATAAGAATAAGATAAAATAGGATAAAATTCCCAATTCTTGACTGAAGTGACCTCTTGAAGTCATAAGGAAGAGTATGTGTCCAGATTATGAACACACACACACACACACCCATGAGAGTCGCCAGACTATGTTCTGTTTAATCATCCAATCCAGTCCAGGCTGTTGAATAGCTTCCTTGACTAAGGGGAGATCAGAAGACCTGAGGAGCTGGGCTCTTCCAGATAATTTTGTCTGAAACTTTTTAGTTGTTCCTTTGACTTATGCAAGTCAAATCAAAAACCCTTTCTCCCCTTCATATTTCAGAAGTAGTAAGTAGTAGGAAAACATCCCTCAGGAAGCTAACTCTTCTATCAGGGATCAAAACCCCCAAAACCAAAAACCCCCAATTTTTGTATAGGTCATTTCTATTTGAGAAATAGAATTCTTTTAGGTGTCCCCATCTATTTCTTCCTCTCATCCAATGACCAACAATCTTCTTCCATCTCTATCATTACCTCATGGCTGGCCGAAAGGACAGTAGTTAATCTGCAGAAATCTTTTGACCAAACCCTGTGCTGACTATTCTGTCCTTAGATAATTGGCTCCACAAAGATGCACTTGCTGCTGAATCTGAACTACAGACGAAGGCTCTTATTCATAATTGGAGCTGACACTTCACACAACCTGTCACCAACATAACATTAACTTTAGACCCAGAGTAACGAAAATGAAGGTCGCACACTTCGTTTATCTGCACCTCACCCACCTGAATATATTTGTGACCTTTGGATCACTGAAATATTATTTTTCAGAGGGCAAAAATAATACAAGAAGATCTTCACCGATCCTTATATTATAATAAAAACTACCAAGGACAGAAGAAAATCCTTATACCAAAACTTAAAGCAACGGATATCTAGTCAAAACACAACACACGTATCAAAGCCAGCTTATCTCTCATGAGAAAGTCATACAGCCTCACTATTTTGTTTGGTAAGAAATATTCAGTTTTACCATACAGAATTGGTATAAACCTTGGCTGAAAGAAAAGACTAGGATTTTATTTGAATCAACTTTTGTGGCTTACCTCAACTATTGCTATTTACTTCCGACATAAAGGATAAATGAATAAATTGTATCCGGATACTCACAGCAGAGAGCTCAGTTCTGGCCCCTAACATCAGACGCGGCCGCCGCGGACTGAAAGCTACTGTTGGGAGGTGCTTTTATTTTCCTAACAAAGTAGCACCCTCTAGTGGCTTTTCAAAATCATCCAGAAGTACAAGCCAAGCATGTGACATAATTTGTTTACTATCCAATTACGCAATGTCAAAACACTTAGGTGAGAACAAAAGCTTGCCCTGGGCGTTGCAAGAAGCAACCTCACCCTGTGTGTTCTCTAGGGATGATGGCTTTTAATGGTAAAGACATTTAAATTTCATTCCTATTTCACATCTATAGTGTGGCTCTGAGAAAAATATACCTTTCCCAGGTAATAGTTTATTAGCCTATGAAAATTATCATCATTATCCCCATTATCACTAGTGCCACCACTGCAATTAATATTAATAGAAAAGTTGCCATTTAGTGAGCATTTCTTATATACCTGAAAATGTATTCATTGTCCTACATATTATATCTCCTTTAAAACTCACTATAAAGATAAACCCTAGGTTTATCCCCATCCTGTGTTATGGATGAAATAATTGAGGTCCAAATATGTAATATAAGTTGCCCAAGGTCAACTACCTGAGTAGAGGTTAAAAAAAAAAAAAACAACTAAAAAAAAAAACTGAGACTCAAAACCATCTTTATATGTTTGCAAAAACTCTTACGATCCTGATTTCAATCAGCAGAAATTATCAGTAGCTTTCATACATATCCAATGTCATGAAAGCAAAATTTAAGGGAATTAGTCAATAACAATGAAAATAAAATTGAAAATTTGTGCAAAATGCTTCAGGTTCATGTTAGAAATACAAACATTCCATAGTACATAAAAGTCAAATATCAAGTCATGGATGGCAAAGCAACAGTCTCAAGAGAGCCAATATATTTCCTGTTTTAGTTTTAGTGCATGCATTACAAAAGGGTACAACACTTGTTCGGTTATGATATTTTATAAAATCGTGAGAGGTATATTTATTTAGCAAGGCATTCAACAAAGCATTTAGTGAATGTGGGGCGCCTGGGTGGCTCAGTTGGTTAGGTGTCTGCCTTTGACTCAGGTCATGATCCCAGGGTCCTACTCACCAGGGAGCCTGCTTCTCCCTCTCCCTCTGCCTATTGCTCCCCCTGCTTGTGCTCTCTCTGTCTCTGGTCAAATAAATAAATAAAATCTTTAAAAAAAAATTTAGTGAATGCCTCTAACATTACCTCCAGTTCTGATAGTCGAAGAACCAGGATCACTGTGCTAAGCAAGTTGTTGTGGGAATATCAAGAATTATCAGGCAAGAAGACCCAAGAGCTAAGAATTTTTTCATGGCTGCAAGATTTATATATTCCATCTCGAATGTTATGTGTCTGATCCCAAGCAGATAAAACTCTTTCTGGTACTTACTTAAGGCTTGAAAGAGGCCAGAGAAGCAAACAGGAAAGAATGTTTATTGTGCATCTGCATGCCTTTCACATATGTCACTGTGTCAGACAATACGAACTGTTCTCCGAACCTGTTTCCTTCTCTTCTCAGGCAGAGTTGACGGCACTGCCAGCCTACACAGTGCCTGGGTGTGACCATACAACTGGACTCTAACCGTTGGGCTGTGAGCAGAAGTGCTATGTACCATTCCCATGCCTACCACGGGAAAATGTCGCCCTTCAGATTCCCCATGTTCCTTTGTCCTTCTGGATAACTGGAGAGGAAATAGTTCCTAGGAAACTCAGAATGCCATGCATTGCAGATAACGGGCATAAGATGGAAGGAAGGAGACTGAACCTTTGAATCAATGCTTGGAGAAAAAACATCTAACCATCAAGATCACCCATTTTATGTTTATGTGAATAAGAAATAAACTTTTGGTTTTTTTTAGAAATACACTTCTATAAATTTTATGCCATTATTCATGTTTCCATTTAATTGTTGGCTACAGCAGTAAGCATTACATTAACACAATTATTTAATCTTCACAGAAAAGTTAGTAGTTTTAAGTGGGTTTATAGATGAATAAAATGAAGGTTCACACAGTTTAATAACTAGTCCAAGTACTGACAACCAATAAAATTCAGTCCTGAGTCAAACCCACATCTCTCTAATTCCAAAACATGTACTGTTGCCTCTGTGTTACATTAATAGCCCATCCACCTGCCTTTCAACTGTAATGAAACTACTACGTTCCTTTGTAATAGTCAGCTTAGTTATATGCTGCAGTAACAAATGTCCTTGAAAATCTGACATTTTTACAATAATAACGTCATTTATGTCTGTGTTAGCCTCAGTTCTTGCTGAATACTTTCTTCATCCTGGGACCCAGGCTGAAGGAACAGCCCTTACTTTGGTCTCACAACAAAGAGATCACATCATTATTCTTTTTCTTTAGAAAAGAATACAAACTGTTTTCTTATTCTTTTTCTTTAGAAAAGAATAATGATAGAACTACATGATGGCTCCTAAATGTTACTCTATGCACATTCCATTGGTAGCAAGTCAATTAACCAAGTCTGAGATCAATGGAATCAAGAAGTATAACCCTCAAAAAGAAAAGGGCAAAAATAAATAAATAAATAAATAAATAAATAAATAAGAAAAAGAATGTATTTGACCACGCCCTCACTCTTGAAAGCTAAAAGAGAAATGTTATGAGAATGTTATGATGAAGAGAAAGTGAATTATAACCAAATTACGAAAAAGAGGAAAAGAACGAAAATATCAATGAGATTATATAGTCTCCTTGATCACCACCCAAAAAAGTAATAAAGCTACAAATTTAATTAAAAGATATGCCTGAATCCAATTTGCACATCTGAAGAGAAATTAGATTGCTAAACCATCTCAGTGACTATCTTAAACACACAAAGACACACACACACACACACACGCACACACACTTACTTAGATATTTTAAGCTATAAGTTGAAGAAAAGCTTACATCCTCACAGAGAATATATTATTGACTGTAAAAAACAAGCAAGCCAAATATATGTTTGCCAATTAATAAAGGTGAAAGAGGAAAGATAAAAGAAATAGAGGCGAGGGTGGGGACAATGACTGAGAAAAACCGCACATTTTTGCTTATAAAACCATAGACAAGGGGCGCCTGGGTGGCTCAGTTAGTTAAACATCTGCCTTCGGCTCAGATCATGATCCCAGGGTCCTGGGATCAAGTTCCGCATTAGGCTCTCTGCTCAGTGGAGAGCCTGCTTCTCCTCTCCCTCTCCCTGCCGCTCCCCCTTCTTGTTCTCTCTCTCTGTCAAATAAATACACAAAATCTTAAAAAAAAAAAAAAATAGACAAGGAAGTCACAGTTCCATTCTGGCAGTTGATGTTCCCTATTCATTTCCTCATGTCATAGTCCTACCTGTATTTTAAAGGAAATTACTTTTAAAAACTATGATTAAGCTGTCTCAGGTTATTAGAGTCTTGTTAGTATATTAAATCAGACATATTTATCTAAATATTTCATCTCAAATATTTGATCCAATTTTTAGTCAATAATGACCAGTCAAACATTGTCTAACTCTGATTAACTCACCTTTGTTGCCCTTATAAAACAAATTAGTCTGGGCATCTCTATCTTTTCTCAAATCATCTTGTACATTCTAGTCTCACTGAATATTTGATAAGTGGATGATTGAATGAATGGAATGGAAATTCTATGCTTCCCAGCATGATTTCACTTACGTGCTTAAAAGTTCTACAGTAAGACTCAATGTTATACTCTTCTTTGGAACCCAATAAAGAAAACCAAGATGACATATGTACATGAAAACAGTAATGAGCCAGAATGAAACATTAACTTCTAGGTGGGGAAAAAATAAAAAATAAATCAATAATAAAATGGACAGAATAGTCAAATTCAACAGTCATTTGCAGAACATCTATGGATTTAGTGCAATTGTATTTTTAATGTTAGTATTTGCCATTGGACTGAAGCTCTGAAGAGCAAGCCAGCCATATCTGTTTCAATTGGTATATCCTTAGAATCTAGCACAGAAGCTACCACGAAAGGAGCTCAGTGAGTACTCACCAGGATGAATGAATGAATGAATATTAAGATGGTGCTATGATTGGGGCACCTGGGTGGCTCAGTCAATTAAGCATCCAACTCTTGGTTTCACTCAGAGTCATGACCTCAGGGTCGTGAGATTGAGCCCCACATGGGGCTCCATACTCAGCTCAGAATCTGCTTAAGATTCTCTGCCTCTCCTTCTCCATCTCCTTCCCTCTCTATCCCTCCCCCAACTTGTGTGAGCATGCACTCTCTTTCTCTCTATAAAATAAGTAAATAAACAAACAAATAAATAAATGAAATCTTTAAAAAAAAATTTTACGTGGCTCTATGATTATTTCACATAAATTATCTTTGTTAATCTTCAGAACAACCTGGGGTTGGGTTTATCACTGTGAATTTTACTAATGAGGGAACTGAGACTAGAGAGACAAGATGTGTTGTCCAAGTTCTCATAACTAACAAGAAGCAGAATCAAAGGGAATCAAAGGGAAAAACATTAGTAGGTAAATACATAATTTATTCTGCCCAGAATAAGTGCTTGATAATTCAATGAAAGCAGTTTCCTGGGTTAGTTAAGTTGGAGGGCAAGATAAAGAACAAAAAATAGATTTATTTACCAAAAAAATGGAGCCAAATATTCAGTGGGTTTTTCCATGATAAACAAGAGAAACTAACATGAAATAGAAAGAATGGCAAGTGAGATTACAAATACATTTATCACCACTAAGAATGTATGTTATGGATAAAGGCAGCAGAGAAAAGTCCTGATATGCCAGAAACGATGGGAATAAGAGAATTAAATTTCTCTGTAGAAATACGAACTTCATAATTAAGATACTCCTTTAGCCTACAGAGCAATTCTGGCACCAGAAATGTCACACGTATAAACCAACTACAACACACCCTGCAATGACAAGATGAGGCCCCTTAATTCTCAGGTGTCTAGGTCTCCAATTTTTCCATTGTATTATGTCATTTCTCTGGTTTGTGTGTATCCTCTTGTGTATCTTAGTCAAGATGAGGGCTTGATAATTGCCTCAAAATGATAAGACAAATAAAATGAGAAGGAAAAAATAAAATAGTTGTCTTGCCTTTACTATAGAGTTTCCCAGATTATTGAAGTAATCCATAAAAGAATGTTCTTTATTAACAAATTCTAGCTAATAAATACAAGTAGAATGAAAGAATTAGAGTAGAGCCCTTTTGCAATCCTGATGAAATAATGAATCTACGCAATAATGGGCAAAGCCTGCTAAAACCAGTAGGTGAAAGGCAGCTGGGGAAGTTATAATGGATGGATCAGCTGACAAGATCTGAACTCACTGATCAATTACCACAGAAAATGAAACCAGGTATCATGAGCTTTCTGATGTGGTTCAAGAAGAAATATATTATACCACTGATCAGGTAGTCTTGCCACAAAAGAAAATGGGAGTCTGATTAAGCCTCTAGGTCTACTGCTCTTTCTCAGAAAACCCAGGAGTTGAAAGGAACATGGTAAATGACACCTCCTGGAATGCAATCAGCGAAAACCAGGATGTAGGGAATTCTAAAAACAAGTGACCTATTTTCTTCAACAAGGAAAGGGCAAGTGAAAAAAGGGGAGAAAAAAAAAGCAGGAAAGAAATCTAGAAGTCTTGATGTGCACCCTAAGCATAGAAAGACACACACCATGCATTGTGGACCTTGTTTGGGATCTGATTCAAATAATACCAACTGGAAACAGACATGAGATAATCAGGGAAGTCAGGATACTGAGTGGACATTTAGTGATAATAAGAATTGATGTTAACTTGGGAAATGTAATGATGCTGATATAGTCCTCATTCTTTTACAATGCACACTAAACTCTAACATAAAATAATAGGCAATCTTAAGTTTGCTTCAACATGATCCATTAGGGGAAGGAGCATATAAAAATTACAGTTGAAATAAAATTGGCCATATGCTGGTAATTCTTGGAACTGGATGATCAGTTTTTTACATTATTCTCTCTTCTGTTTTTATTTTAAATTTTCCATAATGAACAATAAAGACAGAGATCACCTGATAGAGTACCTAAAGAACCTGATATCTCCTTATCATAAAATGAACGTTCAAGGCGTTGTAAGGAGCACGGTGTAGCACTGTAGCGACCGGTTAAGTCCCCATCCCTAGAAATCTAGACTTAGACTCGTGTATGGTATGGTTGGAAGAGCAAAAGAAATTCTTTTCCGGAGTAATGTTTTATAGCGCTGTTAGTTTCTCTTGTCTCTAATACACCAGCTGATTCTGGTCTTGTGAGAACCTTGTCTCCCAGCTGAAAAGCTTCCATCTGTGCTGGGGTTGGGCGTGGAAAAGCAGCCGCTCCATCTGCCACAAACGCATGACCTGCTGTCACCCACAGCCCTGAACACCAGTAGGAAACTAAACACTGTAAATCCATAGCAACCCCCTTGGTGCCATCCAGACTTGCAGGAAGCTCTAGGAAATGTGTGCTGATACGGGTCACGGTGATTCACTACAAACCGGGCAATGTCTCACACACTGCCTACCTCACCCACTTCTTCTGCATGTAGTTCCAGGGACTCCAACGGGATCCATATGAAGATAATGATATCCCTAATAATCTGGCCTCTGTTTTTCCAAGAATGTGTATTTTAGTATGGCTGGAAATGTATTTTAGTTGAAAAACCTTTTTTTTTTCCCTTTGGGGAAAGGCCACCGTGCACCTGTTCACATTCTTCATGTGCAGTAGAGAGGATTGGGGAGAAACAGTCAGCAAGTTTAGCAGCCAGCATTAGTCAGGGTTTCTTTAGTGCAACCCCCAGAAGGGAAATTTTTTTTTTAATTTGGCAAACACTTGAATGCTAGATATAGCTACAAACAGCCTTTGAGAGATTAGTCACCTAGATATCAGGGAATAAGATAATATGTGGTATGTCATTATAGTTAGAGAGGAAATCATAGGAAATTGGTTGTTTCCAATCAAGTATTATGAAAATCTAGAAAACACCTGCCAGATTCAAGAATTCTTAGATTGGTAGTCAAAGAAGAGATGAAAAAGCCACAAAGAAAAAAGCTGAAATGTAGTCCTCTGGTTATATGTCAAGTGGTGTTTTTCCTGGGTAGAAACATTTACAAAACAGTACTGATGACCTATTTGGGGAGAAATATTGTGTGACTTTCTACTATATTATAATTTATAACTATTTGGATTTTTTTCAAAGTCAAAGTCATACTAATACAGGGCCAGACCACTAAATAGTAAAAATATATTTAGAAGTCTAAATACATGTCTACTTGCCCTTAATATATACCTTCAAATGACATTAAACCATTATAAGGAACTGCTTTTAAAAATGAATGAATTCCACAAGAGTACCACAGTGCCAGCCAGGTTCCACACAGGCCATGGTGCAGACCTCTAAAACTCCAGTCTTTGAGCTCCATTGGTTGTAAAAATTCACAGTAATCAGCTCCTCTTGTTTTCCCAGGTGACGGTTTAGGGAAAGTGTGTTTCTTGTGCGATCCCCTGTGTACTGCTCTCTCACACTTGCGCCCTCTCTCTCTCTCTCTCTCATCAGGGCTCCCACCTCTCCACAGCACCTGTGATCCTTTTCTCCCCCAAATCATGTCTCCACACTTCCTACCTTCCATAATGTGGCCTCTTCCCTCCCTCTACTTGATCGGTTTGTTCTCTCAGTTCTCAGATCAATTTCTTGGGTGTTCAGAATGATTTATTTATCTAGCTGTGTTCAAGGGAACTAGACAAGCATAAGATCCTCCTACTATTCTGCCATCTTAACAAAGCAGGAAAGAATACCTAATGGAAAAAAGTCTCCTCAACAAATAGTGTTGGGAAAACTGGACAGCAACATGCAGAAGAATGTCACCAGACCCCTTTCTTACACCATACACAAAAATAAATTCAAAATGGATCAAAGACCTAAATGTGAGACAGGAAACTATCAAAATCTTAGAGAAGAACACAAGCAGCAACCTCTTTCACCTTGACCAGAGCAACTTCTTATTAGACTTGTCTCCAAAGGCAAGGAAGGCAAAAGCAAAAATGAACTATTGGCACTTCATCAAGATAAAAAGCTTCTGCACAGAATGCCTGGGTGGCTCAGTCATTAAGCGTCTGCCTTCGGCTCAGGACATGATCCTAAGGTCCTGGGATCAAGCCCTGCATCAGGCTCCCCACTCTGCAGGAAGCCTGCTTTTCCCTCTCCCACTCCCCCTGCTTGTGTTCCCTTTCTTCATCAAATAAATAAATAAAATCTTTAAAAAAAAAAAAGCTTCTGCCAAGCAAAGGAAATGACAACAAAATTAAAAAGCAACCTACGGAATGGGAGAAGATATTTGCAAATGACATAGCTGACAAGGGGTTAGTATCCAAAATCTATAAAGAACTTATCAAACTCAATACCCAAAAAACAAATAATCTAGTTAAGAAATGGGCAGAAGAAATGGGCAAAGACATCTCTCTCCAAAGAAGACGTACAAATGGCCAATAGACACATGAAAAGATGCTCAACATCACTCATCATCAGGGAAACACAAATCAAAACTACAATGAGATACCACCTCAGACCTATCAGAATGGCCAAAATTAACAGCTCAGGAAACAACAGATCTTGGTGAGGAAGCAGAGAAAGAGGAACCCTCTTCCATTTACACTATTGGTGGGAATGCAAACTGGTGCAGCCACTCTGGAAAACAGTATGAAGGTTCCTCAAAAAGTTAAAAATAGAGCTACCCTACAACCCAGCAGTTGCACTACTGGGTATTTACCCAAAGAACAAAAATAGTGATTTGAAGGGGCATCTGCACCCCAATGTTTATTGCAGCAATGTGGAAAGAGCCCAGATATCCATCCATGGATGAATGGATAGAGAAGATGTGGATATATATACATACAATGGAGTATTCCTCAGTCATCAAAAAGAATGAAATCTTGCTATTTGCAATGATGTCGATGGAGCTAGAGTGTGACTATGCTAAGCAGAATAAGTCAGTCAGAGAAATACAAATAATATGATTTTACTCATGTGGAATTTAAGAAACAGATGAACATAGGGGTTAAAAAAAGAGAGAGGCAAACTGTAAAACAGACTCTTAATTATAGGGAACAAACTGAGGTTGCTGGAGGGGAGGGGGACAGGGAGGAAGGTGGGTTAAATGGGTGATAGGTATGGGCGCCTGGGTGGCTCAGTTGGTTAAGCGACTGCCTTTGGCTCAGGTCATGATCCCGGAGTCCCAGGATCGAGTCCCATATCGGACTCCCGGCTCTGCGGGAAGTCTGCTTCTCCCTCTGATCTTCTCCCCTCTCATTCTCAGTCTCTGTCTCTAATAAATAAATAAAAAAATCTTAAAAAAAAAAAAAAGAAAAGAAAATTATTAAATGGGTGATAGGTATTAAGGAGGGCACTTGTTCTGATGAGCACTGGGTGTTATATGTAAGTGATGGGATCACTAATTTCTACTGCTGAAACTAATCTCACACTATATGTTAACTAGAATTTAAATTTAAAAGGAAAATAATTAATTCCAAAGACACAATTGGAAATTGAGATTTGCTATCAAACCCTAGAAACTACAATTTGCCTGATTCTGGAGGAATGGTATCTCAAACTGAAAACTGGCCAGGAAGTTAGAAATAATACAAAACAAGTTTTTTGTTGTGGTGGTTTTTTAAGATTTATTTATTTATTTGAGATAGAGCATGCATGCAAGTGAGAGGGAGGGGCAGAGGGAGAGAATCTCAAGTAGACTCTGTGCTGAGCTCCGAGTCCTAACCAGGGCTCAATCTCATAACCCTGAGATCATGATCTGAGCCAAAACCAAGGGTCAGACTCTTAACCCACTGAACTACACAGGTGCCCTTGCAGAACTATTCTATACTGACAGTCAAGGGACTGGTCTCTAGCCTAGTTCAACTGCATATTATCATGAAACTAGACTAGTCACTTAGCATTTCTGAGCCTCCCTTCTGTTGCATATAAGATGAGGGATTTGTAAAACCACAGTGAGATACCACCTCACACCAGTCAGAATGGCTAAAATTAACCAGTCAGGAAACGACAGATGTTGCCGAGGATGCGGAGAAAGGGGAACCCTCCTACACTGCTGATGGGAATGCAAGCTGGTGCAGCCACTCTGGAAAAAAGCATGGAGGTTCCTCAACAAGTTGAAAATAGAGCTACCCTACGACCCAGCAATTGCTTTACTGGGTATTTACCCTAAAGATACAAAATGTAGTGATCCGAAGGGGTACATGCACCCGAATGTTTATAGCAGCAATGCCCACAATAGTCAAACTATGGAAAGAACCTAGATTTTTATCGACAGATGAATGGATAAAGAAGATGTGGTATATATATACAATGGACTACTATGCAGCCATCAAAAAATGAAATCTTGCTGTTTGCAACGACGTGGATGAAACTGGAAGTTATTATGCTAAGCAAAAAAGGCAATCAGAGAAAGACAATTATCATATGATCTCACTGATATGAGAAATTTGAGAAACAAGACAGAGGATCATAGGGGATGAGAGGGAAAAATGAAACTGGATGAAACCAGAGAGGGAGACAAAGCATAAGGGACTCTTAATCTCAGGAAACTGAAGGTTGCTGAAGGGGAGGTATGAGGTGGCTGGGTTATAGACACTGGGAGGGTATGTGCTATGGTGAGCACTGTGAATTGGGTAAGACTGGTGACCCACAGACCTGTACCCCTGAAACAAATAGTATATGTTATTTAAAAAAAAAAAGATGAAGGATTTGTACTTTCTGCTTCCAAAACCTTGCGTGACTTAATAAATTAAAAACATCATAAAACTGGAGAATACTAGTTTAAAAAATTTCAAAATATAAAGGTGACCATCCAAAAAGATAAATGGATTATCCATTACAAGATTTCTGAAAGAAACTAATTGCGAGATTGGGACATCGTATTTGATGCTAAGTTTCCCAGGGAGAATAGTTTTTTGAAAAAGAACATATTCATCAGCAAAAACAACCTTATTCCTGGAAATAAATTTAAATAGGAATTAATTCATCTCTTACCTATAGTAGAGAATCTGGCTAACGTTGTAAAAATTTGTCATTTAATCAATTATGGCTTTACAAATGGCACAGAAAAGTCACTCAAATGCAGGTTTCAATTACAAATCTTCCCCATAAAGAGAGCAAAACATAAAGGGATACTAGGATGAGATACTGTGGGTTAGGAATGCTGTTCGCCGATGACTTCGTCAAAGAACGGAAAGAACTCTTTCTCAAATAGCAGATGTCTTTAAAGAACGTTATGCAAAGCAGCTTTGTAGTCAGCATTAATTGCTTCGTCTAACTTCATTTGTATTGCTTCTAGGCTGTGATGTTAGCTCAGGTTCAAAACACATGCTTTAGATACCAAAGAACTAGGGGCAAACTCTTCATTTTGTTGTGGAAAATGCAAGCCTGACTGGTATTTTGCCGAGGTAGGAGGTTAACCTGCTCTGTGTGTGCAGCAATAGGCACATCCCGAGTTGAGCAAATAAAACAAGGTTTTGAAAACTTTCCAAACACCCCCACATGTTAATTGTATAGTGCAGAGCACCTGCACATGCAAAAATGTATAGGAATCTTTATTTTAGGGATATAACTCTTGATCTATGATTTCTATTATTGCCCTTTCCAACTACCATTTGTATTTGGACTTCGTGGTCTTTTGTCATATTAACTTATTTTTATCTTTATAGGATGAAATATGTCATCCTTTTCCTTTATGTTCCTAGGTTTCTGTCCTATTATCTTTAATATTTTTTCTTAAATTTTGATCTATTTTGCATTTATTTTAATGAATGTAAGAAAGGGATCTAACTTTGTTTTCTTCTAGACAGGCTGCCAATTAGGATAGTATCTTTATTCAATAAACCTGGTTTGGGATTTTATTTAATTTTTTTTAAATATTTATTTATTTATTTGAGAGAGAGAGAGAGAGAGAGAATGAGAGGGGAGAAGGTCAGAGGGAGAAGCAGACTTCCCGCAGAGCTGGGAGCCCGACATGGGACTCAATCCCGGGACTCCGGGATCATGACCTGAGGCGAAGGCAGTTGCCCAACCAACTGAGCCACCCAGGCGCCCTTGGGATTTTATTTTAAATGTAAGAAAGGACGTATGCTACTGAAGGACTTATTTATTTTTTATATTTGTTGTTAAGTTTTTCCCTAGGAGAATTAGTGGCTGAGACATCTAGGTGCTTCTTGAAACGTATTCTACTTAAACAATAAAATGATGTCATAAGCTTAAATAATGATTATCTTTATGCTTATTATAATGTAAGATCCTTAAAGACAGAAACCCTACCTTATTCATTCTATATCATACTATAGTTTGCGGGTTACTTTGCATATATTAGGTGTTCAATAATACTTATTTAAATTAACACTATGGTCATAGAACATACATCCAATTTATCCAAGAAACTTGAGGATATTTTAAAAAGAAAAGAGGCTCAAGCTCAACTCTCACCATTGAAGATTCATTTTGTAGGATGTGAGAACATGTCTACCAATTGTAATTAACCAGAAAATTCCCATAGGCTTAGTGTGATTGCAGTATTTGAAGGAAAGAGGCCACAACTTAACTGATCATGAGAGCAAATACAGAGATAGTTAATTGTTACAAATATTGTTGATTATATACCCAACAGGCAGGTCCCTTCTTCTTTGATAGCAAATAAGACTTTTGTTGGAGCTTTATTCTCTTATGTAAGAAGGTTATTTCTCCAAGGTGAACTATGACTGTTGTCATAATTATGACATGATGTCCCATTTCCCTTGACAGTGATTGGTTCAGGCATGGACATGTGACCCAATTCTGGTTGAAGAGACCTACAGGCAAATCTGCTGGAGGAGTTCTTAAGAGAGTTTTCTGTGATGATAATATGGAATGCAAGAGATGAGACCCTCTTCTTTTTCTCTGGTTGCTGTTGATCTGTCTTACAATCACAAATTACTCAAAGACTGCAAAGACCTGGGTCCTTAAGGATATTGTTGAGCCCCTAAACCAACCAACCCTGGAACTTTCTCTAATTCCAGACTTATCATTACATGGAGAATTAAACCCCTTACGTATAAGAGGGATACTTGTAGTTGGATTTTCTCTACTTAACAGTTGAAAGCATTGTAATTGCTACACACCGAGCAGTGAATAAGAGCACAGACTTTGGATCAGAGGCCAGCTTCACTATCCACTCCTTTTTATTTTGAGATTGAAGTAAACTTTTATCTAGTTTCGGCTATCTTGTTTTGTTCTATGCAACTGAAACTAGTCGCAATTGAGTTTGTTAATCAATGAAATAGGTAATTACTGATATCAAAAGGATAATATGAAACACGATTTTTTATTTAGAAAGAGTTGAACACTTTTCACTAATCCGTAAAATGAGCACCGAGGACCTTTCTTTGATTACAGAATCAATGATTAGAATTCCAAAGTGGCTGACCATATAATTTGTCACCAAAATAGGACATTTGAGAGTAAAGAAGTTACTAAATTAAAATTATATAATTTTTTGAAATATTTACTTATTGACTGAAAAATGGCTTTATTTAAAAACTATTCTCAATTAAAATTCTTGCTAAAAATATGCACATGTATATTAAAACAAATGCTTAAAAATTTATATTAATTATGTAATTTAAAATAAAATAAGCAGAATAAATTAAGTAGTCCCAATATGCATTCACATACTATAATCGGTTTCTTAACCATATGGGTCTAATCCTAGGTCACTGGAATTCTTCCAACTGATGTCGTTTTCCTAAATGCTTTTATTGGTTTATTTTTGGGTTGTTGTTGTTGTTGTTTCTCCCCACAAAACTGCCTGCAATCCTTTGCAAAGTAGCATTTTATAGTCAACAAACTTTAAAATGTTGACATCTTCAATCAGCTTTTCTGTGTAGCATAAGGTTTTTTTATTCTTATTTGCTACAGACAGCAATTTTTTCACTTAGAAATTTATTTACTAATTTATTAATATTTCAATCCAATATTTTCAGAATATTGCCTTCTGCCCACTTCAGGGCACCTTTCTTCAGTAATTATTAAAAAAAAGAAAATATAAATCCTAACTCCTCTTCTTATACATGCTTTAAGTTTTGTAAAGTTATGGAAATTGCATGTATACATCAGCATGAGTAGTAAGGAAAAAAGGGAATGGTTATAAACTTTTGCTCACAACAGCTTAAAATAAGAATAAATTTGCAGTGAAACAACTGGGTATTTTTTAAAATTTCTTCCTTTCTGTTTTGTTCTGAGTCTTCTATTTTCCAATAATATAGAAATTCCATGTAATATCTATGAGTCCCTACTGATATGAATACAGTATTGAACCAATACACACGAGAGAACAGACACATGTCTCATGCAGAAGAATTACAAATGATTTATATAGATACCCTGCTCTCCAAAAAGTAGAGTAGAGCTCCCCGCTACTTATGTGTGAGCTACACATACTGACTTTTCTCAAAGAGTATTTGGTATAGGAAGGTGAGGGGCAGGTAAGTAACTTTTGAGGACAAAAACCTGACAAATACCACCTTCCTCATGTAATCAAGGTCAATATCAACGGTGATAAGTCCTGTTGATAGGAAGTACTCTGATATTGTACTCTGATAAGTACTCTGGTATGATGTGATGGAAATAGCCCTTTATCTCTGTGATCTTCCTCCTATAAAAACCATAACCCCAGTCTAGTCTTCTTACTTAAAATGGTTCAAAAAAGTTTTGATTTTTAATGACAACAAAGTTACCTTAACAATAATCTCCTCAAAGTTTTGAATGATCATCTAACAGATCAGTTTATAATTCAGGACATACACATGTATAATTCAGACTGTCTTTTCTGAATTATAAAGTTATTTTCTTTAGGATTGGAGCCAATTATTCAGGACAGATTCTAAACATTGTAGCAAGAGAGCTTCTCATGGGGATGCGTTCGATTTTAAATGACAGACCAGACCAAGAAGGGGTGTGTGTGGTGGCCGGGGCCGGGTAGGGGGGGCGGGGGGGGAGGTGGCGGTATTGAATAAACACCTTCTACTAGCTTCTAGGTGGGAAGGTCCTTAGAATAAATAAAATAAGAAGAGATTAATTCTAGTGAAGATTTATACTTCTCTTAATCTTCTCATCCAAGCTGTGTTACAAAAGATCAAGAGAGCGAAGCCTAAAGCTTTTCTTGAGACCCATTATAAGCCCCTCAGAATTTTGTTACTGCTTCAGGCTTTTTCTTGGGGAAGAACAGTAAAGATGAGCAGTGCTTTCCCAGATCAGGGTGAAGTGGTAATGATAGTGGTAAGGATGATGCATGCTAATGATAACAGACAGCAGTATTAAACCACTAATCATGTAATTTAGTAGGGGTACCTGGGTGGCTCATTTGGTTAAGCATCTGTCTTTGGCTCAGGTCATGATCTCAGGGTCCTGGGATTGAGCCCCATGTCAGGCTCCCTGCTCAGTGGGGAGACTGCTTCTCCCTCTCCCTCTGCTTGCTCCTCCCCCTGCTTGTGTTTTCTCTCTCTCTAATAAATAAATAAAATATTTTAAAATATATATATATTTATATATGTATTTATACATATATGTAATGTGGTAAGGAATATGTAATATATAAATATATAACATATATATTCCTTACTAAATTATATAGATATATAGATACATATATATTATATAGATATAATTTAGTAAAGAACTTCTCTTTCCCAACCACTATATTAGGTGCTATACATTTAGCAGTCATGTACTACAATCAGTTTGTGAAGAAAATATTATTCCCATCTTAAATATGAAAAAATTGAAGTGCAAGGTAATTGTTAAAGCCCTACTAACAATAAGTAACTTGAATGTCTGGACCTTCTCCACTCTATGGTACTGCCTCCAAAGAATATGAATTTATTCATGATATATGAGTAATCATATATCATGTATGTATGAATGATTAGCATACATGCATTAAAATGCATAGAACTGTCTAGTTGTTGGAACATGATTGGGAGGAAGGTATTCTTTTTATGTGGCCCCTAGAGGCCCTGATGTTAACTCTTGGATAACAACTAAAAATACAATTGCTAACCCACTCTCACTTCCTCGATTTTTTTTTTTAACTGGAAGTCATGGAAGAAAAGTGAATTGAAATTTCAGAGATGAAGAATCTTCTCCTATCAGCTCTATTGCCATGGTCAGACATGAATATTGATGATCAAGATCCCTTTCCCTTTGATCCCCAACCCTGAGACTATCATTAAGGACACTGACAGTCTTACAGAGAATACTTTCTCTTGACCCTTCGTGGTTATCAATGAATAGACATGGTCAGAATTAATGAGATATAGAACAGTAGTCACTGCAGTAAGCGTGATGAGCTTTTCACTATTTCAGAGGTTAGACTGGAGAGCTGAAGTAGAGGTTACTAAAAATCAGTCCCTGAGTCCAGGTTCTGCCTGGACTGAGTAATAGGAAATGAGGGTCAGCCTGAGAAAAAAGAATCACTAACTAGAAAGAAACTTGAAAAATAATTACACAAAAACAGTGAGAGAAGATCCCAAATTATAAGTATGTTCATTGGGCACCAGGCTAAGAGATACAGTAACCAGAAACTTGAGTGTCAAATATCATCAATTAAACTTGTGCATGAGAAACAGTCTCTATTTCTCAGTATTTTGTTTGTCTTTCAAGTATGCCACATACACTGAAATTAGTTTTCTTCCTATCCTTATAAACACATGTAAATAATTTAAGGAGAAGCTCTTCAAATTGCTCCAAATTACAGGCATTAAGAAATTCCCCTATAGGGTCGCCAGTGTGGCTCAGTAAGTTGGATATCTATCTGCCTTTGACTCAGGTCATGGTCCCAAGGTCCTGGGATCGAGCCCCACATCAGGCTCCCTGCTCTGCGCAGAGCCTGCTTCTCCCTCTCCCACTCACCCGCCTGTGTTCCCTCTCTCACTGGGTCTCTCTCTATCAAATAAATAAATAAAATAATTTTTTAAAAAAAGAAATTCTCTTATAGAATGTTGCATCTGTGTACAGGAGAGGCAGCAGTCTTTGTAATTTTATGGAACTCATAAAGGGGCTCTAACTTGTAAACTGTGCTTTGATTGTCATAGCAAATTTGTATTCAACTATAGTATATTATATCCTTAGGTAGCATTGCAGTCATCATCCTAAGGCCTTGTTGGAAACGCTTCCAAAAACAAGTACCTTCAGCTTTGTTTTTACATTCACAGAAGGGAATTAAAAAGGACCAACTGTAAAAATCCCATCCTGATACTAAGCGGAACATTTATTAAAACCACTCTAAAAGTGAAAGAGTATCAAAACAAACAAAAATGAATAACTTATGTGAGATATCCCACCCCCCCGCCCAAGTAACTTTCGAGAGAGAATTGTAATTATTTGTTGTATCTTTATATTAATTTTCTAAAAATAACCGAGGATACTATGAGATTATATTGAGTAGCACCACTGATTCTAATAATTAGCATAATAATAAAAAACATTTATTGTGACAATACATATAGGTTAAGTCACTTGCTTAAGATCTTACAGCTGTTGACTGGCAGAATGAGGATCCAACACACCCATAGGTAGGTTCCATAATCTGTGGTCTTAATGAACACTGGGCTGTTTCTAGAAGAATGGGATTAACTCTGAATATTAAGAAATTAAAGTGATCTGGAACTTCTTCTCAGGTATTCTGACGCCAGATTCCTATTTTTTTATAAGGAAACCCCTACTGATTTTTTTTTAAGTAATCTCTAGGCCCAACATGGGCTTGAACTCATGACCTCAAGGTCAGGAGTCACATGCTCTACCAACTAAGCCAGCCAGGCATCCCAAGGAAATCTTACTGATTTTCAATGTGGGGCTGTCAAACATTCCCTGAAATACTCAGACTGATCTAAGAATCTCATGGGAAGAATAAAGGTGAAGAGAACAGTCATACTTTTGGGGAACAAGCATTATTCCCTGGGCTTTTTAACCTTACTCTTGGTACTTCATTAAAAGGTAGGAACAAATTAATACAAAGTAGATATTATAAAAACAGGCTCACGGGATTTGAATAGATGGCAGCCTAATCTGGTCCAACAGTATAATACCTAAGGTGAAATTCCATTTAGCCCATATTTTAAGCACACTTGAAAATACAGAAGTCCATTCTGTATTTTCTTGGGCAATACAAGAAGTAAAATATGTCATACTTGACAAAGTCACACAGTAAATAAGATGAGGTCCACAAGGTGAGAACCCTGGGCAAAGAGCCTTTGAAATCTTGCCAGATATTCCTTCCTATGCTGACAACACCCGGAATTTTCCTCTAAGGTGGATAATAGCTAATAAATCAGGACAGAGGGCAACAAACAGAACACCTGTTGGCTGAGACACAATTACTCAAATGCATCACCTTCTCTTCCCTTCTCAAACTTGGATACCCAGCACTTCTATCTCAGGTTCAACCAGATGAACTCTAAAGACCCTGAGAATGATGACATTCTGAGCCTTTGTGGGAAGAAAATAGTGATGACAAACAAATAAGAGAAAAGGTCCCCTTTTTTTGATAATTATAACTAAATATGATAAATCATCTTCAAAGCTCTACCTATTACAAATATATTTCTCATTTAAAAATAAAGTATGTGTGGAGGAGGAGTGAAGATGGCAAAGAAGTAGGAGGACGCTGGGCTTGCCTTGTCCCTTGAACACGGTGGTATTGAGATCACCCAGGAAATTGATGGAGGACCAGAGGAAGGATCTCTGCGGTCAGAGAGAGACAGCTGGCAGGTGCAAGGTATGTGGAAGTGAATTGAGGGAGAGAAAAGCTGCCTTGCTTTGGAAGGGAGGGAACCCTTTCTGTGGGGAGAGAAAAGGAAGAGGAGGAGAGAGGAGTTGAGAAAGTGTGGCATCGGGTCGCACAAGAAAAAAATCTCTCCAACCACAGACTGGGGAGATGGCACAGGTTTTTTGCCAACAGTGAGTGGAATGACTCAAGCTCTGAGGTTTTGGAAGTGCACGACTGTCACCAGACCAGAGCTGCAGCATCTGCTCCTGGAGAAAAGGAGGGCTCTGGCCCGGAGCGCACACAAAGTGATGTAGGGATCTCCTGGGTCACACTGGGAGAGATCGGTCCCCTTCCTGGAGTACATTTGGAAGAGAGCCTATATCCTCTCCAAGGACAAAAGACCCTGCAGGTGCCAGCAACCAGCCTTTATCCACAGGGGACAAAGATGCATGGAGAGGGTGCATAACCTGCTCACTTCCTTTCACGGTAACATACCACATATTTTGCCCACCGTGCAGCCAGGGGACTGTTTTTCTGGGACAAAGGGCACTAATCAGAGCACAGGGAGGCTCTAATCTGGAGGAGGGGTGGATCTGAGTGGGGCTGACTCCTTTATGATTTGGAGTTTTGAATCCCAGCCTTGGGCGAAAGATAAAATGCAAGAGAGCTGGGCATCTGGAGTGCTGAAGGCCCTCACTTTTCTGCAAGATCTTTCTGAACAGCAGGGGATGTGAGATCTCTTGTCCTGGGACAAGAGAGTGGAGTGTCACCATTTTATCCCCGTTACCAACACGATCGACCATCAGAGAGTGACACAGCAGCCCCCAGTAGAGGTTTGAGCTGCTAACATCAAATCCTACCCTCCCCTCCCCCCACCCCACCGTGCTGGACAAGTGCTTTTTTTTCTGGGGCAGGATTGACTCTGAGCCAGCACTGCAGTGGGGGAGGGGAGGTTCTCCCCCAGAGGAGCAACAGAAGCAGCCTGTCCCCCACAGCAGGTCTACGGATCACACAGCGCTTCAGAGCGCTCCCTTCAGTTCTGGTGGAAATAGGACCAGGCTGTATTGTTTCTTCTTTTTCTTCTTTTTCCCCCTTTGGAATCAGGCTTACAATTTTTGCTTCTTTGTTATTTTGTTTGTTTCCTTTCCTTTTCTCTTTTTTGGATCAGTTCTTTTTTTCTTTTCTTTTCCTTTCTTTTTCTTTTCTATTTTCTTTCTTTTTTTTCCCCCCTTTCTTTTTCTTTGGAATCAAGCTTTTTGACTGAGTATTTTATTGTTGTTGTTGTTATTGTTATTCATTTTCCTTTTGTCTTTTTTTTTTTGTAGGCTTTTTCTCCCCCTTTTTTTCTCCCTCATTTTCTTTCTTTCTTTCCCTTTTTTCCAGGCTTTTTTCAACAAACAAATCAAAGCACACCTGGTTAAAGGTCCAAACACTCCCCATCTACAAGCAAGGAAGACCTCTGTAGAGGATAGACCAGTGGGAAAAAGCACCAAAACACAACAGCACAATTCACACAGCATATGCCAGAAAAACTTCCTGAAGTGCCAGGCGCCGGACAGTGTAGGACCTCTTCTTAATAGAGCATTACTCTGAGGTGCAGGAAACATAATGAGGTTTCATAACACACAAAAGATAGAAACTTAGCCAAAATGACAAGATGGAGCAATTCTCCCCAAAAGGTCAGGAAGATATCACAGCCAGGGACTTGCTGAAAATGGATAAAAGCAATATACCTGAACAAGAATTTAGATCAACAGTCATAAGATTACTAGCAGGACTTGAAAAAAAGCATAGAAGACACCAGAGAAACCCTGGCTGCAGAGATAAAAGACCTAAAACTAGGGAGGCTGAAATACAAAATGTTATAACTGAGAAGCAAAACAGACTGGGTATAATCACAAAGAGGACTGAAGAAGCAGAGGAGAAAATAGGTGATATAGAAGATAAAATTATAGAAAATAATGAAGCTGGAAAGAGGAAAAGAAAACTATTAGATCACGAAGATAGACTTAGAGAACTCAGCGATTCCATAAAGTGAAGTAATATCAATATCGTAGGAGACCCAGAAGGAGAAGAGCAGGAAAAAGGGGCAGAAGGTTTACTTGAACAGATTATAGCTGAGAAGTTCCCTAATCTGGGGAAGGAAACAGCATTCAAATCTGAGAGGCACAGGGAACTCCCCTCAAAAATCAACAAAAACAGGGCAATACCGTGACACACCATAGTGAAACTTGCAAAAGACAAAGATAAAGAGAGAATTCTGAAAGCAGCTAGGAAAAAGGGGGCCTTAACCTATACGGGTAGATACCTAAGGCTGGCAGCTGAACTGTCCACAGAGACCTGGCAGGCCAGTGGGATAACTAGGTGTTGGGCGTTAAGGAGGGCACTTGATAGAAGGAGCACTGGGTGTTTTCGTACGCAACTGATGGACCTCTGAATTCTACACCTGAAACTAACAACACACTATATGTTAACTAACTTGAATTTAAATAAAATCTAAAAAATAAAATCTAATAAAATAAAGTAAGTATGTGTATGAATATATGACAGAATCGTTTCCTTTTGAGAAAAATGAAGGTATAGTTTCAACTTATATGAGTTACAGGTCTCCTAATAAGCCAACACTTTTCAACATTTCTTGAAGAAACAGGTGAAGAGATTGTCAACACTCAAAAGGCTCCATATCACACCTTTGTGACATTCTCTAACACACTTATCTAGTTAGGTAACTCAGAGCCCTGAAGAGTCACTCCTTGGCCAGCTGACTCTCCTTCTGCTTTCACAATAACTTCTTTAAAAGTGGCCAATCAAGGTTCATACCTGTTCTCCTCAAAACCTTCCAACAGAGGTATCCAAACACCACAAAACTAAAACCTAAAAGCTGTGTTATTTTTATGGAAAAAAATATCACCACATAGAGATGAAGCAATCCAGTTTGGTTTTTTTAAGGACCTGTAGTCCTCACTGGCCCCTAACAGGAAGCCTTCTCTGATGGAAAAGACGTTTGCCTGCTGCATTGAAAAACTGTCACAGCACAAGAAAAGGGGCCAGCACAGAGGACAGGAGTGTGGACCAGCACCTCACCTTGCGGGCTACGTTAGTCCAAGGGTTGTCAAAAGCAATAGAGAGATAGAGAGAGAGCAAGAGTAGGCAGAGCGGCAAGCAGAAGGAGAGGGAGAAAGAAGCAGGCTCTCTGCTGAGCAGGGAGCCCAATGCAGAGCTTGATCCCAGGATTCTCATGACCTGAGCCAAAGGCAGACACTTAATGGACTGAGGCACCCAGGTGTCCCAAAAAGCAAAATTTTTAGATTAAAAAAATCAAAATTTCATATTAATAACTTAGGTCGGGGGCACTGGGATCACTCAGGCGGTTACGCGGCTGCCTTCGGTTCAGGTCATGATCCCAGGGTCCTGGGATTGAGCCCCACTTCAGGCTCCCTGCTCAGCAGGGAGTCTGCTTCTCTTTCTCCACTCCTGCACATGAGCACTCTCTCCCAAATAAATCAATAAAATATTTTTTTAAATAAATAATAATAATTTAGGTCAGGACCAGGCATTCTTTCTTCATTTCTCTTATCATGTTGCTAAACCATGTTTTCTCCACCTTTCATTTCAGCTAATCTTCTGGACTCCCAGTTCAATTCAATTTTGTTTGATTCGGCTTGTCATTCTCTCCAGCCCTCGTTTTCGGTTGTCCAGCTGCCCAGCCCCCACCGCAGCCTTGGGCCGCCAGTAGTGATGCTGTGGATATTCTGACAGGGTGCATTTTATTTATGATCTAGGACTGAGTTCCTCGGAACACTCCGAACAAAATGCAGATGTCATAAAAATAGAACCTTACCAAGTGTGACTGTAAGTAATGCTTAAGTGTTGGCAATGGAATCAGAATATCTGTACAGCCTCTTGCGCTTTGTGCTTTGGTTTGCTGTTGTTTTTTTTAACCCCCAGCTTCAGCGAGGAATAACTGGTAAATAACTCCGCATAAGTCTGAGGTATACTAGGTGATGATTTGATGTACGTGTATATTATGAAGTAATTACCATCATAAGGTTAGTGAACGCAAGATTTGAGCTTTTGAATGCATTTACTGTCAGGTTTGCTTTAAAGTTATTCATATTAACACATAATTATTGTTTATTTATTGATACACCAATCAATGCATCATTATTAAAAGACAACCTACTCAGTACTGTATATAGTAACCATGAAGTCTAATACTATATAAGTAAAAAAATTAATAAATAACAAACAAGATCCTTGTTAGAGCCCAGCCTCAGTAGTAACAAAGGCTGTTACCATTTGGATTCAACCCCAGAGGTGAAGCCAGACCACTGGTTACAAGCTCACAGCCGTCAGGCATGAAACATGGCATAGTTAACGAGGAGACAGGCTTGGGGTGGGGTAGGAGGGTACAGCTAATGGAGGATTTAAGGGAAGGTCATTTACAAGAGAGTCTTAGTTAAAGAGATGAAAGCAGCAATGTAAAGTTAGGCAGGAATCAGAGCTGAAGACCGAGCAGGTGATCACAGAGAGAACGAGACAGAATGTGTGAGCCATCCTGAATTCTGTGATATAAACAACCAGCTGTTCAGAAACTTAATCCATCAAAACTAATTAAGGAAAATAGCAGAGCATGTTCAGGTTGCTAGCTCTTTAGTACCCCACATGTTCCATTGATCTACCTGCAATGGGGAGAGCTGTGATGACCACACAAGAGCCCTCCACGGATAAGGAATCCTGTAGGCCCTAGAAGTCCCGGTGCGCCTGCTGAAGTTAGGCAGCAAGGCCACCTGGTACAAACATACTCACGACAGTCACACCTTCAGCTGAGTGATTCCTGACAGACACACATATAATTTTAAATTAAGAGGAAAACACAATCACGAAAATTACAATTAATTGTAATAATATTTTTATTTAATTATATATCCAAAAAGCATCACTTAAACACATAATCAATAAAAATCACCAAATCACTAAAAAATTAGATACTTTGGGATGCCTGGGTGGTTCAGTCCATTAAGCGGCTGCCTTTGACTCAGGTCATGATCCCAGAGTCCTGGGATCAAGTTCCGCATTGGGCTCCTTGCTCGGCAGGGAACCTGCTTCTCCCTCTGCCTGCTCTGCCTGCCTCTCCCCCTACTTGTGCTCTCTCTCTCTTTCTCTCTCTAGTAAATAAATAAATAAATAATCTAAAAGATAATTTTTTTAATTTAAAAAATTAAAAATTAGATATTTTACCTTTTTTTATACTGTCTTTAAATCTTGGGTGCATTTACATTTATGGCCTGTATCATTTGAACTAATCACATTGCAAGTGCTTAGCAGCTGATGTGGTTAGTAGCTACCACACTGGACAGTGCAGAGCTGAACTATCATTCAAATATGTCTAATAGAGCCTTTAAATGATACGTAAAAAAATAAAATAAAATAAGGGCAACTATCGCTTGGAAATCACATTAAAGTCTAAGGAATGCTTTCATGTTTTATCTCCTAGAATTCAAAACAATAAGCTATGGGGTTGGTATGACAAATATTATTATCATCTACCTCTAGCTGACAGATTAGGGAAATTAGTGACTTAAGATGTTCATAAGATCACAATCCTAGTAATAAACTTGAACTCAGGTCTTCTTCTATCCAGAAGTTACGGTATCTCAGAGAGATTAAAAGAATTGCCAAAGGCTAGAAGCATGTCAGTTGCAGAAGATGGATTAAAATCTGGGCCATTTATTCCCAAACCAGTGCTCTCACGCTGCGACAACACTGCAGATGCCCTCACACTTACAGGTCCGATTCTCAAGACTCATTTTCCCTGCAGTCGGTCTGCAAATCAATACTAATCACATTACTAAACCTTACATTCTTCTTACTTGAACTACTGAGCAGGGCCTATTCAAAAGAGTGATAAAATTCTTCAGCCCTCTCTTTTCACTTATATGACACAATTGTCACCGGAGTTTTTTAATGGATATTTTTTTCTTTTATGGCAAGAGTAGGAACCTGCAATTTGGTGAAGAAGGATTTGAAACAAATTGCTAAAAGTATCCTTTCAAATAGTGAAATACACAAGACTAAGCATAATGTGATCTGTTTTGCAAAACAATCAGTGACAAAGTATCCTTCTATAACTTTATATTTAAATACATATAACATGTTTTATAGGTCTTTGTAATTATAATAATGTACAAAAGGAAAATGTAGGACAAGACAAAGCAGATGGATTTGGGGCTGGGAGAACTGTATAGAAATAGGGAAAGACAAGGAGAGAAGGGAGAGGCAAATAAAAAAATAACAAAGGGAAAAAAACTGCATCTACTATATGATCCTGTTTATGTAAAATAGTAAGTTTGTGTGTGTGTGTGTACTATACGTGCATATAAGTGTATATATTTTGTGTTTAATATTATATAAATACACAAATGTATATATTTTTAAATGATCTCTTTACAGTCATACCATGTGGATAGTTCACAGCTGAAAGCTGAAACAGAATTAAGGAAATACTTGGGAAGAGGTTCCATACACTACTGCTTTCTACAAGTACAAATTGATGTAATTTGCAATTATACACACCAACAACAAAAAAAATCAACAACTAAAAAAGAACCAGACTTCCTAAAGCACAAGGCTGCTCTTCTCCAATAGGAATTCTGGGAGGAGGGGCAGTTCAGTCAATTAAGCATCTGCCTTTGGCTCAGGTCATGATCTCAGGGTCCTGGGATCGAGTCCCACGTTGGGCAGGATTATGCTTCTCCCTCTGCCTGCTGCTCCCCCTGCTGTTCTATCTTTCTGACAAATAAATAAATAAAATTTTTAAAAAAAAAGAGAGAGAGAGAATTCTGAGAGGAAACTGGGCTGGATGGTGAATAAATTAGGCACTTTCTCCAGCCTCTATCTGTTACGACACATTTGCTGCTCATTTCCTGGACATGGATTACCACTTATATCTAAAATCTTTAAATTCTCAAATGTAAAATAAATATCAAATCTTGTTAAATTTGAGAAGGAGGTGGCAAAAAAAAGAAAATAGAGTAAGTGGGCCAAAAAAACAGACAGAAGGGAGCATCTGGGCTCTTGGCTTTGGCTCAGGTGGTGATCTCAGGGTTCTGGAATGGAGTCCCCTCCAGGTCTCTGCCACTCATCTGGACTTCTGCTTGAGGATTCTCTCTGCCTCTGCCCCTCCGCCTGCTCTCTCTCTCTCATAAATAAGTCTTTTTAAAAACCCAGAAAGATAGGGTATATATATTTTGATTAAGCAAATAATTTCCTTTAATAAAAAATTAAATTGACCATTAATTCTGTGTATTTTAAGTGATGTAATGAGAGTTCCTATATTTATGTTGAACAAATTAGTTTTCCAAATGTAAAGGACAGTCATTTCAATAGCTGGATTTTCTGACTTTTCCCAATTGTCAGAGAAATGCATGCGGAAAATAAGAAACAATAAAATCCCATTATTGTAATATTACAATGTATCACAGGAAAAGCAAGAAAAAAGTCTCTTGGGAAAGTCAATAAATAGGCAGCTTAATTAAATATTACAGTTGTGTTACTGCGTAGGCAATATATTTGTTATTTTTTTATTAGTTGAGTGTTTTTTTTTAAGAGTTTATTTTTAAAGATTTTTTTTTTTCAGGAGCGCCTGGGTGGCTCAGTGGGTTAAAGCCTCTGCTTTCAGCTCGGGTCATGATCTCAGGGTCCTGGGATTGAGCCCCTCATCGGGCTTTCTGCTCAGTGGGGAGCCTACTTCCCCCTCTCTCTCTCTGCCTGCCTCTCTGCCTACTTGTGATCTCTCTCTGTCAAATAAATAAATAAAATCTTAAAAAAAAAAAGATTTTATTTTTTCATTTAAGAGAGAGCACAAGCAGGGGGAGAAGCAGAGAGAGAGGGAGAAGCAGACTCCCCACTGAGCAGGGAGCCCAACGTGGGGCTCGATCCCACATCCTGGGAGCACGACCTGAGCCGAAGGCAGATGCCCAACCCACTGAGCTGCCCAGGTGCCCCGAGTGTTTTTTTTTTAATTATGTTATATTACTTGGAAATGGGACAATATCTCTAAAGACAGTTTATTTTCTAAACATAATTTTACTCCACAATTGCCAAATTTACAGTGATATATTCTCATCCAAACGTTCTTAAAGGTGGAGAGGCCCGCTATCTGCCCTACACACTATTTGGAATCAGAATGGCTATTGGGGAATGATGATGACGACATGCTGCCAGGCCGCCCTCTTCATTCCAGTTGTTGAGAGGCAGGCTGATGACTAGGACTGACTCCTCCATGAGTCACAGAGGACCTGATATGCTTAAGACAATCAACAGTTTGGGAGGATGCTCACATTGTAACACACATGTACTGAGTTTTTCATATAAACAGAACTCTAAAGGAAATTTATTGAAAACATAGTCAATAGTTAGTGCTAGGAATATTATTCTCTTAGAGCATTAAGCTGAACATATTCCTCCTAAGTCCAGTTTTGTTTTTTGTTTTTTAAGATTGATTTGCTTTATTTGAGAGAGAGCAGGGGGTAGGGGCAGAGAGACTCTGAAGCAGGCTCCACGTTCAGCACGGGACTTGATCTCACGACTCTGAGATCACGACCCTGAGATGAACCCGAGCCAAAACCAAGAGTCAGAGGCTTAACCGACTGCACCTCCCAGGTACCCCCCTCATAAGTCAAGTTTGCTACCGCTCAGGCAATACCCAGTTCAAAAAACCGTGGCCACATATTACAAGAACCAAACTGGAGTATATTCCTTGTTTAAAAATTCAAGGAGTTTACAATGTCCTGAAGGAGAGAGAGAAAATCCAAGTAGTTACAAAATCGTGCGATTGCAGGAGACTGGGCATTCTGTAACCATGTGTTATCTTAACTGGTCTTCAGTGGGTCAACTCAATTGCTGGGTCAGAAAAACTGAAGAGAATAACGAATGTGAACTGACTGTCAAAAGGGCAGAATCCCATCTGAGTTACGGAAAATGGAGGGTATTTAAAGTTTACATCCTCAAAGTTATCTAAGTAGAATCAGGACGCCGATGAATAAGAACTGGACTTAAAAAGCCAGACACTATCACACTCTCCATCCTGCAGTGGTCAAAGAAGCATTAGCTAAATCTACCTCTGTCTTCTGTTCGTTCCCTCTCTCCCCATGGCTGTATGTGGCCAACAAGTCTGCATGATCTCCTGGGTCCACCATCACTGTTTATTTGAATCCAGCTCTCAGCACTCCATCTCCAAATTCCAGGCTTGACTCAGATGTCCATCCGTGGTCCAGTCAGCCATACTGTGGAGCATGAAGTCGTGTCATACAGAGGACCGCCCCTTCTGGGAACTAGAGGAAAGCGGATTCCCTAAGGAAAAGGGATGACTGGCTTCTCTACCACAAAGGCATTCATTCTTCGCCAGCCCACCTGTCCTAGTCTTTGCCCTTGTTCTGCGCCCAGCACACCACAGCATTTGTCAGTGATCAGCTCAAAGGTGAACACAGTGGTAGCAATGAGCCTCGGCATTGCCTTGCAAGTGTAAGTGATAAAATGCTTCTGTCATAAGGTTGGGTATTAATTAGGATGTGTGAGGTCATAGAAGGCTCTCTTTTAGACTCTGCTACTGGGATGGAATTCTTACCATATCCCCTATAATTATCTCAATGGGAAATCAAATATCCCACACTCCCAAGTCAGTCTTCCTAAAAGCAAAAAGAAAAAAATAAAAAGCTCTGCTACAAGCACAAGAAATTACAGTTACCTATATGCAGAATAAAACCAAATAGCTGTGTGTTAATCAGTATATTTTATTCCTAAATTCTTTAGTTCGCATATTGCTTCTGAATTCTTCTGCTCAGCCACCTGAGGTCAGTTTTTCTTCTATTATTCTGAAGTCTGCACTCCCTCAAGACCCCGAATACTTCTATTCTACATCTAATCCGAGCTGACTTTCTCCTTCCTATCTCTGCTGTTTTTGACAATTCTGACTGAGGTCTTTCTGACTTCCAGCTCCTCATACAGATCCCTCAGTTCTCCTTGAGTCACTATTCCTAGGGTCCAGAGCCCTCTTCCTCCACCGCATAAACTAATCAGATTTTTCCCTTATTCACTACAGCTTCTATTCAGTGGTGGCAATAAACACTTTATTACCAACAGTAACACTGGGAGTAATTAAGCCCCTGATTACTGGTCCAGATAGTAACTACAATGGAGAAATTCAAATTTTGTCTTTAATTTATCAGTACCTCTTGTTGTTAGGTCAACATCACCATAAATGGCTCTGAAAGCATTTTGTTATAACAAATGCGAGGGGCGCCTGGGTGGCTTAGTCAGATAAGTGACTGCCTGCAGCTCAGGTCATGATTCTGGAGTCCCAGGATCAAGTCCCGCATCAGGTTCCCCACTTAGCGGGAAGTCAGCTTCTCCCTCTGACTCTCCCCCTCTCATGCTCTTTCTCTCTCTCTCAAATAAATCAATAAAATCTTTAAAAAACAAATGTGAGCATCATATTCTACTCTTCTTAAACCCTGAAGCAACAAAATTCTTTAAACTACCAGACCAAATAAGAGAATAACAAGACAAAATATCTTTTCTTTCCAAAGGGAGACAATTCATGGAAAACATCTGAGAACAAATGATAGATATGGTATCAAAAAATGGCAAGTAAGAGAAGTTAATTCCGTATGTCAAAGCAACGCTATTATATTCAGCACTTTCAATAACCGTGATTTAAAGCAGAACAGAGTCCATTTATTCATAAACACCATTTATAAATTCCTACCTTATGCAGATGCTGTGCAGGACAAATTAAAATTAGAATCATAGCCCTTGGGAACTTCAGAGTCTAATTGAGAATTGAATGCATAATAAACAAAAAGGATCACTCACCACTTTTTTATCCTGAATACATGCTATCTCATTTTAACCAGCTAAAAGCATTATGCCTTTTCTACCCCACTGACTGATAGCTTAGCGGAGCACAGAATTCCAGACTGGAAATCATTTCAATCAGAATTTTGAATATGTCACTCCATTATCTTCTGATATTCAGGATTGCTCATGAGAAAATGTGTACAGTTCTGAATCCTGGTCAATTTTTTTCTTCCTCAGACTTTTGGGAGTTTCTCTTTGTCAATTTTCTGGAATTTCATGATGATCCTTTTCTTAGCCTTTGTTCTGTGCTCCCTCAATGGTCCCTATCAGTCTGCCCATCCATAACCTTCTGATATGGTATGTTTTCCTGAAAATTCTTCCCCATTTTTATTCCTGTCTGTGTTCTCTATTCTCTCCTTATTCTATTTTCTTGATAGGGAAACTCTAGAACTTACTTTCTAATTTTCTTATAATTTCTCAACTTTTTCATCTCCTTGGTTGTTTTACTGATAGTTTCCACAAGTATATCCTCCAAAGATTCTATTTAATGTTTGATTTCTGGTCCCATAGTTTTCATTTCCAAGAATTCTACTTTGTTTACTCAATGCGATCTAATAGTTTTTATTTCTAAGAATTTTAGTTTATTTGATGGCCTTTTTTATTTCATTTATAAAATATATTTTCTCATCTATTTAGGGATATTAATTACAGTTTTCATTATTTGACTATGTTCTTTACATTTTTCATCTATCCTATGTTCTTTATTTCTACGGATTTGGTTTGGCTTCCAAAAGAAACTGCCTTAAATGTCTATCGATTCTTGATTGCTGATTTTAAGAATGAGGCATTAAAAATTGAGTAGATGCTGTATGTGTAGACAGGACTTCTTGACTGCTGCACTGATGTGGATGTGATGGGGTCATCCCACTGGACCCCAACTGCCCACATCTGTAGACATTGTCTCTTAGATGTAAATTTCAAGACAGAAATCCTCCAGTTCTTAACTAGGAGTCTGTCGGTATCATGAGAGCTCACTTAGGAAATGAGTGGAAGGGGATTTCCTGGTACGATATATAGATTTTAATTTAATATCTTTGTTTTCTGTATGTTTCTCCTGCTTTAGTTGTGCTCAAGTCCAAAGTCTGCTTGGCTTGGTTTAACCTCTCTAGAAATTAAACCTCTAGTCTTCTGTCAGCATGGAGAAGGGGCTCAGCAAACTATGGAAGTGGATCAGAAGACCTAATTGCTTTTATACAGACCTTCGACCAATCCTTATCTTTTGGCCCTACTTGTACCACCTCTCTCTTTTCAGAAGTACCTGCAATTGCTAAGCCTAATTTTCTAGGGCTCTGAGGCAGACTCACCTGACCTCTGTGTTTCCCCCACTGCTAGCCTGAGTTTCAGATTCCTCGCCCTAAGTCTGTTACTATTCGTATAGATAGGTAATAAAGATGGCCATAATTTTTTTGGCCCATTTGTTCTATCGAAACTACTACTTTGACTAATAAAATATGGCAGAAATGGAGCTGTGCCAGCTGTCAGACCCAGGCCCTAACAAGTGACAGCCTCCATATCCCATCTCTTGGACATTCACTGTAGGTGCCCTAAGCTCCTGGGTAAATAATCCAACCACCCTGCAGGACAGGCAACATGGTAAGACCCTGACTGAGACCACATGGAGAGAGAAAGAGATCCCGCTGGGCTCAGACTCCAGGTCCTTGCTCAGCTGCATGAGTAAAGCCATCCTGGATACTCCAAATCAGCCCAACTGCCAGATAAATAGCCCTCAAGGATCATAGTCAATGCCACGTGAAATGGAAGAATTGCCCAACTGAAAACCCTGCCCAAAGTTTTCACCATAAAAATTGTAGAGTTTGATCAAATACTTGTTTTAATCCATTAACTTTTGAGATAGTTAACGATATAGCCATCGATTACCAGAAGAATCTGTTTTTCTCTTCCAAATCACGTTGTAATATTCTCCCCTCCTGATCTTTCTGTCCTTGAGAATTAGGGCTTTTTTTTTTTTAATCTCTACATTGTTATTTTAGGGAGAGTTCAGTGGCAGTGGTCAAGAATGCACATATGCTGTCCACCATGCTTAATAAGAAGTACTCTCAGTTATTCTTTAATCTCTTTTATATTCTGAAGTATGATTTATTTTGGGTATATTTCATTGTTAGGTTTTTGTTAGATTCTTGAAACGTAAGTGGAAAAGCCTGATGGCATAAGCTATCTCTTCCATTAATTATACCTCCACAAACCAAAGTCATTCTGATAAAACAATTACATTCCTTCTGATCTACCAACACATTTGTGATATTAAGATTGAGCCATATTTCTAACACAGTTTAGCATTCATTATTCTTCCCAGAAAAGCCAATGACAGATAACAACAATGAATTTAATGCCACATGTCAACTCATTTTACAGAACTAAAGAGACTGTCCTTTTTTTAAATCTAGTTAAGGAAATGTCTTATCTCATCTTTTAGCCCGATTCCTGACAGGATCCATCAGGACTTGGTAAAAACTGGATCAAATTAATGCTTTCTGGAATGCATTAGTAGCCAGCAAGTTTGTTCATTAGTGTGTGAAATAAATCCAGCATTTCAAAGAGAAGAGAACACACCAGTGCTTTGTCCCAATCATTCCTGCACCCCAACCTAGGTTGTAACACATGACCCTCTTCAGGAATGTGGCATTAGGTAGGAGTATAACCAACAACCCGCACTCTGATAGTTCCTTGAGATATGGCTAAACAGCCATTACAGTGTCCTAAGTCCATTATAGTGACTTAGGGATTTATATGGGACGGTGACTCCTGCTACCAAAAGCCTGATTATAACCGAGAATTAGAGAGTGGGGGAAAACAAAGGAAGAGTAACCCTAGATATGTTTGTATTTCAAAATGAGTTCTCAACAGACATTAGTTTCTTGACCCATTCTCTAGTCCTCCTATGGAACTATCTGATGAACACTGTATACGAAGCCAACTCAGGAGAAGGGAAATAATAGGGATTCTGGGGAATGGGCTGCATGATGTGCTATAGTCAGTGCTTCTCAGGCTACTGTGCATACAAATCACTAAAAACGTTGTTAAAATGCAGATTCTGATTCATTCGATCTCATTAGTGCTGAGATTCTGCATTACTAATAAGATCCAAAGTTCTGCCAAGGCTTCTGGTCCACAGAACACATTTTGAGAAGTGAGACTATAATCAGATGTTTATATATCTCTCTTCCCTCATTAAATTTCAGAACTTATCCTCCTAGTATACCAACAAAATTCAGAAAAGTTCTACCAAGGGTTTAGGGCAAAAGAGCACAGCATAGCCACTTAAAAATTAGGCCTGTTATGTATCCTTACAAACCTCAGTCTTTTAGTATTTTTTTTTTTAGCTTCATAAAAAAAATGTTATCATCTATAATCTTCTGAGACTTATATCGGGTTTCTAAAATTTATCCATAAAGTTGCAGCTTCAGTAATAATGTTCTGATTCTCAGCCAGGTGGCATGTTCATAAGTGTTCATTTTACTACTATGCTTCAAGATTAAACCTCACTATATATTCTTTTATATGTATCAAGTGTTACATTTTTTAAATATTTTTATTTATTTATTCGAGACACAGAGAGCGAGTGAACGAGCAAGAGAGAGTGTGTGTGCAAGCTGGGGGAGGGGCAGAGGGAGAAGCAGACTCCCCGCCAAGCAGGGAGGCCAACATGGGGCCCGATCCCAGAACCCTGGGATCATGACCCGAGCCAAAGGCAGATGCCCAACTGACTGAGCCACCCAGGTGTCCCTCAAGTATTACATTCTAAAAACATTTCAATTAAATATTTGACATCTCTGCTCTTCAAGTTCCTAGAGCCATTGACACCGCCAGAAGCAGCTTACTTCTGAGCATCCACTCCATGGAGCTCTAAGACCATGTCCCTCGGCTCCCACCCCCTCCCTCTCTCCTTTCATTTGCTTGCCTCTAACTGAAGCTCTTAATCCTGCAATCCCTATTACTGATTTTTCTATGTGTATTACTCAACTTTAACTTGTGACAGACCACTGCAGTGTCTCAGCCACTTTATTCAATAATACAATATTCCTGCTCATGTAAAACCCAGAGCTGAAGTTCCTGGCCAGGAGATCGTACGGGCAGCTCTTCCAAGTTCTCAACTCAGGACTCGGGATATTTCCATTGTGTGTTCTGCCATATCAAAGCTTTCCGTTATTGCTGTGTGGTTGGGGGGGAAAGCGCAAGGAAGATTGCACAAGGGCTTCTATGGCCTTGAAGCGGCATATGTCACCTCCACTTACTTTCCATTGGAAGAGCTCGGTATCACAGTCCCCATGGACACAAAGGGATACTGGGAAATATATGTCTTCCTGTGTGCCCAGGAGAAAAATAAAGTCATTTTATAAATGAAGACAAAAACAAAAACAAAAAACTTACCCACTCTCCCTGCTACCATACACAGTGCCTTAAAAATGAAATACTCGATAATATTCATGAAATGAATTAGTATGGATAGTTTCTTACCCATGTAGAGGGATATAATCTGACTGCATACACCTGGTTCCTTGAGTAACTGCTAAATATTTTGAAACTCCATTTTCTTTTATTGGTTAAAAAATATGTTCCTATATAATTAAAAATCAATAAAATATTCTTTGAGAACTATCTTAGGACCTTTGGGTAATACAAAAATTAAATTATAGTCCCTGTTCTCTGAAGGCTTACAATCCAGTTAGGAAAAAAAAAAGATACTAGCTGTGGAATAATACAGACTCTAAATATCAATTTTAAAATAACACAAGACCAGTTGCCAAATGATTTTTGCAAACTCTATAGAACATAAGTTTTGATAAGGATTTAGTAAATTATGGCTGGGGAAATCTAGAATCCTTTGAAAAGATAGATGATAGATGATTGATTGATGCAGAATTTAAGAAACAAGGCAGATGATCATAGGGGAAGAGAGGAAAAAATGAATAAATAGGTAGGTAGGTAGGTAAGTAGGTAGACAGATAGATAGGATAGAACTTTCTCTCCAAAAGGTACAAGACACTCTTGTGATGCACAGAAAAGTACAAATAGGCAGAATTTAATGTATTTTATTAGCTTGACCTATGCTGAAAATAGGCCCATTTATCCTATAGCTCAGTTCCTAGTATAGTTTATGCCCCAGTAAAAATAAGATACTATAATGTTCTACTCTAACTGTTATGATTCCATTTTATATTAAACATTCCCTTGGTAATAAGGAAACAGGCAGGTTCATTCATCCCACAGGACCTCTAAATTCAGTAGACAACATCCTGTATGGCCCTTAAAATTAATCACATCCCAGAGTGCCTCAAAATGAACTTTAGCAAATAATGCAACTGTGATAAAATTTGCGTATCAGACTTACAATGTATTTCCCCCATCTCAGCATTTCTTTCCTAAATGAAATTGCACATATCTGGTAAGAGCAAAGGTGAAGTGCGCTGCAAGAAATGTCAACCTTTCTAAAAGTAGCAGATATGTGTGACTTGTGCTCTGGGACCATGGTAACGATGTTCAAGCAGATGGCAAAGCTGCGTTTAGATCTGCAGTTGTGGTTTGGAGCAGGACGTGCAAGTTATCCAGCAAATAAGACCTCATACTGGCAGTTTCACAACAGGAAGTGAAACCACTTGGAATTATTAAAGGGAATAGTCATGGCTCACATTAACTGGTGTGGCAAATACACCCAGCATTTCAAAAAGATAGAGGTGCCATCCCAACCCCTCCTGCGCCCCAGTCCAAGTTGTAACACATAACCCTCTTCAGGAGTATGGCGTTAGGTGGGAGTGTAACCAATAACAAGAGCTCCAAGGGATATTTTCCTAGAAGTTAACCGGCTACTGACGTATGACCAAACAGCAATTACAGAAATTTAGGGATTTATATGACTCATATACATTCACTTACATGAATTCTCACACATCCAGGACTAGCCAAAGGAAAAACCCAAAGGGATTCCCGCCCTAAACTTCCACTCACTTTTCCCATCCCCACAACAAACTCTTCTCTCCTGCCCCTACTACAGACTCCTGATGGCCTCCAGCTCTCTTCCTCCATCAAAATGTTCTCTTAGAAAGAGATCTGCTACCAGCAAGATGTCTATCAGTACCCTAGGGCTGTACTTCTCAAATAAGAAGCAGGGAGAACGTGGGGCCCCTGCGAGGGAGCGGCGTGCCCGTGGGCACACAAAGTCACAGAGGAAAACGGGCCATGCATTGAGAAAGTCAGCTTGATTCAAGGTAGAAGATCTTTCTATTGTAAAAAAAACACACAACTAGGGTTAAATTTACACTTAAATTAATTCTAAAGATAAATTCTCCGTTTGTGGCAGGCTGGCTTCCTAATCTATATGGATCTCCGGTCCAGACGTACATATTCACCTTCTTCTGCTCTGATGGATACTGAGGAGGAAAATTTTGAGAAGCACTGTCTCCACATTTGTACTATGTTTGGACCTACTTTGATTTTCAACCCAGTCTTGTTACTTTCCAATGAGTCACAAGGTATATTGGTAGAGGAAGCTCTCTTATTCACTTTTTTCTGCATGAAAACACCTAGGGATAAGACACTTCGATGGCTAACACAGAGAGTGATGCTCAGCAGAGTATTAGAATCTGGGCAAAAAGCTGATTATGATCATTCCCTCAGGAGGGGATACTCTATTACCTCACCCCATACCTCTACCTATTCATTGAGCCAATAAACATTAAAGTCAGTTCTCTGTAAGTCAGATACTATGCAATCATTAAGCAACTTACACAGGATCAAGGCTGGGGCTAGGGAAGACAATGAACTGTTTATTGTAACATACTGCAACAATCAAAACTCATGGACCTACGAAATGGCCTTAGACCTTAGAAATGTGTCTAAAAGTCAAGAGAATAAGAGAACAATAACCAAAGCAGATCCAGAGATGATGCAGATGTTGGAGTTAGCAGAGAGGTCCCCTTCCGTTCTTTGCTGTTGCCTCTCTCTGTCTCAACTCAGTCATGAGCAAGTCCAGGAGACAAGGAAATACAACCTACAGGACTCAGACACCAGCACACAACACAGAGAAGCATATGCCTGAGGAGGAATCTGAAGACAGATTGGCCCAAGATTGACACAGAAATCATATAGAATATGACTACAGAAAGATTACTAAGTTTGGCAAATATAAAGTCAATGATGACCCATCTTTGAGATAACTAAGTACTTAGGAAGAGTTTGTGGGTAAGAAAACAGAGAGTAAAGTGTACAGTCCTAGAGCAGATAGAGAGTTGATTTAAGAACATAAACTAAAAAATTAACCTTGGTGGCAATGATGCGGAGAAAGGGGAACCCTCCTACACTGTTGGTGAGAATGTAAGCTGGTGCAGCCACTCTGGAAAACTGTATGGAGGTTCCTCAAAAAGTTGAAAACAGAGCTACCCTACAACCCAGCAATTGCACTACTAGGTATTTACCAAAATACAAATACAAATACAGTGATCCAAGGGGCACCTGCACCCCAATGTTTATACCAGCAATGTCCACAATAATCAAACTACGGAAAGAGCCTAGATGTCCATCAACAGATGAATGGATAAAGAAGATGTGGCATATTTATACAATGGAATACTACTCAGCCATCAAAAAAGAAATCTTGCCAGTTGCAATGACATGGATGGAACTAAAGTACAAACTTCCATCACAACATTAAAAGATATATTTCATGAACAATATTACCTGGGCTCCTACAGGGTATAAATATGTACTCGTCATATTTATATACCTGCCAAACACTGTGAATAATGGTCCTACCTCAAGAGTCATGGTGCATATTCTGACCTAAGAGCAGTATGACCATTAATTCCTCTGTGCTTAAGTTTCTTCAACAGTACCTAGTGCTTAGGGATGTTGCACAGATTAGATAATACAATACTGGATAATATTATAGGAGTACCTGGCAAATAAGTTCCTACTTCATTTTAGCGAATTCCATTACCTCAGCTTTTGGATTCACCACTTTAATCATTAAAAACAAGAACAATCTAGAATGACCATAAATTAATGATCTTAAAAATAAATTATAGTGGGGCACCCGGGTGGGTTAGTGGGTTGAGCATTTGACTCTTGATTTGGGCTCAGGTCATGATCTTCAGGCTGTGGAATCATACCCCATACCGGGTTCCACACTTAGCAAGGAGTCTACTTAAGATTCTTTCTCCCTCTTCCTCTGCCTTCTCCCCCTCCCACACATATGTGCACACACTCTCTCTCTCACTCTCTCATAAATCAATAAATTAAGTAAATAGTGAATTCATGTAAAGTACATACACTCACCAAATTAGATCACAAAAAGAGACTACCTTAGTAATAAACACACAGATTAAGGAACCAAAATAAAGAACCCAAAATGCACCCACATCAATACGTTTAATGGACTTTTGACAAAGCTACAAAACAGTTCAGTAAAGGAAAGATGGCCTTTTCAACAAATGATGATACAGCAATTGGATATCCATAGGCAAAAAATAAATAAACCTTGATTTAAATCTTATACCATGTACAAAAATGAACTCAAAATAGATCACAGACTTAGATACAAATCCTGAAACTGTGAAACTATTAGGAAGAAAAATACCTAGGGGAAATTCTTTGGAATCCAGAGCTAAGAAGAATTTTTAGAATTGACACCAAAACCAAAAGCCATAAAAAGAGAAACTGACAAATTGGACCTCATCAAAATTTAAAATTTTGCTCTGTGAAAGCCCATATGAAGAGGATATACACAGATGGTAAATGAGCTCATGAAAAGATGTTCAACATCGCTAGCTATCAGAGAAATACAAATTAAGACCACAGTACACACCTACCAGAATGGCTAAAATAAAAAAGGGACAACACCAAGGGCTGGTATAGCTATGTTTAGAAACTGGATCATTTATTTATAGCTGATAAAATTGTAAAATGATACAGCCATTCTAGAAAAAACAGTTTGGCAGTTTTTTATAAAACTAAACACTCAACTACTGTACAACCCACAGTTGTACTCCTGGGCCTTTATCCCAGAGAAAGGAAAATTTACATTCACACAAAAACCTGTCCATGAGGGGCACCTAGGTGGCTCAGTTGTTAAGCATCTGCCTCTGGCTCAGGTCATGATCCCAGGTCCTGGGATCGAGCCCCATATTGGGCTCCCTGCCCAGCGGGAACCCTGCTTCTACCTCTCCCACTCCCCCTGCTTGTGTTCCCTCTCTCGCTGTCTCTCTGTCAATTAAATAAATAAATAAAATCTCTAAATTAAAAAAAAAAAAAACCTGTACATGAAGGTACCCAGCAGCGTTAACCATAATAGCCAAAAACTGGCACCAGTCCAGATGTCCTTCAACAGGTGCAAGGTTAAACAAGTTGCATTAGATCCTTATTATGGGATACTACAGCAACTAAAACAAGAAAAAACGTATTCATACACCCACAACCTGGATAAATGTCCAGAGAATTATACTGTGTGAAAAAAGCCAATGTCAAATGATACATACGGTTCCAGCCATGATATGTATGAACGTTCTGGAAAAGGCAGAACTATGGAGACAGTAAAAAGATCCATGCTTGTAGGGGTTGAGGGGAAGGACAGAACAGGCAGAGCACAGAGGATTTTTAGGACAGTTTCACTACCTATTTTGTGTGATAATGTAATGGTAGATATACGTTATTATATGTTTGTGCAAACCCATGGAATGTGCAACACCCAAAGTGAACCTGATATAAAATAACTATGGACTTTGGGTGATAATGATGTGTCACTGCAGGTTCATCAATTGTAATATATGTACTCTTCGGGGGCAGGGGCGGGGTTGGGGGGGAAGCCAAGCACGATTTAGAGCAAAGGGATATGGGAACTCTGTACTTTCTGCTCCTCTTTGCTGTGAACTGAAAACTACTCTAAAAAATAAAGTCCACTTTTTAAAAAAAGGTTACCTCAGGCATGATTCTATTTATACAGCTTTATTGACATGGCAAAACGTAGCAATAGGAAATAGATTAGTGGCTGTTTAAGGAAAATGTGGTGGTAGGAGGAAGGTAGGCATGGTTATAACAGCATAGCACAGGAGATCTTTATGGTATCAGACCTATTTAGTATCATGATTGTGGTGGTGGATACATGAACCTCAACGATGATAAAACTGCACAGAACTTAATGTACACACATACATACAATAGGCACACATACACGCATGTGGGAGAGTACAAGTAAACCTGGGGAAATCAATAAAGTTCGTTGGATTGCATCCATGTCAATATCCTGGTTTTTTTCACACAACAGTTGCTACCACTGGGGGAAACCAAGCAAAGGGTACAAGAGATCACTCTGATTTATATATTACACTGGTATGTGAATTATAATTATTTCCATTTTAAAACTGAACTTCATTTCCCGCAGGTTTTGATGATGCCCTAGGAAACTTGCTGTAGCCTTCCCAGTTTTGCTATTTATAGCCAATGTTCACGCCCGCTATGGTCATCAGCAAATGAATATAACATGCTTCCTCTCATTAAGCTATTCTAGCCTTAGAAATTGCCCAGTGTGCTGGCATTGGGGGCTTGTCTCCCCCTGCCTATGAGATTGTACAACCCTACCTTCCAGAGATTAAAGGAACCACAGTCCGTGGAGTCAGGCCCTGACAGTGTTAAGTAGCTCACAGGCTTTGTCGATGTCACTGAAACATCTGTGAAAATGATCTGCTCAGCTGGGTTAAAACAGCAACTTACTGGTCTGTGAGGAAGCAATTTATGCCATGGAAAATTATATTATAAAGATGAAGCCAGCCACCAACAAAAATATTACGGCAGAAGGCAGGGGGCAATGAGAATATTGGAAAGACCTACAAAGAGAATTTCTTCCTCTTCAGCAACCATCTGGGTATACTTCTGGCATTTTCTCCAAAATAAAGAGGATCAAACTAGATGCCTGTAAGCTTATCGCTGCTCAAAACTTAATTTCATTTGAACCATGAAATCGTATCTACTGTGTAAAGTGTAAAATGCAAAGATTTTGTTGGGTTCTAATTGATGCCATCTGATAAGAAATACCAGATTTTGATACCAAGAGAAGGGAAATGTTAAATATTAAACCAAAAAACATCAGAGCCAGAGTATTGAAAGACCACATACTGAGTGAAGGACAAAAGCAAACTGGGAGACCAGTTTACTCTTTGCTTTTCTTTTTTTTTTTTCTTTTTTGCCTTTCCTTATCCTCTACCTCCTCTTCTCCTTATTGTTTGCTTTGTTTCATTTTTTAAGATTTTGCACTCAATCTGATCTCCCAGCTTCTATGTAGTTCATTTCTGGGCTTCTGACATGTCTAAATTTTTCTGACAGGCTTGGGATTTTGTGTGATAGAGGAGGAGGTAGAGGAGGAAATATAGAAATACATTTGCATTCAGGACTGAGAAGCAAACCCCTCAGGAAAGAATGCATACAAAGAATATAAATAAATAACTTGGCCAAATGACCTTAGTCACCAACAAAGAGAAAGCAAAGTGTTTATCATAAGCCATCTATCCTGACCCATTCACTCAATCCTAGTTAGGTTTAAATCATTATATATATATAATGTATAATATATATGTGTGTGTGTGTGATCTTTTCACTAAAACCTAAGGCATCTAAACAAGGCAGCACTAGTTGGTATCAGCACAACAAAACAAAACTTAACAAGGGAGAGGGATACCCACCTACCTCAGCAGGGAGGGGGGCCGGGTGTAGCTAAGGGTGCACATTTCACTGAAGCTCCCACATAGTATGGAAGTGTGTTAGGACATCCAAGGTCATCCAAAGGCACTGGATGGTGGTGCCCTATGGCTGTGTGTACTAGAAAGCTGTGGACACCAGAAGAAGCTAGAAAAAGCCTTTACATAGCAGCTAAAAAGACATCTTTGTAAGATCACGGGAGACAGCCCTGCAGATGCCCAGAAATGTATAGAAGAGATACAATGGGTAATAGAAGTAATGAAATAGTATGTGGTAAAAAAAAAAAAAGAAAAAAAAACCAAATATGTAATTTACTGTAATTAATATAAGTACATTTTACCCTTAAATTGGTATAACTCAGGGAAATCCAAGTTTCATGTACCTAGAGTTTGTTTTCATTTAACCAAGAAAGTACTTAATTGGAATCAATTGACCTCTGGTCCTCTCTCAGATCTACCTGAGTAGACCGTATGTATATCTTTTTATTCTTTTTTTTTTTAAGATTTTTATTTATTTATTTGAGAGAGAGAGAGAGCATGAGAGGGGAGAAGGTCAGAGGGAGAAGCGGACTCCCCATGGAGCTGGGAGCCCGATGTGGGACTCGGTCCCAGGACTCGGGGACCATGACCTGAGCAGAAGGCAGTCGCTTAACCAACTGAGCCACCCAGGCACCCATATCTTTTTATTCTTTATATTATTAGTTGAATATAGTTTCTCCAATGACAAGCTTTTTAAGATTTTATTTATTTATTTGAGAGAAAGAGAGTGCACAGGTGTACGTGAGCTGGGGGTGGGGCAGAGGGAGAGGGAGAAGCAGGCTCCCCACTCAGCAGGGAACCCAACAGAGGGCTCTGTCCCAGGCCTCTGGGATCATGACCTGAGCCAAAGGCAGACACTTAACTGACTGAAAAACCCAGGCACCTTCCAATGACAAGTTTTTACACCAGCGTATAAATACTTGTAAATAAAAATTTCAAAATACAATTTCATGTATACAACGATTGATTGTCAGCGACAAATTAAATGCAGCATATAACATACTATAATCTGCCCAATAGATGTGGTCATTTACCTCTGAGCAAGCTAACTGTAACATATACTGCAAGATATAAAATAAAAGTTCTTTATGAAGGAACATCTAGGTCATACTTGCAACACCTTTCAATTTGTTCTGTGATTTTACCTAATATCTAATAAATTCCTTCTTCCTAGATGGAAAATTCCATGGCCACCTTTGGTCATTATTTCTACATCAGAACTTCACTCTCTCAATAATAATCTTTAAGCGTCAGTCCCTTCTTTGTTCTATTTCATGCCCTCTTGCTTTTGAACTATTATATCCTTGAAGAGTTTCCTTTCATATATCTTTTCTGTCTTCCAAACTTTATCTGCATTCGTCACTTTCACCTTTCATTTCCCTCTCAAGAATGAGCCCTGACCTCATATTTTTAGTCTCCACCAGGATCTATGACCTAAAGATGCTTTACCATCCCAGCTGTCTTTATTGATGCTTCATTACCATTCCTGTCATACAGGGTTCAGAATCACGCACAAAGCTCCAAGTGGGGTGGATTCCCATCCTTTGAAATGCTTTTATAATGATGTGAACCTGAGTTCCATTAGCTTTCCTGAATATTAAGATGCTATTGCTCTCATTTTGTTTCATCTCACCCATAAGTCTCGTTACTAATATGCCCTTTAAAAATGTTATTCTAACATATATTTCTTTGCAAGCCTTGGCCTAATTCTTTTCTCCATTTTTCTAGAATTCTTCTGTGGGGTTTTAAATATGACATACAAGCTTTGTGCAGTGGCGATATCATAGCCAATGAGGTTTATCTAAGGTGTGATTACTGTTAATTGAAAACTTTTTTTAATTTTATTTTTTCAGTGTTCCAAGATTCATTGTTCATGCACCACATCCAGTGCTCCATGCAATACGTGCCCTCCTCAATAACCACCACCAGGCTCAACCAAGCCCCCACCCCCTCCCCGCCAAAACCCTCAGTTTGTTGCTCAGAGTCCACAGTCTCTCATGTTTCGTTTTCCCCTCCAATTTCCCCCAATTCACCTTTCCTTTCTTTAGTCCAATGTCCTCCATATTTTTCCTTATGCTCCACATATAAGTGAGACCATAAGATAATTGACTCTCCGCTTGACTTATTTTACTTCACATAATCTCTTCCAGTCCCGTCCATGTTGATACAAAAGTTGGGTACTCATCCTTTCTGATGGAGGCATAATATTCCATTGTATATATGGACCATATTTTCTTTATCCATTCGTCTGTTGAAGGGCATCTTGGTTCTTTCCACAGTTTGGCGATTGTGGCCATTGCTGCTATGAACATTGGGGTACATGTGGCCCTTCTTCGTACTACATCTGCATCTTTGGGGTAAATACCCAGTAGTGCAATTGCAGGGTCATAGGGTAGCTCTATTTTTAATTTCTTCAGGCAACGAGTGCCGTGACAAACACATTCTTTAGTACAAAAATCAATAGAGTAATTGTGTTTTTCTAATTAAATCAATTTACATGAATGTTTTATCTCACCAAAATACCACTTAATGGCCTTCTACATGGTATTTGTCACAAAAGGAAAGAAACAGAGGTGAAAGGAGATGAATGGAAAGAGTAGAGAATTATTCCTGCTACTGAAAGAGGAACCCAAAAATGCGTATTACTGATTGTGGACTAGTTGAATCAGCTCTTTATGAAGAGCATAGTTTGTGGAATTTTCTGGAAGTATTTACATGACTTGAAAGTATTTACAAAGCACACAAAAGACAAAACTTTCAACTAAACAATAACCTAAAAACTCGGAGAGCCTATACTTTTTTTATTGACTTTGGTTTTTGATCCTTTGATTGACTTCATTTGGTTTTTCTTTTATTTTACAATTCTGAGATTGGGTTGTAGAAAAAATGCCCAAGGACCAATTGTTCAAGGTCACATACAAGATTTTACAACTGGAATGAGGAGTTGGAGCAGCCACATTTACACTGCAGATAATCTTTTGCCTTATTGCTTTAGAACACTCTGCAATTTTTCTTTCCCCATTTCACATTCCAGGAAAAATGACAATTAGTAAACTCTTAGTTAACTCTGAGATGTGCCACTTTCTTTTTCCTTCCTCACCAATTTCCTGGAAACTAACAAGTTCAAATGTGTCGATCACATCTTATCTGCAGTGTCCAGAGCAGAAGAAAAAGAAATCCTTTGATACTGTCCCAGAAAAATAGAAATAGGCCAGCAGTATAGGTAAAATAGGAATAAATCAGCAAATGGTCCAAGCAATCCATCTCCCTGCTTGCTTTCTTTTATATATATTTACCTTTTTCTCTTACACTTTCTACCCCAAACTGTTTACCTGAGAAAGTTCCTCCAGATGTACGTCTGTTCAACGGAACCCACGTGTACCATTCTGGAGAACTTTGTGCTAGACTCTAGAAGTGAGAATTGGAGGAAGGAGAGCATGTCTCACTCATATTTTTTCCCTCTGCAGATAACAAAATACTTGCCACACAATCCGTCCTCAGAAATGTCAAATAAATAAAATGTAATGTGAGCATGCCATAGTCTACTTCTAGATCGTGCATACATTTGAGATCTCACTGCCAAACTATTGCAAATGATACCAAATATAATATGATTTCTCATTTCTCTCCTCGGGGGTGACTATCATGTTTTATCATTGAGGTTTTGATCACGTGGGAGACAACGAACTCCAGAGAAACATGAGCTGAATTATGCATGGTCTTGTGGTTGAAAGGGCTGACTCTGGAGCCAGGCTGTCTGGATTCAAATTCCTCCTCCACCACTTACCAGCTGTTGACATTAGGCAACTTAATTAATGATTCCACATCTCAGTTAATCAATCTGTTATAACACTACCTACCTCATCAAGTTGTGGAAGCATTAAATGAGCTAATATTTGTAAACCTCTTAAGATAGTGTCTAGCACATGATAAGGATTATAGAAATGTTTGTTTTGAAAAAGTCATCTTCTGGGATACTACCATCAGTTGGTCTACTAAACTAAGACTAATTTACTTTTTGTTATAGGAAAAAAAAAGTGGTAGGCTATATCTCTGAAAATATTCCCTGGTAGATGTAATATTTTAATTGATAAGGCCCATCAAGACCTCAGAATGTAATTGATTGCATGATGAGGAGTATAAGTCATAAAAACTAAACTTCGCTTTTCCATCCTCCTCTTCTTGTTCATACATCCCCCAAAATTATAGAGTAATATTTCCTCCCCAGATCTGGGAATGTTCTTTAAAGCACGTTGTTTCTCCTTGCCAAACGGAGGAGGCTTCGGCCTCTGGCAATACAGAGGACGAGCTAGCCTGAAAAATCCTTCCAGACAAAACACCAATGTGAGATGACTTCCAATAAAGAATAATGACTCTTTAAGTAAATAGCTAAAATACGAAAAGTAAAAGAAGTCCTCAGAGGCCACAGAATGAAGAAGAAGCAGGAGTCGGTGTGATAAATTGGTACTCAGATGACTCCTGCCTGAAGGCATGAGCTGGCTCCTGGAACCGACAGCCTGCCAGCTTAAGGCCACGTTGGATGGATCAGACAGAAACTTGCCTCCAGACAGCAACATTTACTATAAAGCTCGAGCAAACAGGACTGTTTAGTCATGCTTCAGGGAAAGACAAACGGATCAAGGGAACAGAAAAGAGTGGCCAGAAATAACGCACACATATATGAATATGTGATACATGACAGAGGAATTACTACAAATGAGCGAAAAAGGGGAGTTATTACAGATTGAAAACAGATGATCTAGGGTAATTGGGTATCTTCATTTTTATTTTTTTTAAAAGACTTAATTATTTATTTTGGAGAGAGTGAGCACATGAGGTGGAGATGGGGAAGGGAGAGAGACAGAGAGGGAGAGAACCTCAAGCAGAATCCCCAGTGAACACAGAGCCTGATGCGGGGCTTGATCTCACAACCCTGAGATCATGACCCTTATGATCATGAGATCATAAGTCAGACACTTAACCAACTGAGCCACCCAGGTGCCCCAGGTAACTTCATTTTTAAAAAAGCCCTGCCTCCTGCCACAGAACAATGTTCCTTCAAAGTCAATTAAAGATCTATGAAAAGAGCAAACCATAAAGCTTTCAGAAGATAATATAGGAAAATATCTTTAAGATTTCAGGGGAGGGAAAGATATTTGATATGTAAAAATTACTAACCATAAAGAAAAAATGATAAATTTAACTACATTAAAATTAACTCTTCATCAGAAGACACCTTAGAAAGAGAAGGAAATGAGCAACAAAATGGCAAATGACATTTGTGACACATATAATTGACAAAGAACTGGTACAGAGAAGACATAAAGAACTGTTACCTTTGCACCCCTCCCAGGTTGCCAAAAATAGGAGAAGCCAAACAATATCAAGTGTTGGTGAGGATGGAAAGCAAAGTCTCATGCACCGCTGATTGGAATATAAATGGTAGAGCCATTTTGGAAAACAACTTGGTATTAACTAGGAAAGTGATGACGTACATACTACAGGTGAAGGAAAAGTGGAATCTTTTTTTTTTAAGATTTATTTATTTATTAGAGAGAGAGGGAGAGAGCACAAGTGGGAAGGACAGAGGGAGAGAGAGAGAGAGAATCTCAGGCAGACTCCCTGCTGAGTGAGGGGCCCAGTACGAGTCTTGATCTCGCAACCCTGAGGTATGATCATGAGATCATGACGTGAGATGAAACCAAGATTCAACTGCTCAACTGACTGTGCCACCCAGGCACCCCGGGGAAGTGGAATCTTAAAAATCTTTTTTCCTACTCAAAAGAATGTACAAAGGGGTAAAAAATCATATATAAGGACAAAGTAAAAACTGTAAAATAAGATGGAGGAACTAAACCCAAACATGTCATAAACTGCATTAAGTATAAAATTTGAATTGAAATACTTAAATTTACCAATAAAGAAGTATTATCTGATCAAATTTATAAAAAAAAATACTCAGCTATACATACTTACAAGAACATCTACATGATAAAAGATAAATACAGATAAAAAGTTTCTATTAATAAAAATATACAGCAGATAAAAAACACACAAAAATAGGCATGAAGTCCAAAGGAATGATCAGGATTCACTACAGCAATAAAATTTTTCATTTAAAACATTTCCAAATATGTATCCTCCTAAGAACACAGTTCCTTAGGGTAGACGAGTCAGCTAGTCACCAAACCTGGGATGAAGTTGGACTGTATCTCCTAGTCTCCCCTTAAGCAATACCATTTACCTAGATCTCAGCAATGGAATATGAGTGTTCAGTTTCCACGTCAAAGGGATGGTCCTGTACATATGCAATCATTCATTTAGTAATTCACATTTATTCAGTGATGACTTCGATTGTTTAGAGATACTGAGCTTTTAAGACAAAGTCCCAACTCTCAAAGAGTTTCAAGATTCTGAGGACACAAATATAGAAAGAAGCACATACAGTGGTAGTAGGAATTGCCATGACATATTGGAAATATGTACAAAGTACCAAAGAGAAAGGAGTGCTGAATTTACTGGGGAAGTCAATCGTGGCTTCCATCACAGAGGGACGGACATAAGCTGACTAATGAAGGCAGATAAAACAAAGAGGTGCAACACAAAGGCATGAGGGTCTATGGCTAGTCTGAAGAAAAGCAAGGAATTCAATATGACCAGAGCACATGGCCATGTGGGGAAAGGATCCAACCTAGGGCCGTGACAAACAGTATGGAGAGGAGAGAGAGCGTTCAGCAATATGGAAGAAGTACATAGAAATAAATGACTTACTGAGCAGTAGGGAGAAGGTGGCAGGCAGGATTGCTCACAGGTAGACTGCAGCGGCATTACCTGAAAAGGAGATCACAATAGCGGTTTATGAAGCAGCTGGGTTTGAATTGGAAAACAATGTTTCTTTTTTTTTTTTCCTAAGATTTATTTATTTATTTATTTATTTTATTTGACAGAGAGAGACACAGAGAGAGAGGCAACACAAGCAGGGGCAGTGGAAGAGGGAGAAGCAGGCTCCGTGCTGAGCAAGGAACCTGATGCGGGGCTCAATCCCAGGACCCTGGGACCTGAGCCAGGACCATGACCTGAGCCAAAGGCAGACTCTTAGCGACTGAGCCACCTAGGCGCCCCTGGAGAAAAATGTTTAAACTGAGGATCATTTATATATATTTGGTAGCAAGGACAATGGGCTTACATAAATTTCCTGGAGATTGTTTAAAGTAAAATATAAGAGCATGAAGGATAGTCTAGTTTTGCCCCAGAGGCTTAGCGACCTGGTGCTAAACACCAGGAGAATCTCAGGGTCTTAGGTGAGCAAAAGTCTAATGATTTGTAACATTTCTCCTCAGTAAACTAGTAATCAGTCTGGAGTGGTGAAGTATTTCTAAATCTTTGCTACCAGAGTCTCTGGGGACATGTTAATCTTTTCTCATAGAACAATCTGGACCAGGGAAAAAGAAAATGCATTTTCTGTTTTAATTTTTACATAAGACCCGGTATAGCAGAACTGTCTACTAAATGCAGAATACTGAACTGCGCTTGGGCTCAATCCTTTGTGGAACCTTCCAAATCAAGCCTGGGGATGTCCTGGCCAAGTTCCTCTCCACTTCAGCCCCTCTCAGGGTTTTCTCCTCAAGGGAAAGCGCCAGAACCATTTTGCATGGAAAGAAAAAAAAAAACAAAACTAACCTATCAGGGAGCTCAAACAGCTCTGTCACCTGAGGCAGGCCTCAGTTTATCTTTTAATGGTTCTGGTGTCAGAAGAGGATACTGAAGGAGGCCCTCTGACAGCTTCCAGGAGCAATGAACCACCAAATGAAGGTACGTGCTGAACTTCTTGAGCTCCCTGCTTTCTCACTGTCTCTGGAGATGGTGGGCAAGTCCCTTTCAGATTCCAACTCTGCAGCTTTTGCACTATGAGCTTTCAGACTTTATTTGACCATTTCTTTTTTCGGACTGGGTCCAGAAAATGGCTTGAGTCAGACTGGGTCTGATTTCAACCCGGACTAGGTCCAGGGTCCGACTGGGTCTGACGGGGAAACTGGACTGGGTCTGAGGTGGGACAGGTCTCGGGTGAACAAAAAAATTTTAAGGCTGAATAAGCAGGTTAATCTCATCAAATAATCTTGAATTGCAGCGACCAACATGGAGAACTTTTAACCTAGATAAGCTTATCCATTTATGAGGAATGCTAGAGAAAAAGGGGTCTCAGGCAAGCACTCACCATAAGGGGTAGAGGGAAAATTACTTTCCCCCTTTACAGTTTCTGTTGGCCAGCATGAGATCTGCTGGGGGACCCCACTTGCTCCAGTGCCTGCAGACAGGAACCTGGGAAAACCGGCAGAAGCCAGAAAGGGGTGAGAATTCTTACCCAAGTTAGCGCTCCCAGATCTCTGTCTGTAGTGCCTGGTTGAGAGAGGAAAGTAAAATTTTGCATTTTTCCTTTTCAAATTCACACTGGCAGGCCAAGAAACATTTGTAAGAATTCCATCTTTGAATTGTGACTTGTGAATTTGCTTTTGGCTGCCCATTGGTTGCTGATCCTTACTCTCCCAGGGACAGCTATTACCTTCTTGTTTGTCTCATTTTGTGTGCTAAGAACTTGGCTTGGCAATCCTCAGATTGGGGCCCCAAAATACAGTTAAACAGAAATGTGGGTTGCACCCCATTTGGCTGGACAGAAATGCGGGTTGTACTCCATTTGCTGCTGATGTCCTGCCACCATTGCCTGCTCTCAGGGCAACTGACTCAGTCTGTCCTTCTGTGGTTCTCTTTGGGAGGGGCTCTGGTTCTTGGGAGGGGAGCATCTTTAGCACCCTCTTCGGGGAGTCCTCTTGAGTCCAAGGGACTTTGTTCCATTGCTTCCAGAAGTATTCACTATTGTTAGTTGAAGCCTCACCAAGATACTTGAAAAAAAATTTGGTGTTTTTTTTTTTTTTTTTTGCGTGAAGTAATTCTACGGTCGGAAGTTGGCTAAATTAGAAGCTGATATTCGGAGCCTGATAGGAATTTATTTTAGACCTTCTCCCCTAAGCTAAAATGAAACTACATACCCAGTGGGAAACATTCTGAAACCTTTGTGGAAAGATTTATTAAAACATTCCAAGACACACAACTCTAAATCTAGAACATAGGATCTTTCACTTTACATCTTAGTTGAAGATCTTCTCCATAATATGAACTGAGGATAATATAGTTGGATGGGTAGTGGGTCAGCCTCTGGATATCCTTCAGTTTGCAATCCACTTCTTTGAGGAACTAAAAACAACTGTACTTGTCTTATAAATCTAGTCTTTATAGGAACGAAAATGTGACTCCAGGAACAACTCAAGGCCCCCCTATCCTATTTGCCAATCCTAAACCTCCCCCTCTTCATTTCAAAAGGCCCAAAGACATTGTAAAAACTCTAGACTTAGGGAACCAAAATCATCTTGGTGGACCTTGCAGTCTTTCTCTGTGCTATTAGAGATGGAAGTATTCTACTGGTTTTCCCTAGAAACCAAAGTAATTCTTATCAGAAGGAGGAAAAAAAGAAAAAAGAAAAGGAAAGGTTGTTTTAATGATGAGGGCTGTAAAAAGTCTTAAAAATCTCTTGCACAAATACTCGTAAAAATCTTCAGCCATCTATCATCTGAGGGAATAACCTTAACTTATTCCATCTTCCAGAACCACAATTTGGATACAACTGTTCTTTTACAAAAAAAAAGAGTATTGCATTATTGGAGCTGTCTCATGGCTAAAATTTTAAAATAAAAGCTATATCTGTTTGCTTTTGCCTGTATGTTTACGTATGAGTGTATGCTATAAACATGATTTTTTTTCTACCTCCAGATGGTATTGCTGAAATTAATTTGTAAAGACCTCTATTTACTTGGCTTACATACAAACAGGTATTTATATAAATCAAATATATTCTCAGAAATATGGAAATTAACCCAAATATTTTCTAACTTCATTTGATTGAGGATAATTTTCAGTTTAAAAAAAATTTAAAAAGCTAGTTTAACTTTCTTAGTTTAATTAAAACATGCATGTTATCAGCATTAATAATACATTTATTCTACCTAGGTTTACTAAAAGTCAAATAAGCTCATTATCTCTATTACAGACTTTGTCAACAAGAGAGATAATTTAAAATAATGGTTAGCTGTTTAATGTCTCATAAAATTTTCATAACTAATCTAAACATGATTATTAAAAACAAGTGAATTAAACAGATAGAATTAAGATAAAAGTTTATAAATGAACTTTCCAATGATAATTATGTTTTATGACATATCAACTTAAAAAGTTTCCATAATTTTTTTGGTAACGAAACTGTAAAGTTATACTGTGATAAGTTAAATGATGGATATTTATTGAATATCTAGATTATCTCCAAATAAGATAAAATACTAAAGCATTAATTATTGAACACAAATTTAACTTATTTTGGTTTCTCATTACAAAGGAACTAAAGATATATAGGTCAATCAGTTAACATATCTTGTGCTACACTGAGTAATTTGAGAAAGAATAGAGCAACAAACTGAGGGTTTTGGGGGGGGGGTTGGGCGAGCCTGGTGGTAGGTATTGAGGAGGGCATGTATTGCATGGAGCACTGGATGAGGTGCATAAACAATCTTTTAACAATGAAAAAATAAAATAAAAGTATTTGGGGGGAAAAAAAGAAATTATGAAATGTACTTATAAATTCACCAAAATGCTAGTGTAACAGACCTCCACAATTGCTTATTTCTTAATTTTCACTAGGAATAAAGGATTCTAAGTGTAAGGAATTCTAATGCACATATGTTATTAAAACTACTTAGAAATAACAAGTGTGAAAGGAAACAATATGTATGAAAAGTAGGTAAGGAAAGTAAAATAAATGATTGTTCCAGAATGAGAAAGAAAGAAAAACTACAATAAATCTGAATGGATATAAATAGTTGTAGAATTTTTGTTGGGAAAAAAATTTTGCATGTAGTCAAGCTGGTTAAGATTAGAATGGATTTATTTAAGGTTTTAAAATGACTTTTTTAATATCAAAAGTACACTGGTACAAAATTAGAATTTGGTTTTCTCTCTGTTAGAAAGACAGTTTTCTTGATTATTGGTCTGCTCTTAATAAGAGACTGTGGCAGGTTTTGTTGTTTTATTTTTTGAGTAATCTATGTGGAAAGCAAAGATGTTTTTTACCAAAATAACTCACTGTTTCGCATTACTTTTATCAGGTCTTTAATGGCTGAAGAAAACCCAGTCCTCCCAATATTAAGAGCTAAATTTTGTTCACAACTCTGTAACCTTCTCTATTTGCCTTTAAAATCTTCTCTTGTCACTTTGTTAGATAATTAAAGTAAATAGTATTTGGTAATAATCTGTGATCTTATTTATTATCTTATTTTCAATTTCCTAAAATGAAATTCTAAATGTAGTCTTTTTGGAGTGCCTGGGTGGCTCAGTCAGTTAAGTGTCTATCTTCCACTCAGGTCACAATCCTGGAATCCTGGGATCAAGCCCTGCGTTGGGCTCCCTGCTCAGTGGGGAGTCTGCTACTTCCTCCCCCTCCATCTGCTCATGTTCTCTCTCTCTCTCTCTCTCTCAAATAAAGTCTTCAAATGTAGTCTTTTTGACCTCAAAGAACTTTGAGATCTCCCAGAGGATCCCCCAAAAATCTCAAAGGGTTTATCTCTCATTCTGTACAGGAGAAATGCTAAATTAATTAGGTTTGGGGTGCCTGGGTGGCTCAGTGGGTTAAAGTCTCTGCCTTTGGCTCAGGTCATGATCTCAGGGTCCTGGGATCAAGCCCTGCATCGGGCTCTCTGCTCAGCAGGGAGCCTGCTTCCCCCCTGTCTCTGCCTGCCTCTCTGCCTATTTGTGATCTCTCTCTCTCTGTCAAATAAATAAATAAAATCTTTATTTAAAAAATTAATTAATTAGGTTTATTTGGCATGCTAAATTACACGAGAAGCATTGTCAAATAAGTGATGATAAACCTTCTTAGGTGTAGGCGCATGTTATTGATAATAAGTATTCTAAAAAATTGTATGAAATTCCTAAAAATCTGATATGCCCTGATATAATGTTAACAGTAATATTTCCAGTTACTATCTTAAAATGTCATATATCACAGAAATAACCAAATATCCTTGTCAATTCCCTTTTAATGAACTCTTATTAGATCTTTAACCCTGGGCATTTTAAAATCTTTTGCCATTTATAGTTCCTGTTTTACCCTGATACTTTTTTTAAAGTGACATTCATGGAAAGGACCCTACCAAGGACTCCTGACCACTGATAATGCTGCCAAATTACAAGGTGTCAAAAGTCGGGTCTATATTTCACTACTGGGATGCCTGGGTGAGCCTAGGTGGCTCAGTCCATTAAGCACTTGCCTTCAGCTCAGGTCATGATCCCAGGGTCCTGGGATCGAGTCCGGTATCAGGCTCTTTGCTCAGCGGGAAGCCTTCTTCCCCCTCTGCCAGCCACTCCCCCTGCTTGTACACTCCTTCTCTCTTTCTCTCTCTCTCTCTGTCAAAATAAATAAATAAAATCTTTAACAAAAATATTTCACTACTGACGGAGGCTCCACTTGACATCTGGTCTTATGCAAATGCTGAAGATCTGAAAATCAAATTGGCCAGGAAGAGGAGCAGCTGACCTTGATACAGACTGCTTCCTCCCAAGATGTGGAACAAGAACATCTCTTTCTAGTTCTCCTTTCCTCTCTGACCACCCTTTTCCTAATTCTTACATAGGAAGATCATTATGATTCTTTTGTCTGCCTTTTCCTTGTTCTGGCCTGGGAAGAGAATGCCACTGTTCACGTATCTTAGGCCATTTGCAAAAAGGGGTAATCCAACCTCCAGATGAAGTTGGATTTGCCACAGTGCTGGTGATCCAGTAGTTCTGCCCATCACAAACTTCTTTCTCCCTGATTTCCAATGCCTCGGTTTCTCCAGAACAAACTCGGGCCCATTTCTACCACATCCAACTCCCTAACCCCATGAGTCTACTTCCCTATTTGTAGTTAACAATCTCAAACCTGAGAAACTTGGCATCCAGGCTCTACACAATGAAAGGGACACAAGGTAAGGGTAGTCAAAATAAAACCACTGTGGTCTACAGACCCTTACATTTTACTGGCCTCCACCACTGTCCCCTCTTCAGTAGTGAACCTCAGATCCAAATGAGAATTACCAGGAGGCATTTATGATTCAAAACCATTTTCTTTGGCAGAGCCGTACTGCCCTGCTAGAAGTGCAAATGAGGCTAACTGATGAGAAACTCAAAGATGTTGCAGAATCTGCTGCTGAAGAAAGAGCAGCGCCACAAAAACCTCCACAGTCAGCCAAAGTTGTTCATGATAGTAGGATAGCCCTCAATTGTCTCTTAGCTAAGCAAGGAGAAGTCTGTGCTGTGGCCAGGAGCATTTGCTGTACTTAGATGAACATTTCTGGGGAAGTTGATACCCAGCTACACAAGATCACTGACCAAGCCAGTTGGCCTAAGAAAGTGACTCCTTCAGAAGGGTTTTTGTTTGGCTTGTTTGAGTCTGGTTGGTTTGGGTCGTAGGGACCATGGCTGTAAAGTGCACTCCACACACTGGGAATGGCCCTGCCCGTAATAATCATAGTAGTCTCCCTGGTGCACCGTATTCTCTCAAAAGATTCAAATGCATGTTCACAGCTGCTAACCACCGAACACATGACCTCCCTAAGAATAGGGCACCACAAAAGGAACAGAGAGAAGGACCAACTTAAAGAATGTGAACCCAACAGTGTGACCTGAGAGTAACACAGATTTAGCAGAAACTACAAGAACTCCAGAATGGCAGCTGAGAATAGATCTAAGACCTTAGGGTTTTTATCCAGTCTCAGTTAGACTAAGAATCTGATCAAACGTGGGGAAATATTAAAAAAAAAAAAAAGACCCAAAATAGAATTGTTTATATTAAGTCCCACCTCACCTTAGTAAGACTTAATTTCAGTTTTGGCTCTTCCAGAAATGGCATTTTAAACCAATCCATCAGGAAACGCCCGATCAGCACCAGTTAGGTAATCTGCCTGATAGATCGTTGCCATCCCCCAAAGGAAAGTAAGCTCGCACTAATCAACTTGATTTTCTGTCAAGTATAACTTGTTCCTGCTCCCTTCTGCCTACAAGTCTTTCATTTTGTAAAGCTCCTCAGAGTTTCTCTCTATTGGCTAAATTGTATGCTTCCCGATTCAAATCAATTTTTGCTCAAATAAGCACTTAAAAACTTGAACATATCTCAGTTTATCTCTTAACTGAAACATATACACCACCACCACCTTGAGCCATCTGGAGCTTTAAGTTTGTAGTGACTTCATTCTTCTATTTATGTCCGCAGCTCTTTGCAGGAGGCACCTGCCAAGCAGCCCCATGGCAAGGAGAGGTAATAGTCTCCCCCTTGTTAATACTCCCAAGGGGGTTCCCTGCCACCAGTGAATGTTCTCTCCACCTTCCCCACTGCATATTCCTTGTGTTTCCTGCTCAGATGTTGAGCAATAGAACCTGTGTGCAAATGCACTTTATCGAAGAGAATGAAACAAAGCCCACTTAGTTCTCTGTTCATGAGTGGGCATGGTTCGTTTTCTTGACCAGCCAGTGTATAGAAAGAACTCAAACTTCTGACTCCAAGAGGATGAGGCATAGAATAGGCATGTTTTGACGAACGTATAAGTAATATGAGTTTGCTGAGTGCCCACAGTGGTGAACACGGGGCAGCTGGGGACAGCAAGAAGAGCAGCAGCTGGGAGAAGGGACTTCCCAAAAGCAAATGGGAAAGTAGAGAACCATCTATTTTGATTTCCGCAGGATACCAAAGACAGGAATTAATTCACCACTCTGTAGTTTTGCCTGGGGCTAAATTTTTTTTTATCCCTTAATACCCTCTAATTTTTTTTTTAAGATTTTATTTATTTATTTGACAGAGAGAGAGATCACAAGTAGACGAGGGTGGGGGTGGGGGTGGAAGCAGGCTCCACAGTGAGCAGAGAGCCCGATGCGGGGCTTGATCCCAGGACCCTGAGATCATGACCTGAGCCGAAGGTAGAGGCTCTAACCCACTGAACCATCCAGGTGCCCCCCCTAACTTTTTAAAAAGATTGATTGATTGATTGATTGATTGATTTAAGAGAGAGAAAGAGAGAGAACACAAGAGAGAGCACAGGGGCAGGAGGCAGAGAGAGAAGTAGACTCCTGTGCTGAACAGGGACCCCAAGTCGAGGATTTGATCCCAGGACCCTAAGGTCATGCCCTGAGCTGAAGGCAGACACTTAACCTACGAAGAAAACCAGATGCCCCCCCATCACTAATTTTTTTTACTCAGAAAAAAAAAATTTTTTTACTCAGTATCCAATGATTTCAATTAATAAAAATTATTGCTTCTTTTTATTAACATATAATGTATTATTTGCCCCAGGGGTTAGGGTCTGTGAATCATCAGGCTTACACATAAGCACATACCCTTCCCAATATCCATAACCCAGCCACCCTATCCCTACACCCCCACAGGAACCCTCAGTTTGTTTCGTGAGATTGAGAGTCTCTTATGGTTTGTCTCCCTCCTGATCCCATCTTGTTCCATTTTTTCCCTCCCTACCCCCCAGGACCCCCCCACCCTGCCTCTCAAATTCCTCATATCAGAGAAATCATATAATAATTGCCTTTCTCTGATTGACTTAAAAAATTATTGCTCTTTTTAAACTATTTTTCTTTAATTTTTCTTAAACTAAGAGCTTAATGCCTTGTTTTTTATTTTACTATATGTATTTCCTAAATAAAGATCAAAATTCACATTCTCCCTAGTGAGAGTTTCTCAGATTAATATGCCTACATAGAAAAGTAAGCTAGAGTATTGTTGTAGATCAGCTATTACACTTTCTACCTGATACACTATTGTTTTTCAACTTGCATCTCATGCCACCTAGTGTTATAATTTGGTTTTTCAACTTGATACTACTAACAATTAGGATTTCATGTCTGAAAAGCACAACTTCAAATTTTTGGATTCCTATTTAATGATTCTGAGGAAATTTCTCACATTATCCCATCATGTGGTAAAAGTCTTCCACAGAGTGGTACTGGATGAATACCTGGGTTGTTGTTTTGTTTTTGGTTTTTTTTTTTAAGAATTAAAGCTAATTAAAAGTAAATGAAAAATAAAAACATTTGTGGGGTGCCTGGGTGGCTCAGTCAGTTAACCTTCTGCCTTAGGCTCAGGTCATGATCCTGAGGTCCTGGGATTGAGTCCCACACTGGGCTTCCTGCTCAGCGGGAATCTGCTTCTCCCTCTCCTCCCTACTCATGTTCTCTCTCTCGCTCTCTGTCTCTCTCATATAAATAAAATCTTTTCTAAAAAATTCCATGAAATTTAAAAAAATAAAAATTTTTAGAAATTAAAAAAACAAACTTTTGCCTTATGACTCTATCTACCTCCTTTCTTCCCTTAATGTAAGACCAAGAGCCATTCAAGTAAACTGAAAGCAAACATGTTTGAAATCAACATTACAAATGTCTCTGAGCTGCCTCTATCTCAGTTTTCTTATAACAGTGAAGAATTCTCCAGGTCTCCTGACAAACTACTATCAGCCCCCTTTCATTTCATAAATTACAAAAAAAGTTTAAACCTGATTCTTTAATGAAAGCAAAAGCCCACTTTTTCTTTTTCCATGTACAACAACAGTTTTTGAAATTTAACAAATACTTACTTTGTGCAAGGTACTGGTCTAGCTTAATGAATTCATGTGGAAAAACAGATACAATTTCTATCTTATGTTATTAATTATATTCTTGAATGCTCTTAGAATTATAGACTTATGGGGCGCCTGGATGGCTCAATTGTTAAGCATCTGCCTTTGGCTCAGTTCATGATCCCAGGGTCCTAGGATTGAGCCCCGAATCGGGCTCCCTGCTCAGTGGGAAGCCTGCTTCTCCCTCTCACACTCCCCCTGCTTGTGTTCCCTCTCTCGCTGTCTCTCTCTCTCTCTCTGTCAAATAGATAAAATCATTTAAAAAAAGAAGAAGAAGAAAAGAATTATAGACTTGTATCGTTGAAAGATGCCTTAGAGATTAGTTCATCCAACCTAGTTGTTTCATTTGTAATTCATTACTTAAAACAGGAAGACATACATACAACTGGTAAAAACAGAAATGCACAAAAGCCTATCTCTGAGCAGTCACAATACTTTTAGTTTATAACAAAGTTATACTTTTAACCATACCTGGTCCTTATTATGTAAGAACAAACCGAGTGTGGACCCTAAGCCACAGATTGCCGGTTCCCATCCCCGCCTTACACTGGTCCCATCCATATTGGACTCCTGCCGGCCACCATCCAAGGCTCTTCCCAGTGAATCTATATACTTTCCTAATCTGTCCTCAGCACTAGGGTATTTATGCTGAAAACTAGGCTGCTTGAGTAGGGCCCTAATGTCCCAGTGATTCCTGCTAGCTGTGGGGTCAGATTCTGCTTCCTATGAGACTTAAGGGGGTTTCCTGATGAGCCGAGAAAGAATTCCTGCAATTCCTGAGTTTGAGTAATACTGACCTACTCAGCTACTGAATTCATCTACCAGATTCTGGTACAGATACTTCTCATACCACACTGTTTCTTGAGTTTTCCTCATCAAGACCAGCCATTGCACTTAGAGCAGTAACTTCAATTCCATTTAATTTTCCAATGGTTTTTCAGTGTAATTAAGCTCATTTGTATTATGAGATTTGCAGGGCATCGGCATTTAGGTGAGAACAGAAGTTAAAACAGTGGACACCGTAGCCCAGGGATACAATGTGAAGAAACAGGAAGAGAAAATGCTCAGGATCTCTGTGGAAGCCCATCTTTCTCCCATTCTCAGGCCATGTGTTTCAGAAAGAGATACGTCCAAAATCCCAATTCCAGGAGTGGGTGTGTGATCCAGGTCTGGTAATTCCAAGTGCTCCCCTCCCTTGGCCATAGTGATTGAGTCAAGGATGATGATAGAACCCAGGCGAGCCAGTAAAATATACCTCAGACATCTACAAAGTTATCAGAAGAAGGACATTCTTTTTTCTCCAGGCTTGTTAGCTATAATGATAATGTAAGCCCAGAACTGTCAGTGGTCAGCTTTGTCTCCACATGGGGCCCACATTATGGAGGAATACAGGGTACACAGATTCTAATGACAATATTAGCACCTATGAGTGCTATCAGGCCCACCTATCAAGCCCACTGTTACGTTCTTATTACTGCTTAGATTGGTCTGTGTTGGGTTTTGGCTCCTAGTAACCGAGGACAGAAGCTCAATTAGTACCGATTTTGTTGTTGTTGTTGTTGTTAGTGCATGCGAAAAAATGAGAATCCATTAAATAATTACCATAGGAATGGCCAAATATGTTTAAAGAAAAACACGGAAGCTAAAGAGAGCTAACAAAAATGAGATAGGGTTATGAAATATAGGATGGATCAGCAAAGTCAAATGTCAAAGAAAGGTCATGAGGTCATATGGTATGAAGGTGAAGAAAAATTATTAGATTTGATAATGAGAGGATAACAGGTTACTTCTGAAGTAAAAGAGCTGTGGAGATGAGGCAGTAGAGGGATTGTAGCCCTCTTTTGCTGCTATAAAAGGAAAAGAAAGTTTACACAAAAATTAAATACAGGGCGCCTGGGTGGCTCAGTTGGTTGAACGACTGCTTTCGGCTCGGGTCATGATCCTGGAGTCCCGGGATCGAGTCCCATATCGGACTCCCGGCTCTGTGGGAAGTCTGCTTCTCCCTCTGACCTTTTCTCCTCTCATTCTCAGTCTCTCTCTCTCTAATAAATAAATAAAAAATAAATAAAATAAAATAATTAAATACAATTTGGGGCACCTAGGTGGCTCAAATGGTTAAATGTCTGACTCTCGATTTTGGCTCAGGTCATGATCCTGGGATCCAGCCCCAAGTTGGTCTCCACACTCAGCAGGGAGTCTGCTTAAGATTCTCTCCCTCTCCCTCAACTCTGCCCCCACTCCACTAGGGCATTCCCTCTCTCTCTCTCTCTCTCAAATAACTGAATAAGTTTTTAAAAAAAAAATTAAATACAATTTGAAGTTTAAAAAAAACACAGATAACATGAGGGGATTTACATCTAAGAGGGCCTATATTTTCAGTGGATAAATCAGAAAATATTCGACTAATTAAAGAGCATGTTGGATGTGAAGGAATTCACAAATATACAGGTTTGATGCATTGATCATGGCTAGTGAAAGAGAGAACAAAAGAGAAAATCATTAGAGATGATGAAAAGAACATAATTGCATATCCTTAAATTCAAAAGATATTTTAATGATCAAAACCCACTAGAGCAAAATCTAGTATCTTGCATGAGACTAAAAAGGGAGAGCAGGTTGTGTAGACAAGGAACAGCTAAGCATACAAACAGGGGCAGAGTCAACATTCAAAAATAATTAGCACAGGGGCGCCTGAGTGGCTCAGTCGGTTAAGCATCTGCCTTCAACCAGGTCATGATCCCAGGGTCCTGGGATTGAGTCCTGCATGAGCAGGGAGACTGCTTCTCCCTCTCCCACTCCCCCTGCTTGTCTTCCCTCTCTTGCTGTGTCTCTCTCTGTCAAATAAATAATCTTTTTTAAAAAATTAGCATAAAACTTATCCATACTCATGCAAAAAGTTGGTCTAAAGAACCTACTATATGCTAAATATTGTAGGCAACAGGGGATTCAATAGAAAACCAACTAGAAACATCCCGGCTCTTATGGAGCTTTCGTTCTAGAAGAGAAAACAGACCATAAGGCATACAAAGCAATATCTAATATAATGTCAGGGGGTGAGAGTCCTGGAGTTCAAGGATAAAAACCACATCTGGGTAAGAGGATAGAAAGTGGCAGGGCAGGGCAGGGAAAGGGAAAGTTTCTCCAAGATGACGAAGGAGTAGCTAGCTAAATAAGTAAGGTGGAGGGCTGTGTGAGATCTGGCAAATGTGCAGTCTATCCAGAACAAACAGCAAATACAAAAGTACAGAAATAGGGAGGGACTTGGCATGTTTGAGAAGTAGCTAAAAAGTCTTGTGGCTGGAGCAGCTATAAAAAGAGGTTGAAAAGGTAGCCAGAGCCTTGTAGGTGAAAAGTATGTCTTTTATTCTCTGTGTCATACGGAGGATTCCAAACAGGAAAATGGCATAGTATCCCCCTCATGAGTCAAAAGAATTGAGCTGCTGTATGTACGCAGAGGTAGGAGATATACAGAAAATCTCTGTCCCTTCCACTCAATTTTGCAATGAACCTAAAATTTTTTTAACAAAGTCTATTTAAATTTTATATATATAATATATATAAATTTATATATATACATAAATATATAAAATATATGTATAAATTCTTATATATATATATATGTATATATATGTGTGTGTGTGTATACATATGTATATTTAAGATATAAAGTTATATAAAGACAGGGGCGCCAGGGTGGCTCAGTCAGTTAAACATCTGCCTTCGGCTCAGGTCACAATCCCAGGGTCCTGCGATTGAGCCTCGAGGCAGGCTCCCTGCTCCACAGGAAGTCGGCTTCTCCCTCTCCCCCTGTCCCTGCCCCTGCTCCTGTTCTCTCTCTCTCCCTCTCTCTCTATGTCTCTCTCATACATGCACTCTCTCTCTCTAATAAATAATTTTTTTAAATAAAGTAAAACAAAGAATTAACATCTTAAAAAACAAAAACAGGAATGGATTTTTCTGGTCACAGTATGAAGCAAGGACACCAGTTAGGAGATTGCTACAGAAACTGAGGCAGAGATGGAGATCAAACTGAGGTTTGATATGTGGATGTGAATCCAGGCAATAGGCAGGAATGGGATATATACAACATTACCATACAGATGATCTTGAAAACCACAGGACTGGATGAGAAAGTGTAGAGGGAGAGAAGGTCTGAGGACTGGGTTGGGGTAGTCCATCATCTGAGAAGAAGCCCTCTAAGAAAAACGTACTTGAGAGTAAGGTAGGATTCAACAAAGATGGGGAGGCGGGGAGGGAATGAAAAAGGAATTCAAATCAAATAACCCTGAGTCTTTTATCTCCAATTAGCAAGTCTCTAAAGAAAACTAGCAGTTGGCTTTATACACTATAGCAATCATATTATCACTGACAGAAAACCATTGGGAACTTGTCTATGACAGCAGTTATAGAAGTTCAAATGAATTATATGGCAAGAACTGATGTATAATTGACTTGTGCCAACTATGCCATTAACCGCAGTTCTTTGCAGTTGCTTCTCTGTATTTGTTTTAAAAGTCCTCTTTCACACCTCCAGCTATCTATTCACCATAGTACTGACAGGTATTTATTATATATCATTATCACTGATGTGAAAACTTAAATGAATCCACTGCCCTTAGGAATAATGGACTCTTCAAAATCATTTCATGGTATAAACAGATAAATAATCCCCTTCACATTTAGTCTATTCACAATAGCCAAGAGGTGGAATCAACCCAAATGTCTGTTGACAGATTAATGGATAAATAAAATATTACATATATTGTATATGCATATAATATATATGTATTATGCAGCCTTAAAAAGATAAGAAAAAATCTAGTCACATGCTCCAAAATGGGTAAACCTTGAGGGTATTATGCTAAGCCAAATAAGCCAATCACAAAAGAACAAGTATTATAGGGATGCCTGGGTGGCTCATTCAGTTATGCATCTGCCTTTGGCTCAGATCATGATCTTGGGGTCCTGGGATCAAGTCCCACATTGGGCTCCTTGCTCAGCAGGGAGTCTGCCTCTCTTTCTCTGCCTGATGCTCCCCCTCCCTATGCTTTCTCTCTCTCTCTGACAAATAAATAAATAATTTTTTAAAAGAACAAATAGTGTATAATTCCACTCATATGAAGTGTCTAAAGTAGTCAAAATCATATGAACAGAAAGTAGAAAGTTGATTGACAAAGGCTGGGAAGAAGGAGAAGGAAAAATTAGTGCATAGTAGGTATACAGTTTCAGATTTGCAAGATGAGAAAGTTCTCGAGATCTGCTGCACAGTAATGTGAATGAATATACTTAACGCTACTAAACCATACACTTAAAAAGGGTTAATATGGTAAATTTAACATTATGTATTTTTGCAACAATAAAAAGTAATAATAATCCCCTTCAAACTGGCATTGGTTCTTAGAATAAAGCAATATTACAGCTTTCCTTGTTTCCAACCTTGACAAGTAAATTTTTTTATCCACCAGCTTCTGTATTAGTCTGACCGGGCTGCTGTATCAAAACACCACACATCTGATGGCATAAAAAAAACAAATTTATTTCTCACAGTTCTGGAGACTAGGAAGTTTGAGATCAAAGTTCCAGGAGATTTGGTTCCTGATGAGATCTCTCTTTCTGGATTGCAAAGAGCCACCTTCTCACTAAGTCCTGACATGGCAGAGAAAGGGAAAGAATGAGCTTTCTGGTGTCTCCTGTACCAAAGACACTAATCCTATTGGATTTCGGTCCCAACTTCATGACCTCATTTAACTGTAATAACTCCATTACCCCAAATAGAGTCACATTGGAGGCTAAAGCCTCAACATATGAATTTTGGGGAGACACAACCAGTCCACAGCAGCCCCACTGATTGATATATAAAATTCCCTTAAAGGTGTGTAAACACACATGTAGTGCTTTAGGTATATAGTTGCAGAAGGAATATAATTCCTGGAGTTGAGGTTTTAAATATGCTGATACAAACACCAACAAAATTTATCATACAATCACAAATAAACTAATTCATGACAGTCATTTTAATGTAACAAAGAACTGAAAATGAGGCGCCTGGGTGGCTCGGTCAGTTAAGCGTCCAGCTCTTGATTTCCACTCTGGTCATGATCTCAGGGTTGTGAGATGAATCCTTGAATCAGGCTCCGTGCTGGGTGTGGAACCGGCTTAAGATTCACTCTGTCCCTCTCCCCTCCCCCCTCCACTTTCTCTCTCTTTAAAAAATAATAATAATAATAAAACTTGAAAAAAAAAAAAAAAGGAAAATGCACCTGTTTGACCCTTTAGAAAATGAAGTTCAAGTCAGTTGCCACAGAAGATAAGAAGACCTTAGATAAATGACAAAGCAAATAAGCAAAAAACTTCATTTCATTCCATATTTTGTCTTCATCTTCTCTATGGACTTCTACCTCTCTTTGACGAAAATAGCTAATCTTCCCAACAAAACTGTTTTTTAAGAAGTTTTAATGAATGCTTATCACAGCCATATTTTGAGTTTTCTCTGGTCCACCCACTACACTTTCAATAAACCACAAAAATGGACAGTGTATGAAGGAAAAGGGAATTCACAAAACTTGACTGTACAGTCTTTGAAAGAAAGGATAAATCCTGTTTACCACAGGTGTACTTCTATGGCTAGCAGCATGCCTAGTGTTTGATGGTAAACTCAATCTATCATCTATCTATCTACACACACGTACAGACATGTATTTATTTATGATATTAATTAAGGAATGAGAAAAATGAAGGAGATACTGCTAACTGATTCATACTGGTAACTCACTAATTAGATAATCTACCTGTGTTCAAAATTCAACTATGATATGGCATCACAATTATAGGACCATATATTATGAAGGTTATATCTGTTAACTCTCATTTGCTTCTATATTATATTTTTACTTTGTTCTAAAACATGCCCATGACATACCAACGATGAACAACATGGTGAATTGCAGCTGAAAAACGTCAGCTGATGAGAGGTTATTTACAAACCTGGCAGTTTCCCAGCAGTTCTGAGAGTTGAAATGTCCCATGTTCCCAGGAAACTATTTTTTTATTTCTTTTTTTATTAACATATAATTGTTTATATGTTAATATAATATAAATTACTTATTTATATTTTATTAACATATAATTATATTTATTAACATATAATGTATTATTTGCTTCAGGGTACAGGTCTGTGAATCCTCAGGCTTATACAATTCACAGCACTCACCATAGCACATACCCTCCCCAAAGTCCATAACCCAGCCACCCTATCCCTACCTCCCCACCTCCCAGCAACCCTCAGTTTGTTTCCTGAGCTTAAGAGTCTCTTATGGTTTGTCTTCCTCCCGATCCCATCTTGTTTCATTTTTTCCCTCCCTGCCCCCCAAGATCCCCCTCCCTGCCTCTCAAATTCCTCTTATCAGAGATATCAAATGATAATTGTCTTTCTCTGGTAGACCTATTTCGCTTAGCATAATACCCTCTAGTCTGAAACTATTAGCATCACAAGAATTAAAGCATTAATCTGGGCCCCTGGGTGGCGCAGTTGGTTGAGCGACTGCCTTTGGCTCAGGTCATGATCCCGGAGTCCCGGGATCGAGTCCCGCATCGGGCTCCCGGCTCCATGGGGAGTCCGCTTCTCACTCTGACCTGCTCTCTCTCACTCTCTCTCTTCCCTAATAAATAAATAAATAAATAAAATCTTTAAAAATAAATAAATAAATAAAGCACTAATCTGTGACATTTGACCCTCACTGACTCTAGTCCATCAAAGCCAATATGCATCATAATGCTTTAATTGAGCCCAGAATGCTCAAGAAAATAATAGCCTCTTCCATGCTCAGTTGCTTGGAAAATGTAAACTGATCTGCTTTGGAGTTTTACAATGCCAATTAACATAATAAAAACTCTAAGAAATCCCTAATTAATTTTTTAACCTGTGTTTAATTTTGTTAACTCCTGTGATTCAGGTTATCTTATCTGTTAGCAACTCAGTACCGTTCCTTGCTCTCTTGTGGAACAGGGACTAAAAGGCAGGGAACACAATTCCCCGGAATCTCTATAGCCTATCAGGGAGAGGCACTCACGTGACATTGACAAGGCAAAAGAAAGACAGAAGCAACTGTCTTGCTCCATGATCAGTGTGGACAGATACATGAGCACTGAAGATATAAATCCCTAAGAGCTTCACTACAAATTCACTACAAACCCATTCCTCGTTGAGTGCCTCAATAAGTAAAAGGAAACATAATAATAAATAATAATAGTAATAGAAAACATTTATGAGTCTTTACTATGTACCATCATTTTCTAAAAAATTTACAAGTGTTAACTCATTTAACCCTCACAACAACCCTTTGGGGTAGGTCCTATTATTTAGTTGATAGCTATTGATACTTATTATATTGGAAATTAAAACGGAATTTCATTCATCTTAAAATGAAAGTTTTAAGAAATTCATGTAAAAAGATAATAAACTTAATAAATATAAACACAGGGCACCTTGGTGGCTCAGTCATTTGAGCTTTTGCCTTGGGCTGAAGTCATGATCCCAGGTTCCTGGGATCAGCCCACATCAGGCTCCCTGCTTAGTGGGAATCTGCTTCTCCCTCTGTCCCTCTGCACTTACCCCCACACCCGCTAGTGCTCTCTCTCTCAAATAAATAAAACATTTTTTATAATCAATAAATAAATAAACACAAATTACACATAATGTATAAAAATAATGACATTTTCCAAACAAACAAAAAAGTAATGAGGTGAGTGCTATTGTTTCACATTTTTTACAAATCTCTATAGCCGATGACTTAGTAAAAGAGTTGTAGCCTCACATCTATTTCTGCATTCAATCGGTTGCAATATCTTGCTGAGATTGAAGTACATCAATAAAATCCAGCCTTCCACAGATATGTAGTTGAAAAAGGGAGGAGTACTTTAACAGCCTTTTCAGATAATTATGGATATTTTTTCCTTAATATTACCAGCAAAACTCAACCAAAGTTTATTTCTTTTTCTTTTTCTTTTTTTTCTTTTCGAACCAAAGGTTATTTCTTAAAGGTTAGATACACTATGGAATCTGAAACCATATCAGTCATTTTTTTAATATAGATACATTAATTTTCATTGGATTGTCTCAAAATTTGAATGGATTTTCCTTTTTGCACCTGCATTATTTTGTAACATCATATATTGTTCACTTGGAAAGTATTACTTCAATGAGTTATACAGATCTTCCAAATGTTGACAAATTTCACTCTATTAAAAAAAATCACATTTCTTTGTATCAGTACTGATTTCATCAGAAATGCCTCTTAAGTATTGGAAATCAATCTCACTGTAGCAGATAAAATTTTCCAAAATTCTAATTTTCATCTGAATGCTCAAATTTTGTCATTGGCAACAATATTATCAGCTGCTTCACTTGAAATGAAAGGCTCAGTTTGTTTTTGATCAGTTTTACTTTATTTTTTCCAGCTTTATTGAAGTATCGACAAATAAATCTGGTACGGATTTAAGGCATACAACATGATGTTTTGATATGCATATACATTGTGAAATTGTTCCTCCAATGAAGCTAAGTAACCTGTTCATCACCTCACATACTTACCTTTTGTGTGTGTTGGGTGAGACCACTTGAGATTTACTATCTCAGTGAATTTCAAGGACATAATACAATATTATTACCTACAGTCATCATGCTATATATTAGATCTCCAGGATCATTTGTTTCTGAGAACATGTCTACAAAACACTTCATCTGAATGACTACAGTTTGCCTTTCTCACAAATAAAAATGATGTTTCATTTTTTTTTAAAGTGGCTAGGTCAGATTACCACAAAATAAGGGCACTTCCTTAAAAAAATGTGTATTTTAATATGCAGCAGAGTGTTTTATGCATATTTCCCATTTTGTCACAAAGAACACTAAAAAGATGTGTACTCAAGGGTTGAGACTTAACAAAATTAAACATTATTACCACTTCATAGGGACATTTTTTTAAAGATTTTATTTATTTGAGAGAGAGAGCACAAGTTTGAGGGTAGAGGCAGAGGGAGAAGCAGACTCCCTGCTGAGCAGGGAACCCCACACGAGGCTCCATGTGAGGACTCCGGGATCATGACCTGAGCCAAAGGCAGACACTTAACAGCTTAACCACTTAACCAACTGAGCCACCCAGGCACCCCCATAGAGACCTTCTTAAGCAAAACTGGCCCTGTGAGTGTGTGGTGATAATCTGACTTCTAGTTCAGTGCTGCCGCCTTGATTCACAAAGATACCAGTAGTTTCACCACCACTGCTTTCTATCATCAGTGCAAATATCAACATGGTGAAAAGGTAAACAACATTTTAGTGTTATTATGAAAATACTTTCGACCTCACAGATCCCAAAATAGATGGAGGGATGCCTGTCTACCCCACTTTGAGAACCACTGCTCTATTCTTCCTGTCTGTTATAATTACATTTTCCTAAATGATTGTTTTTCCCCTGGTTGATTGTTTTCCAACCCCTACAGCACAGAAGCCAAACTTCAGAGCCAGCTTTTAAAGGACGCATCATTCTCTGGCACCCGTCTACCTTTCCAACAACGCCTCCCCAAATCCCTTTTCAGTCACGAAACCTTACTCTAAAAGCAGATCTGATCTATTCCCTAGATTTCCACTTTCCTCTCACTTTAATCTTGCCCACACTATTTGCTTTTGTGAAACATCCCACTCCCTCCTCACTGGCCATAAACTCACAACCAGCTGAAGAGTGCCTTCCTCAGTAATGGTGCCCCTCTGACCACTCCTACCCACAGTAATTAGTTCATCCTGTATACTCAGCATTTATGTTCTATATCATTCCTTCAGCACTTGCTGCATTGCTTTGGTTGAAGATATCCTTTGTGATTTCTTTTCACAAATTAGTCACACTTTTATAGACCGATGCCTTGGCTCCCCAGGTCCCTCAGGGGTGAGACCATGTGTTACAAATCTTTGTACCTAGCACAATGGGAGCCATCCAGGCCCCAAAACAGGTTTTAGGTGAAAAGCTGTGGTTGCCCCAGCTAGTCTACTGAGAGCCAACTCCTGACCGTCTTCAAGAAATAATCAATGAGTATCTTCTATGGAATGTCAAAATAGAAAAAAAAGGATCACAAATTTCAGCTACAACTTTGTAGACTCCTCTAGTGTGGTCCCTAGGACTCCACTAGTTGAGAGAAACATTTCTTAAAAACTGTAAGCTTGACAAAAAAACATGCACGTGTTAATAAAATATCCAGTGGTCATTGCTCTTGACCACAATTCCTATTGTCCCAGCATCCCAGCACAATGGGGAAAAGAAAGAGACTAGTTAGCGCTGATTGTGATTTGTGTGCTCTTGGCTTCAGATCTTATTACTAACTGGATGTCTAAAGATTCTGCTGTTTCTGGGTATAGCTGACAGCTTCCACTCTGTCTGAAGGTTTATTATAGAAGAAACAAAGAAAAAAAGGATGCTCCAGCTACTGCGAGTGCTGAAAATGTTTTGTCTCTTGCTCTCTAGGCGACAAGATTGCACAGTGTATTAAGCAAATTCTATTGAGAAGCCTTGAATACTTTGAGGATCTCATCATGGCTATTACGCTGAACACTGGAAGTGTGCCTTTGAGTCATCAAAAAAACTATTTTTATAAGCCTAAGCCAGTAAGTGAGCAATTGAGGCAGAGATAAACATTCTCCAGGCTGATTTTAGTTTCTCCTAAATGAGCATTAGAAAATCGCCAAGACAATGGTTTGTAATCTCCATGCGAGGTCTAGAATCCCCCGTGAGTGAGCAGGATTGCGTATGGAAGGCCTGAATGGGTACTGAGGGTATAGGAGGGAAAGTATTGAGACAAATCTGGAGATGCAAATTTTACATCTGTCTGAATGTTATTTAATTTCCCTGGTAAAGTATATACACCTATCTATACCCTCTTTTGTATAGCTACTATGAAACAGACGAGTTGGCGGTGACAGCAAATCTTTACCTAGGCTTTTAGACTTACGTGTAAGAAGCTCCTAACACAGAACTGAGTCTGGCCCATTTTAAGAAATGTCATGATCAATTCTGAAGGATGGATTGTCCAATTAAATAAAAATATGCCACTTAAATATATGCATTTGTGTTATTTAAGGATATACTTTAAAAAGGGTTAACATATAAATCTTAAGGCAATTATATTAATCTGCAAAGAAGCCTAAAAAAGCCTCAGAGATTATTTACTCCAAACCATGTGATTTCATAAATCACATAGAAACTTCTGGAAAACCAGAAGTTCAAAGAGGTTGTGATTTTCCAAAGCCATATAGGTGATTATAAATAGAGTTAGGACTAAATCCCAGGCTCATGGTTCTTGGTGCGGGACTCTCCAGCACACTGCCTCTTTCCTATCACATTTGCATAATCACATATGCCCAGGGGTGATGGTTATTACAAATGCCAATATTTATTAACCACATTCTCAGTATTTCCTAAATGAATACAAATTTCAAAAATGTGACTACTGCAAAATGAGGCAATACCTCTCCTCTTTAACAAAGCGATACCTAAATTAGACTAAATTGGAAGAAATATTTGTCTGAATTAATAAAAGTCTGAGTTATAAAGTATTTTGTTTATAACATGTCTCATTCCACACAGCATTTGGGGCTCTTTATAGAAGTATAACCGCTTAATGTGAATAAAAATTTATCATCAGAACCACCGAGAAAGATGGGTTGGAAGAAACAATTACAGACTCTGGTGCAGTATGGAGGAGGGTGGTGTGAAAGAATTAGAGTATCTATGGTGATGAATTTCTGACTATTGCTTAGCAATCAATTTGATGCAAAGCCGCCTGACTGAGAAAATGGAAAGAGAAGCATGGTCAGTTACACATTTAACATTAAGCACTGGGATAAAAATATTCTAATTCTCCAGGGAAAAATAACATAGCCTACCTCTCATGCTAAAATTAATTTCCTTTTTTTTTCAAAAAAGATTTTATTTATTTATTTATTTGACAGAGAGAGAGAAAGAGAGACCACAAGTAGGCAGAGAGGCAGGCAGAGAGAGGGGGAAGCAGGCTCCCCGCTGAGCAGAGAGCCCGATGCGGGGCTCAATCCCAGGACCCTAAGATCATCACCTGAGCCAAAGGCAGAGGCTTTAACCCCCTGAGCCACCCAGGTGCCCCTAAAATTAATTTTTCACATGGATCCTATATCTCATCTATGCCAAGAAATAGCTAAGGTTTTCCTAAGTTTGTAATTTTTGTAGTAATTAATATAATTAGATTGAGTTTATAATATTAGTAAATGCCATATATATACAATCTAAAAACTAGTAATTTCCCAAAATATGGTTGAGGCGCCACCATCCTCAGAACCACGTACTTGTCAAAAAACACAGATTTCTAAACATGTACCTAAATCTAAAGAATCTGAATTTCTCCAGGTAGGATCAGGAATCTACATTTGACAAGTTCCAAAGTTGCTTCAGATGTACTCTAAAGTTTAAGAACCACTGACCTATTCGGGTGGGGGGGGGGGGGAGGAAGAGGAAAATGAAACAAGATGGGATCAGGGAGGGAGACAAACCATAAGAGACTCTTAATCTCAGGAAACAAACTGAGGGTTGCTGCAAGGGAGGAGGGAAGAGGAATGGGGTGGCTGGGTGATGAACACTGGGGAAGGTGTGTATTGTGGTGAGCACTGTGTACTGTCAAAGACTGATGAATCACAGACCTCTAGCCCTGAAACAAATTATACATTATATGTTAATAAATAAATAAAATAAAATAAAATAAAACAAAACAAAATAAAATAATAATAATAATAAAAAGAACCACTGACCTAAACCATCTAGAGCTTTGATGAGCAACTCTCATTCCATAGGGCTTCATGGAGAATCCATCCCCAGCATGACCACATGGTTGCTAGCTCATTCCAAATGCGATTTTCACACCATTAAAAATACAGGAATCTGAAATCAACCATTGATCAGACTTTCCCAATGGGAAAATAGCAGATTATCACAGTAGTTCAAACAATACCTCTATCAACTGGGGCTTGGGGAGGTGTTGCAAAGTAGACCATTCTAGGCTATAGATTGTAAACTCACAAAAGCAGCAATTTTGTTTGGTTAACTCTTATCCTCTCCATGCCTGGAACAGGGTTGGGCCCATGGGAGAGACTCAGGAAATATTTGTTCATTCATTCTTTGCCAAGGACTCAGGCAATAAGTATTCAAGGTTGTCGGATGTATATTTTAGCAATCAATTTCCTTTTAGGAAATTCTAGCATAACCACGTGAAGCCAAAAAGAATCCCTTACAGTGACAACTGTTCCTGTTTGAGGACATAAAATAGAGAAATGAAGGTTAAAGCAATGACTAATAATGATTTGTAATCAGCATTTTAAGGTCATCAGCATAACAAGTAGATTTTTCTAATTTTATCGTTACAATGTTTACATTAAAATTGATCCTAAAACAATGTGTTGCCTTAGATAAATACCTCATTATGATCTTGTTTTAGTCTAACATTTTATAGCTAACACAAAGGTCAAATTACAAGAGATCTTAGGGGTGAATTGTGAAACAAATATATTGCACATCAATTACTGAGGTTTGGGCACCTGTGTGGCTCAGTGGGTTAAAGCCTCTGCCTTTGGCTCAGGTCATGATCTCAGGGTCCTGGGATTGAGCCCCGCATCAGGTCCTATGCTCGGAAGGGAGCCTGCTTCCCTCTCTCTCTCTGCCTGCCTCTCTGCCTACTTGTGATCTCTCTCTCTCTCTCTCGCTCTGTCAAATAAATAAATAAAATCTAAAAAAAAAAATTACTGAGGTTTTTTTCTCATAGTTTCTCTTTTATGTCACAACAAAATTATGCTAAATTAGATGCCTAGGGTTCGTTACGGAAACCCTTGACAAAATAATGATGACTGCTGATACTAATGTTATTACCATTTAGTTGAAAACCATTTTGTTTTCCCATGGAGATAATATTAAAACCTCTCAGTTAAAGCAAGAAATTAAAGAAATACATAAACCACGATACCATTTTAGAGCATTATAAAAATTACAAGCAAATTCTAAAAGGTACTGTCACGATGTACCAATGGCAACATGTCTTCTGCCACCTCTGAACATCACACCTAAAATACTCTGCAGGTCACATAAGGAAATACAAACAGGACCATCACAGGAGCTATTCATATTACTGTTAAGTGTAATCCTGAGTGACTGAAACCTTTATAAACTGACGACTGGACATAACTCCAGTTTACATCCCAAAATGCACTGCCCAGGGCCACAGAAACACAAGCAACTCCATCCAGCTAACAGACATATGTACTGTACGGGAGCAATCAAGGACCAAGCAACCATCACTAAAATCACAAATCGGAAGAAAATGTCAGCTGCTCATGAAACCTAGTGAGGCAGCACAACTCGTAATGACCAACAAAAACAGAAAGCTCCATCTCAGTAACTGTGGGCTTTATCCATCATCACTATTATGGTAATATTATAATCAGAAATTAGCCCTGATATATGATGATAAACAATTAACACAATTCTCTAGGATTTAGGACTGTTTTGAAAATAATTGTTATAAGACGTACTAACTACTATTGAACTGACCAATGAGTTCTGGGATTTAGTTAAATAAATATGAAGAGCATTGCTTTAGTTCCCCCACATAGCCTAGCTATAACAAGTGAAAAATAATATTCTCTAAAGTAGGTTTGGAACTATTTGTCATCTTTAAGCAAACAGTCAAAGCTTTGCAAACTTGCATTTTCATCCAGAGATTCTTTCCCAACAACAGATTATTGAAATGTGTTAAGGTATTAAGAATTAAAATAACTTAGCCAAAGCAATCCTGAGAAAGAATAGCAAAGAATCCCAGGGAGGTATCGCAATCCCAGATTTCAAGATATATTACAAACCTTTAGTAATCAAAACTGCATGGCACTAGCACAAACAGACATATATCATTGGAAGAGAATAGAGAACCCAGAAATAAACCCACATTTATAAGGTCAGTTAATCTATGACAAAGCAAGTCTATACAATGGAGAAGACAGTCCTTCCCGTAAATGATGTTGGGAACACTACACAGCTCCATGCAAAAGAATGAAACTGGACCACTTTCTTACACGAGATGCAAAAATAAGCTCAAAAAGAATTAAAGACCTAATTGTGAGACCCGAAATCATAAATAAAACTCCTTGAAAAAAACATGGGCAGTAATCTCTTAGACATCAATCAAAGCAACATTTTTCTAGGTATGTCTCCTCAGGCAAGAGAAAGTAAAGCAAAAACAGAATATTGGAACTAAACCAAAATAAGAAGTATTTTCACAGCAAAGGAAAACATCGACAAAACAAAAAGACAACCCACTGAATAGAAGAAGATATTTTCAAATGATACATCCAATAAGGGGTTAATATCCAAAATACATAAAGAAGTTATACAACTCAATACCAAAAAAACCCCAAAGAATCTGATCAAGAAATAGTCAGAGCACCTGAGTAGATATTTCTCCCAAAGAAGACATGCAGACAACAGACACATGAAAAGATGCTGACTCTCACTAATCATCAGGGAAATGCAAATCAAAACAACAATGAAATATGATTTTACACCTAGCAGAATGACTACAATAAAAAAGGCAAGAAATAACAAATGTTGGCAAAGATATGGAGAAAAGGGAACGTACAAAAACAGTTCCTGGAATGTTCTGGTAAATAGCATTTTGAGAGGAGAGTAGTTAAGCCAAATATGTACCAAATATTTTGTTAAGCACTTTCCATGTTTTTCCTAACATTAGTCCTGAGAGATAGGTTATGACTACACCATCTTATATACACTAGCTATGAAACCTTCAGAAATGGTAAGTTCAATGCTTTCTCCATTGACCTGCTGCTTCTTAAACTTTAATCCCCACAGTGCCCGGAGGGCAGAAGAGGGGCAACATGGACCCTGCCGTCTAATGTCCCAGTCTACCTTTCCAGCCTTGTCTCTTTCCACTCCACCGTCACTAGCACCCACATACAGTCTAGATTACATCCCACAAGGACACAGATTAACACACCAGACGCTAGAGGCCGTTCAGATATTCCAAGTCCACACACACTCAGGTTATCTCATAACTCTGGTTCTGACTTCCCATCCCTTCTGCCTAATGCACTATCTGTGACTTTATTCCCCCAAAATTTCTTACTCCGCCCCTCAAAACCCAACTTAAATGTCACCTCTTGAATAAATCCTGAAGGCTTTTTGACTCCTATAAACAGGGACCTACACATTTTGTTCACACACATACAAGAACATTCATTGTGACTTATTTCCTGCCCCTCATGTCACTAGATTTGAGTTCTCCAAAGATGGAAATCTCTTTGATTCATTCTGATATCTTTAGTGCCAATCACAGTTCTTGGGACAAGACAAATTGTCAATACATATTTGCTATATAAAATGTCCCTCATTAGAAGGTGAAGTAGAAAAGCCTTGTAACCACCAAGTTGTTTAATACAAATATGCTTCCAAATTACTTCTAGGTAGACAATGAGTGAATGGCTAAAAACTGCATTCTCATTGTTTTTTTGAAACATTCTTTCTACAGTCATGTTTTCTCAACCTATTTGCTGTACCATTGATTTAAGACCTGGCTAGAAGAATTCCACTCATCCTAAACTATAATACACTGCCAATTAATATCATCCAAATTAATGAAGCTATGGTTTTTCTAAAGGGAAAAAGATACTAAAAATTGGAGTGCCCCAAAATACATAAATAGCTATATTCTTTTAATAATCAGAACAATTAGGGGCGCCTGGGTAGCTCAGATGGTTAAGGATCTGCCTTCGGCTCAGGTCATGAACTCAGGGTCCTGGGATCGAGCCCCGCATCGGGCTCTCTGCTCAGCGGGGAGCCTGCTTCTCCCTCTTCTTCTGCCACTCCCCCTGCTTGTGCTCTCTGGCTCTCTTCATCAAATAAATAAATAAAATCTTTTTTAAAAAGATTAAAAAAATAATAATCAGAGCAATCAGATTTAACTAAACCATTCAGTATTTTTTATCCTGTTACCATGGAAATATGTTTGAATAGTCTTACTCAAGCAAAAGCCCTGATGTGATTGAAATAAATTTTTATAAAAAGTTTTAAAAGTCATGGACGCCTGGGTGGCTCAGTTCTTTGAGCAGCTGCCTTCGGCTCAGGTCATGATCCCAGGGTCCTGGAATCGAGTCCCACATCGGGCTCCTTGCTCTGCGGGGAGCCTGCATCTCCCTCTGCCTCTGCCTGCCACTCTGCCTGCTTGTGCTCTCTCTCTCTGACAGATGAATAAATGAAATCTTTAAAAAAAAAAAGTTTTAAAAGTCAATGTTTTTAAAATTCCAAACATCAGTGTGTATCTTTAACAAATTTTTAACAAAAAATACCCAGAACAAACAAAACAACACAAAAACTATACCAAGTAAAACTTCCATTAAAAGGAAGAAATAAATAGGTATCAATGCGCTCTCATCCTAGCTTATCTCTGCTAGCCTTAGGAAAATATGCATTCTCATGGAAATTACACACATTTTCAAAAACCACAAAGCAATGACAAGGTAAAGAGATAAAAAAGTTTCTCTCCTCTACTGAAATCAAAGGGCAGTTGATTGCCTACACTTCCATAATTTTGTCTACTTAAGATCATTGCTCTAATAATTTCAACACTAACAAGAGCATTAATGTGTTTCACGATATTCTTTCTAGAGATTGGTTTTATTACAGAGCTCCCCAAACCAAGAGTAGCAAAAGATCTCCCAACCTCCCCTAAAGCAATCGCAGTTTAAGAACCAGTCAGCGAGGACCACAGAGGGCTTAAGTGAAATTGGCAGGCTTCGTCTGGCCCTCGTAGTCACTTTTATGACAGTAGATGTGCAAACATGAAGAATGAACTGCCATCAAAACCATGAAGTCTGCAGGAAACATTGCAAACCAGTCAGAGAAAATACTTACTGATTCCTGAGCATGTGTGGCTAAAAGAAGTGGCCACCAGCCCTGGCAGAGAGGTTTCTGTGAGGGTGGAGGGAAGGGTCAACACGATCGGCATTGACTAGCAAAATACAAAGGACAGGACGGGAGAATGGGAAAAAGCAGCCCCCCTCGAATTAATTACAGTAGAAATAATATCCAGTCTCCGGCTTATGAAATGATTCCTGTAAACCCACCTGCTGATTCCCCTCCCTTCCGCTTTCAAAGGATGGGAAAGCAGCCAATCAGAAGCAGTTACAAGAGGCCACCCACCCCCCTGTCCACCAGTTGTCTGTTGGCAAGAGAAACCACCACCCTTTCCTGACTCTGATGTCAGGGTTAATACTGATAATTATTTGGTCACAGGCAAGTCCTATAATTGCTACCTCCTCCTCCTCCTCTCTCGCATTTGCATTTCGATTGCCTTTGTCCTAACACTGAAATGGCTCAAAGCTTTGTTTTGCCCGACCTTGTGCAGATAACAGGCACTTCATAGTCATTCAGTCCCTACCTACCATCTGGGTCTTCCTCGATGGCTGCTTGGGTAATGTCCTCCTCTCCTGACAGATGTTCTAAAAATAATCTGGTGTATAGGCATGAGCACTTATAATATCTACATGTAAAATATAGCATCTACATGTATGATATCTATGTCTACATGTAATATCAACACACCAATATATATGAATATCTACATGTAAAATATATACAAACGTATATGTGTGTATACATATATGTCTGCAATCTGATTATATGTGCCTCTTCATTCAAGCTGTTTGGTTGGTGATCATTCAGCTTGAAATGGCTTTATAAACAGCATATTCTCATTTTGACTAAAGATGAGAATGTTAGTTCCATCTGTAAAGAAAGCTCTCAAATTGCAGCATATTTATATGTCGAGGCTTGATAGCTGGGAAAGTCAAAGTGTGGGCTTCACGAACAAATGTGATTTGCCAAGTACTTTCACAATATTTGAGACACTAAATCAGGCACTTCCTTCAGCCAGAAAAATGGCAGTCTTTTCCCTTATCGGGTTTATATTCTAACAGATATCACCATCTGCTATTTAGTCTTTATTTTGAACATGGTATCACAGAGACACAACAAGTTTTAATGAATTTGTAAGATAGTTAACTTATTCCAATCCAGGGAGCCGAGCCGGGAAATTTTTAGAGAAAACAAGATATTTAAAAAATCCACTTTTCTTGGAAGACATTCTCTCACTTGCTCTGGTGATTAAGAGCACAGACTCTGAAAGCAGATCCTCTGAGTTCAAATCTTACCTAGCTCTGCCACTTGATAGCTGATAGCATCCTACTTTACTCTCATCTCCTACTTAACTCTTTGTGGCTACGTTTCCTTATCCACAAAGGGAAATAATAGCTGTCACTACTTCTCAAAGTTAAGGCTTAAAAGAATGAATACATACAAAGAACCAGGTTCAGGGGCGCCTGGGTGGCTCAGTCGGTTAAGCATCTGACTTTGGTTTAGGTCATGATCTCGGGGTCTTGGGATCAAGCCCCGCGTGGGGCTCCAGCTCAGCTGGGGGTCTGCTTCTCCCTCTGCCCTTCCCACCACTCATACTCTCACTCGCTATCTCTTACTCATTTTCCCTCTCTCTCAAATGAATAAATAAAATCTTTAAAAATATTTGACTTTTGGTTTCGGCTCAGGCCATGGTCTCGCAGTTGTGGAATGGGGCCCTGCGTCGGGCCCTGTGCTCAGTGTAGAGTCTACTTCAGATTCGCTCTCCCCTCACTCACTCTCTCTCTCTCACAAATGAATAAATAAAATCTTAAAAAAAAAAAAAAAAAGAACCAGATTCACAATAAATATCCTGTCACCATTAATCATTACCCACGTGCTGGGAAGCCACCCAGTGTATTTTCTAAATTCAATGTTCAAGCCTCTATATCCACCATTTCTGTATATTTATATACATTTTTTAAAAGATTTTATTTACTTATTTGACAGAGAGAGAGAGATCACAAGTAGGCAGAGAGGCAGGCAGAGGGAGAGGGGGAAGCAGGCTCCTCAGGGAGCAGAGAGCCCAATGCAGGGCTCGATCCCAGCACCCTGAGATCATGACCTGAGCCGAAGGCAGAGGCTTTAACCCACTGAGCCACTCAGGTGCCCCTATATACATTTTTAATTATAATTGCAAACCTAATGCAAGCATGTGTACAGCAACATTTCCTGAATACACGTTGTGTGTGCCTTTCCCCACTCCAACAGTTAGTTGCCTATCCAATATCCAATCCCCACTTTTTCTTATCAGCCTAATCCTCCATTTTGGTGATAGCAATATGCCCAGAGAAAGAAAGAGGACACATTCCCGAGATTCCTATTCAGAGGAGGGGTTCATGTGACACCATTCTGACCAATGAGATATACGTGGAAAGTTTTGGTGGAGACTGAGAAACCTCCTGAAAGGGAAGCAAATCATTCTCATGGAAAGTTCGTTTGTACTCATCTTCTTCCCACCTGGAGGGCAGATGCAGTAGCTGGAGCTCCAGCACCCACCAGGTAATCACAGTAAAAGACACACTCCAAGGAAAGGGTAGAAAGAGCCTGAGTCCTGATTTCATAGACCTGCCACACAGCGATGAACGACCTCTCTTTCAAGCAGCTTCTCATTAGGCAGGGAGAGAGAAACCCTTATCCTATTTGAATTGAAACTGACACTTGTACAATGCCGGGGGTGGGGAGGGGCAGTTAAGGGCACCAACCCCACTCCCGTGTTGTTCATGAATCAGCTGAACTCCTATCTGGGTTTTCTATGCATGCCTCCAAACTTACATCCCTGACGAATCCACTGATGTAAGAGTGTGCAACTGTCTCCTTCACAGATAAGGTTAGGGAACATCTTGTGATGACACATCAAGGAGATGACAAAACTAGATTTGGAACCTAGGCAGTCTGGGTCTTAACTACACATTATATGTCTCTCCAAAGAGTATCAGTACGATTAGATTGGGGAAACAAAAATTGACTTTTTCTCGCATCTGTACAAGCCCTTTTTCTGATCCAACACTCATTCCTTTGGACGACCAACAACCACTTAATCTATTAAGTGCCAAACACAATGTTTCAGGCAGTGGAGACGCGACACAGAAAAAGCAGACAAGATCCCTCCCCTCACAGAGCCTACCTCTGTGGGGAGATATAGATAAGAACACAGACAACTACAGTATTGTAAGCCCAGTTGTGTGGGTGATACAAGGCACTGTACGAGAACAAAAGAGGTGGCCTAACCAGGTCAACTTTCTCTCCCTTCCCCCAAATATTCAGTTGCGGATGTGCAAGAAAAATTCCACAATGGTCAACTGCTATACTTGAGTAGTCTCAGACATGACTTTCTACCCAAGGGGAGGAGGGCAGGCTGAACTACTTTCCCCTTGCACCATCTTGACCTGACATGGGGTTCCCAAGGCTTTTTCCACACTAACTCTGCATTTGCCCTTTCTCTTACTTAGAATTGTTCTTAGTCCTGACATGCAGAGGTGAGAAATGTCTCCCTATTCTCCTGCATGTGCATTAAATGGGCTGTTACTCCGTTACAGGCTAGTCATGCCCATGTATGTCCACAAGCTCTGCTCTTGCCAGAGCTCAGAGGACATCCCTTCGGTCTATTCTGTTACAGCGCTCACCGCTACACTTGCCTTTGTTCATTCCTGTCACTCCCGGAGAGTAGGGCAATTAAAATAGGACAGTGAGGACCTGCCTTTTAAATCTTCAGTGTCACATCTAAGTAAAATATTCCCTTCTCTGAATTGTAAAGCCTGAGTTCTTCTACTGACTCCTGAGATCTCAGGCTTTGTCTAGGATTCTCGTACCTAATCTAGAAAGACCTCCCTTTGTTAATCATCATGTTGGAAAATCAAGTAAAATAATAAATTAGTCTCTTTCATTCTCACCCTCAACGTCCTTCTCTCTTAAGAGAGCAATATATCTCCTAAGATCCTAAAAGGGAAGGCGGAATGACATTGTTAAAATCTCAACTATGTTTGCATCTTATTTTGTCGGTTAATTACCCATTCAGCATTTGCCCTCTGAGTAGGAAGCATGAAAACATGGAACACCATGGAAACACCAAGCCCTACCTACATCGTTTCTACCAATGATAAGAGCTACTGTGGAGTCACTTAACAAACCTAAAAGCAAGCTCAGTGTCCAGGCAATAGAGGGAGCACAAATAACAATGATGAAAAAAGCAAATAGGTATTTATTTTACTTGGCCTTAGTGGCTTAAAAGCATGGCACAATCTATGTTTGTTGCCTGAATGATGGCCCCTTTTGCCTTTCAACTTTTTGCATCAACAGACTTCTATGCCTGCCTCCCTTCTTAACACATTATCCCTGATCATTCTATTTGTCACTATAATTATGTGACTCGAAGGGCAATAGTCTGGTGAAACAAGGATCGTGATGTCTCGTCCTCAGCCAATAACTTCTCTTTGACCTTGTAGGAATTACCCAAGCTCCACATTCTCATTGTGAGAATGGCAGTGACAACAGCCCACCTCATAGGTTTATGTAAAAACAAGTAGATTTTTCAAATTATGATAAAATATTTCACAAACAAAGGGCTTTGAAGCGGCATTATCATTCTCGGACTTGTGCTGCATTTCCAATTACGGAGTGAGTCAGTTACTGATTAATCATGACTAGAGCGGCAGTCCCTTTCCATCAAGTACAGCCACAGGGCAGAAGAGTGTCAAGATAAAATATGCATTCAAACATCGCTCTCACAACTCTGGATATCAAAAGATGCCATCAGATTTTTTTCATTGTCACACAGAGCACCGGGGCTCTCCACATCCTCACACAAAACCGAACATGGGGAGGCTCCAGAGAGGGGAGTCAAGGATGAGAGCATTGATTTCCATCATTTATCCTTGCCACATTGGAAGAGAATCCATAATGAGCATGAAATCAAGGCTGCTCTCTTCCCGGCTACTTACCTGTGCTCAGTGTCTGGCAGTAGCTATGTTTAGCAGGTCGGACAGAAAATGCAGACTCAGGTGGCAAAATTGTGCTCCTCAAAAAACCCTGGTTTGCTAGCCCTTTTGAATCTCCTTTTCCCCTCCTTCCAACATCCCTGGTTCATTCATGACTTGCTGACTACATTTCTGTATACTGTAATTCTTGTTCAGCTCCTGGGTGCTGAGCCTTTTTCCTAGCCCCAGAATTCCCGGAGACGTTTCCACTTATAAGAGCTTTCTTGATGGTAAATATTTACATTTATTCTAGGTAAAAGATAGTAGCAGCCATTAAACTTATAACCTTGCTGGAACACTCAGAATTTTTTTGTGCTTTCTGCTTCAGTGTTTCCTGTTTCTTCTGGCCCTGCCCATTTCTGTGAGCTCCATTCACTTCTCTCTTGATTCGTAATCCCTTCAGATTCTCGAGTAAGAGCTTGGGGTAGGATAGACAACTTATGAGCATGGAGGGCAAATCCCAAGCTCATGCGTCCTTGCTTCCACACTTGCCCACCTCCTGCCTTCATACTTTTCTCCATGATGTCACTGGGAAAAGATATATTAGTACCGACTTCATAGTATTCCTGTGAGGCATAAGAACATGTTCTATGTAAAGCAGTTAGAACAATGCCTGACATTTACTAGGTACTCAGTAAATATTAGCTGTTCATAGTAGCTGAAATATGGAAAGGTCCCTAGTAATTGTTATTACTGGGACCACAGTCATCTCTATTCTTAACCTGTGTCTACTGTAGCGGCCAAGTCTCTAAGAGTCAGCATCATTGATATTTTCATTACATGTCAAGAAAGCTTTTTTACAACTGTATACTATATATCCCATTTCAACTAAACGAACTCAGAAAAGTATAAAATTCATATGTACAAACTATTTCAGAGTAAATATATTCCTTTGATATATTTTACAAGCCTTGATTTGGAAAATAGAGATAAGAAAGGAGGAGCTTTTTAAGGGAAAAGTTCTCATATCTGAGCTGTCTATAGCAGGTGATGGGAAAGAGGGAATGTGAAGATAAGGGTGTTACTTGAAGTAGATCTCCTTGAGAAAGTAATGTTTTAGCAAAAAACGTGAAGAACAGGCAACTGAGTGACTCAGTCGGTTAAGCATCTGCCTTCCACTCAGGTCATGATCCCTCCAAGCCCCAGTCAAGCCCCTGTGAGGAACTCTGCGCTAAGCAGGGAGTCTGCTTCTCCCTCTCCTGCTACGCCTACCTCTTCACCTCCCCTCCTGCTTGCTCATGCCCCTGCTCATGCACGTTCTTTCTCTCTCTCTCTCTCTCTCTCTCAAATAAATCTTAAAAAACAGGGGCGACCAGGTGGCTCAGTGGGTTAAGCCTCTGCCTTCGGCTCAGGTCGTGGTCTCAGGATCCTGGGATCGAGCCCCACATCGGGCTCTCTGCTCAGTGGGGAGCCTGCTTCCCCCCTCTCTCTGCCTGCCTCTCTGCCTAGTTGTGATCTCTCTGTCAAATAAGTAAATAACTTTTTAAAATATTTTTAAATAAATAAATAGATCTTTAAAAACAAATTTAAAAATTTAAAAATTTAAAAAAAAAAAACTTTAAAGAAACCAGCTGAACATCTGAAAGAAGACAACTCCAGAGAAAGAGAACAGTTGAAAAAAGCCTCATATATGGAAAGGTGCCTGACATGTTGGGAGGACATCAAGAATACCAGCATGGCCTTCTTCACCGAGTGGAATGGGAAAGCAGGAGAGTGGGTGAGTTAGGGTGGTAACAGAACCTAACAGTGCTTAGGGCCTCAGAGACTATTATAAGGATTCTGGGTTCTAGATATATTTGAAAGCAGAGCCAAAAGATTTATTAATGGATTGGATAGAAACTACTGTAGGCAAAATGAAGTCAAAGATAATTTCAAGAATTTTGGCCTGAGCATCTAAGCCTGAGGGAAGAACTGCCATCAATGTAAAAGGAAAAGGCTATGAGGAAAGAATGAAGGATTAGTAGTTTAGTCTTCAACGTGATGATTTTTAGATGTCTAATAGACAGCCAAATGAAGATGTCTAGTTGGAAGCTGTCTATATGAATCTGGAGTCCAGAAGAAAAGTCTGGACTTAGGAACCATGAGCTTGATACTAGATGACAGCACCGAGTGAGCATAAACAGAAAAAAGAAGATCAAGGAATGAAAAGCACTCAATCCTAGAGCACTCTAACGTGACAAGATCAGAGAGAAGAAGAGTAGGAGACTAAGAAGGAGTTAACAGTGAGGTACAAGGAAAACCAGGAGGGTGGTGTAATGGAAACCAGAAATTGAGTCAAAGAAAATGGTGTGATCAACTATGTCAAATAGGCTGATAGATATGAATCACCACATTGTAAAAAAAAAAAAAAAAAAAGTGTTGATAAATAAAACAAGAGGGGGCTGTGCATTGGCCACCAGATGTAGTAAGTACCAATATGGATATCACCGGTTACCCTGACAGGGGTCAATTCTTTGGAGTGCTGAGGAGTCACCCTGATTGGAATGAGTTGAAGAGAAAATGAGAGAAGAGAAATTGTAGATGGCCAACACAGACAACTCTTCCCAGGAGTTTTTCCCTAATGGGGATTAAAGGAGAGGGGTCACTGGGGAGAGAATAAGCCAAGAGAAGTCTTTATTATAGATGGGGAAAATTACAGTATGTTTGCATGTTGGTGGGAAAGATCTAGTAGAGAGCAAAGAATATATGTAGATGATAGAACTGCCAAATGAATGTCCGTGTAGCAAGAGGGAAAGGGATCAAGTACAGAGATGGATGGATTGACTCTAGATGGATCATGGATAGCTAATTCGTACCAACAGGCAGGGAGACCGAGTATCTCTGTTTAGATACTGGTAGATATGGTGATGGATATTCAAGGGAAGTTCTCTTTTTATTCGTTCGATTTTTCTGGTGAGGAAGTTAAGGGTGATGACAGGAAAGAAAGGATTATGGGTTTGAGGGTAGAGGAGAAATGTTCAGTAATTGTTAAGGACAATGGGAGACTGAATGGGCCACAGTGTCTGCCTGACATCAGATCAGTAAGGGCCCACTTGCGGTTTACATACATAATTTAAGTGAGACCAGTCACCACGGTTCCAAGTTTTTCTCCAGCAATACTCACTGCATGGTTGTCAACCTAGAAAAGAAAGAATTTAACCAACTGTAGTTTTGTGAAGCAGTACAATGAAAGGAGAGGTAGGACAAGAGAGTCAGGAGTGAACGTCAGGTAAATGGTTATGATTGTGTATGAATGGGGCTGGCTAAGAAGCATAATGAAGATGTCACAAGGAGAGAGACAGTTTAAAGGTGGTGGATCAATGAACTGTAGGTCCCAGTGGAGGTAAAAGGATGCCTGGAGGTGAGCTGAGAGGAGGCACTGGTTAAGGAGTAGGATATAAAAAATTAAGATTATGCAACGTGATACACCACATTAGTAAAAAAAAAAAAGGATAAGAACCATATGACCCTCTCAATAGATGCAGAAAAAGCATTTGACAACATATATAGCATGCATTCGTGATAAAAACCCTCAACAAAGTAGGTATACATGGAACATACCTCAACATCATAAAGGCCATATATTAAGGACCCACAGTTAATATTATCCTCAATGGGCAAAACTGAAAGCTTTTCCTCTCCAGTCAGGAAGAAGACAGGGATGTCCACTCTCACCAATACTATTTAGTATAGTACTAGAAGGGTTAGTCTCGGCAATCAGACAACTAAAAGAAATAAAAGGCATCCAATCAACAAGGAAAAAGTCAAACTTTCCCTACTTGCAGACAACATGATACTCTATGTAGAAAATCCAAAAGACTCCACCCAAAAATTGCTAGAATTAATTCATGAATTCAGCAAAGTCGCAGGATATAAAATCAAAGTGCAGAAATCTGTTACATTTCTATACACCAATAATGAAGTAACAGAAAAAGAAATCAAGGAATCGGTCTCACTTACAGTAGCACCAAAAACATATCTAGGAATAAACCTGACCAAAGAGGTAAAAGATCTGTACTCTGAAAACTATAGAAAACTGATGAAAGAAATTGAAGAGGGCACAAAGAAATGGGAAAACATTCCATGCTCATGGATTAGAAGAACAACCATTGTTAAAGTATCTATAGGTCCCAAAACAATTTATACATTTAATGCAATCCTTATCAAAATACTACCAGCATTTTTCACAGAGCTAGAACAAATAATCCTAAAATTTGTATGGAACCACAAAAGACCACTAATAGCCAAATCAATCCTGAAAAAGAAAAGCAAAGCTGGAGGCATCACAATTCTGGACTTCAAGCTATATTATAAAGCTGTAGTCATCAAGACAGTAAGGTACCAGCAGAAAAACATACACATAGATCAAGCGAACAGAACAGAAAACACAGAAATGGACCCACAACTGTATGGTCAACTAATATTCAACAAAGCAGGAAAGAATATCCAATGGAAAAAAAACAGTCTCTTCAACAAATAGTGTTGGGAAAATTGGACAGCAATATGCAAAAGAATGAAACTAGACCACTTTCTTACACCATACACAGAGATAAATTCAAAATGGGTGAAAGATATAAAGGTGAAACCATCAAAATCCTAGCGGAGAACAGAGGCAGCTACCTCTCTGATCTTGACCAGAGCAACTTCCTATTAGACACATCACTGGAACAAGGGAAACAAAAGCAAAAATGAACTATTAGGACTTCATCAAGATAAACTTCTGCACAGCAAAGGAAACAACCAAGAAAAAGAAAAGGCAGCCTATGGAGCAGGAGAAGATACTTGCAAATAGCTGATAAAGGATTAGTACCCAGAATCTATAAAGAACTTATCAAACTCAACACCCAAGGAGCAAATAATCCAGTCAAAGGAATGGCCAGAAGACATGAATAGACATTTTTCCAAAGAAGACATCCAGAAGCCTAATAGACACATGAAAACATTTTCAACATCACTCATTATCAGGGAAATACAAATCAAAACCACAATGAGATATCACCTCACACCTGTCAGAATGACTAAAATTAAGAATACAGGCAACAACAGATATTGGCAAGGATCTGGAGAAAGGGGAACACTCTTTCACTGGTGGTGGGAGTACAAAGTGGTGCAGCCACTCTGGGAAACAGTATGCAGGTTCCTCCAAAAGTTAAAACTAGAACTACCCTATGACTCAGCAATTGTACTAGCAGGCATTTACCCAAAGGATACAAAAATACAGATTCAAAGGGGCACATGCCCCCTGATAATGATAGCAGCATTATCAACAATAGCCAAACTATGGAAAGAGCCTAAATGTCCATTGACTGATAAATGGATAAAGAAGACGTGGTGGAGATATATACAATAGAATATTACTCAGCCACCAAAAAGAAAGAAATCTTGAGTGTTATGCTCAATAAAATAAGTCAGTCAGAGAAAGACATATACCACATGATTTCACTCATATGTGGAATTTAAGAAATAAAACAGATGAACATATGGGAGAAACAGTGAGAGAGAAGCAAAACATAAAGACTCATGATAGAGAACACACTGAGGGTTGATGGAGGTAAGTGGGTGGGGGATGGGATAAATGGGTGCTGGGCATTAAGGAGGGCACTTGTTGTGATGAACACTGAGTGTTATATGTAAGTGATGAACCACTAAATTCTACTCCTGAAACCACTATTACAGTATATGTTAATGAACTAGAATTTAAATAAAAATTTGAAAAAGGAAAAAAAAAAGAAATTAAGATTGTGGAATTAAAACTAATAACAAAGTCTAGGATATAGTCATGAGAGTAAGGGGATACACTAGGCTGGAGTCAAGTTTATTGAAGAAGGGTTCAAGGGACTAACAGGTCAGGATGGTGGAAGGATTCTTTGTGTCTGTATTAAAATTATCAAGAATTATAAATATATTAGAGAAAGCAAAAATGAGCCACAAAACCATAGACGATAAGAGGAAACACCTGGAGAATCAGTAAGTGGTGACAACAATAAGGGACAATGACAGATATATAATGACAGCATGAGAATCAATGTTGAGAGGTCATAGATAAGAAAAAGGGAGAATGGTCTGGAAGCAGCAATAAGGTCCAAGGAGACCTTCTCCACTCTTGGCCCCAGTAGTGGAGAAAGCTGTGGAACAAAAACAGCCATCACTTCAGATATATGTCAGAAAAGCAGAAACTTCGGGAGAGAGCCAGGTTTCTTTCAGAACATGAGGATGAAAAGAATATTCTAAGAACAGGTGGAAGAGCAGGAGATTTTACTTCTAATAGAACTCAAATTCCAAAAGCACCGTGGAAGAATTTTAGAAGTTGCATAAAGGCAGGAATAAGAACAGAATGGGGGTATGTGGAACTCAACAGAGATTAGAGTGTAGTAGTCGAGAGGTGACCTGGATGTCTGGAGACTCCTTTGGAGGCTGACACAGATAGGCATTCATGGAATAATAGAGTAGTCCAGGGAGATATGGTACTGATACTGTGCTGATAGGCTGTATCAACACACAGAGAAAAATGGATTTGGGGGCTTCCTAACAATGAAAATAAAAAGTAGGTGTGCCTGAGTGGCTCAGTCTGTTAAGCATCTGCCTTGGGCTCATGTCATGATCCCAGGGTCCCGAGATCGAGCCCGAGTCGGGCTCCCTGCTCAGCAGGGAGTCTGCTCCTCCCTCTCTGACCCTCCCTAACCCCCGTTCTTGCTCTCGCTCTGTCTCTCTCAAATAAGTAAACAAGATCTTAAAAAAAAGAAAAAAAAACCTTAGAAGCAAAGTGGTCTTAATCTAATGTACCATCTCTCTCCTAGCTTCTTCTGTTGGGAAGAAGCTTTATTTTAAGCATATGTGATCCATCTCAACCCCTACCAATGGACTCAAGGATTCTGGAGTACTTACCACACCAAGCTGTACCTATTCTCCCTCCTCCCCTCCCCCACTTCATTATCTAACCAAAGTAGTGACTTGAATAAAGAGAATTTTGAGAGAGTTAGAAAACAATGTCATGGCAGACTAGCAGGGGTAGAGCAGCCTTGTGTATCCTTCAATCCTTTGTGACTATGCACTTAACTTTTGGTAGGATGAACCCTGACTTATCCTTCTCTATAAAGTCTCTGGGATCACTTACATTTTCTCAAGATGCATAAATTCCACTCTACTTATTATTTCCCTAAATTAACCATAAGAATGAGAATCCGGTGTGTATCTTGCCCTTTAAAATGTATGTATATTTACGGGTACTGTTAAATACAGCAGATGCAATAATTAAAATTTTCAGCTAAAATTCTCAATATGAATGACATTACATTCTTTTCTATAGATAGTAACAATAAACTTTGAAGGTACAAAAAGCTGACAAGCAATCAATCAACCCAAAATCTCCAAAAACAGAAATTCCCCTCTTCTGAATGAAAAGTTGCCTAACTAATCAGTTATTTACTTAGGACCAATAAGTAGAAAAAAAGAATATAGGACCAATAAGTTGCTTAAGAAAATCCTATAATACTCAGTTTGAGCTAAATTTCCTAAGTTGCTCACATTCAGTTGATTAACTTCTTAAAGGCAGGTTGCTAATACAGGCCCAACAAGATAGGCAAAAATGCAACTTGTGCTCCAAACATAATTTTGGGTCACCTTATCCTTAGTCCAGGCTTCAAATGGCACCTATATTCTTTTTTTTTTTTAAGACTTCATTTTTTTATTTGACAGAGGGAGACACAGCGAGAGAGGGAACATAAGCAGGGGGAAACAGGCTTCTGGCTGAGGACAGAGCCCGATGTGGGGCTTGATCCCAGAACCCTGGTATCATGACCTGAGCCGAAAGCAGACGCTTAATGACTGAGCCACCCAGGCGCCCCAACACCTATATTCTGATTCTGATCCACCTATATTCCCAACTACCGGTCATAATAGGAGATTACGCAAAAGTATTGATCTCTGAATGCAAATAATTCATCTACCAAGAAAAAAATGACATGGGGGCCTGTATCAGTCACGTTACTCATAGACACAAAATAGGACCCCCAAACTGAGTATTGAAAAGAGGTTAAGCCGTAGGTAATTTACAGAAATGTGGCCAGTGATAACGGGAAACCAATAAGAAATAAGGAGCCACCCTGAGTCCAGGAACAGTGGGAAGCAACTACTATCCCCAAGTGTGAAAGGGCAAGAATAGGAGCAGTTCCAAGAAACTACTCATTACACTTTATTAATACTAGTTAAGCCTAGTAGGAGCTGTGATTCTCTGTAGAGAATTTCAACAACTGCCCATGCATGGCTCAGCAGGGAGGTTTCCATAGGAATAAATACATCAATTTTACCTTCCTCCCACCTTCCAATATGATGCCTTCCATTGTTTAAATCCAACTACTGGAAGCCAGAGGGGGAAAAAGGCATATTTTTGCAGTCCATAAAAGCACCCTCCTGGGGCGTGCATCAGGATGAAGGGTAGAAGTGCATCCAGAGAGACAAATGGAGAATATCCAGCACGGAAGCCAACACAATGAGACAGAAACAGCAGGCATAGAAAACAGAGATCTTAAACTGGCAAAGGAGAATGGAGACCTCTAAGAGGGAGATCTCCAAGGAAAAGGGGATGGGGAGAGAATTCAATATAATCTATGGTATGGATGAGGGCTTGAAAAACTCAAGATTGTGTGTATTTCTGCTCAATGATGCAAGTAAACAAAGAATGAGAGATAAAACAACATTTACAGGAGAAAAAGAAACAGAAAAAGCTATTAGAAGAAAGGCAGCTTAAATTTGAAGTAAGCTAAAACACGGCATGAGTTTGAGTAAATGACAGAAAAATTCTTCCGAACTTAACACTGCGATTATTCTTTTTTGGGTGACACCAAATCCTGACTGTAAACTTAAAAGAAAGACATATCCTCATAGTGCATTATTTGGCTCACTAAGCAATTTTTTAACAGCTTGGAATGTCATGAATGTTATGTGTTGGCCTTCAATGCTAAGAATTTGCCTCTTTGTGATTCATTCTAGTTAATAGATCAGAATGTAAATTTTATCAAATTAAAAAAAAATTGGGGGTGGAGGGAAGTGGGAGAGAGAGAATCTTAAGAGATCTTTAAGATCTGAGATCATGACCTGAGCTGAAATCAAGAGTCAGACGCTTAACCAACTGGGGCGCCTGGCAAGTTCGGTCGGAGGAGTGTAGGACTTTTCATCTCAGGGTCGTGAGTTCCAGCCCCCTGCTGGGTACAGAGATTACTAAAAAAATAAATAAATAAAAACTTTTTAAAAATTAAAATAAAAAATAAATTTAAGAAAATAAAAGCAGAACCGATACACATAGAGAGATGAAAATGGGGCAAAAAGGTGGCACAAAGGAAGAAAGGGATAATGTTCTCACCTTACAAAGTTGTTGACCAAAAAAATTTATATATATGTTTTCTTTAGGCACTAGAATAAGAAATAGGGATTTGAAGTTGCAGGGTGACCAGTGGAGGAACTTAGAGAGATACTAGTTTCAAGGAGAGAAGGAAGGGATGACAGAAGGGAGAAAGGAACAGAAGTGACACAGACACTACAAAAATACACTAAGCCATCCTTAGAACAGCCGAAAAGAAATCAGAAAAATTAAAATGATAAATAATTAAAAATAGTAAAAACAGGGCACCTGGCTGGCTCAGTTGGAGCAGCATGTGGCTCTTGATCTTGGTGTCATGAGTTTGAGCCCCACATTGGGTCTGGGGATTACTTAAAAATAAAATCTTAACAACCACTCTGGAAAACTGTATGGAGGTTCCTCAAAATGTTGAAAACAGAGCTACCGTATGACCCAGCAATCGCACTATTGGGTATTTACCCTCAAGATACGAATGTAGTGATCCGAAGGGGCACATGCACCCGAATGTTTATAGCAGCAATGTCCACAATAGCCAAACTATGGAAAGAACCTAGATGTCCATCAACAGATGAATGGATAAAGAAGAGGTGGTGTATATATACAATGGAATACTATGCAGCCATCAAGAGAAACAAAATCTTGCCATTTGCAACCACGTGGATGGAACTACAGGGTATTATGCTAAGCGAAATAAGCCAGTCAGAGAAAGACAATTATCACATGATCTCTCTGATATGAAGAATTTGAGAGTCAGGGCAGGGGGTTATGGGGGCGTGGGGAAGAAAATGAAACAAGATGGGATGGGGAAGGAGACAAACCATAAGAGACTCCTAAACTCACGAAACAAATTAAGGGTTGCTGGGAGGTGGGGGGGTGGGTAGGGATATGGACATTGGGGAGGGTATGTGCTATGGCAAATGCTGTGAAATGTGTAAGCCTGATGATTCACAGACATGTACCCTGGGGCAAATAATACATTATATGTTAATAAAAAATTTAAAAAAAAATTAAAAAAAATCTTAGAGGCACCTGGGTGGCTCAGTCCTTAAGCATCTGTCTTCAGCTCAGGTCATAATCTCAGGGTCCTGGGATCGAGCCCCGCATCGGGCTCCCTGCTCAGAAGGAAGCCTGCTTCTCCCTTTCCCTGCTTGTGTTCCCTCTCTCGCTGTCTCTCTCTGTGTCAAATAAATAAATAAAATCTTTAAGAAATAAAAAAATAAAAATCTTATAAATTTTTTTAATTAAAAAATAGTAAAAACAAAAAATAGTAAGAAATTATTGCCTCTGGAGAATGGCATGAGGTGTGGGAAGGGGTAGAAAAGATGATGGTATCAGCCAGACTCCAGTCAGGAGAAACACCCCAGTAATTTGAAGACGGCAAGTTAAAGTGCTACTAATGATAACATAGGGTTGAGGTAACAAAAGACTGACTAGTAAGAACTCGAGAGAAGTCTGAAGAACAAAGGACTAGCCGATGAAAAAGAGCAGCCACGATGTTTAGGGCTGAGCTAGAATACTTAAGGAAAGTGCTTGCCACAGAGCTGAGATCCAGACCTGGCAGGAGAGGGCACAGCTGTGGCTCCCTGGATGACGAGGAGTTATTGTGGGGCCATGCCAGAGAATTTTCTGGAAATCCGTCATCTGGAGTTGGCCGGAAATCCACCCTTTGAGATGCCAGAAAAGCCATTCATAGGAAAGTCATTTACAGAGAGACACCAAATCTAGGAACTTGCAACAAAGCTGCCAGTAGAGCCATCCAAAGAAGCTGTGGGCCCCTGTGTGTCGCAGGAACCACACAGCCCCCGAGCCCGCAGTTGGGGAAGGCTGCTTCTGCTGTTTGCCCTGGCCCCGAAGGAAGCCATCCAGGCTGCAGGAGCTGGCTAGAGCCACAGACAGGAATCAGTAAGAGAAATCTCTTCCTCTTCCAGTGCCCTTCCAGCACCGTCTAATGGGAAAGTTTGAGAGGGTCCTTGTTGCAAAGGGAATGCTCAGAGGTCCACGCCCATTCCTGCAGAGCAGGCAGTGAGGGTGGACTTGGAAACGAGCGGCAATAAATTGGTAACTGCTCCACCATAATCATGATTTTTCTTTTTTTTTTAATAAAGATTTTATTTATTTATTTGGCAGAGAGAGAGATCACAAGTAGGCAGAGAGGTAGGCAGAGAGAGCGGGAAGCAGGCTCCCTGCTGAGCAGAGAGCCCCATGCAATGCAGGGCTCCATCCCAGGACCCTGAGATCATGACCTGAGCCGAAGGCAGAGGCTTTAACCCACTGAGCCACACAGGCACTCCATGATTTTTCTTTATACAATTTGATGTTGTTAACTATGGGTGGAGTCTTATTTCAATAACATTTTATTTTCCAAAATCCTGTAACTGTAATGTAATTCCTTGATTTTCAGGCCCACCTGTAGAGTATTTCCTTTTGGATATCCCACATATATGTTAATTTCAGACCATGAGCCATCCTTTTCCACTGCTCCCCTCCAGAAATCCTGTTTCTGCTTCTCTTCCCGTCTCCTTTATCTCCCCTAGGGGCCCTAACTCGGAAAAATAGGAGCTAATTAGACACCCCATACAGAGTTACACACACTGCCCCCCCACACACAAGTATACCCACCCCCCACATCCAGTTTGTCATAAGTAAATCATTCAATGTTCCTTATCTCTCTAAATTGTTCCCTTAAAGAAGGGAACAATTACTTTATTTCTACCTTACTTCAAGTCCTCATTATCCTAATAGCCTCTTAATGGTCTCTCTCTCATCACTCCCAACACCAATCTATATTTCACACTGCGGCCAGGGGGGGGTCTTCGCTAAATTCACATCTTAGGCTATCTCTCAGCCTTCCCTGAAATTCATCAATCCATCACCCTCTTTTGCTTGCAGGATGAAATCCAAATCCCTTAGCTTGGAACACAAAGGCTTCCAGGAAATGCCTACTTGTCCCACCTCACTCTCAACATCCCCTTTTGCTCTAATCACACCAAATTTCAGGCATTTCTCCGACAGAGCAAGTTTTTATACATGGCAATCAGACATAATGCAATCAATTAATTATGAAATCTACTTTGTACTGTGTAAACTACTATTGATCAGAAATCGATCTCTCCCGGGAATTAATACTAGCTCACTAGTAGAGGGAGAAAGAAAAAAAAATTCATGCAGACAAAGCATGTTAATGCTACTTTGAGCACATGGCCGGATGCTCCACCAACATTTTCCTTTGGGCCTGTAATCCTGGGCTCTCTTCCTCACCTTGGGCACCTGTGATAAACGTGAGGTCGGGACTCGGCATCAGAAGGAGCTGAGGCTGCCTGGACCAAAGGGTAAAAAAGAAAATGTTTACTTTTGATTTTCCTTATTTTGATGTTTTGTTGTTGTTTACAATATAAAAAAATAAAAATTAAACCTATAACAATAGAGATATCTTTATCATTGAATTTTCTGCAGAAAAAAAAAAAAAAACCTCCCATTACAATCTTGTAGCCCTCTGGCCTCTTCCCTGTCTTTCTCCATTGAAGCATATCATGTCTTATAATGTGACTTTTTAATAATAGGATGTTTTTTCGGAGGACAACCAAACAGATTCTGTTTCCTCTGTCTGGCTAACGTCTGCTGGTCCTTCCTGACTTAACAAAAATATCACCACCTTTGGAAAGTTTTTTCTGCTTCTTTCAGCCTAAATCCAGTGTTCTTTATCCTTGCTGCCACAGCACTCAACACATATTTCTTCTGTGGAACTTAGCACTCTATGTTCCAGTTCTTTTTTTTTTTTTTTTAAGATTTTTTATTTATTTGACAGAAAGAGAGAGAGAGAGAGATCACAAGTAGGCAGAGAGGCAGGCAGAGAGAGAGAGGGAAGCAGGCTCCCCGCCGAGCAGAGAGCCCAATGCGGGGCTCTGTCCCAGGACCCTGAGATCATGACCTGAGCCGAAGGCAGAGGCTTTAACCCACTGAGCCACCCAGGCGCCCCTCATTTGCTATTCTTCTTTATTTGCAAATTGTAAATGGTTCGGGAGCCCCTTCCTGAAAATCTTCCCAAGGGCTTCAAATTTCCAAGCTATAATAATTTTCTCCCAGCATTTATTACTGGAACTGACACGCAAATTGGGACACCATCTTATGGAAATTTCTATTTATTTCCCATCCAGGGAGCTGGACTACACTTAAACCATTATCCATCTTACCTAATAAAAAGGATTAGCTGGCACTGTCCCTTAAGATCTGATTCTCTTGCCAAAATGGAAAGACATTTAGAAATCAATAACTCATAAAACATGCTAATAGCTTCAAATAAGCTTCTTTAGAACTATACAATTAGTGCAAGTCCCTGGATAGCATGTACTCTATCCAGCCTCTCCCACACATGTCAAACATTAAATCACCAACAGTGTATATATATTCATTCATTTGCTTACCCATGATTCATACTCCAACGTCCTTAAAGTAATGTTATTAGAGTGATTAGCTAGGAATACCAGTAATAGCTATATTTCGGGACCTTACGATTCATGGGTGTGTGGCTGGCTAATAGTAGCTTGGGTCTAAATCTGCAGCTTAGTTTTATATTTGCTTCCCTTAGCCTTTGTATCAGCAATTTTTCAAGCACAGTTTGTGGATCAAGAATACTGATATCACATGGCTGCGTGTAGAAAGTATGGAGTGACTCCGTGTGAGTTTCTATGTACAGAAAACAAAGAGAAGTCATTCACTCCTTTCTTATACGACCAAATGACTAGGAAGAGCATTCAAGAGCAAAACGTTAGAGAGACAGTAGTTTTACTTGTTGAAAATCAATGACTCTAGCAAACTGCACACTTAAAATGAATGCATTATCTTGTATGTAAATTACACCTCAATAACTTGAAAAAAATCAATTATCTGCAGTGACAGAAAGTAGATTAGTGGTTTCATAGGGCTAGGGAGGTGAGGATGTTATAAAGGGGCATGTTCTCTATCTTGACTGTGGCTGGTGATTATTTGGGATATATTGCCAAAACTTAGCAATATAAAAAAGGGTTTATTTAATTTTATGTAAATTATACCTCAATAAAGTTGAGTAAAAAAAATCAATGGCTAAGCAAAGCAAAATTGCTTTTTATTCAAGACGCATTATGTTCCTATCTTAAAGATTTATAATAAGTTAATGGTAAGTACTATATCTTTATGTTGACTTTGATTTGCCAGATAGCTCACATACAAAAATTATTCATATAGGTCTCATTAAATGAGGAACATCACAAAATGTCTTTCTCTGTGAAGAGAAATTATTAATTTTCAATAATGTAAGGTGAGCGAATTACGCATGTATATAAAAATGTTTATAACATTCCATATATATAATGACTTACCATCGTTAGGTCTGCTCTAAAAGAAATGCAAATAGCTGATAAACTCGTGAATTCCCAAATACAGTTCGCCCTACATTATATTTAGGTGGAGAAATTGTCACTTCAGAATGGAAGAATTTGACAGCAGTTACCATCAACTAGATGCTCTCTTGAAGAAGAAAAGCCACCCCCTCTCCCCCCAGGTGATAGCGAAGTGCTGTCATTGCTGGGAATACAGGGCACATTGTAGTGGAGACCTCTCATACACGGCCTCCTACCACCTTTGGAATATCTTCCACATTTTATGAGTTTCTCCACTGTGAGCTTTAGCTTCCCAAGAGAAAACCCAGAAAACCCATTCCCCCTGCCCCTCATCCTTGGCAACTGGGATGCAAGTGGATAACCTTGGTTCCAGCAAGCAGGTGCATCCACGTGAGGTTCAATTCACAGCGTGAGGAAATAGGCTAAGCGCTGAGTATCTATCTTCCCGGTACAAGTGGCAGCTGAGGATCTTGCTTTAGGGGGTAGCCGCAGAAGTTGCAATAAAGTCGAGCGCCTGACATCTAGAGTAATTTGAGTTCCCGGCAGCTGAAGGCTGGCCTGTGGCAGCAGTGACAGTGACAGTTCCCACACGGGCAAGTCCTGCAGCATGCTTCTAGGGTCTGGATGTGGTTCCTGCTAATTTCACCTGATGACAAGGATTTGGCGAGCTACCTGATTTTCTCTACTAAAATCTTCGCTATGCTGCTCGCTGGAATGGATGCTGTTCGCCGCTTTGACCAGTATGCAAACAGAGGTTTGATAAGGAAGGAGTACTCCCAGTCTTGGAAGCTTCCTAGGAAGTTAAGATCATATGGAGAAAATTCTACTCCAGTTTATTCTGAAAAGTCAACTTTACTACAGTGGCCACAGAGTGGAAACGATCTCACAAGCTCTTCCAGGGAGATACCTGCCCTCTCCCTAAGTGGGCAGTGTTGGTGTTTATTCATTAGGCTAGGTTCTTTTTAATGGCAGACTATCCCAGTACTCTGGGGCACACATTGGACCCCAATGCTATGTGTAATGATCATAAATTGTGTCCTTTATGACTTGCCCAATTCTATTCTGTTTCTCTGAGTGATCCCATCAAGGCCCAGGTTTTTAAATATTATCTACACACTGATTACTCCCATTTCTATCCAATGTGATCTCTCAAGTTCAGACTCACACAAAACTGACTACCTGCTATCTCCATCCGGATATCCAATAGCTATCTAATAGTACCTAAAATTTAACCCAACCATTTCTTAGATAGGACACTAAAAGCAAAAGTGACTGACGAAGAAAATAAATTAGGATATACAGAAATTTAAAACCTTTGTGTTGCAAACAATACCATCATGAAAGTGAAAATCCAGCCCAAAGAAAGAGAAAAAAATATTTGCAAATCATTATCTGATAAAATGTTTATATCTGGAATATAAAGAAGCAGTACAACTCAACAATAAAAAGAACCATAGGGCACCTGGGTGGCTCAGTCAGTTAAGAGGCTGCCTTCAGCTCCGGTCATGATGCCAGGGTCCTGGGATTGAGTCTCACATCAGGGTCCTGGGATTGAGTCCCACATTGGGCTCCCTGCTCAGTGGGGAGCCTGCTTCTCCCTCTGCCTCTGTCCCGCCCCCCTGCTCGTGTGTTCTTGCGCTCTCGCGCGCTCTCTCTCTCTCACTTGCTCTCAAATAATTTTTTTAAAAAGATTAAAAAAAAAGGAGCAATAACCCAACTTAAAAGTGGGCAAGAGATTTGAACAGATATGTCTCCAAAGATATACAAATGGGCAATAAGCACATGAAAAGACGCTCAACATTCTTAGTAATTTGGAAAACACAGACTCAAGCCACAGTGAGGTAACACTTCATACCCACAAGCATGGCTACAATGAGAAACAAAGACAATAACAAGGGTTGACAAGGGTGTAGTGGAATTAGAACCCTTATTCATTGTTGGTGGGAATGTCAAATAGCACAGCCACTTTCAAAAATAGTTTGGCAGCTTCCCCAAATAGACATAGAGTTACTACATAACCCAGCAATTCCACTCCTGGTTATATGCTGAAGAGAAATGAAAATATATGTCCCAATAAAAATTAACATATATTCATAGCAGCATTGTTCATAATAGCCAAAATGTAGAAACGTATGTTCATAAGCCGCTGAATGAATAAACGAAGTGTGGTATATCTCTATAGTGGAATATTATTTAGCAATAAAAAGGACTAAAGTACTGATAGATAAGATTAAGTTAAATAAAAGAATCCACCCAAAAAAGACAACATGTTGTAGCATTCCTTAACATGAAACGCAAAGACTGGAGAAATCTATAGAAACAGAAAGTAGGTTAGCGGTTGCCTACGGCCAGGAAAATAGATACAGGTTTCTTTTTGAAGTGATAAAATGTTCTTAACTTAGATTGTGATGATGATTGCCTGGCTCTGTGAATATACTAAAAAATCCTTGAATTGAACACTTTAAGTGTGTGAACTTTATGCTATGTGAATCATATCTTAATACAGATGTTAAAATCAAAACAAAGCAAAACATTGGGGCACCTGAGTGGCTCCGTTGTTAAGCGTCTGCCTTCAGCTCAGGTCATGATACCAGGATCCTGGGATCCAGCCCCACATCGGGCTCCCTGCTCAGCAGGAAGCCTGTTTCTCCCTCTCCCACTCCCCCTACTTGTGTTCACTCTCTCACTGTGTCCCTCTCTGTCAAATAAATAAATAAAATCTCTAAAACAAAAACAAAACAAAACCTAACAGAGCTAAAACTAAACTTGTAACTTCTTACTCCCTCAAACCCAAATCTGTTTCTCTCCCAATTTTACCCCCTATGTTTGTCCAGGCCAAAACATAGAAGTCATCCTTAATTCTTCTTTATACATTCTTTATACATTCTATAGAATTGTATACATTCTATACAATTCTTCTTTGCTACATTCAATCTACCCACTAATCCACTTGTCATTACTGCAAAATCTATCCCAATTCTGACAACTTCACTCCTTCCTGGCTCTCATCCAGGTCACCATCATCTGTGTTCCAGTGAAAATGTGCTCTAACTGGTGTTTCAGCTTCTATATTTACCTCTCTCTGTTTCCTCATTATAGCTAGCTGACTTTCAAAACTGCGAATCACCTTCTGCACAGCAAAGGAAACAATCAACAAAATTAAAAGGCAGCCTATGAAATGGGAGAAGATATTTGCAAATGATATATTCATCAAAGGGTTAGTATCCAAAATCTATAAAGACCTTATCAAACTCAACCCCCCCCAAAATAAATAAGACAGTTAAGAAATGGGCAGAAGACATAATTAGACATTTCTCCAAAGGAAACATACAGATGGCTAACAGACACATGAAAAATGCTCAACATCACTCATCATCAAGGAAATACAAATTAAAACTACAATGAGAAATGAAAACCTCACATTTGTCAGAATGGCTAACCACACAGAAACACAGATGTTGGCATGGATGTGGAGAAAGGGGAACACTCTTACACTGTTCGTGGGAATGCAAGCTGGTGCAGCCACTGGGAAACAGTATGGAGGTTCCTCCAAAAGTTAAAACTAGAACTACCCTATAACCCAGCAATTGCACTACTAGGTATTCACCCAAAGGATACAAAAATACAGATTCAAAGGGGCACATGCACCCCGATGTTTATAGCAGCATTAGCAACAATAGCCATGTCATGGAAAGAGCCCAAATGTCTATTGACAGATGAGTCGATAAAGAAGAGGTGCTAGGTATATACAATGGAATATTACGCAGCCATCAAAAAAGAAATCTTGCCATTTGCAATGACGTGGATGGAACTAAAGGGTATGATGCTAAGCGAAATAAGTCAGAGAAAGACAAAAAAAACCATATGACTTCACTCATATGTGGAATTCAAGAAACAAAACAGATGAACATATGGGAAAGGAGAAAAAAGAGAGAGAAGCAAAACATAAGACAGATTGTTAACTCTAGAGAACAAACTGAGGGTTGCTGGAGGGTTGCTCAGGGAGATGAATTAATGGTTGACGGGTATTAAGGAGCACTTGTTGTGATGAACACTGGGTGTCATATTTAAGTGCTGAATCACTATTGTACTCCTAAAACCAATATTACAGTATATGTTAACTAACTAGAATTTAAGTAAAAACTCTGGGTACCAGGGTGGCTTAGAAGGTTAAGTGTCTGACTCTTGGTTTCAGCTTAGGTCATGATCTTCCTGTCGGGGAATTGAGCCCCACATGAGGCTCCACACGCTGGCAGGAGTCTGCTTGTCCCTCTCCCTCTCCCTCTGCTCCTTACCCCACTCGTGGTCATGCACACACAAGCACTCTCTTTTTCAAATAGATAAAATCTTTTAAAAATAAAAACTTGAGGGATGCCTGGATGGCTTAGTTGGTTGAGCGTCTGCCTTCAGCTCAGGTTATGATCCCAGGGTCCTGGGATCAAATCCTGCATCAGGCTCCCTGCTCAGTGGGGAAGCTCCTTCTCCCTCTCCCTTCTTCTCCCCCTGCTTATGGGCTCTCTCTCTCTCTCTATGTCTATCTCTATCTATCTCTGGCAAATAAATAAACAAATAAAGTTTTGGGATGCCTGGATGTTTCAGTCAGTTAAGCGTCTGCCTTCAGCTCAGGTCATGATCTGGGGGTCCTGGGTTCAAGTCCGGAATCAGGCTGCTTGTTCAGCAGGAAGCCTGCTTCTCCCTCTGCCTGCCACGCCCCCTATTTATGCGCTCTCTCGCACGCGCTCTCTCTCTCTCTGACAAATCAAATTTAAAAGTTTAAAAAAAATAAATGTTTAAAAAATAAAAACTTGAAACATAAAAAATAAAAATAAATAAAAATAAAAACTGTGAATCAGATCCTATCATCCACCACTTAAAACTCTTCAATGAATGTCTATCGTGCTTGAATTAAATTCAATGTTCTTTCCAAAGCCCACCACTCCCTACAGAATCTGCCTGCCTTCATCAGCAAATTCACTGCATGCCCTCTGAACTGCCTTCTTTTTCTCCTTTATGTAGAACAGATTTGTTTCTGTCTCATGACCCTTGCATTTACTATTCCTTCAGACTCTCATGACTAATTCACGTCATCCGTCTGGTCTCAGCTCAAAAGTCTGGTCTCAGCTCAAAATGCTACCTTCTAAAGTAGCACTGCCTTGAAGTAACTCTATGCTGTTACCGTGCTTTATTTTCTTAATAGCACTTATAATTATCTGAGATTAACTCAACAATTTCTATTACTTATTGTGGTAAAAAGCACATCAAATTTACTGTCTTAACCGTTTTTAAGTGAGTAGAACAATACTGTTAACTATATGTACGTTGTTGCACAACAGACCTCTAGAACATTTTCATCTTGGGAAAGTGAAACTCTATACTCGTTGAATAACAACTTCCCTTTTCCCCTCTCCCCAACCCCTGGCAACTGGCATCCTCTTCATGTTTCTCTGAATTTGACTACCCCGGGTTCCTCATATAAATGCAAGCATGCCATATTGTTTTACTGTGATTGACTTATTTCACTTAGCATCGTGTCCTCAAGGTTCTTTCATTTTGTAACCTGTTGTCATATTCCCTTCCTTTTTAATGCTGAGTGATATTTCGTTGTGTATCTGTACCAAATTGTGTTTATTTCTTTGTTCATCTGGTTATTAACTGTTCCCCCAGTAGATTACAATCTATAAGCTTACAAGCTTCATGAGAGCAGAGACGTTGTCTACTTTGTCCATTGCCATATCCCCTGCACATAGAAGAGTTATAGGAAGTCCCACAGAGGTGGCAAGACAGGAGTTGAAACCTAGAACATATGATTAAATAGGGAAGCAGAAGCCCCCAAGAACAAAGAGCAGGAAAGTTGGCAAAGATGTTGAAGTGAATATGGCCTGTCTGTGGAGAAAGAGATTTGTCTGATTAAATGATAGAGATGAGCGGAGAACAATTTGATATAGGTAATTACAGCTAAAGTCTCATGATCTGGAATAGTCTCTAGATTTGAGTCTCTAAATTTTATCCTGGAGACAATACAACAATGAAAATTCTGCAGGGAAATGCATTAGCAAATAAATATCATTTACTAAGCATCTAATATATGCTACATACTCTTGCATACATTAATTCATTTAAACCTTACAACCCTACTATTACCTTTATTTCCCTGAAGAATATTTTAGGTAAGCAATTAATTAGTGAGGACAATTCAGACAAGAGCAGTAAGAGTGCAAGTCTCTAACTATTTAAGTTTAATTTTTAAATATTTAATTTTTCTTTCTTTTTTTAAAAAAATTTTATTTATTTATTTGACAGAGAGAACGAGAGAGCACAAGCAGGGAGAGCAGCAGAGAAAGAGGGAGAAGCAGGCTCCCCGCCAAGCAGGGAGCCCAATGTGGGTCTCTATCCCAGGACTCTGGGATCATGACCTGAGCTGAAAGCAAATGCTTAACCATCTGAGCCATCCAGACACCCCTACATATTTAACTTTTCATAGGAAAATTAGTAAGACAAGGTAACAGATTATGAACAGAGAAAAAAACAAGGAAAAATTATTCCAAAATTTATTACCAGGATGTCAGTTGACTGGGAGGGTGCAAAGTTGGTTGGTAGAAGAGAGGAAAAATTTGGCAGAACATCTAAATAGAGAAGCTTGTAGATATGCCAAAAATGTGGCCAAGAAAAAAAAAAATGTATTCACAAAAGATCAAAGCTGGAGATAGAGAATTTGGGTATTTTCCTCCTATAGGTTGGTGAGATCTTAAAACTCATTAACAATATTAAAATGTTGCCTTCTTCTTGTTTGATTTTTATAACAAAAGCAAACTCCACCATATTCAAAATGATTCCACAAAATTCTAAGTGAGGCTTAACTTTAGGCTCAGCCTCCTAAGCCAACTGGTGTGAGACACCCACAGAGGAGGGAATTCATCCAGAGTGAGATCACATAATTGTGGAGGAAGTAGAAGGATGATGTGGTTTTAAATTATTGTTTTACAAACCCACACTTTGCCCTTAGCCCCAAGATTACTTTTAAAGTTCCCAAAACCAAACAAAGCAGAAATGTTCAGGTGTCCTATAAGCCATTCTATTACTGAAACCTTCAATGGTATTTCAAAAACTGCAGGCCCTGAAGTCTGAAAAGAGTTATCTTTTTATTGTTTTGATCATCATTACTTTTCTTCATTAACCCTTTTTTATATCTGCTACCACTGGGACATTGTTTCATGCTTGCATTCACATCCAGTTAAATGCTAATTTTTCTTCAACACCATCTTTCCAATTTTCCTCCCTAAATTATTACACTACTGCACTAGAGAACGTGAGATTTCAAGGAAGCTGTCAAAAGGCTTAACAACATCAGATAAAGAACAAGCTTTGTTGAATTTGGCCTCCCACTGGGTTTTCCCCAAATTAAACTTTGAGTTTTATGTGAATATATTTGAATACATTGAACTTTCAATATTTTTTACCTATTTATCATTTATTGGTATAATCAGTGTGAATGTGTACATACACACACACATAACGTACACTTTTCATTCACTCTTTAATTAATTTATTCAACATTTCTGGAATCCCTTTCTGTGCACGAGGCACTGCATTAAATGTTATTCCAGAAACTTGTTCTTCCTTATATTATTATCTAATTTAGAGTTAATATTGTTTAATATTCCTATATATTTTCTTCCCAAACCTAGTTTTGCTACTAAAAATGTTAAGACATTAATGCATCTGTGATTCTTAAGGATGTTCTATTAAAATTTTGTTGTCTTGCCAGAGTTGATTTCCCTTCCATTTAATAAGCACTTACCAAGTGTCAGGTACAGTGCGTAGGGCAGACTAATTTCAAAGTGTGGGGTATTCAACAGCTGAAAACAACACTATCCCAAACGTGTTCATAGAGGCCATATTACAGGCTGGCCCCAATCTACCTTTTCAACCACATCTTTATCCTCCACACACTCAGGGATCTCTAATTCAGCCATAGAGAACTATTTCCCAAATTGAGTTTGTAGAAGACTTGAAGCTTTAGATCCTGTACTCAAGCTCAAACATGACAAGACCTTTAAATCTTGTATTTAAGATTGTCTCTATTTTTTTTCTTTTTTTTTTTTTTAAGTAAGCTTTATGCCTAACGTAGGGTTTGATCTCACGACCCTGAGATCCAGAGTCACGTGTTCTACCAACCGAGCCAGCCTAGAGCTCCTCTATTTCTGATTCAAATTAAATGAAAGTTAGTATCTAAGACCTATCATGTATTCCAGGAAAAAAAAATACAGAGAAATCACAGAATGATAATTTTGTATAGACATTTAAGCAGGAAAACTGTAGAAATTTCTTCTCAGTAGGGAAAAAAATAAAAATTTTAATTATTTTTCACAAGTTCAGGATCCAAATAGCAACACGCTCACAACGAGTTCTAATGAATACCACATAACCGTGATGCAAATATTTGGGAGGACATTTGTCCAGCATAACAATATTTTTGTAACAGAACCAGATACTTAAACGAGACAAATTATTCCATACTGACATATGTATATAATGGAGGCAGAACAGGATAGCAAATAGGAAGGCTGGGTCCGGAGTGTGACAGTCCTGAGAAAGAATCTCTGGCTGTCACTGACCAGCTGTTTGACTCCGAAATCTTAACGTCTCCAAGTCCCAGTTTCCTAATCTTCAAAGGTTAACCATACAATGGCCAGGAAAATTAAATACGAGTGTAATAGGATGAGTAGCACATACAAAGTATTCCATCAATATTACCAAATGTTTTGTTTTTGTATCTTCACTAAGAGTATTTAAGTTTAATCAAGTTAACCTGATAACTCGCTTTCAGGGAGAACGTTCCTTCTAAATGAGCAGTGTCACGTGTTCAGCTTTAGGGAAGAAACGGAACAACGGTGTCAATATTGAGCAGGAGAGACTTGTTTCTTCTCTTAAAAAAGGGATATGTTAAAACCTCATATATTGGGGGGGCACCTGGGTTGCTCAGTCAGTTAAGCAGCTGCCTTCTGCTCAGGTCATGATCCTGGGGTCCTGGGATCGAGTCCAGCATTGGTCTCCTTGCTCAGCAGGGAGCCTGTTTCTCTCTCTCTCTGCCTCTATCTGCCACTCTGCCTGCTTGTGCTCTCTCTCTGTCTCTGTCAAATAAATAAATAAAAATCTTAAAAAAAAAAAAAACCCTCATATATGGGGATTTTAAACTCTGCATTAGGTATATCTGACATGCCATTGACAATTTTATCCCTGGATATAATTGTCCTTTTCTGCCAGATTTGCCCCTGGGTAGAGGGAAGGAGCTCAAGTCTAAGTGTTATAGTATTTTCAGGGTGTTTGTGTTATGGCTCAGAGTTTACTGTATTTATTTGTGTTGGGTGCTGTTATTCAGACGACATCTAGGGTAAAAAAGGCTGGCCTCTAATGAAAGAACCTTCTTGGTGTGCCTGGGGGGCTCAGTGGGTTAAGCATCTGCCTTTGGCTCTTGATCTCAGGGTCCTGGGATCGAGCCCCACATGGGATTCCCTGCTCAGCAAGGAGTCTGCTTCTCCCTCTGCCCCTCCTCCCCGCTCGTTCTTCCTCTCTCTTTCTTCTCTCAAATAAATAAATAAAATCTCGGAAGGAAGGAAGGAAGGATCTTTTCTTTACCTTTTTGCCCTTATCTATCCCTCCTCCCCCATCAGGTTGCATGTTTATTGACTGGTCCATCACAGGTTCACTGACTGGTCTATCACTAAGGATGAAATTTCTACTTGACCCCATACGCTTTCTCATCTCCTTTTTCTCTGAAGAGAGCAAGTAAGACCTTCTGTTAAAAGAGTAAAAATTTAAGACTCTGGTTTGGCTTTGGAGGTAGAAACAGAGGGGGCTTACTTTAAGTCTACTTCAATATACCTGGTATGATAGTCCATTAAAAACTAAAAAATATTGATTGACTGTATATCATTAAAATGGCATCACGGTAGTCTTTGCTAGGACCTGTAAATACCCATATCTGCCTTAGTCCACCTGTCAAGTTCCCATAGTAAGCCTCAATTTTCTAGATTAGACAAAGTAGAAAACTCCTCTCTACCCTAGATAGGTCTAAGGAGCTCCAAAATGGAAGGTCTGCTCTGTTATTTCCAGTCCAAAGTCAATTTTAAATCTCATATCTTATTTTGTCAATGCTATTTAGAAAGCCGGAAAAGGGAGAATGAGAGCATGCTATCCCGTTTGCCCCATTGTGCATAGGCTCCACTCCTAAAACAGTGTGGATGATGTCCTGATAAGTCCCATCCAACACCTCCCCTCCCTGGAGTGGAGTAGAGAAGGGTAGCACAGGAAAGTGGGAACTGGGAGATAAAGAAAATGTTCCCAGGGCACCTAAATGGCTCCCTTGGTTGAGCATCTGACTCTTGATTTGGCTCAGGTCATGACCTCTAGGTCATGACCTCAGGGTCCTGGGGTTGAGCCCCAAGTCAAGCTTTGGATTCTTTCTCTCCCTCTCCCTCTGCTTCTCTCCCCACTCATACTCTCTCTATATAAAATAAATAATAAAATCTTCAAAAAAGAAAAGAAAATGTTCCCCTAAAAGTCAACAAGAGATTTTTTTCATAACTTAAGGTGTTCGATGAAATAAAATTATGAGGATCTGCAAGCCATTAGCACATATGAATTAATTGTAATGTGCTTATGACCACTGCATTTATCAGGGAAAAAAACAGAGAAAGATTATTATCTCTGATATAATCCTAAAACAGACAACAAAACTCAAGGATCCAGGACTATTGATGTTAAGTATCAATAAAAATAAAGTCAACTTGCTAGAGTCAAGAACTCACTGAAACCTTTCTGTACTCACAATCATAATAATCTCATGACTTATTACTGTACATTCCATAGTCCAGCATGTTGGAAATGACTTGGCAGTTAACTCACAGCCTTTTCCAAAGCAAAGAATAGTATGGTTAGTGGGAAAAAGTGAATACAATATTTCTCTTTGAAGAGAAGAGAAGAGAAGTTTATATGCCATATACAAGACCTAAGCTAGGTAATCACCGACTGGCCTAATGCAAGTTCCTTTTCCAAATACCCTTGTGGGCTTTTATAATACGATCTTCCTATACCTAAAACTTCACTTACTACCACCATAAAGCTTAATAAAGTTTTTCTTCTCATCATGTAACATTTTCTCACAAATAATGATCCAAAATTTTCTGACACCCCGATCTGATAATTGATACTTTCTGAAGGAAAATGACAAAAACCAGTATGATACTGATCTGCTCAACTAAAGAATTACAGATGGTAAAAATTAATCTTACTGACTGAAATGGGGAGACCCAGCAGGAAGCTTTCAGTGAAACCATACACTTTTAGAAATCAGCAGCTATTAAGTTGTTTCTGAAAACAGCCCAGATCTTCAGCTTCGTCAGTACAATTACATTAAAACAAAAGTAACTTTTGAAAAGGAGTAGAAACACGGGAAGGGGTTTTATGCCCATTTCAGGGCAGGGGCAAGGATAAATGAGATGTGTGTGAAGTTGCTTTTTAAAGTTCTAAACAGGTGCTACTTACCCTTTCACATTAGACATGCACAATTAAAGGTTTTTGAATGAATGATTGTTAGTTAATGAAATAATTAGTTAAAATAAATGCTTAGTGAACCAGGGACATGAAAAATAAGAAGGTACTGAAATGCAGAATGATTTGTGTGATTCAATCAATTTTCTCTTTTCCTAGGATATGTATGATCATGATTCCCATTCTGATTTGCAGCACAGCTCTCTTGGCAACATTACCTTTACGCTCATATGATGACCTAATGAAATCAAGTCAGAAGAGCCAAAAATCTGCATTAATAACTTCCATTGATCAGAGGGATGCAGTTAATTGACTCAATTATTTAAGGCAGCATAGGAACACCTCTATTTGGAGTATTTGTCACTTGAGGATCTCAAGGCACTTTATAAAACTTTGCTGAGACCTATCTCCTCTCCACTTCAAATGGTAAGAAGCAGGGGCACACTTCATTTTAATGAAAATTTTCCAATGGAAAAACACCTTTGCTCTGAATTTAACACATTAGAATGCAGTTGCCCCTAGTATTTCAAGTTAGTATTAAGTGAAACATTGATGATGATGAAAAAATTTTCTTTGGAAGGTACAACAACGCATTCTTCCCCCTGAACAGTATACTTCAGAGAAGAGCAGAGAGAAAAGTTTGCCAAAAATCTTGTGAAGCAAGGGCAAGAGCAGTTCTGGGCTTAAATGGAAGGACTGACCCTTACTGACAGTATCATTTGGACAAGTTACTTAATTTCTAAGTCTCATTTTCCTTCTCTAGACAAATGAAGATAGTTGCAGTAGTTCCTTCATAGGATCCAGATGAGGACTAAAGAGTATAAAGTGAGCGGCGCAAGGCCTGGCACATGGTAAGCATTCAATATAGTGTACACATCATCACCATCATCACCATCATCATCACCATCATCATCACCATTATACCATCATCATCACCATCATCATGATCACCACCATGATCACCACCATGATCACCATCATCATCACCATCATCACCATCATCATCACCATCATCATCATCACCATCATCATCATCATCATCACCATCATCATCATCATCATCACCATCATCACCACCATGATCACCATCATCATCACCATTATACCATCATCACCATCACCATCATCACCATCATCACCATCATCATCATCACCATCATCACCATCATCATCATCATCAACACCATCATCATCAACACCATCATCATCATCATCATCACCATCATCATCATCAGCTCTAAGCACCTCTAACCAGTGATGGTTAATGTTATGTGTCAGCTCGAGGCTATTTTTGGATGAGATTAACATTTAAATCAGTGAACTGTGAGTCAACAGATTGCCCTCCAATTGGCTTCATCTAAACTAAATAGAACAAAGAGACCCACCTCCGCAAGCAAGAGGGAATTCTCCGGCAGACTGCTTTTGGCTTGATCTGTACTGTCATGTCTCCTGGGTCTTCATCCTGCCAGCCTTTGGACAAGATCTGGAATTTTCAGGAGTGTCTGTTGGTTCACACTGCAGATTTGTATTTACCAGTCTCCATAATCATGTAAGCAAAGCCTTATAATACATATCTTTGTCTAGGTAGACACATGTTATTGCTTCTGTATCTCTGGAGAACTTTGACTAATACAATTATACAAGCCTGAGAATCTAAATCAATGGTAAAGGGGCTCTGGTGGCTCAGTTGTTAAGTGTCTGCCCTAGGCTCAGGTCATTAGCCCAAGGTCCTCACATCAGTCTCCCTGCTCAGTGGGAAGCCTGCTTCTCTTCTCCCACTCCCCATGCTTGTGTTCCCTCTCTCGCTGTCTCTCTCTGTCAAATAAATAAATAAAATCTTTTAAAAAAAAATCAGTCAATCAATGGGAAAAAAAATAGGGCACTAACATCCTCACGTGGAATATAAGATCCTTGACGGCAAGGATCAACGTTCAAGTATTGACCATGCAACAAATATCCAGTAAATGCTCAAAGAGTAAATTAACCAATCAGTATATTTTATCAAAACTATGTAAATATAGGGGCATTTTTTTAAAGTGTATATAAGCTGATATCATGCATTAGGCAAGCCTTAGGATTATCATGTTAAAAAGGTGACAAGGAAGACGTGGTCAAATCAGCAGCGATGCCAGATGGCTGATAGAGAATATGAGCTGCCCTAAATGACATCCCAGGGAACAAAATGTCCCAAAGGAAATAGAAAACTAGGGAATGGATGAATCACATCTGCCGTTGTCATGGATACCGTTCATCTTATCCATGTGAACTTGAAAACTGAAAGCACTACAGAATAGAGTGGCTAGCTGTCTAATTGAGGCCTCATCTGTTACTAACAAAGTCCAATAGAGTCCTCCTTAATGTTTAATGAGTATTCCAAGTATAGTTGGCCTCGTGCAAGTTCTGCAAAATGTACACGGTTTCTAATTCTCTTGTTCACTTGTTCTCTCTTCTGGGGGGGGGCTCATGAGAATCTAGAGAACTTTGAAAAATATCTTTGATAGAAGCCCATCTCCAGATATTCTGACTTGGCAGTAATGGGCAGTATCCAAATATGGGTATTTTTAAAAAGTTCCCAGATGATACTAATATTATGCATCTGGGGTTAAGAATTGGGACTCCGGGCTCCTACAGTCTCAGAAAGGCACAGAAACACATGTAACATACACATACATAAACCCTTTCACATATTAACCCTCTTCATGATCCTTCACATCTCCAACTCAAATATTCAGGGAATAATTAGCCATGACAATTATGCTAATGCATGTGATATTATAATTATATGTATTTGATCCTCATCCACAGTTCCCAGCTCCCAGCTTCTAAAACCTTTGGAATTTCCTCTGACAAGTGCCTTAAAGGTGTCTTTTGTTATTTTAATGAGGTGACTTTTGGAAAGCCTGAGGGTCACCTAAGAATGGGTGGGGGCTGGTTGCCAGGGGAACCAACTTGGTGTTGAGAGAGTAAGGAAAATTCAGCCCCAGCTGGTCTCCCACCCCTCAGCCTCACCCTCTGCCATAAGGAAGTGGGTAGAAGGGACTGGGCTTGAATCAGCCAGTGGCCAGTAACTGAATCAATTGTGACTAGGTAATGAAGGCTCATTAAAAATCCAAAAGGGCCATTTAGAGGGCTTCCAAGATGGTGAACATGTAGAAATGTGGGGAGGGTGGTGCCCTGGAGAGGGCATGGAAGCACAGCATCCTTTCCCATACCTTACCCTATGTATCTCTTAATCTAGCTGTTGATTCATATCCTTTAGTAAGCTGGTAAACTAGGTGTTTCCCCAAGTTCTGTGAGCACTCTAGCAAATTAATTGAACCTAAGGAGGAGATCCCTGAAACCTCCAATCTGCTTAGAATGGTAATGATGGGGGAGGAGAAAGCCAATGGAGGACAAAGCACAAGCTGACACCCTACAAGCCCCCTCCCCACCCCCCCACCACTCCTGGGTGGGATCTGTGTGACATTCCTCCAGGAATCTTCCATCTATCTTATAGCTAATGCTTTACTAGAGGGAAAAACAACCTTAGCTTGATAATAACAAGGCCTCCAGAATCCTCTGAGTCTTAGCATAGGTAAGTCCTTTTGGACACCTCCCTTTTTCCTTACCTCCCCCAACCCCATAGTATATAATCAGTCACCCCTCAAAGCCCCCGTGCCCACGGGTCCTGTCCCCAAACTTAAATAAAATCACCCTTTTGCACCAAAGACATCTCGAGAATTCTTTCTTGGCCATCAGGCTCCGGACCTCACCACCATTCCGAAACTACATCAGTAAGAGCCTAGGGCTTGAGGCTGGATCTAGACATCCTGTTGGTGTCTAAGAACTGCCTGGTGTTGTGGGAGGGGGCTCTCCTCATGCCGGAAATGCCTGAGAACCCCAGTTTGGTGCTTGCAATCTCTATCTTCCAGGTATTTCCAATTCTCTTCATGTCCCCTTTCAGAGTCTACCAAAGTAGGAATGTAGGCAAATGAAAGGAAGCTGATTTTATTACTGACACAAAGCTGGAGAGAATAGGCACTTGAAGGTAATGGTTAAAATCAATGGTTCTGTTAACCTGTGAGTCTTAGAGCAATCACATAAAACTCAAAAGACTAATACAAGACAGAGACAAATTCAAGTGATAAATTATCTGGAAATCAACTAATTTGTGAACATATATTTATAATATTAAAAAGCTATGGAACATCTACATTTGTAGGGATTCACTACAGTTTCAATGATTTTGGACAAAACTGTCTCTTTTTTTTTTTTCAAAACTGTCTCTTTAAGAAGTTTTAAGTTTAATTTGTGGAACAAGGCACCATAATACCCAGTAAAAATACTATCTAGAAAATTTATATGTGTATACTGAGTTTGCAATGAAATTTTTTAATTAAAATTCAATTAATTAACATAGTAGATTATTAGTTTCAGAAGTAGAGTTCAGGAGCACCTGGGTGGCTCAGTTGGGTAAGGATCTGCCTTCGGCTCAGGCCATGATCCCAGGGTCCTGGGATCGAGCCCCGTGTCAGGCTCCTTACTCTGCAGGGAGTCTCTCCCTCTGCCTGCTACTCTGCCTGCTTGTGCTCTCTCTCTCTCTCTCTCTGTGTGTGTGTGTCTAATTAATTAATTAATTAAAATTTTTTTTTTAAAAAGAAGCAGAGTTCAGGGATTCATCAGTCTTACATAACACCCAGTGCTACCTACATACATGCCTTCCTTAGTGCCCACCACCCAGTTATCCCACCCCGCCCCTCGTTTGCTCTGTATCGTATTCTATACTAAAGGGACTGCTTGCTTTGAGCAGTTTGGTAAACCCACAACAAGTAGAACAGTATTGCTTAGCTAAATTGTTTTCACTTTTCAGAAAAAAAAGACAGTGAGTAATTCCATTCCTAGGTATATATCCAAAAGATTTGAAAACAGGGATTCAAATGGATATTTGAATATCCATATTGATACCAGCATTATCCCTCACAACCAAAAGGTGGGAGCAACCAAGTGTCTATTGATAGATGAATGTGTTATATAAATACAATGAAATATCATTCAGCCTTAAAAAGGAAATTCTAGTACTACGACATGGATGAACCTTATGCTAAAGATGACAGCGTTGTGCTAAGTAAAATAAGGCACTCCTCAAAAAGAAAATAAATAAAACTTGCATTATTTCACTTCTATGAGGTACTTCGAGGAGTGAAGGTCACAGAGACACAAAGAATGTCTGATTGCTAGGGAAGAGGGGGGTGGAGAAGACTGTGTTGTCCAATGAGTATAGAGTTTCAATATTGCAAGATGAAAAGAGTTCTGGAGATGGACGGTCACAATGGCAGCACAGTAATGTGAATATATTTAACGACACTGAACTGTGTAGTTAAAAATGGTTGATAAATTTAACATTATATGTATTTCACTACAGTTAAAGATAAAAACACCAATATCAGTTGATGTAGGAAACAAAGGGAAAAAAAAAGTAAATTCCCTTACTACTTACAGCCCATTGACAAGTCCTTGAAACAGGCAGAGTGACATTCCTCTAGGAACTCAGCTGCCTTGATGTTAATACTTTGCTAAGGGCAAAAGGCAATCTTAGCCCAGCCCCCAAGGATCCTGTAAGTCTACTTTAACATGAAAAAATTCCTTTGGAAACTTCCTTTACCTCTACTCCCAAAATACTTGTTGGCAATCATCCCCCAAGCATCTGACCCACTGATATACATCTGAAGAGTCTCATGACTGAGACTTTGTTTTTACTAAACAGTAATAAATGACCTTTTCCTAACAATACCTGGCCCCCTCAAGGTCCTAGAAATCTTGTTTTCAAAACACCTTGAAGCCTTGTGCTATCCCTAACGCCCTCCCAACTTGAAAGTATATGATGGGCCACTCCTCCTGACCCCACTGCAGCCCTTTCTGCCCAAGGGTCCTGTCCCTGTGGTTTAATAAAACCACATTTTTGCACCAAAGACATCTCAAGAATTCTTTCTTGGCTGTTGGCTCCAAACCCCAATATCTTTCCTACATCATCAGTCATTTATTTTGTTCACGAACCTGCAATTTGGGCAGGGCTGGAAACAGATGGCTCTATCCTGTTCCATGTGATGTCAACTGGGGCCATTCAACTGTACCTAGAGGATCATTTCTATAATGGGTTACCCACATGACTGGTTCATTGGTGCTGCTTTTGGCTGGGAGCTCATTCCAGGTTATTGAAAAAAAGAGAGGGGCCTTAGCTCTCCACATGGGCCTCTCCATAAGCCTTCTTAGTGGCATAATATGCTGGCTTGTTTCCTAGAGTAAGTATTCAAAGAGACAGAAATTGGTTGCCAACAATCTCTTGAGATTGCAAAATAGCACAGGGTTACTTCCACTGTATTTCGTTGGTCAAGAAAAAAAAATTTCACCCAGATTAAAAGGGAGGAAATACAGACCTCACCTTTGCATAGGACAAAGTGTGGAAGAATTTGTAGCCATCTCTAATTTACTACACCAGCTGGCCCAGTTTTTTCTTTCTGTATTCTAGAACTCCCCATCCCCCCAACCCCGTAGTTTCTGCTTAGAACTCAGATTGTCCTGGTCTTTCATAGACTTAAATCTAATCTCTCATACACGGCTACAGATTTGTCTCAAGGGTTTCTTCCTATGCATCCTCAGCTCCAAACCCAATATTAATGGCCTGATTCTTTCTTTTCTCAATTCATGTAAATGGCAGTGAGAATGTGATTGGCCCAAGTCAGCATTTCGTGGTAAGTGATGCATGCCAGAGGTTATAGACAGACCTATGCATTGGCTGCCATTAGATCAAGAATTCCTAATCCTATACCAAGCCAAAGGAGCAGAGTCAAATAATATAAAATGTGACTGGTTGACTGATCTTTCTCATACACGCTGTGAGTATAAAGTGAGGGATGTAGGTACAGTAGTGTATGGGTCATGAATGCAGCAAGCGCTGTAATTCATTTTTCTAGAATAAAGTGGAGCCCTCAGCAGCTCTGGAAATACCACTGCTTCCCAGGTCATTAAGGTATAGAAGATAGAACTGGTTTATTGCTTCTCCTTTTTATACTTCCTTCAAAAAACACATGTGGTTTTCCTTTAACATTTTATTTTCCCCTTAAGACTGCCCTTAAGATCTGCTTAACACTGCTGCCTCTGAATAAAAATCATAGTGTGATTTTCCCTGGACCCTGCAGTCTACACAAGATTAATCCTTCCTGTTCATGTTAGCAATGAAGAGGTAGCAATACATAGGTGATCATTTCTTCCTGGTTGACAAAGACCGCTCCTCGATCAAACTTCAGGTAGGCTCCCCTGAGCTCTCTTCTCAGTTAGGCTTCAACCTTGGGCTTCAGTGTCCACACTTGTTGGGGCTGAATTACCCAGCACGCCAAGAACCCTGGCAAGTCAGTTTAGCAACAATCTCCCTTACACCTGATGTTTCCTCTTGGTAATTTTTTAAAATATTTATTTATTTATTTGAGGTGGGGAGACAGAGGGAGAGAAAGAATCCCCAGCAGGGAGCCCGACATGGGCTCGGGCTTGATCTAACAACCCTGACATGACAACTTGAGCCGAAATGAAGAGGCAGATGCTTAACCAACTGAGTCACCCAAGTGCCCCACCTCTTAGTAATCTTCTATACACCGACCCCCACCCTGTTTGTTGGCGGTAAATCCTCCACTTGTCCTTATTACATTCAGAATTGTGCCCAGTTCCACACCAAGATCTCTTTTCCCCATCACAACGGTTGCTGAATAAAATCTGTTTTTACATTTAAGCTTGGGTTTTCTTTAATATGGTTTATTATTTGACCTTTATACATTACATTTTATTTCTCACTTTCATCTTTACCTATTCTCACTTAGAGGATTTAATCTGCATAACAGAACTTTGACAGAAGGTTTAAAGAGAGAAATCCTTAACAAGCAAAATGTTTTCTCATGTAGCTGAGGTTCAGGGAAATAAGAAGCCTCGAGAAGGAAAGGGCAGACAAGAGAGTAGAAAAATGGGTGAAGCCATCAAAAAAAGTCACATTAATAAGCGTCCATCAAATATAACAGGTGTGTGTTCGGCATAAACCTAATTTGGTTAAAACAAATCCTAGCTAACAACCGTTTCCACGCTTTCAAGTATGGAAAAAGGCATGGTGATCTTTATTTTCCCTATACTTCCTGCTTTCCCCCTCATGATGCAGAAAAATGAGTTTCCAAAGCATTTACACGAGCCTTCTCTCCATTTTCCCCATGGAAGCCAGAGTGATCTATTTTGAATTCATTAGACTATCTCTCTCTCTCCCCTGTTTAAAACTCCTCAGTGGCTTTCAATCACAATTAGAATAAAAGACAAGTTCCTCACTATGGCCCACAAGGCCACCCATAGTCTGGCTCCTGCTTAGCTCTCTTTCCAACCTGATTTTGTGCCATTCCCTTAATCCAGCCATACTATTATTTTCTTGGATTTTTGCACCCCTTGTTTTCCTTATTGTTTAATCTGAGCTTTAATGCCATTTTCTCAAGAAACTTCCACTGGCATTCCATCAAAGTCATCCCAATCACTCTCTATACTATGCTCCCCAGTGTTTTTACAGGACTTATTGCTACCAGATTATCGTATATTTGTATGTTCCTTTGTTGTCTTCACCTATTAGCTCCATAACAGTCAAGACTATTTCTTGTATTACTAGTTACCAGCTCATTATCTAGCCTGTCATTTTCTTATAAAATATTTGGTGAATGTATGAATGATGAATGCTACCATTCACAAATATCAAGCTTTCCACCGGAAAGCTCTTTCCCTCAGATGCCTAAACCTCTAGCAACACAATGCAGCTAATAAATTTCCTGTCCTGCAGTGTGTTTTTAAGTTACAATATAAAAACGGTCACAAAAAGAGCTGTAGAGAGACTGACCCTAAATAATACTGATATCTAGGTTTAACATGAATATCCTTATAACTAACTAATGCCTCAACTCAACTGAATTCAGATATTCACCTTTTGTTATCTGCTGCTGTGCCCAGATCTGTTAATATTAGTTTCAATGGTTAAGATATAGATCTACCTTTAAAAATTGGCCAACCCAGATGGAATAATGAAAATTCAAATAACCGTACTGTCAAGTAAACTATTTAAAAGAGAGGGTTTTTTGATGAAAGCAATATAGAGAATACACTAAGCATAGCAATGATGTTATTATAAAAAAGGCTTGAACACCAAAATGATGTATTTGATATTAATAACCAGTTCCCAGAGAATTTAGAAACTTGAATTAATAGTATCCACTTAGAAAATTCCAGGAATCTACAGCTAAAGAAACAAAATCATTAGGAAGCCAGCAAATAAAGGAGAAACAATGAAGATCAGAGAGAGTGCCTAAACAATATCTTCAAAAGTCCTAATTTATGAGGTAGACCAACTAAGGTATCAGTCAAGGAAATAAGCAAAACGTGAGCTACACATCTTATATAATGATATTTAAAATACAGTCTGACAAGAACGGTAGAATTTTAATATACTCTGAAACTTCATAAGTATAGCAGCAAATCAGGCCAGCTTTTATGATGTTCATGAAAAAGCAATCCATTCTATTTCCTGTTCAAAAGGATGACCTGCATGTTCTACATAATAACCTAAGCTTCGCTATAGGAGATAAAAGGAATAAACATCAACACAGAGCACCTGTTCCCGACACTTGGGAAGTCACGGCTGGTAGCAGCCGTTCAGATTATTGCAAATGAGACCCTGTAGTGTGTACACGTCCATCCTCCTGCTGTGATACATTTCGAAACCAAACTTCCATACTTAGTAGAAAAATGGTAAAAACAACATGTGCAGGTATAAATATAAATAATGAACATGACTTCAATGTCAGTAGTAACTCGACTTCAGGGGAGGAAGTAGCAACTACAACTGAGATTCTACAGGATGTGAATTTCTCTCTCTCTCTCTGCTCTGATGAATTCCAAAATCAAAATGTCATAGTTAATGGAAAATTGGTAAAATCAATATGTGCAGGTATAAATATAACACCAACACTAGTAATCTTGAGAGAGAAATTAGCAACAGGTACAATCTCATTACTATGGTTTATGAGGTCAAGAAAAATTATCTTTCTAGATGTTTAAATATATATTCTGTTATCTCTTAGCAAATCGCAACAAACTGGCCTCTGAGAAGCAGCAGACCAAAGTATGAAGACATTGCAATCATCAAAGCTACCCCGCGCTATCTACAGCTGTTACATTGTAACAGAAATTTCTCCAGATTACAGAAAGTGATCAAATATCCACGAATCTAAGGAGATGATCTAAGATAGTTTTACCCTGTAGGTCTCAACTTGCACAAAAACAGGTCCCATTTGCCACCATCTCTCAGGTGCTCCATTTACTCTTTTTCAACCAATATTTACTGAATACCTAAGTTCGAGGCATAGTAGAACACTGCCCTTATGGAGCTTACATTCCAGTGAGGGAGAGACAGTAAATAAGTCCATTATGTGGTATATTACATACACCTGGAACTGAGAAGAAATCAGATCAAAGAGATGGGAGAAAGGCTACAGGGGATTAAAAAAAAAAAAGGCAATTTAAAATAAAGTGGTTGCAAATAGCCTCACTGAGAAAGTGACCTTTGAGAACACCTACCATGATAAAGAATCCAGCCGTGTGGATATCTGGGAGAAGCTCAGTCCAGTCAGAGTTAAATGCATGCTTGGACTATTCTAGAAACAGCAAGGAGGCCAGGGTAATCAGATAGAAGGAGAGAGCATAAGGAGATGAGGTCAGAGACTGTAGAGACCAGATTGGTGGGCTCTTATAGTCCAACGTTGAACTTCGTTGAGCATTTGGGAGGGTTTTGAGCAGAAAGTTGATATGTGTTATATTTATATAATTATATTTACTTATAAATATATAATATAACTTATTACATATACATATATAATATATACTTATATTTAATGTAAGTATTAAAAATTGCAACTCACCCCATCCCCATACACACTCTGAAGTATGTCTTACCCCATACAATTTTACTCCACATATCATCTTCTTACATACATTATATACATCTTCTTATATACATTATTTTAAATTATATACTATGTTTATCACTTATTATCTGTCTCTCCCAGTTACAACTTAAGCTCCACAAAAACAGTCTTTTTTTTTTTCCATCTTGTTTAGTAACGTGTCCCAAGTGCCTGGCAAACAGTAGACATTCAAAAATAAATACTTGTAAAATGAATGATGTGATTTTTATTAGGTTATTCTAAGGCAAAGCTGAAGAGATAGGGAGGAACCAAAGCATATAAGCATAGAAGAGACTCTCCAGGAACCAAATTTTAAAAAAATCAATGGCTAGTCACCCTAAGAACAGAGCAGAAATACCAGATGCTACAGGGTAGGCCCCTAGTTGCTTAACAAGGTTTAATATTGTAACACAAGGGCCATCAGTCAATTACACTTCCTGCACTAGGAGACCTGAGTGCTGCATTTTCATGACCACAAATGAGGAGTAGCTACAAATGAGGCCACAAAGTAGGCGAAGGTCCGGTGATAAAATGCTTTGTATTCAGGGCTACAACGTTTAGAATTTATCCCTAGGTCCAATAGTGTTAAGAAGGGTTGGAAAAAAGAAAACAGAGTCAAGAGATAGCCATGAAGGAGGATTAACTAGATAGGATGGCCAATCAGACCTTGCAAGAAGAGAGAGCCTTGACCCCCAGGGTTTCTGTTCTGGGGACACCACAGAAGCAGGAATTGTACCTGCAGGCTTAACACCTCAGTATTGTTTCCAACCCAATCTGGCATTATAAAACGCCTACAGAAATAACACATCTACCTTCCAGGGGCTTGTTCCCTTAGGACAATAATAATAGCACACTATTAATAATAACAACACACTAAGTGTTAAAAGATAAACTGAAGTACATTACAGTTTCGAAAAGTGTGTTTGAGCATTCAAACTGAGCATTCAGCACCCAAATGAAAGTGGTTTGCAGTGCTCCACCAACTGGAGGCAGGGAAGAGGCCTTTAGAGAGCAGAGGCAGAAGCAAAGCAAGGAGATAATTTGATTGGGTACAGTTTAAACAGGTCCTGGTTGGGAAAGTCTAGTTGGCTGTTCCCTTGTCCTCGGGTTTGGCTTTCTCCACCATGAGACACGGATTAGGCATTAACTCTGGCTTCCCGAGTTTTGCTTTGATTACATAGGCTGCGATGGTATTAGGGCCACCTGGATCCAAGGGGCTCCAGGTTTTGCAACTTTAACACTATCATTTCCCAAAGTTAGTTTTGGAGTCCCAGTAATAGGAGGAATTGATATTCTGCATGTTGAGAATAGGCTGGTTTTCAGAATAAAGTTAGGATAGGTATACTTGTGCCCAGGCAAACTGAGGGAATAAATAGCCTCGCCTTTCCTGGTGCAGAGCCCAAAGCCAAGTCAAAGCACCCCACCCCGACCCCTGCCCTCAGAGCCACTCCGGAGACCCGCCTCCTATCCCCTCCAAACCCGAGACTCTCGGGCAGGTGCAGCCCTCCCAGCTAAAACCCGCCACAGGAAAACTGATGGCACGTGTAAAGGGCTCTGGGGGCGAGGACTCCCCCAAGATTCTTCAGTCTCATGGAGAGAGTTGGAGTCTCCCCAGGAAGGTATCAGGGCACAAGGAAGGAGTGCTTGATGAAGGGACTGAGGTAAAAAAAGGACCAGGAATGAAGAGGAGAATGGATCTTAAAAGGCTTCGTCACTTTTCTGTAGAACATGGGATTAAATTAACTAAAGTCAGAACTCCAGCCTTCCGATTTTATACCGCTTTAGGAGATTTATCTGAACACTTTAATTTAAAAAAAAAAAGTAAACAATGCAAAACTGTCTTACCACCTGTCGGTTCCAAACCTCCACAGTTCCTCAGATGAAAATTCTAAACTGGCGGCGACGGGGGAGGGCAAGGAGAGACCCAAGAAGGAGGCAAGCCGCTCCAGGTTGGTGGGTGGCAGGTCTCATAAGCCAGGGAACGAACTTACACACAAGTTGGGATGGGGGCCGGCATGAGGACCTCTTCGCATCGGCGCACCAGAAACGTTAAGGGTTTATAAAAGCCTTCCTCGGGTTCAGGCACGTGTATCCCCCAGAGATTCTCAAAAATACATTTCTATCTCATTTCTACTTCCGTCCTCGAGGTGGCTCCTACTGCTGGAACGGGCGGAGAAATGTACATTTCAAAGACGGGAGGGGGTAAGGAGCCTCTCACTGATTGCCCGGGTCTGGCTCAGGTCAAGGGGTGGTCGCGTCCTCTGGGTTACCTCCCCAATACCGCAGAGCACAGAGAGAAGGCTTTCCAGAAGAGGGCAGCCTGACTTCCTGCTTGCCTGCTGTAAGGTTATTCTGAGCCTTACCCTTTGGCATGAATAGGTTTATAAAGTTTGCCTTCTGCCCAAGGTACCGAGGAATAATCTCCATCCTTCTCCTATTACCTGACATGAGAGACTAGCTGCCAATCTGGGATACTGATGTGCAATGATTGTTGTAGATTAAAATAACTAATCAGACAAAAAAGTGTTTTCCAAAGCTTGTTTGAATTATAGCTTTGATTTCATTCAAAAAGCTAATAAACTTCCAACTTTTTTTAACCGTCACACACTATGTCTTAAAATATAATAATTTGTGGCTTTTTTCCTAGAGAGTCAAA
>CM052800.1:60925174-60980343 GCA_028533885.1 Nasua narica | reverse complement strand
GAGCGGGAAGCAGGCTCCCTGCTGAGCAGAAAGCCCAATGCAGGGCTCCATCCCAGGACCCTGAGATCATGACCTGAGCCAAAGGCAGAGGCTTTAACCCACTGAATCACCCATGCTCCCCTCTTTTTTTTTTAAGATTTTATTTATTTGACAGAGAGTGTGAGCGCACAAGAGGGGGAGTTATGGGGCTCGATCCCAGAACCCTGGGATCACGACCTGAGATGAGGGCAGACGCTTAATGGACTGAGCCACCCAGGCACCCAGTTCCATTATTTCTAAAAGTATTAGTTACATTTTTGTAATTTTTTTTGTATCTACATTACAAACCCGTTGAGGGCAGAAGTGATATACAGATAATATATCCCTTCCATTCCCTACGCAATGCCCTGCATATTGTAGACAGTTAATGATACTGGAACGAAATCAGAGATAATGCTGATTATGTTAAACCTGATAGAAATAAGGAAAATGAAATTGACAAAAGGAAATAATAAAGATGATTTTAGATGAGGTGAGACTATAATTGAAAGTCTGTAAACAAATCATTATTCCCTAATAAAATATATTCCCTAATAAAAAGACCCTCATAAATTCTTCCAGTAGACAATATTGTTAATTTGTTCTGGTGATTCTTTCAATCTGCTCTTATGTGTTGTGAGAGCTGTGTTATGCTGCTCACGTGGGATAATGATGCTGATATTTTTATATATTCTAAATTTGTGGTGCTGATAAAGAATTTATTGTGGAGGCTGAAAGTCGAATACATGATTTATAGGGCATCTGAGGCAGAATTGCTACTGAAGTTGCAAAGTGTTATGGCTATTTTTAAAGTGATTTTTCTGTAACTTAGTCCTTACCTATCCTAATTGTGGTTTTTAGTGTTGCTGTTTCTTTGCCAAAAACAAAGCATGCCATCTCAGTTGAGAGGCTCAAATTATTATCTTTGTTAGAGGATTCATGCAGATTATGCAAAAGAATGTCTGCATTGTGTGCATACGCTATTCAGGTTTGAAGCATTCTCATTAGGTCTCTTTCTTTGAGAATATTCCCCTCTGTATTTTGAACAAATCCAGGTACAAATGCTACACTGATTTCTTTTTTTTTTTTTTAAGAGAGAGAGAGAGAACCTGCAAATGTGCAGTGGGGAGGGCGGAGGGAGAGCCGCAGAGGGAGAGAGAGAGAGAATCTTAAGCAGGCTCTGGGCCCAGCACAGAGTCCTTGAGACTTGATCTCAAAACCCTGAGTTCATAACCTGAGCGGTAATCAAGGGTCAGACACTTAACTGTCTGAGCCACTCAGGTGACCCAATATGTAATTTCAATACACACCTACCATGTGCCAGGGCGGCTCTGGCTCAGTCAGGGTTAAGCGACTAATCCTGATTTCAGCTCAGGTCATGATTTCATAGATCATAAGGTTAATTATACCCCACCTCCAGCCCTGGTAGGGCACCGCAGCTCAGCCAGGAGTCTGATTCTCCCTGTCCCTGCCCCTATCCCCCTCCCCCCACCCATGTGTGCACGAGAGTGTGCTCTCTCTTGCTCTCTCTAAAGGTGCCTGGGTGGTGCTCAGGTTGTGATCATAGGGTCCTGAGATCGAGCTCCACACTGGACTCCCTGCTTCTAACCTCTGCCTGCTGCTCCCCCTGCTTGTGCTGTCTCTCTCTCTGAAATAAATAAAATCTTTAAAAAATAAATAAATAAAATAAAACAAATTTTAAAAATAAACCTAAAAAAAAAATACATATCACACCTCCTTGGAATTCTCCTTATTCCTTAATCTCCTTGAGGATTATAAAAGCAAATTGGGTTTAAATTTATAAATACTCAATATATAGTATGTTTTCAATGAATCCATAAAATGCAAAGCCTATAATTTCCCATATGGTAATTTTCCAATTGCTCTGTACTGGTAAGTTCTGCCTGAGCTTCTCATGGGAGGGATACCCAGAAACAGGGACAGACTGGTGTGCCAAAGGATAGTGAGGTTACCCAATACTGATTTTTAGAATTTTCTGTCAAATTCTAAAAAAAAAGGTATTCATTTTTTTAAAAAAGAAAAAGAAAACCTGATCATTATACAAAGTTCAGAAAATACAGATTAATAGAAGAAGACAAAAATCAACTGTAATAACACTACCCAGAGATATTCATCATGTTTCAGGATTTCTTTTCCTTCAGTGGCTACAGTTCTTGGTCACTGCATCAAAGAATGAAGAGGTAGACCAGACAAAGAGTGGTGGGCAGGAAAGTGAAGTTTATTGAGCTACAGTACAAAGCTCCCAAAGAGGGAGGGGACCTGAGAAGGTTGCACCAGAGTTTCTAAGTCTAGGGGTTTTTAGGAGATTGTTGGGGGTCTGTTTTAATCTGATTAACCCTCCATGCGACTGTCACCCAATCAGGTTTTTGTCCGTGTGCTCATCCACCTAGCAGATAGTTGTTCCCATGGGAAAAGGTGGAGGGCCCTGCCTACCTTTCTTCCAACTATCCTTCATTGAAAGTATAGTTGTAATACAACTATAATTGTAATGTATAATTACAATTGTAATTGTAATTTGTCTTTAATACAAACTTTTCTATCACTTGTGTTTTTGAAAAGAGGAATCATACTGTACACATAACCTAATTGTTTTCTCTTTCAGGTAAAAATATATGGTTCCATTTTTGAGATTTTTGAACAGCAAGAAACAAAATATTCAAAGAATCTTAAAACGAAAGTAGAATTTATGGAGAGAAATGAAGATATGCATTCAGCTCAGGCTGCGTGTTCATCGTCTTGCAACCCCAAATTCCAGGACAATGTGACTACTATGTGCATCTTAGTTCAAAATATTGAAAGAAAATATATTTGAGATTATTTATCATACAAACAGCGATGATTACTATGTAGTATCACTTGATGTGAAAACGATTACCTAAACCTTCCCCTTAAATAGGGACTAAAATTTAATTGTAAAATAATTGTTAGCTGGATGAGTACATCTAACTCTTCTCTCTCTTTTTAAATTATTGAAGTATAGTTGACATACAATGTTATATTAGCTTCAGCCTTACACCATATTGATTTGGCAATTCTATACATTACTCAGTGCTCACCATAATAAGTATAGTCACCATACAAAGTTATTACAGTGTTATTGACTATATTCCCCATGCTATACTTTTCATCACTGTACCTTATGTATTTTGCAACTGGAAGTCTATACCTCTTAATCCTCTTTATTTACCTTGTCCATCCCACCACGTACCTCCCTTCTGGCAATAGCCAGTTGTTGCTTTTTTCTGTTTTTAAGAGTTGTTTTTTGTTTATTCATTTGTTTTGTTTTTAGATTCACATACAGGTAAAATCATATGGCATTTGTCTTTCTCTGTCTGACTTATATCACTCAGCATAGTACCTCTAGGTCTATCCATGTTGTCACAAATGGCAAGCTCTCGTTCTTTTTTATGGCCGAATAATATTCCCCAATGTAATGTATGTTTGTATGATGTGTGTGTGTGTATGTTTTGTTTATCCATTCATCTATTGATGAACATTTGGATTGCTTCCAAATCTTGGCTATGTAAATAATGCTGAATAAATACAGGGGTACATATTATCTTTTCAAATTAGTGTTTTCATTTTCTTTGGGTAACTACTCAGTAGTGGAATTGCTAGATCATAGGGTTGTTCTATTTTTAGTTTTTTGAGGAACTTGCATACTGTTTTCCACAATGGCTACACCAATTAACCTTTCCACCAACAATGCATGAGTGCTTGCTTTTCTTCACATCTTGGCCAACATTTGTTATTTCTTGTCTTTTGGACATTAGTCATTCTGACTGGTATGAGGTGATATCTTATTGTGGTTTTGATTTGCATTTCCCTGATGATTAGTGATGTTGAGCATCTTTTCCTGTGTCTACTGGCCATCTCTGTGCCTTCTTTGGGAAAATATCTATTCAGATCCTCTGCCCATTTTATAATTGAATTATTTGGGTTTATTTTTTGTTTTTTTGTTTTGTTTTGTTTTTGATGTTGAGTTAGTTATATAAATTCTCTATGTATTTTGGATATTAACCCCTTATCAGATATATCATTTGCAAAAATATATCATTTTGTCATTCGGTGGGTTGTCTTTTTGTTTTGTTGATTGTTTCTTTTGCTGTACAAAAACCTTTTATTTTGGTATAGTTTCAATATTTTATTTTTGCTTTTGTTTCCCTTGCTTCAGGAGACATATCCATAAATTATTGCTAAAGACAATGTCCAAGAGATTACTGCCTATATTGTCTTTTAGGAGTTTTATGGTTTCAGGTCTCCCACTTAGGTCTTTAATCCATTTTGAGTTTCAAACATTTCTACTATAGCATTAAACTTCTTTTATTGTCTTTAAATATTCAGTATATCATTTTTAAGAGCTACAGAGTATTCCTTCATAATAATGCATAGTAATCTATTTAAAGAGGCACACCTGGTGGTTCAGTTGGTTAAGTATTTGACTACTGGTCTCAGCTTAGGTCATGATCTCACAGTTGGCTTCACACTTAGCTCAGAGTCTGCTTGAAATTCCTTGCCTCTCCCTCTCCTCCTCCCCCTGCTCTCTCTCTTTTTCTCTCTCTAAAATAAATAAATAAATAAATAAATAAATAAATAAACAAATAAAATCTTTAAAATATATATATGTGTGTGTGTGTGTGTATATTCTCTCTCCCTTTTCCTTTATCTCCCCATTGTAAGTCTGTGTGCACTCTCTCTATAAAGAAAAAAAAATCTGTTTAAAGAATCCACCATTTTACACATTTGTGTTGATTCCAATTTCTATAATTATACACAAATCTGTGATACTTGCAGGTAAATCTTTGGGAACAGTCATAATTTTTAAAGTTAAATTCTTAGAATGAAATTACTGGGTCATAAGTATGGAAGAGATTACGAGGTATTCACAAAAATCTGTTTTCTCCTCCTTACATGTGGCTGACCAACTAATCTGTGTTCCCCAGCTTTCCCTGAAGATTAGTGTATAACTACATATAACTACATTTTCACTATATAACTACATTTTCATTAATAGAATATGAGTGGGTAGGCTTGGTCTTGACAACGCTGGACATGCCCCATCATGTTTTTTCCCCCTTTCTGCCACCAGAAATTTGGATATAGTGGTGACCCAATGATAATGTTTCATATTGTGATGGTGCCCTTGAATGACTCCATGGAGCAGAAAGAAGTAAATCTCTCTCTTATTTAAATCATTGCAATAAAAGTTTCTTTGTTACAGAGGAGAGAATAGTTTTAAGGTTTCTTTTTTTTTTTTCTTTTTAAGATTTTATTTGTCAGGGAGAGAGAGCACACAGCCAGGCGCACAGGGTGTGGGATCAGCAGAAAGAGCAGGCAGAGGGAGAAGCAGGCTCAACAAGGAGCCTGGGATCATGAATCCCAGGACCCTGGGATCATGACCTGAGCTGAAGGCAGAAGCTTAATCTACCCTAGTATCTCTAGTTTTAAGATTTCTTATGTAATTTGTTAAACTGCTATCCAGAAAGCTCACACCAATTTGTATTCCTTTCAGCGCTGTATGAACATTCTGTTTTTCTATAACCTATTCTACAATGGACAATCATGTTTTTAATTTTTACTTCTTGTAATTTGAAAATTATTGTGAAATTCAAATATCTTTCCAAGTTATCTGACCTTTTGTGGTTTCTCATTTATATAGTTTTACTTCCTGTCCCTTGTCCACATTTCTGTCCTAGATTTTCAAGAGCTTTTTATAGAAATCTGGGAACTAGATAAAATAAGATAAGCAAAACACAGATATCTGTTGAAAATGGAAGATAGCACATGAGGGATTTATTATGCTGTTTTCTCTACTTATAGGTATGTTTAAGGTTTTCTGTAATAAGAGGTTAAATTTTCTGTAATAAGAAGTTAGCTCTGTCTACTGAAAATGTCTAAGCAATGACTAACCTAGTGACAGATGGTGAGCTCTAGATATCATTCATCAATAAACGAAAGTAGGGCTCCTTATAAAAATGGCTGGATTCCAGTCCAGGTCAGGCAATTTATAAGAAAGCTTTAGACATCTTGTGGTGAAAGACGAATCAGACATCAAATTATAATAGGGTCTTGTCAAAAGGATGTTAAGAGCCAGCTTGGTCAAAGATGGAATAATTTGAGCATAAAAACAATAATTTCAATTCATTGAATATAATTTTATAAAAATGCATAAGTGATAATGATATTCCAACAGAGAGAGATAGCCAAAAACAAAAAATTAACAAGAACTCATCAGAAATCATTGAAGGTAGGAAGAACACTGACTCGTTAGTTTGAAAATGGTAATTAATAAAAAAGAAATAAGCTTTTATCACATCAGTTCTATGTAAAATATTTAAAATAGTCCTCATTGATAAAGGAAAGCTACTTAGAGAAAAATTCCAGAAAATAAATATAAAAGAATTAATGGGCTGAGAAAAATGTATTAGGGGAAAAATTGATAGGAACCCTTAACTATGGGAGGACTAGAGTACTTGGGTGGCTCAGTCAGTCTGCCTTCAACACAGGTCATGATCCCAGGAACCTAGGATCAAGTCCCGAATTGGGCTCCCTGCTGGCGGGAAGTCTGCTTCTCCCAATAAAATCTTAAAAAAAAAAAAAAAAGGGAGGACCAATTTGCCACCAAAAACCAGTGATCAGACTTAAGCATAAATAAAAGTTGGATAACCATATATCATGTGCCTTCAGGTATGATGCAATGTGGAGTATACAGCACAAGTAATCTTGTAAAAAAAACCCCTGAATCTAATTAGAACTTTCAAACTAAATTCTAGCTTAAGAAATGTAGGGACTTGAGGTACCTGGGTGGTTCAGTCTTTGTTAAGTATCTGATTCTCGATCTCAGCTCAGATCTCATTCTCAAGGTCATGAGTTCAACCCCAGCACTGGGGCTCCATGCTGGGTATGCAGACTACTTAAAAAAAAAAGAAGATATAGATATAGGTATAGATATAGATATCCCCTCTAGGGGCTAGAGGACAAGTTAGACAATACCTCAAGGAAACAATTAGACAAATGGGTCATTTCTCAAGACTCAAGACAAATGACCCAGTTTCACCAATAAATCAATAGCAAGTTAAAAAAAAAGTGAGACTTTTAAAATAGAGCATATAATATATTAAGTGTGAATCTTATGTGCATCTCTAGTCTAATAAACCAACCAGGAAAAGGGAGTTTAGATGCAATTAGAGAATTGAAATATGAACTGTGTATTAAATGGATATTAAGAAAAAATGTTGAGTTTTATATACTATTGATAGTTTGTGTTAAAAAGAAACAAATTCTTATTTTTTAGTGGTACATATTAAAGTATGTATAGATAAAATGACCTAGTGTCAGGAATTTATCTTAAACAGAACACAGAAAAAAGAAGGGGAAAAGAAAGAATAAACTAGTAGATAAAACAAGGATGGTGAATATTGATAATTGTTCAATCTGATGATGGAAATACGGTTCATTATTCAACTCTCTCTGCTTTGGGGTAACTTGGAAAAGTGTATTTTCCTCACCTGATACCTACCTTGGTTGTTTGAAGTTTGATATAAGTAATAAAGTGCTTAATATAGCTTAGGGTGGATGTTAGAATTTTCTTAATGCCAAGAATTTCCAACAATATAGAATTAGAGACCTCTCAGGACAAAGGTCAAAGAGTTCAACCTCACTTGATAACATTCCCTCCACATCCCTGTTCTTTGTCAGGTAGAATTTAAAGTATTTTGTGAAGACAGTCATGAGGGAAGGTAGGAAAATTATCTAATTATATAGAGAATTTTCTATAATTAGATAGATAGATAAATAGATAACAGATAGAAAGAACTTGAACTGCCTCCATTTTGACCTCAGTCTGCACTTTCTGATTAAGTTCTTCTTTCCAGCTTATCCCTTGCCTCAGGCAGAAGACCATGTGGGCAAACCGTCCCCTGATGGGAACCAAAACTACCCCTTAAGCAATAAAGACTGCCTTTATTACTGAGCCAGCAGCACCCCACCCCCATGAGAGATTCCAAGGCAATGATCAAGCTGACCTTTATTTCCCACCTGCACAAACCCACCAACATTTGCCCCACATTTTCCTTATAGTAAAGCTAGGAAGTATTTTCAGCACTTTGTAGATGGTCTTTGAGAGACTAGTCTGCCATCTTCCTGGTGTTGGCCTCACTGAACTAAATTCCTTTCTTGTTTCACCAATACTCATTTCTCTGGCTTCCGGATTTTGTTAGCAGCGAGTGGATGAATCTGGTGTGTTTGGGACCGCCGAAGCCCGGTCCTCTTATAACCCTGCACTCCAGTTACCAACGCTCAGACAGACAATGATAAGGAGGAATTAGCTCATGTGATTAGGGAGGCTAAGAAGTTCCAGAATCTGTAGTCAACAAGCTACAAACTCAGGAGAGCTGATAGTGTATGTTCTAGCCCCAAAGCAGAAGACTACTGTTGTAGCACAGATAGTCAAAATGGCTAGTTAGTCAGCCTTTTTGTTCTGTCTGGGTCTCCAATTGATTGGATAGGACCCAGTCCCATTAAGGAGGGCAATCTGCTTTACTCGGCCTACAGAGTCCAGTGTTAACCGCATCCAGAAACACCTGTACAAACACGCCCAGAACAATGCCTGACCAAATCTTGGCACCCTGTGGCCCGGTTAAGTCAACACATAGAATAAACTATCACCCTCTTGATCTAGAATATTGCCTGAATTCCAGGGTATGGAATACACTATGTAGAAGGCAAAGAAAATCTCCTGAGACTCTCACCTCCTGTGATTTTAGTTTATGTTATCCCAGGATAAGGAAATGTGTTCTGGTTGTGAAAATATAAACTTTTCTTTCTGCTGTCTTCTCATGTTTTCTCTGTCCATCTTGCTCTTTGTCCCAGGTCTTTTTTCTTTCAATATCAAAGACCGTGCATGGTGGACTAAAATGATGACCAAAAAAAAAATTTTTTTTAAAGATTTTATTCATTTATTTGACAGAGAGAGACGCAGAAAGAGAGAGAGAGAGAGCACAAGCAGGGAGAGCGGGAGAGGGAGAAGGAGGCCCTCCGCTGAGCAGGGAACCCCATGCAGGGCTCGATCCCAGGATCCCAGAATCACAACCTGAGCAGAAAGGCAGATGCCTAACAACTGAGCCACCCAGGTGCCCTCATGGCCAAAATTTTTAATGTTGTATAGTGTATCAGTGAAAAATTTTTAAGTACTGCCCAATATATTTATACATTAGGTACATGTAAACAAAATATGTTGGCAAGATAAAATAGAATTTTTATAAACAGCTATTTTATTTATTGGATATGTAAAACATTTTTGCTCTCACCAGTAATAATTATTTTAGTGAGATCAGTATTTTTAGAAAGAATAATGTGAATATTTTATTATTCTTGAAGACTTCGTTTTAATACTTTGTAATAGGCCAATCTATCTAAATCTAAGTTCATTTTATTCGAATACTTGAATTTAATAGTTTTTTGGCTGAAAAACATACCACATTCAAATATATAAATCTTAATCCAAAAAATTCATCATTAATTCTGTTTATTAAAATAATTCAGTTTAATCTACTAATTAGGTAAAGATTTTGTTGAAATTTGAAGAGTAAATTTTGATCTTCTATGATTTTGATCACTAAAATCCTACAAATCCATCAAAATTTAATTTTTATATTTTTCATAAATATTTTATTTTTTATTATTTTGGGGGAGGTGGGGCAGAGGTAGACAAAGAGAGAGAATCTTAACCAGACTCCACACCCAGCATGGAGCCCAAAATGACATGGGTCTCCATCTCACAATCCTGAGATCATGACCTGAGCTGAAATCAAGAGTCAGATGCTTAACCGACTGAGCCACCGAAGCACACCTTTGTAAATATTTTCAAAAACATTGGAACTCTTCATAAGGAAGATTTTTTGAAAAGTCAAGAAAATCTGTTTCTAAATTTTTAGGTGTGCATAGAGTTTTACTAAGTGATACATGTTACAGTTGAGGTTCTCAGAAACCAGACATTTCTGAGTTTGGAAACAAGGTGTTTTTCAGGGACCAAAGAAAAGAAAGAGGAAACAGAGTGAGGGAGAGGAAGAAGTCAAACTTTGATGGAAGCCAACAATGCTTAGATTACCCCTCAAACAGGGAAGTCAGGAACGTTTATCTTGCATTGGTCAAAAAGTGTTGAGCCTTCATACCCCTGCATCGCTCAGTCACCATGTGTCCCAGGAAGGGTAGCTCTGTAGCTGAGGCTAACCTTGAAACAGCTGACCTCAGTCCCCACATCTGGGCAGGAAGTCCTTCTTTAATCCAATCAGCTCATCTCAGTATCTCCCATACACTCACATCACAGAAAGATGGAAATATTTCTATATATCCATTTTTTTAAATGTTCTTTTTAAAAAATACAGCTTCCTTCAAAAAAAAAAAAAAGTAATTTTCTCTCATTAAAATGTCACATTTGCCTCCAAGGGACAGATTCAGTGTGATTTTTAAATTTTAAATTATTATCTGATAGGTGGCAGGTAGTGCAATAGTTTAATAGACAGTCCTGTTCATTATATTTAAAAAAGAAAAATGTACTTGTCCATAAATTCAACTTTTAAAAATTTTATTTATTTATTTGAGAAAGAATGAATGAGTGGGGAAAGGGACAGAGAGAGAGGGAGAAGCAGGCACCCCCTGAGCAGGGAGCCTAATGTGGCGCTCAATCCCAGGACCTTGAGATCATGACCTGAGCCGAAGGCAGACACTTAACCAAATGAGCCACCCAGGTACCCATAAATTCAACTTTTTCAAAGTGTTTGGTACAAGATAACCAACTAGACTCACTACAGTATAAAAGATTTTTATGATCATGCCGTATGTGATTGCAATATTCAGAGTTTTTGTTGTAGATTTAAACTTGTCATTTTTATGAAATTAACCATGTTGAGGCACCTGGGTGGCTCAATCTGTTAAGCATCTGCCTTCCATCAGGTCATGATCTTAGGATCCTGGGATCGAGCCCCATATCGGGCTCCCCACTCCACGTGGAGTCTGCTTCTCCTGCTCATGCTCTCTCCCTATCTGTCTCTCTCTCAAAATAAATAAATAAAACATTTTTAAAAATAAATTTACCATGTTGATGACACCCTTTGTACATTTGTGACTTTAATTTCACTTTGTTTTCATGATAGATGGAGTGAACAAACTTGAGTTGTGTTTTCCCTTAAATTTATCTGTACTTTTAGGAGTACTTTTTGAAATACCAGGCAATATAGCTTGGTTATATAAAATTTGTAGAAAACATTCTTTTCATTAAAGAAGTTTTTGAGAGATATCTTTTCTAGTTCTTGTTCTTTAGTGACTTACACAACAATAGTACTTTTTTATGGACTTTATTATTGAAATAGAATCTAGGAAAATACCACAAGCTTACACTTAGGAAAAACATTGATACTATACTGTAAAGTAGTATATCCTACTTTATTGAGAAATTTGTTGTAACATTTTTCAAATCCTCAGCAATGTTCACTAGGCATCTTCTGACACTGCTGTAAAAGGAATGCCTGTTGGTTTGCTACTATATTGGGTGTATTAATTCAGTAATTTTACTGTACCATAGTGAATGACTACTTGCTGCCTTTGCAATTACATGAGAAATTTTAAAGGAAACTCAGAATTTTCATTAGTTTTTAGAAAAATTTTATAAAGTATTGGGTTGAGTTTTATTTCAAACATAGAATTTGTCATCATGTTAGGTACTTAGTGTTAAAATGGCTTACTAATCATTAGCCAACATCTCTAGAGAAAATATGCATTTTATGTGATATTCATGAATAATGACAGTGGATATAAATCTGTATTTTAAATAGTATCTCTGATTGTCAAGATTTTTTTTTGGCTAACTGCTCTTCAGATCATTATTTTATCTTATAATATGGCTGATAAAAGTCTTATATTATGGTGGTGCCTGGGTGGCTCAGTTGGTTGGGCATCTGCCTTCGGCTTAGGTCAGGTCCTGGGATCAGGCCCCATGTCCGGCTTCCTGCTCAGCTGGTCAGGGAGCCTGCTTCTCCCTCTCTCTGCTTATGCTCTCCCAAACAGATAAATTAAATTCAAAAATCTTATATTATGAGTAAGGGAGGTGACAGTTCTGCCATTTTGTAATTTACTTGCTTAAGCATTGTTCATCGTTATTCCAACATTCATCTTTTTTAGAGGAATCTCTGTATGTCATTTCTTAATTTTGTGGGAATGAGTTTAGTTTAAAATAGGTCATCTAGGGGTGCCTGGGTGGCTCAGTTGGTTAAAGCCTCTGCCTTTGGCTCAGGTCACAATCTCAGGGTCCTGGGATAGAGCCCCACGTCAGGCTCTCTGCTCAGCAGGGAAGCCTGCTTCCTCCCTCTCTCCCTCTGCCTGCTTCTCTGCCTACTTGTGATCTCTCTCTATATATATAAAATAGATAAATAAAATCTTTAAAAAAAAATGGACCATCTAATCCATAAATCCTTTCAACTGGGCACATGCAAGCTACTCTGTGACATGATACACTGAGAGTAAGCACACAAAAGAGGGCCTCCTATGAAGTCATTTGTGTGTGGAGCTCCTACACTTCCATCCAGACACCTTCTATATCCAGAGTGCCAGAAAGCATGACCACCAGACATACCAACTGTTCATCATGTGAGGGTCAGTCTTTATATTAATATCAGCAAAATTTAACATCTATATTATTTTTTTTAATATTTTATTTATTTACTTATTTGAGACAGAGAGAGCACTTGTGCATGAGCATGGGAAGGGGGGAGGGAGAAGGAAAGAATCCCAAGCAGACTCTGCAGAGCTGGTTGGGGTGGGGGGGCCTGAACTCACTACCCAGAGATCATGACCGGAGCCAAAACCAAGAGTCAGGAGCTCAACCAACTGAGCCACCTTGGTGCCCCACTATCTTATTTTTTATATTTAAAATATAGAAGTGATCGTTGTTTCTCACATCTAGTGGATTTTTTGTGCACTCTTGTATTATATTGTTTAGAGACCATTAGGCAACCCATATGCCTTTGGAGTAAAAAGAAAAATAGAAAAAAATAAAACCTAGGAAAGTTACTTAAACTCTGTGAGCTTCATTTCATTCATCTATAAGATAGCAATTATAATAATACCATACAGACAAATTTACTCTGAATATTAAATTGAACATAATGTATGATGTATAGTATAAAACACTATAAAATTATTGATTAATACTAATAAATATTTTGGTGGGAGTTATGAGCCTGGAGAGTATTGAGACATAAAACGAGTAAAAGAATTGTGTGAGACTATCAGCATAATGTTATTTGTATAAAAGTTTAACTGTTTTTAAGACTTTTTAGAAATTTAACATTAAGATGTCCTATTAACACAATAAAACTGGGGAGGGAGTGGAGGGAGATGTTCTGATGTTATAATATTATGGAGTGCCAAAAACTGACAAATAATAAATTTCTCAAAGGAAGTCACTATTATATTCATATAAAGTATGTATAGGAGTAGGATGAAATAATAAGTAAAAAATACCATCCCTGTCTACGATTTTAAATACCTCCCACTTCGAAAACTGTGAGCTTGTATGGTATGCCTTTGATCATCGTAAGTTTCATTAACTCAGCTTAAATCAATTTAAGGCATTTGTTTAGAGAGATTACAACTAAATTAAGTTGTCTGGTAAAATGCAAAAGAATTATCAACAATAATTTGATATCTTATTTTTCCATGTACATTGTCCACGAATAACTATATTTAATATAAATAATCCTAAAGTTTATTTTTTCTTAACTACTGTTCTCCTAGTATCTCTCTTAGAGATTTTTTCCATTCTCTAAAAAATCAGCTATCACCTTTGTATAGATTACTACAAATGTTTATTTTTGATACAATTTTCTCCTCAGAATTTTTGTCCCTCATCTTAAACTATTTATAAGATATTTAAAGATATTTATATTCACATATTTCTCAATCTCCTTAAAATTAAAATTTTTAAATCTATTTCCAGTGCCTTCCCCCTCCCAACATGGCCCCAGGCTCCTATCTTATTGGCATTGGAACTAAAGGTACTTTTGTTATCCTGACTCTGGAGTTGAAAGTCCTATTTCACATGGTTCTCTTTTGCTCTCCAGACTGGAACATAACAAAAATCCTGATGATTTTTCCTTCAAAACATTTATTCCATCATCCCTACCTTGCTGGTGCTAATATCCTAGTTCAGGCCTTATTTTTTTTTATAGTTAAGCCTTTTTGCTCACCTTCCAACCTCCAGTCCTTCCCCAATTTAGTCCTTCTGGCATTTGGCAGATAGATTAATCTTCCTGAAGCATTGTTCGTCCGTGACATTTTTCTGTTACAAATAGTTCAAACTTCTTACTATCTATAGAATAAAGACGCAAACTTCTAAATCTAGCATTCATTCTAGTATTCAAATCTGAACACTTTTGACCTTTCCTAGCATACATATTATACCTTTCCACCAAGGTAGAGAAATGTCTTTATTGTAAATATCCTTTGCTTTTTTTCCCCCTGCCTCTCTCTCTTTTATCACATCATAAACCAATAGAAATGCCTTTTCTTCTCCTCTGCTCCCAACTGTTCCATCCATAGCCACTCGTTTATTAATCAAATATATATTGAGCATCACCAGTGGTCTAGAATCTATATAAATAGAGGTTCAAGCCATAGTCCCTGATATTTTAATCTGGTGAGTTAAATAGACAGAAAAACAACCAATGTAATAATCCTATAATAAAGATATAAACAAAAGGAGCAATGCTCACATAAAATCAGCTACTCAATCTGTTTCATTATATTTCTAAAATTTGAGAGGAAGGCCTCAATCTCCTGGCTTGGGAGTCTACTTGGCCTGCCATGAAGCTATGGTAAGCTGGGGAATACAATTCAGGAAGGGAGGGAGTGAAACCAGTCTACCTTCACTGAGAAAAAGCCAATATATTAAAATGGATGCAAAATCCAGATCTTCACGTATCAAACATGGTGGAGCCCATGGACCATCTGCTAATAGAATGGAAGTGGGATACAAGGTAGTGCTGCTCTAATATGACTGCTGCTCTTAATGCTGCCGTTGATCCTTTATGCCCTGATGGAGCCCCACACGAACCAGCATTTAAAATTTTTTTTTTTTAAAGATTTTTATTTATTCATTTAACAGAGAGAGAACACAAGCAGGCAGAGAGGCAGGCAGGAGCAGAGAGAGGAGCAGGCTCCCCGCAGAGCAAGGAGCCCGATGCGGGACTCGATCCCAAGACGCCGGGGTCATGACCCGAGCCAAAGGCAGTTGCCCAACCAACTGCGCCACCCAGGCGTCCCACGAACCAGCATTTAATGCATCTGCAACCACTGTTAGGAGTAGGGGTCGGGATAAAAGAACACATTATTGATCCAATGAACAATTTTCATTCTTCCATTTGACCAAGATGGTAATTTTAAAAACAAGAAAAAAATGGTTGCTGATATAATAATGATTATTATAAGCCTAAGCAGTGTTTATAGTTTAGTCGATGGTGGTGATTTATCACTTGTTTCATTTGCATCTCGATGGAAACAATCTAATAAGATAGAGTGTTTATTTTCTCAATTTGTCATGCGGGACTTTATCTATTCCCTACTCGTGCTTGCGGGAAGTCACAATTCTCATTATTTTTTAAATAGAGTCAGTAACCCTGTTGTATTATGCAGAACCAACCAATCAATCAACAAAGATTTAGAAAGTAAGGGCAATATGTTGGGAATGATAACAAAGGAGGACTTTGAGACAAGATGAGAGGTGAAGCAGGTGCAGAGTAGGAGCAGATGTTTTTGTAGTGCCCTCTTGAAAGGGATAAAGGAAGCTGAGGCAAAGTGGAGTGGACCCTGAGAAGGCAAGCTCCGCTCAGATTCGAGAACTACACGCTGAGATCTATGCAAGACATTAATGTAGTCAGAGCAGAGACTTTGTAGGTATCAAGAATATTGTGCCATATTGCTCCCATGGATGGGAGCTGTAGAAGGTAAGGTGAATGGCCAACAAATTCTGACGACAGGTAAGGAGTCCTCTTCGGTTAGCATGCCTGAGTAGAGAGATAAAGTTGCTGTGTGTTTCCATCTAAATCATGAAGTAATTCTACATCTGGAGCTGTTGTTGAAGCTCCCACTAAGCATATAATATACACAAAGAGCTATAAATATTTAGTCTGTGAGCCCCAAGGAATCCATAGCCCAATTAGAAGAACTTTATGTTGGGACGCCTGGGTGGCTCAGTTGGTTGAGCAACTGCCTTTGGCTCAGGTCATGATCCCGGCGTCTTGGGATCGAGTCCCACATCGGGCTCCTTGCTCCGCAGGGAACCTGCTCCTCTCTCTGCCTCTGCCTGCCTCTCTGCCTGCTTGTGTTCTCTCTCTGTTAAATGAATAAATAAAATCTTTAAAAAAAAAAATAGGCTCTTCTCAGAAAAGAATTTAAAAAAAAAAAAAAAGAAGAAGAACTTTATGTTGACATGACAAAACAGCAACAACAAAAATCTTCCAATGCAACACGGTTATCCCGCCCCAAATTCAAGTTCATTTTGTGAAAGTTTCAATATACATGATTTTACTTCTGTGTAACTTTTAGCGACAAGTTTATCTCCATTTTATATTGAGTGTGCCTTGATGTGGAAAACAGAAAAGAATCCAGGGACCGGGTCTAGAAAATAAAGGTAGTGTAGATGGTACAAGGGTTGATCGTTTGTGCAGTACTGTCTTGAGAGAGAGAAAGTCCAGAGAAAGTAGACTGGGGACTTAAACTGCACATGGGGGATAACTTTTAAGGCAAGTATACACTGAGCTTACAGTCAACTAAGAGTGTTGATGGTTATTAGCCCACAGGTCAGCAAACTCTTTTTCTCCTTTAACTTCCTATCATAGTGGAAGCAGAGAAACAAAAGCATCAACTTCTTAGTTTTGAACATCAAAGGTCCAAGTCTAGGTTTAAGAAAGCAGTATTTTGACAGGACATTTAAATAAGCACAATGAGTCTCCTGACCATCACATTCTTGACTCTAAGTTTCTAAGTAGCTTCCTATCAGGATGGCCTCTCCTTGTGTATTCTCTATCCTCCATAGAGATAGAGAGAAAGCAAAGCATAGACACTGGTACAATCTCCAAGAAAAAGCCAAGTGCCCCCACCAACTTTTCCATGTCTGCCCCGAATTCTGACCCTTTAGCTCCTAAAGGAGAGAGGGGGTGGTGATGATCTTGCAGGAAATATTGGGAATCTGGAACCAGGAGAGACCTGTGCTTAGCTTCAGGTCTGGTTGTAGCTCAAGCTGTTGAACCCAGAAGTGTCCCTCCACCTTACACAGTGTGGAATAGCTGAGTAAAACCTCTGCCTAACATCTAGGAGTCCAGGGGTGAGAAAGACCCATGGAAAGCCACTTCGTATCCTTGGAAGAAAGGACAGAGGAACCAGATGTTTTTCTTCTTGCTTGTTTGAACCCTATCAGGACTGGAGAAGTCTCACAGGTAAGGGGAATCCACCACTGGTTAGTGGAATTGAATGACTGGAAACCAGATAAGGTCAGCCAGGACTCAGCTGATGACACTGAGGAGAGGTGGCTAGAATTGAGAGTTGAAGACAGCTCACCCCATCATCTCTGACTACACTTAAGCCCTTTGAAGGTAAATGCTGTCCCAGGAAGAGGAAGAGAAAGAGAGAAAAGAGCCAAGGAATTATTTATGTCTCTGAAAATATTTTTCTGCCCTGAAGTATGTGTGGTTTATTTAAAAGATATTCATTTATTTGAGAGTGAGAAAGAGAGTGAGCCAGAGAGCATGAGCAGGGGAGGGGCAGAGGGAGAGGGAGAAGCAGGCTCCCCCCTGAGCAGGGAGCCCAATGCTGGGGCTCCAATGCAGGACCCTGGGACCCCTACCTGAGCCAAAGGCAAATGCTTAACTGGCAGAGCCACCCAGGCATCCCTAATGTGATTATTTCTAATGTGGTTAAGGTGAACTATAGAAAAGCAATGTGACATTTTCACTAAACCCAACAGTGTGGCTCAGAAATTTTATAAATGGCACAATCGTATAGAAGTGATCTGTTTCTTGAGGATTTTTCAATTGTTGCTTATAAAACTGTCTGGGTTTTGGGGCCCCTGAGTGACTCAGTCGGTTGGGCAACCAGCTCTTGATTTCAGCTGGGGTCATGATCTCAGGGTCTTGGGACTGGGTCTTGGGACTGAGCCTCGGGCCTCCTTCTCCCCCTTCCTCTGCTGCTCCCCCTGCTTGTGCTCACATGCTCTCTCTCTCTCTCTCTCAGATAAATGGATAAATATTTTTTAAAAAAATACTTAAAGAGGGCGCCTGGGTGGTTCAGTTGGTTGGGCGACTGCCTTCGGCTCAGGTCATGATCCCGGAGTCCCGGGATCAAGTCCCATGTCGGACTCCCGGCTCTGCGGGAAGTCTGCTTCTCCCTCTGACCTTCTCCCCTCTCATTCTCAGTCTCTCTCTCTAATAAATAAATAAAAAATCTTTAAAAAAAAAATACTTAAAGAAAAAATCTGTCTGGGTCTGATACTTTTTGGGGGGTAGCTATTTTTTATATGACTATTGATACATTGACATTTCCAAATTCATTTTTACATCATTTGGGGACTATTATATTTTCTTAGAAATATCCATTTCCTTAAAATTTATTAATTTAATACCATCAACGTTCCTCTGGTACCATCATGCAATATTTTTCATGTTCTCTGTCTCAGTGGTAGAACCCCTAATTTCTAGTAGCATACATTTGGGTTTTTGCTCTTGTTTTTCTCTACGAACTTTGATGGAAGTTTTAAATTTTTATCGATTTTTTAAAAAGATTTATTTATTTACTTGAGAGAGGGAAAAGTAGAGAGAGTGCAAGTAGGAGGAGGAACAGAGGGAGAGAGAATCTCAAGCAGACTCCCCGCTGAGCATGGAGCCAGGTGCAGGGCTCAGTCTCCCCCCATGAGACCATGGCCTGAGCGGAAATCACCAGAGAGTTGTTTAACTGACTGAGCCACCCAGGCACCCCCAATTTTTATTGGCCATTAAAAAAGAAAAAAAACAACAAATGTTGTATGTAATAGTATAGAGTAAAAGTTCTAGAATCAGAGACTGACTGTATTTGAATCCTGACATAGCTCTTTACCATGAAACTTGGCATAAATTACTTGATCTCTACATGCATTTTCCTTGTCTGTAAACTAGAGGTTAATAATTGTACCAAAAACTATAGAGATATTTTATGAAGATAAAATCAGTTTCTACATGTCAAATGCTGAAAATAGTGTCTGGTATTACTGCTCAGGAAATACTGTTATAGTAGATGTAGGTAACTACTACCCAGCATTCATTGCAGCCTGCTTTTATTTTTTATTTATTTTTTAAAATTTATTATTATTTTTTTTTAAGATTCTATCCATTCACCTGACAGAGAGAGAGAGAGAGATCACAAGCAGGCAGAGAGACAGGCAGAGAGAGAGGGGGAAGGACATTCCGAGCAGAGAGCCCGATGAGGTGCTTGACCCCAGGACCCTGAGATCATGACCTGAGCCAAAAGGCAGAGGCTTAGCCCACTGAGCCACCCAGGCGCCCTATTTTTAAATATTTTATTTATTTATTTGACAGAGAGAAACACAGCGAGAGAGGGAACACAAGCGGGGGAAGTGGGAGAAGGAGAAATAGGCTCCCCTCTGAATAGGGGGCCCAATGTAGGGTTCCGTCTCAGGAACCTGGGATCATGACCTGAGCCAAAGGTAGATGCTTAACAGCTGAGCCACCCGGGTGCCCCTCCAGCCTGCTTTTAATGCCACTTTTTGTACCGAAGCATCTGAAAACCTAAAACCACATTTTCCAGGTCCATTTGAGGCAGGGTTCTGGATGCATCTACCCCAGCTGCTCCTGCTGCCGCCTGACCCAGCAGTAGAGACGGGGTTTTCTGCAAGAACAAAGCCTAGTCATGAGTAACAAAGAGGCCATTGCAGTGGAAGACACGGGAGCCTCTGATCCAAGACTTCTGATACCTATATAAAATCTTCGATAGTGTTCTTGGATTCAATCATTCCAGTTGTAGTGTCTTAAATTTCCACCTTCTTGATATGACGTGGGTGAAACTGGCAGTGCAGTCCAGCGATCTTTTCCAGCAATTCCTGAAGCCCCAGGCAAAAGCTTTAGTTTCCAGCCCTTCTAATTATGTGGTAGATATCAGATTCACTGAACTAAATCCCTTTCTACTGAAAATAGTTGGAATAGTTTGTGTTTCCTAAAGCTACGTATTTTTGATAGTACTACTATTTTCTAATTCATTAATATCTGATTTATCTTTATTCATTCCATTTCCCTATATCGCTGTCTATTGTTATTTTTCTTGGTTCTTGGATACATTTCCTTCTTTTTCTTCTTTTCTTCCTTCCTTCTTTCTGCTCATCTTTCTTCCTCTTTTATCCCTTTTCTTGTTAAAGAGTAAATACATTGGAATTTAAATAAAAACTTGAGGGGCACCTGGCTGACTCAGTCTATAGGACATCTGACTCTTCATCTCTGGGTCGTGAGTTTGAGTCCCACATTGGGTGTAGAGATCACTTAGATAGATAGATAGATAGATACCTGAAACTTAAAAAAAAAGAGATCAAATACATCAAACACTATGGATTTTTCTCTGTGAATAGTTTTGAGTCCAACCCATATTTTGATAGGTAGTATTGTTGTTGTTGTTAATATCCAACTCGTATATAATTGCAGGTTTCATTTCTTTTTTAACCAATGATTCTTTAGCAAAATATTATTTCCAAAGGATCGGCTAGGCCTTCTTGCTTTGTTGCTACTTTTTATTTATCTACTTTTATTGCATTATGGTCAGTGAATATGGCCTTCTATCTTTCAGAAACCATTGTGTATTTTTTCACTCAATGTGTAATCAAATTTTTTTTTTAAAGATTTTATTTATTCATTTAACAGAGAGAGAACACAAGCAGGCAGAGAGGCAGACAGAGGCAGAGAGAGGAGCAGGCTCCCTGCGGAGCAAGGAGCCCGATGCGGGACTCGATCCCAAGACGCCGGGATCATGACCTGAGCCAAAGGCAGCCGCTCAACCAACTGAGCCACCCAGGCGTCCCAATATGTAATCAAATTTTATAGATGTTCTTAGGCACTGAGAAATCATATTCTTTGTTTAGAGGGTACAAACTGATTTTATTTATATTTTGTATATTTTAAATTATTTTATTTTTTTTGCCTACTCTAAATTTTCTCATGTGTATTTCTGCTACTTTCTTCTTTTATTCAAATAGCTTTTGCATAATACATTTTAATACACATGATATTTCATTAAGTTACATTTGTGAGTTGTTTTATTTATTTATTTATTTATTTATTTATTTATTTATTTATTTGAGAGAGACAGGTAAAGGGAGAGTCAGAGGAAGAGAGAAAGAGAATTTTAAGCAGGCTCCACTCCTAGTGCAGAACCTGCCGCAGAGCTCCATCTCACAACCCTGAGAACATGACCTGAGCTGAAATCAAGAGTCGGATTCTTAACCAACTGAGCCATCCAGACACCCTTCCTTTATTGTTTATAAAATCTGTTTAATGCAGGTGGCTTTTTTTTCTGAAATGCATTCATTTCTTATAGCAATTATGCTTTCTTTTCGCTTGTACTTTCCTAATATTTTCTTGCACAATAAACTATAGGCTTATTAAATCATTTTTTCCATATATTTATAAACAGCATATGGTTGAATTTTGGACATATATATTTATTTAATCAATAATTTGTTTTTTCTTCTCTTTCATTTTATTTGGTATATACATTATGCTTTTAATTTTAGTAATTAATAAGACTTATTTATAAGAAAAGTTTGTTGAATAAAAATACACACACAGAACCTTTTTTCTATTATTTTTTTAGGGGGAGTGAGGGCTAGAGGGAGCAGGAGAGAGAATCCCAAGCAGGCTTAATGCCCAGTGCAGAGCCCAATGCAGAGCTTAATCTCAGGACCCTGAAATTATGACCTGAGTCAAAATCAAGAGTCAGTCATTTAACCAACAGAGCGACTAAGGTGCCCCATGCACATTTATCATTTAAAAAAATCTAAATAAATTTTAGATTTATTTAGGGTGCCTGGGTGGCTCAGTGGGTTAAAGCCTCTGCCTTCAGCTCAGGTCATGATCTCAGGGTCCTGGGATCGAGCCTCACATGGGGCTTTCTGCTCAGCGGGGAGACCGCTTCCCTCTCTCTCTCTCTCTGCCTACTTATGATCTCTCTATCTGTCAAATAAATAAAATCTTAAAAAAAAAAAAAAAAAAAGCCAATTCACAAAAAATACAACGGAGATAGGCACAATTTATCTGAGTCCTATTGCCCAAAAATAGCCATCACTAAACTTTGGTCAGCATAATTTCACTTTTCTATATTCAGTTATGCAAATAGAATCCAAATGGGGATTAAAGGATTTTTTTTGATAAATTATTCAATTAAAATTTAATTGACCAAAAGGAGAAACCGAAGTGAAGCTGGAGGAATTGGTGAACTTGACATCAGTGTTTCTCTACTACTAATAATACATTTTTAAAAATTTTCTCTTGAGTTAAGCAAACTGTTAGGAGGTTGGACTCATGTCTTCATAAGCCACATGTTGTGACTGCAGTGTATCCATGACCTTCTTGTTGGGAAGAAGGGGAGGTTTATATACTTACAGGTTCTTCCACGACCCTTTCCCAGATTTGCATTACTCATGTTATTAATTATATAATGTCAACAATTAACAACATTTACATCTTATTTTGCAGTCAAAATTCTTGACACTTTTCAGTGGTGGCTTTATACCTAAAGGAATTCAGTGTTCATTATCATTCCTTTAACCTCAGTTTGTTTTTTCTTGAGTTCTATAATTCTATATACCTCTGAGTTGACTAAATTTCATGGACATACTTTTTTTCAAAAAGGTCTATGGGCAGTGTATTCCCTGAGTTTCTGTGCCTTAAGAATATGTGTCCTTCTCTTTATAGTTGAAAGATAACTGGGCTAGGGATAAATTTTACAGTCACATTTTCTGTCTTTCAGAAATGTATAGACTACACATTATTCCTCTGTTTTCTGACAATCAAATATTGCTATGGGGAAATCCAAAGAGAGCCTGATGGTTTTTTTCCACCTTGAATACTTCTTGCTTTCCTGCATATAATTTCCATAGAATTCTGTCTTTATCCTTAAAATTTAACAATTTGGATATTTTGGGTACTGGGATACTTTTTGGTGCACTCATTCTGCATCAGTTTTTCTCTTGGTTAAAGTTTGCTCTTTCAATCTGCAAATTCTGGTCTTTATTTCCTGAAAGTATCATGTAATTACTTTTTTTTTGGTTATTTATTTAAGTGTACTTGTTCTATTTTCTTCAATTTCTATATCTTCCTCAAATCTATTTTCTTCCTTATGTTACCTTTTTTCATACAAATCTATTGTTATATTGCTATATACTTTTTTCATTTTGCATCATGTGATTTCATTAGATTGTATAGTCAGTCTAATTTTTTTCTTTCTTAAAGATCTGAAAATTGACCTTTATTTTTGAGATGAACAAACATGTGCAGAGGGAATAAAAGATTTAAAGGATAAACACCAAGATGTTAACTACATGTTTCTGGGTTTTTCTTTACTGTATTTTTCTAATGTGATTTTTATTTCTTTTATTTTCTGAGGTCTTTCATCTCAATATCCCCCTCCTCTAATGCCTTAAATTGTTATTTTAAACTCTTGACTCTCAATAACTAACTAACTAACTAAATAAATAAATAAATAAACTCACTCACTCTTGACTCTCTTCCTCGCGTTCTTCCTAGCAGAGAACACTGTTATCTATTTGCTGCATAACAATATTACCACAAACTTGGGGGCTTAAAACAGCACACACTTGGGGCTCCTGGGTGGCTCAGTCGTTAGGCGTCTGCCTTCCGCTCAGGTCATGATCCCGGGGTCCAGGGATCGAGCCCCGCTTCGGGCTCCCTGCTCCACGAGAAGCCTGCTTCTCCCTCTCCCTCTCTGCCTGCTTGTGTTGCCTCCCTCGCTGTGTCTCTCTCTCTGTCAAATAAATAAATAAAATATTTTTTTAAAAAAGCACATATTTGTAATCTCTGTGAGTTAGGTGTCTAAGCACAGCGTAGTTGGATTCTCTGCTCTGAAATCCCACAAAGCTGTGATCAAGGTGTCAGGCTGAGACTTGACTGGGGAAGGATCTACTTCCCAACTCAACGTGGCTGTTTGCAGAATTTAGTTCCTTGCAGGCTGCCAGACTGAGGGCCTGATTTTCTTGCTGGTTATTGCAACCCTCCCCTCCTTGCTTTGTGGTCCTCTCCAAATGACAGGAAGCTCACAAGATGGTAGCTTGCTTCTTTGAAGTTGGCAAGGGAAGTTCTCCTAAGAAGATGGGTCACAGTCTTATGTAATGTGATCATATATACAGTTGACCCTTGAACAATCTGGGTTCGAATCACACAGACCCATTTACGTATGAATTTTTTCAATAAATAAAATACCGTAATGAATTTTCTTTCTTATGATTTCCCTAATAACATTTTCTTTTCTCTAGTTTACTTTATTCTACTAATACATTGTATGATACAGATAACATACAAAATATATAGCAGTTGGCTCTTCATGTTTCAGTAAGGCTTCCTGTCAACAGTAGGCTATTAGTAGTTAAGGAGTCAACGGTTTATGCGCGTCTTTGACTCACAAGGGGTTGGTGCCTCTAACCTCCATGTCATTCAAATAGTCATATACATCCTATCCCATTTACTGAATTCTATTGGTTAGAAGCAAATTATGGGTCCTACCTATACTGAAGGAGAAAAAATAATATGAGGACATAAGCACCAAGAAGTAGGAATCATGGGAACTACACTAGAATGTGTCCACCACATTAATGCTGTATTTAATTTCTTGGAGAATGTATTAGTTTCCTAGGACTGCCATAACAAAGGAACATACACTGGGTGGCTTGGAAGAAAAATTTATTGATCCATGGTTCTGGAGGCTAGAAATCTGAAAGGAAGATGTCAGCAGGGCTGTGCTCTCTCTGAAGACCTGGAGAAGAGTCCTTTGCCTCTTCTTAGCTTCTGGTAGTTTCGTGATATCCATGGCATTCTTTGGCTTGTAGGTACATCACTCCAGTTTCTGCCTTCATTCTCACATGCCCTACTTTTCTATATGTGTCTTTGCATGTCCTCTCCTCTTCTTATAAGAGTATCAGTCATTGAGTTAGAGCTCACCCTAATCCACCTCGTCTTAACTAATTACATTTGCAAAGGCTTAAATCTTGATTTGGTTATATTCTGAGGTTCTGAGTAGACATGAATTTTGGGGAGACCTTAATCAACCGACTTTAAAGACTATGCAGAAACATATCTTAGTTCTTGGTCTATTTATTAAGTAATTTATTTTGCACTGCATACTCTCCTTTTCCAGTTCATTTATTCTCTTTTTCTCCTCTTTTTTAGTTTTTTTATTGCTAGATTCCATTCTGATTCTTCTTCTATTTTTTTTTATAGTGACAAAAATTGCAGATTTGATTACCTTTCTCCTTTGCTTGTCTCTACCACAGAAGCTATAATAGGTATTTGTTTTCCCTGCCTTCCTTACAGCTAGTCGTTGCCATGACACAAAAAATACTTGTAAATGAGTTACTGGCAAAATTTCATTTAGGGCTGAGGAGTGATATGAGATTGCTGGCTCCTCACTTCTTTTCCTCACTCTGCTTTAGCTCCAGCAATCTCCTTGGCTCAGAGAACAAGCGGAAGGCTGTAAAGATGGCATGCCAGCCTGTGTCTTCGGTAGCTCTGCCACCCCTTCAACTTCAGCTTAGACATTCCACTTTTGCTGAGGCTCCTCCAGGCCCAGACCTTGGTATTCAAATCACAGTCAGGATTCTGCCTCTTCCTTTGAGAGAAGTCCATGTCCTGTTCAAGGTTAAAGAGGGCATGATTTGGTTCTCAGCACTCAGTCTTTCCTCATTTCACTTCATTGCCTGGTAGACCTGCTTCCTACTTTGTAATTTAGGGTTGTATCATTTCCTCATTTCGTTGAAGTCGGCGTTCCCCCCCCACATTGTTTTTCAATTTTTTTATTATTAGTAGGTTTCAGGGAGGGGAATGAAATAAAAAATGTCTTTATTTTGTCATCATTAAAAGCCTCTACTAAACTCTTTAAGAGTTTTGAGGTAATTATTTAACCCCTACTTCTATAATATTCATAGTTGAGAATAAAATGATGTATTTTTAATTCTCTCCGTTTAATACAATGCATTTTGTAAGCTTTTTTTCCTTTTCCAACTATGGAATTTAGATCCAAGGTATTACTGTATTAATATTTTATATATCTTTCCTTTTAGGAATTATTTATAATATTTGCATTCAGTTTATAAGCAGATTTGCATCCATTTCTTCAGATATCACTCTCTTACCAAATTTCAGTGCTTGTAGTTAGTCATTTCAAATTCTCATTTTCCATTAGCTCCTAGTTTTGCTTCATATTTCAGTCTTTGGAGAAATAGTTAAATCTCTTAAGGAGAAATATTTGGAGAAATAATAAAATATAAATATTCATATTTAAATATTTAAGAAATATTTGACATTTATTTAAAAAAGTTATATAAAGTTTGTCTAATAGGACTTGCATATCTGACAGGCCTTTAAACATTACTAATCACATGCATGGATATAGTTCTCTGGTTAAAACTTCTCCAGTCCCAGCTCTGCCAGTTTAGGCTAGGATGTGTTATGTTAACAAATGACCCCAAAATCAGTGACTAGAATTATGAAGCTTTATTTTCAGCCACACTACTACTTCTTGGCAAATTGGCTTCATCTTCATGCTATGCCTAAGCTAAAGAATCTAGAGCATCTAGAATATTGTCTAAAATCTAGACCATCTAGAATATTGTCTGTTGTCCTGGCATAGAACAAAAAGAGCATGACAAACTATGTTCTGGCTCTTAAGTATCTGCTGGGAAGTGACAAGTCATTACACTTGGATTTTATTGGCCACAGCAAGTCACATGGTCAGACATGTTGTCAATAAGGCAGGGGAGTATAATTGTCTCCCAGGGGTTTAACAGCCAATATTTGTAAACAGTAGTTGTAAATAATAATGCAATCTACTACACCCTCCATATGTCACAGATACTGCCCCATTTTGCTAGCATTTTCATTCATAAAGAAGGCTACATGAAGACTGCTACAACAGAGACATGAGAAATAGGAGCAGGAATCAGTTTAGGGAAAAGATAATCATTTTCCTTTTAGAGAGTTGAGTATAAAATATCTAGCAGTAATTGGTTGTGAGGCTGAATGTATGGGAGAAAAGTCTAGATTGGGGATATCAATTTATGCAATCAATACATAGGATTGAATTTTTTGGGGGGTTCCTTTTTTAAATTTAAATTCAATTAATTAACATATAGTGTCTTATTAATTTCAGAGGTAGAGTGCAGTGATTCATCAGTTGCATTAAACACCCAGTGCTCATCACATCTTGTGCCCTCCTTAATGCCTTTCACCCTGGTTACCTCATCCCCCTACCCACCTCCTCTCCAGCAACCCACAGTTTGCTTCCAATGCTTAAGAGTCTCTTACAGTTTGTCTCCCTCTCTGATTTCATCTTGTTTTATTTTTCCCAAATGTGTTTCTTTTGCTAACCAGAATCATGCTGTATGTATTGTCCTTTGGTGTGCTTGTTGGTGATGTTCTCAGGCTAGCATACACCTTTTATCCATTATATATTCCACAGAATTAGTGTCACTGTTTGGGTTGCTTCTTTCTGCTCTTAAAATTACGCCCACTTTTGTGCACAAATTTGATCACAGGGACTGGAATTTGAGGGGAAGAGTGCCATTTTGAGCACTTAGCAATGTGAGGTGAAGGCGTGTTGACTTGGCATTGAGTAGGTGGCAGGCCATGCATGCTGACTCAGGCAAGAGGCCGGCAGGACTGTGAATATGGGACCTACAGGCCAATGGCATCATGTATGACAGGGACATGGCTGGTTTTGCTTTTAACTTTTGTTTTTCTGAGAAACTCTATCTGTCCTTCTATTCTAAGTGAAAGCCTTGCGGGATAGAGTATTCTTGGCTGTAGATTTTTTCCTTTTAGCCATTCAAATTTATCATGCTGCTTTCTTCTAGCCTGCAGAGTTTCTGCTGAAAAACCCAATGATAGCCGTATGGGGTTTCTCTTGTATGTCACTGCTTTCTCTTCTCTTGCTGCTTTTAAAATTCTCTCTTTATCGCTACTTTTGGCCATCTTATTTACCTTGTCTCTTGGTGCAGACCTCTTTGGATTGGTTTTGTTGGGGGCTCTCTGTGCCTCTCTGTGCTATTTTTTCTTTAGGGAAATCTTTTACCCTCTTTTCTCACTCTTCTCCTTCTGGGATGCCTATCATGCCACTGTTAGGCTTGACAGTGTCGCTGAGTTCCCTGGGTCTATTCTCATTTTGTGTATTTTTTTCCCCTCTCATCTGCTCAGCTTGGTTACTTTCCATGACTCTGTCCTCCAGGTGGCTGTTCCATTCTTCTACTTCCTCTTATTTGCTATCTATTCTGGTGGTCTATTTTTATTTTCATTTAGTGAGTCCAGTAGCTCTAATTGGTTCTTTTTTTATATCTACTATCTCTTGGTGGAGGGTCTCATGGAGGTTCTGCACTCCTTTCTCAATTCTAGTGAGTATATTTATCAGCATTACTTTAAATTCACTATCAGACATATTACTCATCACCATTTTGTTTAGGTCTCTGGTTCTGATTTTGTTTCGCTCTTTCATTTGGGCCCTATTCCTCTATCTCCTCATTCTATCTATTGCTGTGTCTGTTTCTCTGTGATAGGAAAGTCAGCTATGTCTCCTGCACTTGAAAGTAGAAGCCTGATAAAGAAGAGGTACCTCAGTACAATGACCTTTGTTCCCCAGAACCTGGCACTTCAGGGCTGTCTCCTATGTGTGTTACTACAGGGGTGTCCTACTGTTGTGGGGAGCTGTGTTTGTCTTCAGTCCAGCCTGCGAAGGCTCTCTGCCTGTTGTGGGCAGAGTCTGGTCCCCGTAGCCTTAGTGGGCCAGTCAGGGGCAACCCTGGGCTTGAGTTGGTTCAGATCAGGTGTTTACCAGAGATGAAGCAGCACCAAACTGCAGGGCACTTTCCCTGTGTGGTCCCCTGGGAAGCTTTTGGGGGTGGGTGGGGCCAGCCCACTGCTGGGGTCACAGTCGAACCGGCATGTGGTTCTCCTCCCCTCGCCCCAGAGCAGGACTCACTCTGGAGTGGTGCCAGTCCTCGTCTGAGCTATGTGCACACTGTCAGGCTTGTGGCAGCGCTTTGATGGGATCTTGCCATGAGCATTCGGAGAGGGTAGATTCTGCTTCGCTGTGGCCTCTTATCTATGTCAGGCCATGGAGAGTCTGTTCTCTACAATTTAATTTCTTAAGAATTACTGGAAGAAGTACTGGAATAATGGTGTCACCTCGGAGAGTAATAACTGTAAGGATCAGGCAAAAGAAACAGATTTGGTGAAGGAAACAGAAAGAATGGGTAGAGAATTTGAGAGGACCCAGGAAGAAGCCCATCATATTGTAGCCGGGGCGCAGGCGTATAAGAACACTGCCTCCAGGGGAACCAAACAGACCAGGTTCAGCCATTCACTGCCGACAAAACCCGAAGACAGAGAGACAGATGGTGGTGAAACAAGAAAGGAATTTAGTTCGGTGAGGCCAACACTGGGAATACTGTAGACTACTCTCTCAAAGACTGTCTACAAAGTGCTGAAAATATTTCCAAGTTTATATAAGGAAAATGTGGGACAAGGGTTGGTGGGTTTGTGCAGGTGAGAAAATGTCAGGTTAATCACTGTATTGGAGTCTTGGATCTTGCTGACTCAGGGCAGTCCTTATTACTTGAGAGGGTAGTTTCAGTTCCCATCAGGGGACAGTTTGCCTTCAGGGACTTCTACCTGAGCCAAGAAACAAGTTGGAAAGAACTAGAAAATTTGAGATCAAAATGGAGGTAGCCTAAGTCCTTTTTCAAAATAAACTAAGGAAGTAGAGAGTACCAAGGAAAGAAAGTATCAGCATTTCCAAAATGAATATAGAGGACCTCTTGTAAAAAATAGAAATTATTTAATGCTGCATTAGATTATTGGTGACTTTGGTAAGAACTGTTTCAACAGAATGGTAAAATTGGACCAGTTTCAACAGAGAGATAAAGTAATAGGCAATTGAATGACTATTAGGGATTTGAGTGGAGAAACTGAGTATAAATGGAGTATGAATAGTCTATTCTCTTGAAAAGTTTGGAGGGAAAAAAAGAGATTGGGAGATTTTCCCCCATTTGACCAAGAGAATTTGAAAGTGTTTAAAAGACCAAAGATGGTGTGTGTGTGTGTGTGTGTGTGTCTTCATTCTTATTTATAGATGAATATACAAGATAAAATTACATGTAATTTAAAGCTAAAATCAATCCACATAACTATGTTTAAATACTATAAAATCTATGTACCTATAGTCAGTCTTCAATATCATGGTATATTTGTCTGGGTTCTCTAGAGAAACAGAACGATAGGATACAGTTAGATAGACACAATCTATAGATATAAAGAATAGATTCATTATAAGGAATTGATTCACACAGTATGGGAGGCTGAGAAATCCCAAGATCTGCAATGAGCAAACTGGAGACCCAGGAGAGTCAATGGTATAAGTTCCAGTCCAAGTCCAAGTCCAAAGCCGGAAGACCAATGTCCCAGCTTGAAGATAGTTAGGCAGGAAATAAATTCTTCCTTATTCTGCCTTTTTGTTGTATTCAGGCTTTCAACAGATTGGAAGAGGTTTACCCACGCGGGGGAAAGCAATCTGCTTTACTCAGCATACCTATTCAAATGTTAATCTCATCTAAAATACCCTCACAGATAAACCCAGAAGAATATTGAACCAAATATCTGAGTACCTGATGGTCCCCTTAAGTCGACACATAAAATCAACCATCTCAGTATGTCATGAAATGAAATCTGGATTTATGTAAAGAAAAATGAACGTTTGATGTTGTATGTGTAATGTAAATTGATTTTATGTAAACTTGATTTGAATTCAGAATGATTTAGCTTCTTGACAGTGCAAGAAAATAGGAATTTATTTTTTAGGGACTGGTTCTACTTAGAAACCCAAGGTTTTGTGGGGTGCCTGGGTGGCTCAATTGTTAACCATCCAACTCTTGATCTCAGCTCAGGGTCTTGATCTCAGGGTCTTGAGTTCAAGCCCCTGCAGTGGAGTCTACTTAAAACCAAACCAAACAAGACAAAACAACACCCCCAGGTATTGAGACAATGTAAAAGTAAAACAAAGAAGCTGTAGGTTGTGTTTTTGGTTGATTTGTTTGTTATTTGTCCTTCTACTCCTATCCCACTGGCTGGAAGTTTCAAAAGTACAGTAAAAAAGGAACTTGATTTTTAAAGGCATGTAATGATGGCAGAAATGTCAGGAGATAAGGAACAACAAAAGAGGAAGCACAGAATATTTTTCAGTGATGGGGAAAATTTAGAAAAAAATCAGGTCCATGTTTAACTTTATTTGTGGTTTCTCCCCCAGTATAAAACTGTCTTGAAAATAGTGTACCCCCAAGTTAGCAAGCATTCTGATTGAGATAACCAGACCCAGTAGGCAATTTTAAAGAAAACAAATATGTTTTCTAGTCTCATTGTGACATAGAGGAAAGAAGTAGGGGAAAATTAATAAATTCATGCTCCAATAAGAGGAAATACTATGTGTTTGGAACCAATAGTCCAGCTTGTTCTTTTATTAGCATATGTCATTAAGTAATGATAGCTCTTAATTGCTTGATTTAATACTTTTCCATATGAATTGGAAATTTTTATAATGCAAAATAGTGTTGCCAAAATTGGAACAATAAAAAGCCCAAACAGACAGTCATTGTCCTCCTGGAATTTATAGACATAAGTCACATAATAACATGTTATTACTAACATATAAAACTATAAAAGCACATCTGTGATGAGTGCTATGAAGAAAAGTTGAGTGGCTATATGAAAGCGGGATTTTGTGACTTGGGTAGTTCAATGAAGCCTTCTTTATATTAAGTGAAGAACGGAAAGACAGGGAATAAACAATGGAAAGGCCCTGTGGCAGAGGGAGCATGCCAGGAAGGAGGGATTGCAGGCAGGGCAGGGCCGCAGCAGCTGAGAAAATGCAAGAAATCACCGTGTGAGCTGATATTACAGAGGAGTTGGGTAGACCAACCATGCTAGGTCCTAGGAGCCACTGAACATTTGCAAGTGTCAACAATGGATTGGGAGGGGTCCAAGGGAATGTGGGTAGACCAGACAGATAAGAGGTTGTTGCAGTTGTGAAAGTGAGACTAGGGTAGTGCCAGGGAAAATGGAAAGAAGCGTTGATATTTGAGAGATATTTAGGGAGTAGATGATTCAGGGAACGAGAGAAATGGAAGTGTCATGAGTATTGCCTTTTGAGGTTTCCGAGTAAAGCAATAGCAAATACCACTCAGGGAGAACGTTTTAAAATACAGTTCTTGCACAAATCTAAGGATTATTTATAGTGATTAAAGACAGGAACAAATGCTTAATAGGCTTCAACTGATATGAACTGTTGACAATGATTTGTGTGCCCTACAGAGCATCCTACATATACTTCCATTATAATTCTTAGTACATTATAATTTCTGGTTTGTATCTGTTTCCTTCTCTAGACTGTGAACTACATGAGGGCAGACACTAGGTCTGATTTATATCTCCAGCAGGCAGTGAAATAATTTTTGCAAAGTGAGATAATTAGGTCAAGACTCAAACTTTAAAATTTTCTATTTTCCAAATAATTTTTAGTGGAATTGCAGATTTTGAACAAGTGTCTTTACATACAATCTGCCTAATTCAAAATTGCAGGTTAATAGCTTTACTCACTCATTTAAATTTTACCCATAAAAGTAAATGTGGTTTTAGCCAAATACGGCTACATTACTAATATGATTGCATTTAACTGTTGGACTGCTTTCAAATAGTGCTACCAAGAACAACCACATGCTAGTATAGAATATAGAATCCTAAGTTTCTTTAGAGGAGATTGATTAATTTTACATCACTCAGCGTAGTACTTTTTAGCATGATTAAAAGATATATGGAATAAATTGGTACCCTTTTCTCGAATTTCTTTTATCTTCTTACAGAGGTGTCAAAGAGCAACTAATTTTTTCATCTGGTCAGCAGATGGCAGTGTTTTACTTTATTTAGCTAATAGGTTTGTCTCAGGCTTACAATTTAGACTTAATCAACTAAATAACACAGTATTTTTGAGAGTTAACTTATATTTTTTGCCCCCAAAATAAATATTATAGAACAGGGGCTGCCCTAGATTAAAAAAATAATTTCACGAAGTTTTTAATTAGAATTTTCTTAAATTATTTTTCAATGTGCTTTTCACTTGTTTTATTCCTATTATCCTCATTTTTGTAAATAACAAAAAAAAAATTTTTTTTTTAGTTTACTTTGTTCCTTACCTTTATTTTTTAAAAAGGTCAATGTTGAACAGTACTTCTGGAAACAAAGTTTAAATTATATTTAAACTAATGTAGCACAGTTAAGTTTCACTGGGCTTCAGTTTCTCCTTTGTAAGATTAATCCTTTCAACTCTCAAGTTTCTGAACTGGAGAGTGAGTCAGGGGATCTGGGTTCACTTCAGAGTGCCATAAAATATGCACTAATCGACTTATAACAAGCCATTTGAATTTTTTTTTTGCTAGCTTTTTTTAATGTGTAAAGTAAATATAGTCTGCATATCACTATATTTAACTTGTAAAAACATTGCCAAGATACTGGTTTGAAAAGTCTGAACTTTCCATAAAGACATATAGAGAGAGGGATTAATGATCAAGGGGACCTTCCACCTTTAAGTAGAAACACAATTCACTAATAGTGAAGTGTTCAGAACACCCTTTTCTTATTATAATCACCATCATTACGATGAGCAAAAGCAAAAATTGTTAGTTTCTTCATGTGGTCATGTTACTCTTTGAAATATAAAGCTTTATCTTCTATTATTTACTTAAGTAACAACACAAAACAATGCATCAAGCTATGACCTCCTTCCCACCAAAAAAAACAAAAAACAAAAACCACAAAACAAATGCTTCAGTATCTCCTTCAAATGTATTTATAAGAACAGAAAAAGTCTCTAATTGGAACTTTCTAAAAGCATTTCTCCCCAATTAGAGTGCAGTAATGACTCTAAATGGCACTGTCTCGAGGACAGCTCATCAGTTAATTATAAGGAGTTCTCTAAATTGAGGAGTGAAGAATGATACTAAATTTCAATCAGTGTAGATAAATATGGCTTGTCATTATTCACTTGATATTTTAGACAGTCCATTTAAAGAGGAAGACGTGGAACAGAAATATTGTCTTTTCTAAAAGAATAGAGATTATGAGAATCACACTGAACATTTACCCCAAAACTATACTCTTGTCTGGAACATGGTTTTTATAGTCATTCAATTTCCATGATCCCCAGAGACTTTCATTTGCTTGCCCATTTATTTTCCATCTGGCTCCTTCAAACAAGAAAAAAAAATATATTACTATTGTTGTACTTAACAACATAGAAAAATGGGTATTTTAAATATGGTAGTTATGTAATTTAAAAATTTGTCAACTGAAGTTTCAATTTCTTTTAGGTTTTATGTTCCAGCATAATTTAGCACTCTGTATTCTGGTAATAAATGTCTAAAATTCTATAATTTACTTATGTTTATCTCTGAAATTATCTACCTGCCCATGTTTAATTTACTTTTTATTTAGTTTTAAAAGCAAACATAAAGAAAACAATTGTGTCGATATATATTATTTATCCTCACAATCTTCCAAAATTGCCCTATTACATTTTATTTTCTTCCTCTTACTTTTTGGTATTTTTCATGAACCTTTTATCTCTATTTTCCTTCATTTAAAGTTATGCTTTGCTTATTCATGTTCATAGAATTCTCATCATGTTAAAAACAAATATGGGTTTTGTTTGTTTATTGTCACAGATACCCTCTTGTTATTCTTCACAATCACCTTATTCATGAATTGTAAGTTGGGGACCAGGCTCTGCTTAGAAATAGCCCTTCGTGTTTGTTTCTCTGTTCCCAGAGGAGTTTGTTGCACATGCCTCGATCCCTTTCCATCTGGCCTCTGCACAAAGGGTTTATCCCACTTTAACACAATTCTTTGTTTTGTGGAGGACCTTGAGTTTATCTGAGAGTGAATACATATGAAACAATAATCATGTTACAGGAGAACCTGATCTGACCCTTTTTTTTTTTCATACCCAAACCCTAAGATGACAGAGAAACTACACTTAACCAGTAACAAAGACTAAAGAAGGTAAAGGCTGTAATAATAACAGATTTGAAACAGAGCTGCAAAAAAGTAAATGTGAAGGGTCTCATTTCTCTGGATACTATCCATTATTACGGTGCTTGTATTTATATGGCTTCTGGAAAAGAGAAAAAAGCTTGCTACATTTTTGTATCAGTGAAGAACCTTTGTGAGATTTTCACTTTGTAAGACATTAACAAGAAACAGCTGTATTTGCATACTGATCTATCCATGAACTTTATTACAATATATTTCTTTCAACAGAAAAAATGTAATTAAGGTATTAAAAATGTGAACTCTTCTTTTCTTAGTGTAAATAAAATTACAATAAAATTCCTGAAACCTTGTATTTTACTGAAAAATAATCCTTTTAAATGCATACTGGTCTTAGTGTTTAAAAGACGTCAATTGATTTTCTTACTCTATATTCATGTTACCCAATCTTTATTTCTGCCAATATACAGTTTTATAAGGAAATACTTAAGAATTTTGTGGTAATTTTGCCTAGTAATAGACTGGAAAAACACAAAATCTAATTAAAGAATAAACATCAAAAGGCCAAAAAGAAACACACACACACACACACACACACACACACACACACACACACAAAATATACAGGTGCTTTTTTTAATAGGTGCTTTGTTTTTAATAATTTATTCTAAAATGTATTTGGAATTGAGATGCAAAGCTGTCTGAAAGACTTTATTTGGGTTTGAAAGAGTTTGAGATGCTGATGCAGGTTGTTGATATCAAATAGAATTACTGGTTTGAAAGATGGCAACTGAAATCTGGAACCTAACTGAGTACAGGTTACTTTGTGAGGATCAAAGAAATAGAACCCCACCTCCTTGACCCCTCCAAAGCATACTAATATTTTTGATTGAACATGCCCTTTTCAGAGAGCTTTGAAACACATTTTTATAATAACAGTATTTTAGATTTAAGCTAAAAAATTACTCATTTTGAAGTAGCATCTAGAACTACATTTGAGAACATTTCTCCTCAAATTTGGCCTGTTGAAGGAATAACCTTTGAATACATCAAGTCGTCTTAGTCTGAAAGGGTAAGGCGCGGCTATCCCTAAGGATCATAAACTGTGGGCCCCCCTCCCACATGCTCACATGTAATATCCCCTGTGTTCGGCAGCAGCGCTGAACCTTGCGTGGATCCTTAAAGTGGATTCAACTTGCCAAAGGCAAAGTAGTTAAAAAGAAGCAAACAGTAAGTCCCCGTTGCTTCATGTTCCCTGGAGGAAATTCACAAGCTTCTGTAGATTGCAGTGTTAGGAAAATCAAATTTGTGATTAGAACGATGTTACCACTTCCCCACTCTGAACCTGTTTCAGAGTCTCCACTCACAATTGCTGACTCAGTTTGCCTCCACTGCCAGAAGCGAGGCTTGCCCCAGATTGTCTACTGGCTTGATCAGGGACAGACAACAGAGGGACAAACTGATGATCACTCAGTAGTTCTGGGTTTACCAAAGCATGTTAATTTGAACTAAACACTGTGTTTGTTAGGATTGCAATGGTATAAATATTCTTTACGGGAAGGGCGGGGGACCTAAAATTTTAGGGCAACTGGCTCAAGGTCACCGAGGGAAGGCAACATTTGAGACTGGGCTCTCCAACTCCTCGGTCCAATAATGGGCTGGAGCCAAACACGACACCATCCAGGAGTTTCAAAGCTGCGTAGTAAAATAGCTAGCGTGGGCAGTCCTTTTGTACTCCAGTTAGAGTAAAATTAACGCAGTCTTCCTTTCTTCCATCGCTGCCTGACAGCATCCAGCAAATGGGTGTAGGGTTAAGGAGAGCAGAACCCAGCTGTCCTTTCACAGCTGAGTCTTTTGAGAAATTGGAACTGAAGAGGATGAGAACCACGGGAGAGGGGCAGTGAGTTGGGAGAGGAAAACGGGAGCAGCTGAATGCTGGGCGAGGGGAAGGAAGCCGGGGTGTGTGCGTCTGGAAGGGAAGTGGGGAGAGGGGCAAGAGTGAAAAAGGGGCCAAACTCAAGCTGAGAGAACCCAGCGGCCGCTGCCTGCGAAAGAGGGTAAAGGCGGCCAGTAAGAGTGAGGGGGGGAAAGCGGGAAGCCGGGGGAAGGGAAGGAAGTAAGGAAAGAGGAAGGAAAGGCAGGAGGGGAGAGAGGAAGAGCGGCTGCAATTTCTGCGGCCGGCTCAGTAGGAGGAGCAGGAGGAGAAAGAGGAGGATCCAGAGTCAGTCAGTCAGGCAGCCAGCGGGAGGTGGAGAAAGCAGGAGGAGGAGGAGGAGGATTAAAGATGGCCACCAACAGCTGCGGGAAACGGCAACAACCCCTCACTTTCCGGGATGGTCCCTGCGGGTCGGCCCGGCCTTGATGGAGAGGAGAAGCCCGAGAAGCGCCGAGGCTGAGGCGGCGGCGGCGGCGGGGACCCAGCGAGGAGGAAGACGCGGGGAAGCAGGGACCGGGGCAGGAGAAGGGAAAGGCGGCGGCGTCGCTGCCCCGGCCGCCTAGCGCCGCTGCCCGCCCCGGCGGACCGGTTCCCGCACCTCGCGGCCGCAGAATCGAGGCCGGCCCGCGGCCCCCTGCCCCGCCGCGGGGCTCCCGGGCCCCGCCGCGGACGCCGCGCCCGCCGCCCCCTCCCCGTCGCCGGCGCGCACTCGGGCCCGCCGCGGTCCCGGCTCCGGGGCCAGGCCCGCCCGCGCCCGCCCGCTCTCCGGTGAGTGCCCCCCTGTCAGCGCCCTCTTCCCCACCCCGCGCCCGGCGCGCCGGGGCCGCTTTGTTTGTGCGGGGCGGAGGCGCTGCCCACTCGCGGCCCTGTGCCCGCTGCCCCTGCGGACAGGCCGCGGCCCAGCTGCCGCCCTCCCCCGGGACCGCGCTGCCCCGAGCCGCCGCTGCCACCCGGGTTGGCCGTCTGCCTGGTGTCCTCTACCGCGGCCTGGAGAGGGCGCCGTCGCGGTGGGGTCGGGGTTGGGGTCACGCGCGGCTGGCAGTGGGGAGCGAGGTTGGGGTATTTTGGGGGGCGGGGGAAGGAGAGGGCTTGGACGTTGCCCCTAGTGAGCAGTGAAGGTGTAACCTGGAGGTCCAGGGATTGGGGGCCGGTGAGGGCCCCTTTTCCAGAACCCGCGGGGTCTGCGCTGCCGAAGCCCCCTGCGCCCGTGCGCAGCCTAGCGAGGCCTCCATCCCTCGGGCGCTGTCTCCCGGGCTGCGGGCCTCTTCGGCTCCTTCCAGAGCCCTGCTCTCCCCCAACGCCCTGTGCTGGAAACCCTTCGTTCGTGCAGGGAACCGAGATGCTCCTGGGGTGTGTGTTTGCCCTTTTATTCTCTTGTACATGGGATGTGGTGGCATCGCAAACATTCACAGTTACCGTGGGGTTCAGAAAGCAGATGTGACCTTTCCTACCAAGAACCATTTGGCCCACCTGGCCAGTGTTTGATCCTCAGGTGCAGCATTTCATTGATTTGTACCATTGAATTCTGAGATCTGCGGCATTAGGTCCTCTTTTCGCTGAAATAACCTGATAAAACCTGATTGAAAGGATGTTTACTCTGTGTGTGAATCCTTGCCTCTACTTCCAGCGCCTAAAAAAAAATGGTTGTTTCCTGTGGGAAAATGGTGCTAATGCATAGGAAAAATAATTTTTTGTTCAGTAATGGGCATGAGTTGATTAGTGCCAAATGGTTATTGTAGTCTGAAAACCAAACAATTAAAGAAATGCAAAACCTTTTGCTTTGAGATAGCAGTATGTTTCCTTGTTGGAATTGTTTGAGAGCAGGTTTAGAACAATTAGTTTCCACCATTCGGCTAATATAGCAAACATAATATAAAACAGAACCAAAAATATGTTGGTTAAAAAAAAACAAACTAGGTGTGTATTAACGCAAAGGTCTAGCAAAAAATAAATCCTGGTTAAAAAAAAAATTATGGTCGGACTATAAGCACAGGAAATAGCTTGGTATTGTTTTTTATATTTAGAAATACATATTGCATTAGACTGACTTGAGAACTCTTGCTGGGATATTTGAGCACAGTAGTACAGGTTATACTTTGAACTATTCATTCTCAAGCTGCTAGAAATACAGATTTATACTAGTTTCTTTTTCTGAGTTGAAATTGATTCATGTAAAAAAATGTTGGATTTCTAATTTAACATTTCTGCAAAAAGGAGATGGGAATTAGAAAACATAATGTTCTTGTCTTGCAGTATCTATTAAACCAAAAAAGAATAAATGACAGCATAGTATTTCAATATTAGTTGGATTATCCACTTGGAAGATTCTTAAACTTTGCAATTTTAAGAGTTTACATCAGGCATTCTTAATTTAATGCATGTGCTTCAGAGGGTCCTTGAGTCTTTAGAAATCCTATGTAGAATGTAGCATATATTTGGATTTTTTCTGGATAAAGAGTCATGGAGTCATCGCATTCTCCAAAGATGGCTCCACAAAAGATTATGAACTAGTGGATGTATAATTAATAGATCTCCTGTATTTGGAAGGTGAAATTCTTAGAGATTTGGTAATTTATATCTTTCACTTGCATTTAGGGCTAAGAAATTTTTATTATTGAGAGTTTAGCACATAGAAATCATTTTTCAGGCACCTGGGTGGCTAAGTTGGTTGAGCGACTGCCTTGGGCTCAGGTCATGATCCTGGAGTCCCGGGATCGAGTTCTGCATCGGGCTCCCTGCTCTGAGAGGAGCCTGCTTCTCCCTCTGACCTCTCCCCTTTCATTCTCTCTCTCTTTCTGTCTCAATTAAATAAAATAAATCTTTTAAAAAAAAATCATTTTTCATGCATTCTTACTGAATTCTTAGGAAAATGTTAATCCCATTTTACAGATAAGGAAATAGATATTTAGAGTTGCTTGTTCAAAGTCACATAGCCACTGGCGGGCCAACACTTCAAACCAGCCTAAGGTCAGAGCCAACACTGTTAGCGGGAAGGCTACGCTAAACTTTGGGTCAATGATAACATTCGCTTGATGTTAAAATGAGTAATTATGTTTTGTTAAAATTGAAAAGTGGATCTGAGATTATCATGATATACTATATCAGGGAACTTTAGAGCCACTGACTCCCAAGTAGGAAGAGACCTTAGTGATGCTGACCTCTCTAAATGATATGAACCTGAAATCACACCTAAAGTAGGGCCATTTCTGTGACATCCTTGGAAGGATCATCCAGCTTCTGATTTTCATAGCTGTGTCATTACAAGTTCACTTCTTTTTTCAACATTTTAAATCTTTTCCTGTTTATGTAAGTTAAAATCTGCCTTCCTGACATTTCCGCTAAGTTCCAGTTTTCCTTTTGTAGGTATGACGTATTTATCATCCATAAAGGAATTAAGAGATAAATGACTCCTCTAATTTTTTGTCATCAGGTTTAATGAAGTATAATTTACGTGCCATAAAAGTTTTCACAAATGTATACAATTGGATAATCACCACAGTGAAGATACGAAACATTTCTCTCACACCAAAAACGTTCTCTCTCCCTGCCCCCAGCCCCTGGCAACTATTAAATGAATTCATGTCCCTATATATACTTTTTTCTGGAATATCATGTAAATGAAATCCTACAGTATGTATTCTTTTGTGTCTTCTTTCCTTTAGCATAATGATTTTGCTATTCATTAAATTGTTGCATGTATCAGTAGTTTGTTCAGTGGTATGCTGATAAATTTTGTAACGATGTGCTCTTCAAAGGAAAAAATCCCTGATTTATAGTATTTGCTAGTTATTGCAGCATCACTACTCTTATCATGGCCTATACTAAGGTATCTTGAGTCATGCCTAGTTTAGGTCAGTTATGAATGATGCTGTGAGGGACAAATGTTTTCAGTTTCCTTGAGTTGTACCTAGGAGTGGGATTACGGGGTCCTAGGAGAAGTATGTACTGGTCAGTTGCAGGAACTTTATATTGGATTGCCAAACTTTTCCAAAATGACTACTATTTTGCATTCCTCCAAGCAATGTTAAGACAATTTCAGTTGTTCTGCATCCTTGTCAGTACTTATTACTGTCAGTTATTAAGCTTTTAGCCATTATTATGTGTGTAGCAGTCCTTTAACATTTTTGGCTTTTTAACTCTAATTTTCAATAGTGTTTGAACCAACATAGGAAGTTTATGACCCACATTGCTGAGTAATTTCTTTCTTTTTTTTTTGACTTGGTCATCAGTCATGATCTCACTGTGAAAGCTATAGCACTCAAAAAATGTTTGTTGATTTCTTATTACGAAATTGCCTTTCATGTTATAAGAATTGCTTTTTTGAGAGGAGTCATTAGGGAATTCTAAAACTCAGCTGTTAACATTTTAAAAACATGCCTTAGGAAAAGCTACATAAAGCTTTGGGTTTTTTCATAAAAATTTAGAATTAAAAAACTCAAATTATGAAGCATTTCTTCAACTTTTTCTTGGACTTAAAAAAAAGAGAGATACTGAAATAATTCAGTCATGTAGACTTTGAACTCATCCAGGAACTCGTAAGAAGTGTTAATATATAAATGATTGTAGCATTACTTCTCTGGTAATTAGAAAAATAAGAAAATTAGACTAATTTTCATGTAATATTATAAGGTATATTTCTGATTAAGTGTATTTGGGTTTTTTTTTTTTTGCTGTTTGTCAGGCTTTATTTTTTATATACTAGTGTGTAAGCATTAATGACATTTAGAGTGCTGATTTTATTCTGGAAGATAAAATGGTTCTTAGTTTTTCCATATGGAGTGACAACACATTTGAAGGCTAATCATTTAAATATAATTTAAAAATGGTACATTTTTTATATTTGAGCATACATCCTTAACTATCACTTGTTTATTTCACCAGTCCAAACCTTACTTACTTAGCTCTAGATTCATATATCCAACTGCTAATTTAGACGTGTGCAACTGAGATGTTCCATAGGAACGTCAGCCTCAACCTGTCCAAACCTAAACTCATAATCTTCCAGCCCTCCTACTGTCTTCTCAATTTGAGGAAATGCCATTTGCATCTAGTGTGTTACTAGGTGGACACCTGGCTGTCATCTTCCATTCCTTTGTCTTCCTCAGTTTCCACTTCCCGTCAAGTACCAGGTCCAGTTGCTTTTATGTTCTAAGTATTTCTCCTCTACCTTTTCCTCCTCAGAGGCCTTTCTTAATTTGGGCCTGTATTTCTCTGTTGAAGTATTAGCGTGCTGTTTTATACATGTTTTCCTTAGCTCTAATCTCACCTCTGCTCATCAATTCCTCTCACACCCTTTCCAAAACAAATACTCTATTCTTTTCTAATTTTGAAAAATACACAGTTGTGATCTTTTCAATATGCTTTTTTTTTCCTCTTTAAAATCTTTTAATAGATCCTAAGTCATCAAAGAGCCATTAAAGCATGGGGTTCTAGTCTGTACAAAGCTCTTTGTGACCTGGCTCTAGCTTTTCTGGTCTCTTCTCTGACAGACATTCGTTTGTTCACTTAAAAGATTTTGGGGCACCTGGGTGGCTCATTTAGTTAAGCGTCTACCTTGGGCTCAGGTCATGATCTCAGGGCTCTGGGATAGAGCCCCATGTTGGGCTCCCCACTCAGCAGGGAATCTGTTTCTCCCTCTGCTCCTCCCCTCTGCTGCTGCTGCTCTCTCTCTCTCTCTCTCAAATAAATAAAAATCTTAAAAAAAAAAAATTTGAGCGTCTGCCGTCTGCTCTGTAGAGTGCTAGGTGAAAGAGTTTTATCAAGGAGATTAAATTCTAGAGGGGAACAGATGACAAGTGTATACTATTATCAGTTGGTAATAAGTGCTTTGAGCAACATAAGGCTGGGTAAGGAGTTAGGGAATAAATAGTAGGTTGCTGATGTGGGTGCTGGTGCCATTTATAGAGGGCTGTATGAGAAGGCCTCTGTTACCGTGACATCTGAGCAGAGACTTGAAGTATTCTAGGGAGTGAGAGTTTTAGATTTGTGAGAAGAGCAGGTGCTGAGGCCTTGCAGAGGGAGGATGCTGGAGAGGTTTAGAGAACAGGAAGAGGTTGGCTGGAGGCAGGTGAGAGCCGGGGTTAGGCCGGTGGAGGTGCCTTGCAGAGGCAGCAGGCCAGTATGAGGACTTTGACTTCTGAGCTCAAGGAGTTTGAGCCTACAGTGGGTCCTCTTCATGGACAGAGATGCATTCCTGTCTCCTACTTGAGGTTTCTGGAGTATGCTACCTCTCCTATCTTAAGCCTTTCCTTCGACCGGGAATAGTGCTGAGTTGTCCCTCCCCTGTGTTCCCTTAGGACTGTTGGTCTGTGTTGTTTGTCTCCTCTCCCTAAGCTGGGGTCCTAGATTTTTTTTTTTTTTTTAAGATTTTACTTATTTATTTGACAGAGAGAGAGAGATCACAAGTAGGCAGAGAGGTAGGCAGAGAGAGAGGGGGATGCAGGCTCCCCACTGAGCAGAGAGCCCGATGCAGGGCTCGATCCCAGGACCCTGAGATCAGGACCTGAGCCGAAGGCAGAGGCCCCAACCCACTGAGCCACCCAGGCGCCCCTAGATTTTTTTTTTAAACTTCTGAATTCTTATTTCATTGAATTAATGTCCGTCGAATTTTAGAATTGCTGAAAAGGGGTAATTATTACAAACTGGGGAAGAGATAACAGTACTGCGTATTGACTGCTACCTCACGTGAATGTGGATTCTGTTTTGCTGATCACTGTGCATTTAGTGCCCAAGCAGTGAGCCGTGCATAATAAGCGTTCAGTAAATAATTGGTGAGTGATCAAGTGAACATCCATGTGCCAGCCTCTGCTTGCTCTTTAATTCCGTTTTCCTGAAACTCATGGGCAAGCTTTCCCTAAATCTCTTAACATCTTTCCCTGCTGCCTTATCCTTTCTCTAATCACAAGCTCAAGAAATGCCAATACTTCGGAAATTCTTTCATTCATTCATTATAAATGAATGTAAATGTAACAAATAAATGTAGATAATTTCGCTCCAGGCCAAATAGATGGGGGTTATTGCACAATTTTTGGCTTATTTGCACTTCGGTTTTCCTTTCTTTGGTGGGAATTTTTTTTTTTATGATTTTATTTATTTATTTGACAGAGAGAGAGAGATCACAAGTAGGCAGAGAGGCAGGCAGAGAGAGGGGGAAGCAGGCTCCCTGCTGAGCAGAGAGCCCGATGCGGGGCTCTGTCCCAGAACCCTGAGATCATGACCTGAGCTGAAGGCAGAGGCTTTAACCAACTGAGCCACCCAGGCACCCCCATTGATGGGAATTTTTTTGAGGTTATTTTATTACTGGGCCCTTGAATCTTTAATAAACAAAACACAGATAGGTCTAGAATATCACTTCTGTAAACAACTCAAGCAGGAGCAGAGTGTGAAAAGTCTAGTACCAGAAATAAAATCCACAATATTTCTTAGCGTGTTTCATTTGGCTCAACAGTTAGAGTTGGTTCATTTATCTCACTATGCTGGTGCAGGTCGGCGGGCTTATTGTGCTCTCCACTGAGTCTGTAGAATGGGCCACTCCAGCAGGGACTCTTCAGCCCCACGACATCGAGGTATCATCTTAAGCCTGGAAATCTTACCAGTAACTCTTGAGTCCCTCAGTCCTTACATCTCAGGCTTCCACATTCCATTCTGCCTCTGCCATAATACCTGCATGTCTTTGTTTGGTTTTTGTTTTTTAAGATTTTATTTCTTAGAGAGAGAGAGCAAGAGAGAGAAGCAGCAGAAGGAGGAGGGGTAGAGGGAGTGGGAGAGGCAGACTCCCCACTGAGCAGGTAGCCAGATGTGGGGTTCTATCCTGGGAATCATGGATCATGACCTGAGCTGAAGGCAGATGCTTAACTGACTCAGCCACCCAGGTATCCCGAGGCAAAGCATTTAAAATAACATGTTAGCGATAGGAATTTTCTTCCATTTTTGTTTAACTAAAAATCATTGCGTGGAGTAGGCTGTCTTATGTATAATCATAAATATTGGATTATTGATCTTTAGTAGTGTTGCAGTCCGTTGTGATAAACCTAGTGTGATAGGCCTTTAGTTTTTTAGTATGTGAAATACTTTATATATCTTAGTCCACTTAATGTGGGTACTATTTTTATTTTGACCAAAAAAATGGTAATTTCGCTATGTGCTGTTTTGTTTTGGGTTTGAGTTTTTTTGTTGTTGTTTCCGTTTTAATGGTTATGCGTGAGTAAGGCCTTCGTTTTATTTCTCCAATAGACTGGTCTTACTGGTAAATGTGTACATTGGTTTTCTTATGTCAAGGACAATCGTTAGTGACTTAGGCTTCAGTTTTCTCCCACAAATTAAAAAAAAATTGTCACCAGCTTCTATTTGTGTATAGTATATTAGTGTTTGACTTGGGACAATAGTAATGCATTTAGTTATTTTAAGTACAATGTATCATTGCGCTATTCCGCAGAAGAGCACCCAGGGGGTCAGGTGCTGCGGTACCCAAGCATGCCTGAGATTCGCGGGTGCGCCGGGACAGCCCTTTATTTTTGTTATGCTAGCCCAGTAGCAGACACTGTTAGGCCTTAGGAAGACAGAATCTTAGGTGGTAATGTCCTTATCCATTTCACTGAAGTTACAAGCTTAGATTAGTAACTGTAAGTCAGCTACATTCATGTGAAGCTATAGTGGGTTTAAAGTATGGTACTTGTATTTTGGAGTCTAGAAGACTACTGGGAGAGAATTTTTTTTTTCCTAATAAACTAATTACAGTTATTTGATTCTTTTGTGTATGGCCTAATCCCTTTAAAGTATTCTTTATTGCTACTTCTGAAAGATAAGTGCCTATTTATAATGGCCCTTCAGAGTCCCAGAAATTAAGGGATTTGCATTCTTGTACTTCCTCTGCCAGTACAGAGTGATAGTTGAGTTCTGACACTCGTTCTGTTTGCTTTCCTCAGTCCTTGAGCCCTTGGTACCTATGTTGTGGGAGGGATTCTGTTACAGGCTACTCTCTGACATGAATAAAAGGTATGTCATCAACACTTGATGAATTTGCCCTTTTTAAAAAAAAAAAATTATTTAAATAGATACACGCTGCGGGGAGGGGTAGAGGGAGAGTCCCAAGCAGACTCTGCTGAGTGCGGTGCCTATGCCGAGCTCAATCCCACAACCCCAAGATCACGACCTGAGACAAAACCACAAGTCCGACACTTAACCACTTGCACCACCCAGGTGCCCCAAGTTTGCTGCATTTTAAAGTATCAGTTCCAGCTTCCTTTTCCTGTAGTTTCTTCCTAGCTCGTTTCCCTCTTCTCCAGCCAGTATGGACTTAAAGAGGCCAATTAATTTAATATTAGCCTAAGAAAAGCAACTGATACATAGCCATTGTATTTATTGAAGTACAGTTGACATACTGTTATACTTAGCCATCATTTGATATTAAACACTCATGCCAAAATTGTATTAGCTTTTTCTTCAGGGGGACAACTGATTTGTTTATGTCTGCATAGAACCTTGTAGGTTTATTGCCTTGCTCTAAGTAAAGCATCCACACACATAAATTTTACTTTATAATTTAGGAGGTGGTTAATTATTTTATATAGAACTCAACACTTTATGTGTCATCATTACGCAGGGCCGATACTAATCTTCTCTGTATCATTCCAATTTTAGTATACGTGCCGCTGAAGCGAGCTATAGGACTCAACACTTTAAGAGGAATCCCACAAGTGGGGCACCTGACTGGCTTAGTCAGTGGAGCATGTGGCTCTTGATCTTGGGGTTGTGAGTTCGAGTTCCAAGTTGGTTGTAGAGATTAATTAAAATAAAATACAATCTTTAAAAAAAATCCCACAAGTATTGTCTCAAAATATCCAGATCTCTTTGTACATTTTAACTGTTTGAATTTAGACAAGCAATTTATATATTTCTTTTAAACTTTCTAACATTTATTCAAATTGAATCACCTTACTGATATATATTAAAATTTTTTTTAAGATTTTATTTATTTAACAGAGAGAGATCACAAGTAGACAGAGAGAGAGAAGGGGGAAGCAGGCTCCCACTGAGCAGAGAGCCGGATGTGGGGCTTGATCCCAGGACCCTGAGATCATGACCTGAGCTGAAGGCAGAGGCTTTAACCCACTGAGCCACCCAGACACCCCTACGTTTTTTTTAAAAGATTTTATTTATTTGTCAGAGAGAGAGAGCATGCGCTCAAGCACAACCAGAGAGAGAAGCAGGCTTCCTGCTGAGCAAGGAGCCTGGTAGGGGACTCAATCCCAGGACCCTTGGATCATGAGCTGAGCCAAAGGCAGATGCTTAACTGACTGAGCGACACAGGCGTCCCTGTATTTTAATTTTGAAATAATTATAAACATATAGGAAGTTGCAAGAATCGTAGAATTCATGTACCCTTCACCCATCGCCCTTTACCCGGTGATAACATTTTGCATGACTATAGTATAATACTGATTTGTATGTATTTTATTGCTCATTTTGAAAATGTTGACTAATACAAGAATGTTGATATTTTTGTTCCCCTCAGGGTGAAGAGGTTAGTATATATAAATTCAGATTCTATGCTTATTTCCATAGGTACCAGGCAAAGATATGTATTTCTTCCATGCATTTGCTGTAAAAAGGGTGACGAGTAACTAGGCAAATGGCTGATTATTTTTTACTGGGTAGTTCATTCACATCCCTGGATCTGGTCATGTGAAATTTCAATTACATGGCATTCTTCTTAATTCTGCTTTGCTAGACTTCTTTATTTAATCACTAGTATATTTGCTTACTGGGAACTTTCATTCTTAACATGTAACAGAATATAAAGAAAGAAATATTGGACAGTTAGTCAAGAGATATTTATTAAATACCTTCTATTACTGTACTGAATATAAAGGAGATTTTGGAAAAGCAGAAGGGGTATTTATAGTGCAGATGAATAAACAGCTGTAGAACATTACCACATATTGTATAATGTATTTCAGCAAGTTTTATTCTCTAAACACATACACATAGGGACATAATTGGCCTTCAGTAAGCATTTGTTGAGTAAATGAATGTACTTAGGTAATAAGCATGTTGTCACAAAATTATGTAAGTCTTAAGAAAATAAATGTTTACTGTCACTCTTAGGAATTCTAAAACTATTCATTATTGACTGAAAGAATGATAATACATGTTGTATTACGTTTCTTTATTCTCTTTGCCCTAGAAATCCTTTGGTAAGTTCATAATCTGTTTTCCTTGATAAAAGCCTGGGTCTCTGTGACTCTAAAGCCCAAGTATTTTCCCCTTGGCACATTGCTCATTAAAACACAGTATTAGGTGATAAATGCCATATTTAAGTAAACAAGTATCCAATAACAATAAACTCCCTATCAGTTATTTTTAGAAAAATCATTGTGTATTGATTGCCTAATTATTTTATGTAGCTTGACTTATTTCTGTAATGACTAGTGACCAAATTAGGTTAAGTATAAGGGATGAAAACCTAGTTCTTATTTCTCAAAATGATGATATACTGTAAATAGACTCTCAAAGATGCTAAAAATGTATATTAAAAATTCTATAATTTCTTTCCTAAATATTTATTAAATGTTTTATAGTATGCTGTGTGGGTGCTATGGGAGCTATAAGGATGTCTAAGATGTGGCTAGTTCTCTCAATGCCTCTATAATACCGTGAAGATAAGGTAGGCTCAGAAGTAATGAATAGTATGTCATTAGTCTGTAAGGTACAGAATTCTGTGGCTGCTTACTAAGTAGAAAGATTCCTTTTAGTTGAGATGATTAGGGGAACCTTAAGATGATGTTTGATCTGAATATCAGGGATCAGGGAGATTGATAGAATTTCGTTGGTGGAAACTGTGAAATTATGTCAGAATCAGAAAATTATAAAGTCAATTGATTTTACTATCAATCAGGTGAGTTTTCTTGGAAAAAATTAGTCTGATTTTAATATTTAAAGAATGAAGATAAAGATCAGGAATAAAGTAAAAATTTAGAAAAAAACTATTTTTAACATGAAAACCTTACTTTTGCTCCTGAAGCGTTTTGCAGCTAGGTTACCCTGAAAATTGTACTAAATATGATTTTCCTAGCCTGTATTCTTTTTAAACTAATTCGATCTGTCAGATTAATGACCAGTGTGCTTTATACATTTCATCTTAGTTTGATAACTCCAGAAATAGATGAGTTATCTCTTTGGTGAAAATGAAAACTGTTTTATTGCTGTTCTGTTCTTTCTGAGATTCCAGTGTTTAAAGTATTTCTATTTTCTCTGAGTGAAATAGCATTGAAAAAATTATCTTGATGGGGCATCTGGGTGACTTGGTTGAGCATCCCACTCTTGATTTTGGCTCAGGTAATGATCTCAGGGTCGTGGGATTGAGCCCCACATCTGGCTTTGCACTCAGTCGGCTTGAGATTCTCTCTCTCTCCCGCTGCCCCTCCCTCCCAAATAAACAAACAAATAAATAAAATCTTAAAAAAATTATCTTGAAATTCTGAAGTTATTCTGAGAGGTAGCCCTTGGTGACAGCTTAAAGAGGCTAGAGGGAGAAGGAAACAGGACAATGCGTGTGAATGGCGACACTGTAGGGGAGTTCTCTGTAGAAGGGAATTGTCTTACCTCAGGTCATTCAGTGTAGCTGATGCCATGCTGGACCTAGTTAGACCTGAGCATTTCTGAAAGCCAGTTTCTTGGTCAAACCTATATAAAGAGAAAAAAAACGCCAAAAATCCTATATAAAGAGCAGAAAATCTTTTGAGTTTGCTTTAGTTATGTAATAAATATTAGTGGAAAATGGTGTCAACACGTTCATTTGTGTTCTCCACCTCCTTTTCCACAGAGACCTAGATTTAAATCTGAGTCACCAGAGTAAATAAGTTCAGTGATTACCAGCTCGTGTTAGATTGCATAACCTAACAACCCACATGGGTTGGCATAGGTGTTTCTGTTTTCCCGAGGGTGTGGGGAAGCCAGACAGGACATGGCAGCTGTCGAAAGGCATGGAGGCTCCCATTACCATGGGGCATGTACTTGTGTGTTAGGGGCCTGGCAGGAGAAATATGTGCTGAATAGCCTTTCCAAGATGACGATATTTAATGCTAGTGATCTGTAGGCATAGCTTGGAGAAGAGTATTGTATCTTTCTTAGAAAGCTTATTCTTTTTCTTCTTTATGAATTTACATGCACTTTGAATGTTCTCAGCCTGACTAATACATTCATCAAAAATGAGCCATTTTTTGACTGTTGCTTGCCAGTGTTGAAAGATCTTTATAAGGATCCTCACATTCTGGGTTTTCTTCTTACTCTGCTTGTTGACACCTACTTTAAGCATAGATTTTAATAGTTGCTTTGCATATTCTGATGTCAAAGCATCATTCCAGTCCAGTCGAGATTGTTTAGCAAGTGCTATTTTAATGGAAGAAGACCAGTTGCATTCCAGTACCTAATTGTTGTTTTGGTGTTATATTTAATATCTGGCATGCTTATATCTATTCGTCACATCTGCATGTGCCTTTTTCAGTTTTATTAAAGCTTAGAAATGCTCTTATATAGCATGCTAATTTTGGCATTTTGAAAATTTTTCTCATATCCTGGGTAGTAGAGTTAAGTACTACACACAAGTTTTGAGTTTGGTCTCATTTCATCATCTGTTATCATTAAAGGGTCAATAAAATCATCCTATTTTTACAAAAAAAAATTTTAAAGATGGCAAAGTAAAGAACTCTTAGTAAAGAATCCTCTGGCTTATTGGAGTTATAGGCAAAACTAAATTACATTCTTATTTCCCTATCACATAATCTGTTTTCTTCATGAGAATTCAACTCATTATCAGATGTCTGCGAGACGCAATTTAGAAGATACATTAGCCAGTAACTCATTCCCAGATCCCTGTAATAAAGTGGATTTTTGAAAGATAAATATTAAGCATGTGTTACACTAAGGAAAGGGTTATAGTAATATAAAATTGGAATAAAGGAAAATAATTGCCTGGTGAAAGAGTAAGAGCCAGTGAAACTAATCCATGACGTGGGATGCATTTTGCCTTGTGCTTATTGAGGTCAATAGGGAGTTGTTTTGGGGAAGGGACTTGGAACTTGCATCACACTTGGTTTTGTTAGAGTGAAGCCCTCCCTGGAAGTTGTCTATCTAGAGTGACGGTATTGCATCTAAGCTGAATACATTTGCTACTCCTTAACTAGCCATCTGAATCCTTTATTGTTCTTTTTTCATTCAACAAGAGTTTATTAACTGTCTACTTTCTGTGGTGAAAATGTTAAGATAATAAAATACTATTTCTCGTTTCAAAGAGCTAGTAAACTACTTTAGCTTATGAACAGATAATTATTAAATATTGTGGTAATGACATGTGTGTTGAGGTTACATTGGCTTTCCTCCCTAGCCATAGTATTTGGGGTTCCTTTTTTATTCATTACACTTTTTCTTACTGTAGCTCTCTTGGTTTTTAAGGGACCTAAGGTAAGTATACACACCTTTTTCCTTGAATTTTGGGCTACTTTGCAGTTTTCCCTTATACCGGTAATGATCTCATTAGTGCCTTGATCTTTAGTTAGGAATCGAGGTAGAGAAAGCCAGGGAAGGGAACAACTTTAATGAAGGTGTAGTATTCAAGTATTCAGTGAAGGTGAAGTATAATGAAGGTGGAGAAAGTGATGGGAATTCCATTTTAGATACTAAATGGGATTAGAAGCTTAATTAAGTGTTCAGCATTGATCAAAAGAGATACTAATTGGGGTGCCTGGATGGCTCAGTTGGTAGAGCATGCAGCCCTTGATCTTGGGGTTGTAAGTTTGAGCCTCACATTGGGTGGAGAGATTCCTTAAAAAAAATAAGATCCTAAAAAAAGATACTAATTTATATGACTAGATATATACACTGTTTTACTGCTTTCATTACCTTATCAATTTTGTGTAAAGAAATTACTGCTAGGGGGTGTCTGGGTGGCTCAGTGGGTTAAAGCCTCTGCCTTCGGCTCAGGTCATAATCTCAGAGTCCTGGGATCAAGCCCCACATTGGGCTCTCTGCTCAGCGGGGAGCCTGCTTCCTCTCCACCCCCCACCCCCGCCTGCCTCTCTGCCTACTTGTGATCTCTCTCTCTCTGTCAAATAAATGGATGAAATCTTAAAAAAATAAAATTAAAAAATCACTGCTAGAACTCTTGGGACTGAAATGGTCATTTCTATATGCTATAATAGACTATATTTAGAAAATGTAATGTAGTCTTTTCTTCTCTACTTTAGAAAATTATAATCTAGTGATTAAAAAAACTTGGGGGCATGTAAATATCCGGAAATGGTATTATGTTATTTTAATATTACTGTACTACCAAGTTGACAATCCATACCATTTAGAAAATATTTTTTTCTTTCATTTATTTGCTTAATTGCTTTGTTTCTAAATTCTTTAAGTTTGCTTACTTGTACCATATCTCAAGATATGATAGTTTTGTTGTATTCATGATGATAGAGCATGGCCAAGTTTTAGACTAGGGTAGGGGTTACTATTATACAGGACAGAGTAGGAGTCCGCACTTAGCAGTGCTGCCTGTTAGAGCCAGTCTCGTCCACACTACAGGTGTGGAGGAAAGGTCTCTTTCGTAGGCCATGTCACGAGAACAGACCTTTTGTTACTGCGAATTCAAGGTGAAGAAGTACATGGAATCTTGGAGAAAGAGTGTGTGTGTGTGTGTGTGTGTGTGTGTGTGTGTGTGCGTGTGTGTGTGTAAATGAATAAAATACCTATAGATACACATATATGAGTGGCCGTTAGAGAATTCTGTTCATGGGTAGTGGGCTCAAGATCATGGCCTGGTTTCTGTCCTTGGAATTGGGACTGGTAATCAAAAGTAGGTGTCCCAGTCCTAGGAAGAGACAACATGGGGACCAGACTAGGAATCTCCACAAGTGTCAAAACAGAAGCCTAGTTAAAATAACTGAGGTATCAACAGCGCTAGAACAACAGAAATGCAAAGAGTGGGACAGAGTGTGTATTGGAACAAACCAGGAACCCTCCTCTAATCTGGGGTGTGAGGTTTGGGTGAATTAGCGTTGATGACAACTTGATCCAGAATCGAAGACTGGGACTGAAACTGCTTATGCCTCTCCTGCCACAAGTCCATGTTGGTGATCTAGGATTTAAGTGACGGAGAAGCAAGGCACATAGAGAGCAGAATTAGCCTGGGTTTGACATTTTTATACTAAGTATCTTTTAAGGAAGAAATTCATTTCCGCTGTTAATCAGTAATCATTTAGTTTGCTTTATTGGCACTGGTAAGGTGTCACGAGTTGCAAAGAACTGCTGATGTCTCATAGTAAAGTCTTAACAGGGAACTGCTGCTGAGATGAACAAACTGAAGCATTGGAGTAAGTACACTTTCTTTGCAAAATAAGAGGATATGAAAAAGCATGGTAGGCATGAGGGTTCTAATGTCATGATTCTGAAGGCAAAAGTACAACATGACAGGAGTTGAGTTCTTGAGCAGGGTGAGAGGAAGCAAGGAAAATGTATGATTATGACAATTTGGTGTTAAGTGAGAACCTTCCATACTTTTTTCACTTCCTAGAAGTCCTGTTGGCATGTTTTGGGTTGCAATCAGCTGATACTCATTAACTTAAGGGGGGGAAACAAAATCCATTTTTGGAACCCATACTGGACAGTGAATGATGAATTGAACAAGTGGGTCTTGAATAGAAGAAACCAGAGGAGCTCTGGGGATCTCATCAGCAGATTTTATACCTTCTTTCTAGACCCCTGCCATTGATGTGACTTCACATTAAAGATTTAGCCTCTCTGCCTTGCCTTTTCAGTTTTTACATTCTAATTAGAAGGGATTAGATTACCCTATTCAGACCAGCTGTCTGTCTCCCAAAGCTAGGGGACCGGGATTATGATATATAGTCATAGCCCCGGAGTCTACTTGTATACTGGTGGCCATCCCCACCCCCGGAAAGGACTATCAAATAACTAGAATATCTCAGCCTTTAGTAGTTTAACCACCTCTTTTCCCTTCCCTTCTCTTCTCTCCCCCTCACTTCCCTCCCCACTTATGTAAATGTAGAGATAACCCTGTTATCTCATCTGTTGAGGCAATGTTTCTAGTGGGAGAAAATCTCAACACAAGCTGAGGTACCATATCCAGAGGCAGGGCCATAGGGCACTGGTTCTAGTGTTATGCTGCCCCTGGTTGCATTGTGATTCTTGATATTTTACAACTTAAATTTAATTCCCGCTAACTTGCCATTGGGGGAAAGGAAAAGGAGAAAAAAAGAAAAGGTGTTTAAAGGGAAAGATGGGCATACTTATTCGCACCGGTGACTAGTAAGGAAATCAGCAGTGGCTTCAATCTTTAGTTTTGGATCAGTGCACACACCCTAATCTGTTTCACTTCAGGTTTCATACCTTCTGCTAGTATCTTGGCTTATCAGAGTTCTGTTCCTAACAAGCTGACTCTCATTCTTGAAAGAGTCTGAGCCCCTCATAGTTCCAACTGCATGGAATTGGGAGAGTCTTCTACCAGCCTTACCATGTGCACTGTGAGAATGTACTCCAGGAGATTCCCCTGAGTTCTTCTCATGGTCTTCCTAGCTCCCAGAGTTAAGAGTAGCAACCTCACTTCCCCTTGATAGCCAGGGATAGTCACCCCCAACCAATTCTGTAGCCTCTATTTTTGTTCTTGTTTTTTTTGCTGTCCTGAGGAAATCGAACTGAACATGATAAGCTCAGCTTTCAATAGAGTGAAACAGTTATTTTGTTTCCTGGCATAAGAACTTCTTCCTTGGGTACTAAAACTTCTAGAT
>CM052800.1:60867760-60924674 GCA_028533885.1 Nasua narica | reverse complement strand
CCTGGTTGTGGTGGTTTTCATGAACTCACTGATTAAGGACTAGGCTGGCTGCAAGAGGAGTTAGGACCTGATCTCTGATGTGGGTCATCTATTCACTGATCATTAAGAGGCTTTATATTTTGATTTGTTTGCTTTGGCAGTGCCAGGATTCTGGTGAGGAATTGTTATTAGGCTGTGGCCCTATTGTGAAGGTTCACTCGAATAGCCATTCCTTAAATCTCCCCATGATTTTTCTTCTGATCTTTTCCTTCAAGGCCATTGATCATGGCACAGAAAAGGGAAGGATTGTAGTCTCTCTAGCCACTTCAAGAAGTGCCTACTACAGAAGTAATAATCTATTCTGTAAGTTCTCAAAACTTTATTATATATTCTAAAAGTTTTCAAAAAATTGTTGGTCTTACTTGATTCAGATCTTTTCTCTTTGATTTCATGTTTTATAGTTTCTTAACCATAAAGGCCTCACTTCAAAATGTCTTCTAATTTTCTTTTATAGAATGCTAAAATGCCGTATAGCCTGTGTTTGAAGGCATGTATGTATGTACATATATATATGTGTGTACGTATATGTTCATTTGAGCATAGGAAATGTTCTAAAAGTGCCTACCAGACTGCTATGATTCTCTTTGGAGCATGGGTTGGGGGAAGAGAAGACTAGATATCGTGGTGGAGAGCAACTTTAATGTTTTACTTCAAAAAATGTGTTCTGCTTGACATTTCATATTCTACTGAGCATGCACTTTCATTAATATGAAAAATGCCAGCATATGACTTTTCTTATATTTAAAGTTAGGAGAGAGAATTTCAGGATGATTAAGGAGTAATAAGCACTACTTATATATAAAGCTACCTGTGTTATCAACAAAAGCATAGTGGTTTTTATTTTTTTTTAGCCTATGTATTTGACAGTCAGCTGCTTATTGAAAGCCATCATATAAGTTAGTTTTTCATGAATTTACACTAAAGTTGAGTTTCTTTGCTTTTCTCATAAAGTTTTCATTTAAAACAGTAACAAAAAGTATTATATATCCTAATCTGAAATGTCTATAATTCAGAGGTCAAATTGCAAAAAGGAGTTGCAGGAGGGAGGCTTTCAACATATTATTCTCCCTTCCTAAATTTAGGTTTCATGTCAGGCATCCGATAGGGATCCAATGCTATGAAGGGCTCTAAAGTAGAAGTAAAAGGATGTATTTTCCAGTTTTAAGTATGGTGTCCTGATTGTATCATGTTAAGACTCTTCAGTAGTTGGTGATGATTTTCTCACCTCTCAAAGAGCAGTCTGTTATTATTTTTTAAAAAACAACCTATTCCTTTAAGTACATACATAGAGAAAAGTGAACAAATTGTAAGTAAATATTCTATAAATGAACATTTAAATATACTATTTTAAAAAATGAAAAGGCTAGCCATAGGCTGGGAAAAATATTTGCAAAACGTATATGTGGCAGAGGATTTGAACCAAAATATTTTAAGAACTGTCACTATTTGATAATAAAAGAACCCTGTCAAAAAATAGACAAAGAATTTGCACCAAAGATAAATGAATGGCCAATACATCCCACATAAAAAGATACAAGTATGTGGAAAGATGCTCAACATCTCTAGTCATCAAGGAAATGCAAATTTAAGCCATAGAGTGATACTATTACACACCCACTAGCATGGCTAGGAATAACGTTGGACAGTGTTAAAATTGGTGAAGATGTCGAGCAACTAGAAGTTTCCTTTCATACATTACTGGTGAAGTGATATTGCCACTTTAGCAATTTCTTATAAAGTTAAACATTTTCTCTATGAACTATGAAGTTCATTCCTGGGTATATATGCAAGAGAAATGAAAACATTATCTCCACAAAAAAAAGCTAATGTTCACATCATTATTCAAAATAGTTCTAATTTAATTTTAATGAATAACAATATTGAACATCCTTTCATGTGTTTCTTTGCTCTATCTACATCTGTCTTCTTAAGTAGTGATATCTTTAGCTCTTTTTAAAATTAGGTTGTTTATTTTATTGTTGAGTCATAAGAGTGTTTTGTATATTTTGGATATAATTGTCTTTTTTGTGGTATATGTTTTATAAATTCTCCTGGTTTAGGAATTATTTCTTTTTTTTTAATACTTTTTGTTTTTTATGTTATTATTATTTATTTTTTAAGTAAACTCTACTCCAATATGGGGCTTGAGCTCAAAACCCTGAGATCAAGAGTTGTGTGCTCTACCAGCTGAGCCAGACAGGCCTGTTGGGTTTGTTTCATTTTTAAAACACTGTCTTTTTGGAATTTAAGGAACAAAACATTGGACCATAGGGTAAGAGAGGGAAGTTGAAATCAGAGAGGGAGATAAACCCTAAGAGACTCTTTAAAATTTTTCATTTTTATAGATTTTTATTTGTTTATTTGAGATAGTGTGAGAGAGAGCTAGCATGAGCTGGGGGGCAGGGCAGAGGGAGAGGGTGAAGCAGACTCCCCTCTAAGCAGAGAGCCAGATGTGGGGCTCTATCCCAGGAGTCTGGGATCATGACCCAAGCCAAAGGCAGATGCTCAACCAACTGAGCTGCCCAGGAGCCCTGTGAGAGACTCTAAACTATAGGAAACAAACTGAGGGTTGCTGGAAGGGAGGGGAGGGGGGTATGGGGTAACTGGGAGATGGACAGTATGGAAGGCACATGATGTCATGAGCACTGGGTGTTATATAAGACCAATGGGTTACTGCCTCTATCTGAAACTAATAATACACTATATATATTAATTGAATTTAAATGAAAAAAATAAAATAAATTCTCAATAGAGATAGAACTTCAGGAAAAACATAAGTCATCTTGCTGAAAAGTAAATATTTGTGGGTCCAGAAGCATGTAAGATTGGGGGACCCTAATTAGGAAAAAGAATATAAAATTATGATTATAAAATTAGGTACAGGGGCGCCTGGGTGGCTCAGTGGGTTAAAACCTCTGCCTTCAGCTCAGGTCTTGATCTCATGGGCTCTCTGCTTAGTGGGGAGCCTGCTTCCCCCTCTCTCTGCCTGCCTCTCTGCCTACTTGTGATCTCTCTCTGTGTGTCAAATGAATGAGTAAAATCTTTAAAAAAATAAAATAAAATTAGGTACGAAAGTTAACATTTGCTATGGACCTTGGGTGATAATGATGTGTCACTGTAGGTTCCTCAGTTGTAACAAAGGTACCATTTGATGGGGGGGATGTCGATAATGAGAGAGGCTATGCATGAGTGAGGGCAGAAATTATTTGAGAAATCTCAGTACCTTCCATTCCATTGTGTTGTAACCTAAATCGGCTCTAAAAAAAAAATAATAATAATAATAAAAACCCTGTCTTTTGAAGAGAGAAGTTAATTTTGATGAAATCCATTTTGTCAGTGTTTCTTTTTATGGTTTGTGCTTTATATCTTATCAGAGAATTCGATCAGAGAATCCTATCAGAGAATTCTTCCTAACCCAAAGTCAATATTATTTTGTACTGTTTCCTTCTAGAAGTTTTATAGTTTAGGCTTTACATTTAGGTTTATGATTAATTTTGAGTTAAATTTTGTAAATGTTGTGGTGTGTGGGCTGGTTGAGATTCTTTTGCTTTGGTTTTTGCGTGTGGATGTCCATTTGTTCTTGCACCATTTGGTGAAACCGAATTCCTTGACATCTTTGTCAAAAATCAGTTGACCACATATGTGTGTGTCTGTTGCTGGAATCTCTCTTCTTTTCCATTGATCTAGGTATCTACCTGTCACGAGTACCACACTATCTTGATTACTATAGCTTTTGAGTGAGCCTTGAAATCCAGGAATATGAGTACTCCTTTTTGTTTGTTTGTTTTGAAATTGTTTTGGCTATTCTAGTTTCTTTGATTTTTTTGGTGTAAATTTGAGAATCATCCTGTCAGTTTCCAAAAAAAAAATACAAAAAAAAAACAACTAGAATTTTGATTGGGATTGCATTAAATCTGTAGATAAATTTGGAGAGAAGCGATAACTATGTTGAGTCTCCAAATCCATGAACATACTATATTGGTCATCTTTGATTTATCTCATCAATGTTTTGAAGTTTTCAGAATACATACCTTGCACATAGTTTGTTAGATTTATCTGTAAGCATTTTTTATGTTTCTTGGTTGCTATTGTAAACACACATACACAGTTTGTTATCTTGTGTTTTGGAAAAAGAGTGAGGGATAAAATATACTTATGTCTGCTAATCTTTGCAAAAGGTAGAGGTGGTGGGAGGTGATGAGACCAAAGGTTTGTGGGTGGAAATGACACTTCTCAAAGTGTATATCTTTTTATATATTGACTTTTCAGACTTCTCAAAGCAAAACATGTTATTTTCCATATTTAAGATAGGGATGGGGAAAATTTGAAACTACTAAAATGAACCTGACTGTATCTTTTTTTTTTTTTTTTTTAAAGATTTTACTTATTTATTTGTCAGAGAGAGAGACATCACAAGAAGGCAAAGAGGCGGGCAGAGGGAGAGGGGGTAGCAGGCTCCCCGTGGAGCAGGGAGCCCAATGTGGGACTCGATCCCAGGACCCTGAGATCATGACCTGAACTGAAGGCAGAGGTTTAACCCACTGAACCACCCAGGCGCCCCCACCTGACTGTATGTTAATTTAGTGCTATACCTACATTGAAAGGGAAGAAAGAGTTGAATCTAAGTGATTTATTAACAAATATTTGGCTATTTACCCTCAATTTGGGTGGAGGAAGAGGGAGGGATTTCAAACAAATCTTGAACTCTTTCTACTGGAGTTTATTTTTGAAGTGATAAGAAAAAAGCAACGCTGGGTCATTTTTAGGTGTATTATGCTTTGAGTAAATGTTTTGAGGTTGTTGGAGCCAGGACCTGAGGAAGGAGGGACATACAAATATGGAATGGGGAAAGACAAAAATGAATCCTGTGGGGATGGATTGGAATTGTGAATTCATTATTTTGAAACTAGTATATATATGTGTACTTGTGCCTACATGTACATATGTATATACATTTATGGACATGAATGTACACATACATTTGTATACACATGTGTATATATGCACATGTATTTCCTGGTAGCTCTGTCCAACAAAAAGGTTAAAAAGGAAAGAGCAGTGAGAACTTAATTATCAAAAATCTTGATCTCTATAATTATTATCAGCACAAAGGAACCAGAGATCCTTAGACAAATTGGCTGATTTCAGCCCCAGGCAGGATATATACCAGGTATCATTTTCCTTTTTTGTGTACTAGAAAATGTAAAAGAAAATACTTTTGGGAAAAAAAAAATGGGAGCATTTCACAAGAATCCTGTTGGGTTTCCTACTGGTCCTATCTAGATTAATTGTCAAATAAATATAATAATGAATTATGAACCAGTCAAAGTAATTCATTATTCATAGTAATAAACTGATAAATGAATAGCTAAGGGAGGTCTCTTGCTTACATTAGAATTTTGAGTTCTAGAATTGGCAGATTGTCAATTTGCAGACATAGTAAAGATAAGACAGGACAAGAAACATAACAAATTGGGGGTGGGGGAGATATGGACGAGGAGAAGTTTATTTCCATGATGTTAAAATGTCTCCCCACAGGCGACCTATTATTTTCAAGGTATACATTGGTGACAACACCAACATGGGGCAGATGGATACCGTGTGATTCCAGATAAGACATCCTGAGGGGACATATCATCTGTGTGGTAGTCTGGCCAAGACTGCATAACCCGAATCTAATCATGAAGAAACATTAGACTCACCCTGAGGAGCATTCTACTTAATAAAAAGGGGAGGGAGCTGTATTCTTCCAAAAAAAATCAATGTCATAAAAGACAAACGGTGTGGAAGTGTTCCCTATTAAAGGAGACGTAAGAAAATCACTACCTACCCCTGGACTGGATCCTATACTGGATGGGAGGGGGGAGTACTATAAAAGGACATTTTTGGACCAGTTGAAAAAATTGGGGATGTGGATACCAGGGTTTATAATATTGTAATACTGTTCAAATTACTGAAAACATTGTACTATGGTTATAAAAGAGAGTATCTCTATTCTTAGGAAATGCACATTGAGTCAGCAGTAAAGGGCCATGATGTATATAATTTATCCTCAGTTGGTTTAGAGAAAAAATACCGTGCATGTCTGTGTGAATGGAAAGAAAGTGTAAGAGCACGTGAGTGCAGATGATAAAACAAAGAGAATAATATATATTTTTTAAGATTTTATTTATTTATTTGACAGAGAGAAAGAGATCACAAGTAGGCAGAGAGAGAGGAGGAAGCAGGCTCCCTGCTGAGCAGAGAGCCCGATGCGGGGCTTGATCCCAGGAACCTGAGATCCTGACCTGAGCTGAAGGCAGAGGCTTTAACCCACTGAGCCACCCAGGTGCCCCACAAAGAGAATAATATTAACAATTGGCGACTTTAGGTATAATGGTGGTTTTGAATTCTTATATTTGTAGCTTTTCTGTAAGTCTGAAAATATTTCCAAACCAAATATTTAAAACATTTAAAAATATCTGCCCTTTATTTTTAGAGTTTCTTTATTTAAAAAGAGTGTAGCTCTTTGTCTGGAACCAGTTTGGAATGAACATTTTTATAATATTTTCCTGTGTGTTGGTGTTATATCTCTGCAAGCCAGCCATTGTTGAATATGACAGCAGTTCATGGAAAATAAATGTCACTGTGTAGACAGAGTCTAAAACCTAATTTGGGGAGGGGAACTATTTGCTATAGTGATTACTTTAAATTTCTAGAAGTATTAGTTGCAATGTCTACTGAAGTCTTCAGAGTTGTTTTCACTTAACTGTTGGAAAATTAGAATGGTCATTTTATATAAAAAATCTAACTGTTGCACCCAGAAAGATTGTAATTTTTAGCCTAAGAGTGTAATTATTTGTTCATTCAAAAAATGTTAATTGAATCCTCCCGAGTGCCTTTCGAGGCATTGAAGATATAGCACCAAACCAAACAAAGCTCTTGCCCTGTGGGAAGATATGTTTTTGTGGAGGATATAGACAAACAGGAATAGAAGTGAAATAAATGTAAGTAACATTGAAGAAAAATAAACCAGAGAGGTGATTAGGGATCCTGGGAGCAAAACTGTTATGGTTTTAAGTAGAGTACCCAGGAAAGACTTAGCCCCAGAGACATTTGGGCATAGATCAGAAGATAGGGCAAGAGTGAGGCATGCAGAGATAGTCATCTGGAAAAGCCTCTAGGCAGAGAGAACAGCAAATGTTAAGGCTCTGAGATAGGAATATGGTTAGCATGAATAAAGAATAGCAAGGAGGTCAGTAGGAAATGAGGTCAGAGGTAATAGGGGCCAAATTATGTAGGTTCTTATATGGTATTTTAAAGATTTCGGCATTTACTCTGCGATGAGAAGCCATTAGGGCACAGAAGTTACATTATATGAATTATGTAAGATTATCAGGATTACTCTGACTGCTTTGATGAGAAGAGACTGAAGTAGGGCAAGGGTAGAAGTTGGGAGGCCAGTTACTAAAATATGGAAAAAATCCAAGTGAGAGATGATGATTATTCTGGTCAAAGTCTCTAGGTGATGAGAAGTGGTTGGATTCTGGATGCATTTTGTAGACAGAGTCCGTATAGTTTGCTAAGGTGGAGAGAGGGTAAGAACTTCAGTGATGAGTGCGAAGAGGAGAAACAAGCAGTGGTGGTGAGGTGTGGCCAGTGAGGTAGAATGAAATCAAGGAAAACCGGGAGAGTCTTTGTTTTGGAAGCCAGGTCAAGAAGGTTTATCAGGGCTTGGTGAGTCATGGCAGTTGCTGCAGATAGATCAAGAAAGTTGAGAACTGACTGGCCTTTGGATTTAACTATGGCCTTTAAGTTCAATGGCATATTGGGAAGCAAAAGTCAAACTGGAATGTGTTCAATTTGAACTGAAAAATCTTGAAGACGGAGAGTACGGACAACTCTCTTGTGACTTTTTGTGAAAAGGGTATCAGAAAAATTGGCCTAGAGCAGTGTTTGTGTCAAAAGTTTGTTTTTATTGTTTGCTTTCTTATGATTAGAAATATATGTCTATACACTAATGGTGTATTTGCTTTATCTGGAGGAGGAAACTAGGAAATTAATGATACAGGAGAGAGAAGTGGGCCTTACAAGAGCAATGCCCTTGAAAGGTAAGGACATGATGTCTAGTATCAAAGTAGAAGAGCTAGACTTTGACTCAGAAAGTTCAAGCACAGTAGAAGGGTATAGATTTAGGTAAGTGGGTAAGTGTGGTTCTGGAAGTTCTCTTCTGATTGTTTATATAGGAATCAAAGCCAGCATGTAGAGTGATTCAGATTTTATGTGCCTTTTGATTTTTTTTTTCCTGTATGATGTGGCCTATCAGGTGATCCGTCAGGAGTACTGAAAAGGTATAGGAGGGCTATAGCCCTGCTTGATAAAATTTTTTCCAGACTTTCAGCTTTTTGTTACTCTTTAGTCTAACTGTCTGATTTGTATAGCACTTGGGTAGTGATTCCTAAAACACTTCTGGGGCTATCTCAATTTTTTTTTTTTTTTTTTACTGATATTCAAGCCAAGGAGTATGGTTTTAAGATCCTTAGAATTTTCATGTTAGATATAAGAAAATCAACTCTAGGCCAAGGAGGTACAGCTAATTGTCTAGCCAAGGTTGGAGTCAGGATCTCTGTCATCTTCTAATTCTATAATTTAATTTTGAAATTCAGTTTTTATACCTGTGTGCATCTTCATACATTCAAACTCACCCCTTTGACAATATGACTGACTCATTCTAAATCAGAGGCAATCAAAGCATGAAATAAAAACATGTAAAACATCAGGGTGGAAATAAGAACTCTGTCCAAAGTGTGACTTAAATTGTGATTTGTATAAAACTGCTACTTGAGATTATATTGCATGTTGCAATTAGAATGCATTGAAATCATGTCAATGCATTTGTCTTTGGCTGAATTTATATTAAAATTAAGGATTGTAAAACAGGATTATGTAATATTCTAGATTTCTGGTACTTTAAAACGTCTGTAAATTGCATTAATATACAAAAACATTTGGTCCTCTGTCTGGCCTCTTACTGTTCTGTTTCTGCTTCTTTATCTCAACACTTGCCTGTACCTGGTAGATCAAAATGGGTAAAACCAAATAATCATCCAAAATACTAAAATTTCTATGAAACAAAACAATGCTGCATACAGAATTAAGATCAGAATGTAAGTCTTTGGTGGCAAAGGGCTGTCTCACTCATCTTTCAATTCCATTAGTGCCATTCACAATTCAATGAGTCTTACACACGTCTCTGTGCCATCTCTTACTCCTTTGTAGGAACAAAAAACTGAGGAGGAAATGGCAAAATATGTGAATAGGCATTTCATAAAAGAGGAAGCATGAGTTAGCCAATAAATCTGAAGACATACTCAGTACCATTATTCAACAGTAAAAAGCAAAGTTCGACCACAATTCGGTGCCATTTTATACCCCAAAATTAAGTTAGCATTACGAGGTATTGGATGTGGCTCAATAAAACAGGTAGTTAAGTATGAACGAGTAGTTGCTGATGGGATTATAAATTGGGGAAAATAAAAATTGGCGTCATCATGAAAAATTGAATGTATGCATATTTCTCAACTCCTGGGCACAAATTTAAGAGAAACTTTGGCATACGGAGGAAAGGAGATGTGTATGAGAACTTTTATAACAGGAAAAAAAACCCTGGGGGTTAAATAAGATACTATTGTAAGGAAAATGGATAATTCAATTATGATATATTTATCATATATCTGCATATATATATCAGCATATATCATATATATGCAAAATTATTCTTCAGTGAAAAGGTGTGAACTACAACTAATGCAACAACATGGATGAATTTTTAAAACATACTATTGAATGAAAAAGTCAAACCCTAGAGGACAGGAGCTACTTAATATTGTTTCCACAGAATTCAAAAGCAAATAAAAAATGAAACACTATGTTGTTGAGGGATGTGTACGTATGTGATAAACTTTTTAAAAAAATATTTAAGATTTTATTAGAGCTAGAGAGAGCATATGCATGAACAAGGGGGAGCTGCAGGCAGAGGGAGGAGCAGACTCCCCACTGAGCAGGGAGCCTGATGTGGGGCTCAGTCCCTGGACCCTGGCATCATGACTTGAGCGAAGGCAGCCACTTAACCGACTGAGCCACCCAGGTGTCCCTGTCAGAACTTTTTTTTTTTTTCTTCAAGATTTTGTTTATTTGAGAGAGAGGGAGTCAGTGGGGAGGGGCAGAAGGGGCAGGAGAAAGAACCCAAAGCCAGTGGAACACATAGGTGGGTGCATGTCTGATCCCACTACTGCAAGAACATGACCAGAGCCGAAGCAGAGAGCCACTCAGGCACTCCCCTGTGATACACTTTTTAAAAAGCTAAGTAATGATAAACACAGAGATTGTATAGCAGTTACTGGAGACGAAGGAATGAGAGAGGTTGGGCATGGGAGGGGCGAGCAAGTCGGGAAAACTTGACCAGTAACTTCTATTTAGGTTCTTGAGTTGGGTGGTAGGTACCTGGGTGTTCTCTCTTTTTCTTAGAATTTTTTAAAGCATGTTACAAGTAACTGTTGTATGTAATAAGTTAAAAAGTAGGGAAGCCATATTCTGAAGTCATGGATTAGGAGACTTATCGTCACTTCTGCTTATTCCCTTACAGCCACTTGAAATCCTAATGTCACTCCGTTTTCCACTAGAGGTATCTTGTTTTAAAGTCTTTTATCTGATTTAGGCTGTCTGCCATCTGTCAAGTCACTCAGTAGCAACTTGTTGGATAAATAACTGCATGAATGATTTGGGAAAATAATTCAGGATTTTTCTTTAAAACTACCTAAGAGGTACATTTTGAAAAATACTTTCCCTTCCATTTCTAGCTGGTGAGATAGACAGTAAAACTAGGTCATTGTTATGTAGGCTTTTGAATGATATATATAACTGTATATATGAAGGCAATATTCCTTTCTTTTTTTTTTTTTTAAAGTAAAACTCTTGGGGGCACCTGGGTTGCTCAGTCAGTTAAGTGTGCATGTCTGTGCATGGCAGAGGGAGGAGCAGACTCCCCACTGAGCAGGGAGCCTGATGTGGGGCTCAGTCCCTGGACCCTGGCATCATGACTTGAGCGAAGGCAGCCACTTAACCGACTGAGCCACCCAGGTGTCCCTGTCAAAACTTTTTTTTTTTTTCTTCAAGATTTTGTTTATTTGAGAGAGAGAGAGAGTCAGTGGGGAGGGGCAGAAGGGGCAGGAGAAAGAACCCAAATTGAGCCAACCAGGCGCCCAGTAATTGATTAAGATCATAGAACTTGTTGAGTACAGAGGAAAGACCAGAACCTAGATCTCATAATTCATATGCTAGTGTTTTCATATTAAAATACTGAATGGTAAATAAAATAAACATTGTTTTCAAGACTTTTTTTTTTTAATGTAATCTCCACACCTGTCATGGGGCTTGAACTCACTACCCCAAGTTCAAGAGTTGCATGCTCTGCCGACTGATCATCCAGGTGCCCCAAATAAAACAAACATTTAAATATCCCATATGAGGCATGCTAAATAAGTCAAGGTTGGGTTATAACCCTTGAGTGAGGAAGCAGTTTTCTGATTTTAATTTAGAACAAATGATATTTACCTTCAGATACTTGACATTTTTTTGCTTTTTTTGCTCATATTTGGTTTTCCAAAAAGAGTGTGATCTGTGTTGTACAAATGAATACCGGACTGGATATGGGAAGAATTAGGTTCTGAACCTGGCTTTGCCACTAAGTAACTGAGTTGTCATTGATTCTTTGCATAACTTTTCCTGGTCTCAGTAAAATGAAGAAGCCGAACCAGATGGTTTATAGAGACCACCTTTAAATGACTCTACATATTCTTTATGGATTTTAGATAGCAAATTTTATCTGTCTTAAATAAATCATTGTCACGTGTTCTGCTGTTATACTATTGCCAACAAATAAGGAGATGAAGAAGGAATCGGTAGAAAATGAATGACTCATTATGCCAAAACATACTCTGAAAGTAAACTGGGTTTTCTTTTTCTTTGTTTCATCACAGGTGTAATACTTCTCCACGTCTGCTTCAGGAAGAAAGTGCCTGCCTTTCTACGCAGGTTCATGCCAGCCCAGAACGGAGAATCAGGTCAGTGTTGTGATTGTTTTATCTCTCAAGCAAGGAGCCAGGAGCAAGAATCATGATAGTCTTTCTCACATTATTACACTGTAGCAGGACCACTGAACTCTGACTCAAAAGAGCTGGGTTTCAGCCCTTCTTTACCACTAATGGCTGGGTAAGCAAACCTGCTTTCCTGAATGAGTTGTAGTTTTCTGCACCAAAAAAAAAAAAAAAAAAAGGAGATATTAGAAGACGTTATCTTCAGTTTCAATTTTGGCTTTAAAACATTATTATTTTTATTGTAGGTACTTACACAGAATAAAATCATGTTTAAAACATCATTTTCTTTTTTTCTTTTTTACCTAGAAAAATCTATAAGTTGTAAGCATGGGCTTTGGAACTCTTAATTCTGATCTGTTGTAATTCCTTTGAGTGACTAGTTTAAATGGTGAGCTATGTTGTGAGGCACTTGAGAGTACAACTGCTACTACTGTTTACCTTAGCTTTAGTATTTTACTTGGCTTTATTGTTACTGAAAAGTTTTTGTACATGAGGTTGTTAGTCCTTCAGTAACGTTCTTCAGTTTTAGAGAGGGTACCTATTTGACCATATTAGTTCTCCGTTGATTGCATGTGATGCAATTCAAATAGCTTAAGCAAAAAGGGGAAGTTATCAGATGTTTGGGTGTGTTTCCAGGGGACACTAGAAGATCCAGGTGAGATGTAGCTGAGATGTACAAGAAGAACCCAGGAACCAAACACAGTCAGGTTTCCCTCACACCGTCAGTGAGCGCCTCTCCTGTGCGTCTGTCTCACTGTCTTTGGAGAACTGGCTTTCTTCATTTTCCCTTCTTTGTCATGGGAAACATGGTTGTCATCCTTTCCCACATTCTTTGTCCTACAGTTCAGACTCGAAAGAAAGGCTAATGCTTAATTATTTCCCAGGTTTCCCAGAACAGACTGATTGTTTTTTTTTTTCTCCTCAGTGTTCAGTTTCCTTTAATGACCCCCATCTCCCTGAAGGGCAGGTGCAGGTAGCTAGGCGATGGCAAGAAATGTTCACTTGAAGATCTTGTCCTGACTGAAGTTTTGCCCACATGTTGGAAGCTCCCCTCACAGGAAAAGTACTCTTGAACCGCCATCTGGGTCTCAGACTCTTGATTCTTAAGTAAGGTACCCCAGAATATGTTGTACCTTGGTCATTTTAAAACTTGGCAATGGCTTTCTTGACAGCTTTGTTTCAAATCCTTTTCTCTGAAAAAGGATCTGATTTATTCCTACTAAAATGCAGATGATTCATAATAGAGTGTTACCCCTTCCAAGTGTATTTGTATTTTAATTGGAATCAAACATTAAGCTAAAGCTGTATTTCCCAAACTGTGTAGAAATGAAACCTTGAGTTCCAGTATGTATCAATGATTGACACAGATGAAAGAAAAGCATCAGGGATTGAAGGCAGTGTGTTAGGGTTTAGGGAGTGGGAGAAAAGGAGAACCATGTTTGCGTACTCAGAGAAGGACAGATAGTCACATAAAATTGAATATAGCAAGTAGAAGAAAAGCTTTTCTACTTAACTTTCTGAAAAAAAGATTTGAAGATAAGAGAAAGGACCATCAGGTTTAGTCCCAGCTCAACTACTATGATTTTGCTTAAATCATTTATCCTCTGTGTACCTCAGTTTACTAAATCTGGGCTACTCACCAACTGTGTGACCTTAACTTCTAGACATCAGTTTCTTCATCTTAAAAATGGAATTGATGATGGTGATACCTCATAAGTTTCTTGTGAGGAATTACTATATGTTAAGTGTCCTAAACCACTTACCACATCAGCATCCTCAATTTTTGAAATGAGTGGATTATATTATATGATTCCTGAAGTCCCAGCTGACTTAAAAAAAAAATCTGTGGTCTAAGATTTTTCTGATATGATTAATGTCTATTTTTAGAAATAAGACTTGGAAGTTTTGGTCATCTACTTGAGCTCTACATAAAGGCTAATTTTGGTACTGCCAATAAAAGTTATTTTGAATTAAGTATATGTATTAGTTCTCTCTGGCCATATATATTAACTTAATTGGGCTGCTCTAACAAATTACTACAGACTGGGTGGCTTAATCAGAAACTTATTTTTAGTCTAATAGTCTGGAGGCCAAGAGTCTCAAATCAAGGTGTCAGTAGGATTGGTTCCTTCTGAGGTCCTTGAAGGAAAGCTCTGTTCAGGCCTCTTTCCTTGACCTGTAAATGGCCATCTTTTCCCTCTTTACATCATCGTCCTTCTCTGTGTGTCTTTCTCTGTGTCCACATTTCCCCTTTTTATAAGGATACCGGTCATGTTGGATTAGGGCCCATCCTAGTGACCTCAGTTTAACTTGATTACCTCCGTAAAATGTCTCCAAAAACGGTCACATTCTGAAATACTGGGGATGAAGACTTGAACATATGAATTTTCAGAGGGACACAATTCAACCCATAGCACTAAATAACAAACTACACCAAAACTTTGTGACTTAAGACAACAAATGTTATGTTACAGCTTTTGTCGGTCAAGAGTCTAAGCTGGCTCCTCTGGTTCAGGGTCCCTCACAGACCTGCATTCAACATGTCCACAGGGTTGTGCTTTCATCTCAGGGCTCTGGGGAAGGATCTGTCTCTGATTCAGTCACATGGTTGTTGGGCTGAAGGCCCCAGTTCCTCATATTGGCTGTTCGCCAGTAACCTACATTAGTTCCTTTCCATATAAACCTTTTGTTTTGTAATGTAATCATGGAAGTGACAACCCATTACTCCTTTTCTCTTAGTTGAGAGTGAGTCACTGGAGCCCTTGGGTGGCTCAGTTAGTTAAGCCTCTGACTCTTGCTTTTGGCCCAGGTCATATTCACTGGGTCATGGGATCAAGCCCTGTGTCATGTTCTGCACTCAGCATAGAGTCTGCTTTGTCCCTCTCCCTCTGCTCTTCCCCCTGCTTGCATGCTCTCTGTTTCTCAAATAAATAAATAAAATCTTAAAAAAAAAATTCTTAAAAAAAAATAGTGAATCATTAGGTCCAGCCCACACTCAGGAGGGAGGATTACACAAGGCTGTGTATACTAGGAGGTCAGGTCATTGGGAACCATCTTTGAAGTTCTCTACGATAGTACATAAAATTGAGGGAAGAAGAAAATATGCTAGGTGGAAAAATACATAAGTTATTTGATATTATTCAGAAAGCTTAAGTCTTCAACCTTTTTTTTTTTTTTTAAGTAATCTCTACTCCCGGGGCACCTGGGTGGCTCAGTGGGTTAAAGCCTCTGCCTTCAGCTCAGGTCACAATCTCAGGGTCCTGGGATCGAGCCCCACGTCGGGCTCTCTGCCCAGCAGGCAGCCTGCTTCCCCCCTTCTCTGTCTGCCTGCCTCTCTGTCTGCTTGTGATCTCTCTCTCTGTCAAATAAATAAAAAAAATCTTAAAAAAAAAAAAGTAATCTCTGCTCCCATTGTGGAGCTCGAACTTGTTACTCCCAAGAACAATAGTTGCATGCTCTGCTAACTGAGCCAGCCAGGCGCGCCTGGTCTTCAACTTTCAACGGAAGTTTAATACTCCTATGCCATGTGACTTTGTAAGAAGAAAGTACCTTCTTACTCTTACCAAAAAAAAAGAAGAAACATAACCTTTATCTTCAATTTCTTCTTCTTTTTTTTTTTTTTAAAGCAAAGTGGTGTTTATTTTGTTTCAGTTCTTTAAATCAGTTATTTTTTGGTCCTTTGTAGAAATCCACAAACAGTACCTGACTTCACTTTGCTGAGTTGTTAAACTGCTATTTCTCATAAAATATCCAAAGGCCAAACCTTATTTCCCTAAAAAGATTGAAGAAGAAGAGGTCGTTAGTAAGATTAATTTTATCAGCTTTACTACAGTGGCTTTCTACAACTTAGTTACATTTTAAATTTTAAATTGGTAGAAATTGTCAGACATTTGTGAGGATATTTAATACACCAAATTGGGAAATTACAATCATAATCACTTCTACAGAATGTAGAGGCACAGTCATATATGCTCTATCTACCTGCTAGCAATTCTTAATATTTACATTGATGGGGACATACTTGGAAAGTATGATTATGGGTTCATTTTTGCAATCTTTGTTTTGGAAGGCACTATAGTATATTATTTTTAATTCTCACTAGGTTTGGAAGTTTAAGTCATTTCATGATGTACAAAAGTAAAATGAGTGTGAATTCAATAGAATTTCTATGTGATAATCGTTTTTACTTGTTTGCAGGATGTGATTTAACAGAATTTTAAATTGAAGACTCTCTTTTGATACAGTGTACTGGGGAATGCATTCTTATATTTGAACAAATGGTAATATTTTTTCTTAGGAAGAAAGCTCTGCTGCATTGATTATGGCAGAGAGGAAGTTTTATTTATTTATTTTTAAACATTTTTTTTATTCAAGAGAGAAAGAGAGCACGCACTAGAGAGCGCAAGCCAGGGAAGAGGCAGAAGTAGACTCCACACTAAGCAGGAACCTTGACGTGGGGCTTGATCCTGAAACCCTGGGATCATGACCTGAGCTGAAGGCAGATGCTTAACCAACTGAACCACCCAGGTGCCCCGAGACAGAGAAGTTTTAAACTTATGCTCTTAGGATTCTTTGTTAACAGGACATTGAACTGCGAGTTTTGTGTATAATTTGTCTTCTTTTTATTATGAAAATTTCTGGGAGTAGATTTATGACTAGATTTGGGACTTTAGATTCTCTGAAGAAAATAGTATTGAATATTTTATGGTTTAAAAAATATTACTCAGAAACGAAAGTTTATGTAGAATGCATTCTATCTAGAAAGATACATTGAAAGAGTTTAAAATGTTCAAGAAATGATACTCAATACAGTATGAAAAGTACAAGTATATTTAATGTGAAGCTTAAATTGCAAAGTTTTAAGTTTTTATAATCAGAAAAAAATACAAGTTGAAAAGTAAAATAGCACTAATTAGGGTATTGGGATCTTAAGTTTTAATTTAGTTCTCTTCTATTTCAAGAAATGATAACTAAAGCTTGAGACTTAGAAATATAAATCATTTTTATCACACTTTATCACCTTTTCTGATTCCCCCCCTGGCAGCAGACTTTTGGTTATTGACTAGAGCTAGAGGTTTCTCTGACTTTATCTTTGAGTTATTTTTGACTCTGAATATCCCTTATTTGGCTCTTATTTTGAGGACAAATTATGTATTGATCTTCATTGATAGTATGATTTAAAAAATTGTATAAAGATTTAAAAGCAGGTAGAGTAGAAAACTGCAGGGTAATATGTTTTGGTTAAGGAACCAAACTTAGTCATATTTCTAAGTTTAGATCATGATGTCGTTGCTTGTATCTCTTTGCCCTCGTTTATATTTCTTAATTTCTCTTCTTATTTCCTCATCTATAAACTGGGTTTATTACTAGTATTTAATAGAGTTCCATAAGGGTTAAAGGAAGTAATGCTTGCAAAGTCCTTAACACTGTACCTAGCAGTGTTAAATAAATAAAAGCTAAATTTATGTTAGCTGCCATTCATTGTTGCAAGCAGCGGCCTTAAGTCATTTTTACCTCTGAATTTTTGAATGTTAAAATATAAATAAAGTGATATCCTGCTGATAGTATTTAGCCCTTAATGTCTAGTTGATTACACAACTTAGTAGCTAGCCTATTGGCTTTATTTTTGAAAAGTAGAATAGAGTTTTCATAAAAGGATATGAGTTTAGAGCCACTGCTGAAATTATTGTCTTAGGAAGGGGAAGAAGAGAATGGAGGAAATAAATATGCTGTTTTCGCTGTAGGTCTGAGGAGCTGTTTTGTAGGCACCAAATACATATATATTTGGCGTTATATATCTCTAACAGAAGGAGGTCAACTTTTCATTTTTGTTTTCTTTAGACTCTTACTGCTAGCCACCCTCTTCTGTTTTTTGTTCTGTTTTGACCTGGGAGAAGGGAATGGGAGAAGGGGTGCCTGTTCCCTTCACAGTCTTGTGAAGGACACGTCTTCTTACCTGTGATTGGATTGCCCTTTGCCCCTGTCTTCTGAGGATGTCTACTACAGGCTGCTGTTCATGTATTAACCTGGCTGTGAGATGACTGTGGCCACTTGGGAGCATCCTAAGAGACCTAAACTCCTCCTTGTAGAGGAAAGATCTATACCTAAGTTGAGGGAAATGTGGAATTTTGGAGGAAGTCTCCTGTTCACATATGTTTTGCTCCTCATTTGGTGAGAGGTCAACTTACCTTGCCTGAGCACTTTTTTTTTTTTTTGGTGCTTTATATAGATGAAAACTAAGAAGGCCTCAGCTCTCCTTAAGAGTTTGTAATTGGAAGTTTTGTACAACAACTGGTATAGAAAGAAGACAGGAAATGGGATTCCTCCCATTTCTAAAGCATAATCTGTCAAGCTGTTTTATTGTCTTTCTTGTGTGTGGTGGCGGAGGAACCTGAAAAAGTCTAGCCTAGGAGTGTCTGGGTGGCTCAGTCAGTTAAGCATCTGCCTTTGGCTCAGGTCATGATCTCAGGGTCCTGGGGTCCAGCTGTGTTGGGCTCCTTGCTCAGTGGGGAGTCTGTTTCTCCCTTTACCTCTGTCCCCAACCCTCACCACTTGTGCATGCACGTGTTCTCTCTCAAATAATTAAATAAAATCTTAAAAAAAAGAAAAGCCTAGCCTAGAATCATACTTGGAAAGTAAAGATTCAGTATTTTTTGACAGAATGAAGGATTGTTGTGAATATGTCCATATGCTGAAGTAGAGTGTGACTTAAAGAATGATTTCTGTCTTTTTTTTTTTAAAAGGTTTTTATTTGTTTGACAGAGAGAGAGAACACAAACATTGGGGAGCAGCAGGCACAGGGGAAGGCAGGCTCCCAGCTGAGCAGGGAGACTGATGCAAGACTCAATCCCAGGACCCTGGGATCATGACCTGAGCCAAAGGCAGACACCCAACTGACTGAGCCACCCAGACACCCCTGTCTTCTTCTTCTTTTTTTTTTTTAAATATAGTTTTAGATTTATAGCATAATTGAGCAGATAGTACATAGTACATAAACTCATCCTACCCCCCACCCCTACCCCTCTACCTACCCTTCACACAGTTTCTTCTGTTATTTTTTTTATTAATATATAATGTATCATTTGTTTCAGGGTCATAGGTCTGTGCTCCATCAGTCTTATACAATTCACAGCTCTCACCATAGCACATACCCTCCCAGTGTCCATCACCCAGCCGCCCTATCCCTCCCTCCCCCCAGCAACCCTCAGTTTATTTCCTGAGATTAAGAGTCTCTTATGGTTTGTCTCCCTCTCTGATTTCATCTTGTTTCACTTTTCCCTCCCTTCCCATATGATCCTGTGTCTTGTTTCTCAAATTCCTCATATCAGTGAGATCATATGATAATTGTCTTTCTCTGATTGAGTTATTTTGCTTAGCATAATACCCTCTAGTTCCATCTACATTGTTGCAAATGGCAATATTTCATTTTTTGATGGCTGCATAATATTCCATTGTGTATGTATGTGTATGTATATATATTTACCACATCTTCTTTATCCATTCATCCGTTGATGGACATCTAGGCTCTTTCTATAGTTTGGCTATTGTGGACATTGGTGCTATAAATAAACACTGGGGTGCACGTTCCCCTTTGGATCACTACATTTGTGTCTTTGGGGTAAATACCCAGTAGTACAATTGCTGGGTCATAGGGTAGCTCTATTTTCAACTTTTTAAGGAACCTCCATACTGTTTTCCAGAGTGGCTGCACCAGCTTGCATTCCCACCAATGGTGTAGGAGGGTTCCCCTTTAAAGAATGATTTCAAAACATAAAGACAAGGAAGGACACATTCTTTCTAATTTTTTTTTCAGTTTTTTATTTTTTAAAAAATGTTATTTGGGATTTTTAAAATAAAAATTAGCCTATCTTGGTTCTTTCCACTTTCAAAGAGTTGATATAATTTATAATAGTCTGCCCTCTCTCCCTTCCTCCTTCACTCCTTCCCTTCCTGGTTTCTGTTGACATAATTTTTGACCTTTCAGTTTGTTTCGTTTATATTTGGTCTTTCTGAGCATTTTGTAGGACGCAAATCACGTTATCTTGTGTTCATGATGGAAGAGTTGTTTTTCTCATTATAATATCTCTAGCTCTTTATTATCTATGTAATTGCCTAGTCCAAAAAATGTTTCAAAGGCTCCATGAGAATGAATTTTTGAAGTTATCTCAGAACCAATCATGGTTAAAAACTCAAACTTTTTGAGATCAGAGGTAAAATTTGGTTGTTTAAAAATCTTTTAAAATTAAAAAAAATCTTTAAAAATATTTTTACCTTCTTCCAGCATCAGATCATCCTGATGCTTAACTGTATCTAAGTGAGCATTCAGGAATAAGGGTTTCTTTTCATGGTCAGTGGTTGCTGAAGGAAAGCTTTTACAAAGTATTACAAGAAGGTGAGCTGTCCCCTGTGAAAGAATACGTCTTAGTTTATTGGTGCATAGTCTGTATGATAGAAATTAGTTTTTTTATGTGGGTTTATCTTTATTTCCCCTTTTTCTGGATCAGTTTTATGTTTTTCATGTCCTGTGTCTGCTAAAGAATGGCCCTGTTCAAGGAATTAATTTGTATACTATCTTAGATAAATGAAATCCACCCTCTTCCTTTGAATAGCATTCTGTGATAACATTAATTGCAGTGTACATTTACTGTTTCCTAGATTTTTCATATATTACATCATTTATTCTTCATAACAATCCCATGAGATTAATTCTATTATTATACTATTTTTATACTGTTAGAAAAACAGGCACAAGAAGTAACTTGCCCACAGTTACAGAATTAAGTAATGATAGAGCCATGATCAAACCTAGGAGTCTAGCTAGCTGTGGGGCTCAAGCATTCACCTGTTCTGTCATCGTGCCTATCTTGTACGTGAGGAATGATATCACTTCTTTCTTTCCCCTAAAAGAAGGTGAAGCGTTTGTACTCTATCTGAATTTATATTTGAAGACAGTAGCCTGTGAATGTTCTATATATTAAATATGGACTTCAAATATTTAATTACATTGCTGAGAAAAGTAAGAAAATATCTACTAATATTCAGAGCAGAATGATTCGTTCTGTCTTCTCAGGTGACCCTGTGTAAGGTTAATATCTTATTTTGGGGAAGAATGTTGATTTGAAAGTAATTGAATCTCAGACTTTGCTATATCCCAATCGTACTTTTGATCTTTAGTTTGCTCTTTTAACTCATTTATTTCTTTTGGAAGTTCTGTTTCCACATAGATGTCCTTAACCTTTTTTTTTTTTTTTTAAGAAAATAATTTTGTGAACAATTATCCTGGTAGTAAATACTGTGTAATTCAAGTACAGAAAGTACAAAACTGAGTGTTTTTGTACTCATTCTCCATTTCTTTTTCTGGACTTGCTTATATTCTTGTTTTTGTTTCTCTCTGCCAAATGCTTTTCTTTGCTTTTTAAATTAGTGTACAGTGGTCAGTTGTGTGTGTTAAGTTCAGCTGGCTCTTGGCCCCCATAGCTAATTTTCATGGTTATCACATTTTAAACTCTAACTTGCTAGGAGAGAATCCATTTGTTTCATGTTATGAAGGATGTCCCTCGCTGTTCAGTCAGCTGTTGCTGGAAATACCCTCTTATGTGTTTATAAGGGAATTGGTTTTTCAGTGAATGGGACAGGGCAATTATCTAAGAAGGGCTGGTGTGGGAGTGCCTGGGTGGCTCAGTCAGTTAAGCGTCCAACTCTTGATTTCAGCTCAGGTCTGATCCCAGGGTTATGAGATCAAGCCTGTCAGGTGCTCATCACAAAGCCTGCTTGAGAGTCTCTCTTTTGCCCTTTCCATCTGCCCCAAACCCCACTCATGTTTGTACTCTCTAAAATAAAATCTTTAAAAAAGGGGGGGGCTTGTGTAGGAAGAAATATCTTTAGTATAATAACTAAACCAAGCTATTATTTATGAGAAAATTTTTGAGATTTTAATACATTTTAAGTCTATTGATTTGAATTAGCTCTTTGCTTTTTCTTATTTTTATGGGTATTGGGATTTTGTGACAGTCTTATTTTCCATGGTTCATAGTTTATGAGTCTGGGATACAGTTGAAGTTTAACTTACTACTGGAAAATGGCCTGTGAATTAAATGAATGAATATTTCAGTCACATCTTATAACTGTATTTTGAAAGAGCATAGGTCCTAAAAATGTATTTTTTAAAGTTTTATTATTTACATTATCTCTATACCCAGTGTCAGGCTCAAACTCACAACCCTGAGACCAAGAGTCACATGCTCTTCTGACTGAGCCAGCCAGGCACCCCAGGGCCTAAAAATATTTAAACAGTGTCCTCTGTGGTGTATATTCCAGCAACAACAACAACAAAAAAGTGTGGCAGTGTCAGCCACCTTTTTTACTTTAGGTTTATTACACTCCTCTGCATGATTTGCCAAAGAGTTAGGCCTCTGAGAGTAGTAGGGCCTTTTAAGAATAAAAAAGTGTCACAGAGTTAGCAGAAAGGAGAACACATATGAGATTGTATGAGGTGTATACAAATAATTCACAGATCATAGAAATATACACTTTGCTCCATGACCTTTTGTGTGCCTTTATATAAGATATTCTAATGCAGACTGTAAATTACATGGTTTTAGGAAAGATTTGTGCAATATAACCACAAATTTTCATATTTGGTAACATGGGGAAAATTATGGTTTTATGTTTAAAGTGTTGGTGATGTAAAATACATTTGTTTTTATAGGAAAAAGACTCATCATTTTGTGTATTTACAACCTGATTAGAGTGGTAACCCATTCTAAGATTTATCAGTTAACATTTTGTAGACCAATGGGAAGAGTCATATTTTTGCTCTTTCAAAAATACAACAAATTGAGAAACAATTGGAGACTGCTCAGTAGTTTCATTCCTCTCCTTTTATTTTATAAAAGTCTTTATTTTAGAGAATGTGTGCCTGTATGAGTGGGGAGAGGGTTGAAGGGGAGGGAGAGGACAGAGAGAATCCTAAGTAGACTCCCTGCTGAGTGCAGAGCCCCAACTTAAACCAAAGTTTACATTTTGAAAATTTTAAACATATAGAAAAGTTTGGTGAAAATACAATATATATCCAAATACTTTTCAACCTTGCCTCAATAATTACCAGTGTTTTACCACATACATTCCTATTGTGTTTATATACATTTCAGGGAGGAGGGGTGGCATTGCTCAACGATTTGAAAGTAATTTCAGCCATCATTATACTTAACCCATAAACTTCAGCATGCGCCTTCTAGAAATAAGGGCATTTCTCTACATGACCATTATACTGTTATCATAGGAAACAAAATAACAGTAATTTAATACATTGTCCTATTATTTTTTATTTCTTTTGAAAATTTTATTTATTTATTTGACAGAGAGAGACACACAGCGAGAGAGGGAACACAAGCAGGGGGAATGGGAGAGGGAGAAGTTCCCTGCTGAGTGGGGAGCCTGATATGGGGCTTGATCCTAGGACCCTGGGATCTCACCCTGAGCCTGAGGCAGATGCTTAATCTACCAAGCCACCCAGGCGCCCCCACCCCAAGATTTCTTTTATAGTTTTTTTCAAACAACAGTCTAGCTAAGGTCCACACATAACATTTGCTTGTAACTCTTTATTCTTTAAAAATCTAGATTAGTTTTTCCTATCCTTTTTCTTTCTTTTCCTTCCTTCCTTCCTTCCTTTTTCTTCCTTTCTTTTCCTTCCTTCTTTCCTTTTTTTTTTTTTCAAATGATACTAAGCTTTTGAAGAGAGCCCAGACAGTTTTCTTGTAGCAGTCCACATTCTCTATTTATTCCTTCTTGGTGGAGCAGGAAGCCACATGAGATATATATGACAAAATTTGTAGGGGAATTGAATAGTGACTGGAAATAGTTATTACTGGGTTGAGGTTGACAACTGAGAATAAGGAAGGTTTCTTTCAGGTTAATGGAGCAGAGGTTGGGAAAAGAAAGAGATTAAAGGGAATGCATATGGGAGTGAGGGATAGCAGCAGGCAATTTAATTGATAGAGGAGGGGGAAAAAAGGGCAAGGAGAGGGTTGCAGAATCCCTCCCCAGTACTTAGAGGGTTAGATGCTTATTCTGCATTGGCTGAGTGGCTGAACGAATGAAGTCTTTGAATTTTCTTCACTGACCGTAGGCAGGCACGGGGAGCCCGGGTCAGCTTAGTTGCTATTGGGAAAGCAAAGGAGGTTATGTGCATTTGTGTGTTACAACGCTTTGTGTGGAAGTATGGCGGCCATATTAATATATTGCACTGCTTCTTGCAAATTTCCAGGGGAAAATTTGGAGTCATGATTTTATACTCTAGCTGTATCTGTATGTATTAGAATAATTGTATAGATACTCTAAGTGGGAAGAGTTTCAGTTTTATGAGTTTTGCATGCAAATACCTATGTAAAATATATATGCAGGTTTATATAATATGTTTATGTGTTGAACCCTTGAACTGTGAAATTAAAAATCTACAAAATGAAAGCAGTAGAAACATTCTATGTTTGCTTATAAATATTTTCACGACTTATAGAATATACTTTGATGATGAATAATACTGAACTCAAGTAACTTCTGATATTGTCAGATATTCATAAAGACATAAAGAACTTTTCTCTGATTACGTTCAATGCTTTTCAATTAGAAAAAATTGAGAGATAGCTAGTTAATTCTCAGAATGTTGATATTTTACTGTGAGACAAAACTGTTTTACTGTGAAATCCTAGAGAATAGACTTTTTCCCTCCCTTTCCCTTTCTTTCTCTTACCTTCTCTACTTTTCCTTACCTTACTTTTAAGTAGTCTACCCTTCCCTTCTGTTCCTTACCTTTTTCTTTCATCACTCACTTTTAATGACCTCTCTTTCCAGAGGTCCTATTCCGTGTTATTTGTGTAAGAGCCCTGAAGATACTGCTTTTAATAGCATTTACTTTATGATTGGTTCCAAGAAGGCCCTGCAGTTGTTTCATGACTAAACTTACAATTATGTTATACTAGCTTTTAAACCTCTGGACAGTAATTTTTGCTTATTTGCTTCTGGAGATCCAAAGTAATACATTTTCTCAGTGTTGGGATTTTTAAGTTAATCTAGGAAGTTCTTTCCTACCTATATTCAGGACCAATTGAGAAATACAGAGTGACATGATCAGATTTCATTTGGGCATGGGCATTCCGTAGCAGGGTGGAGAGTGGGTTAGAGTGAACACTGGGGGAATTGTGATTGTTAGTAGATGGTAGTAGTAAATCGGCTGAGATATGCTAAATGATTAGCTCCTGAACCCATTCAGTGTGATTGGAGAAAAAAGGGTAAGTACAAGAGATAGTTCCTTAGAATATGTTCCCTCTGCATATGGGAGTTGAAGGAAAGGAAGAAAATGAATTGAAACCATTGAGTAGGTTAGGTTAACTGCCAGGTGTCTAGCTGGAAGACTGATTGACTCTGTATCCTGTCTAGCTGTGTAGAAATTATAGAAGAACAAATGGAATTCAGGGAGAAAAGTAATGTATTAGATTTTTGAACTTAGTGATTTTTTTGGAAAGAATTTCAAACTTGCAGAAAAGCTATAACAGTACTATAAAGACCATCCATGTATCCTCTGTCCAGATTTTTCTGTTAACCTTTTGTCCCAAATGCTTTATTACTCACTTTGAGAATGAATGTTTCTCTGTGTATATTTATAAAAACACAAACACACGCATATATGTATTCTTATTAAACCATGCAAAAGTTATATTGAACATATCATAGCCCTTTAGTCCTAAATACCTTCGGGTGGGTTTCTGAAAGATAAGCATAATCTTCTACAGAGTGGTCTTTTAATTTAATTTATTTGGGAGAGAGAGAGAGAGAGCATGAGCAGGAGGGAGGCGGAGAGGGAGAAGCAGACTCCCCACTGAGTAGAGAGCTCCATGCAGGACTCAATCCCGGGACCCTGGGATCATGATCTGAGCTGAAGGCATACCCTTAAGCGTCTGAGCCACCCAACCACCCGCCTACAGAGCGGTCTTAAAAACTTCAGTGGATTGAACATCGCCACATTACTTTTTTTTTTTTTTTTTTTAAAGTAAGCTCTACACCTAGGATGGAGCCCAACATAGGGCTTGAACTCATGACCCTGAGATCAAGACCTAAGCTGAGATCAAGAATTGGTTAGTCACCTGACTGAGTCACCCAGGCACCCCTATATTACTTTGATCTGATCTACCCTTTTCTAATTTTGTCAGTTGATCAAATAAATGTGTTTTATAATAAGCCAATTTTTCTTCCCCTCTAGTACGGAATTTAGTCTGTGATCCCATATTGCATTTAGATGTCATGTCTTCAGTAGCTCTTAATCTGTAACAGTTCTTCAACTTTTCTTTGTCCTTTATTACATTGGCATTTTCAAAGGATATAGTCATCCTCCTTTCCCTTTTTTTCCTTTTTAACAGTGTGTTCCTTATCTTCAGTTTATTTGATGTTTCCTCTTGATAAGTTTCAGGTTATGCATTCCTGGATGAAATAGTACATAAGGGGTGTGACTTTCTAAGGACATCTTATCTGGAGGTGTGCAGTGTCCATCTCCTTATTTGTGGTATAAATTTTGACCACCTGTTTCATTACCTGATTTCCTCACTATATAATTACTATCCTCCCATACAGTTAATAAGTGGATTGTGAGGAGGTACTTTAAGACAATTAAAATATCCTACTTCTCAAAAAAATTTTATCCCCTTTGTGTAGGGATCCACTAATGATAACTTGCTTCAACCAGTTGTTATGATTGTGGTTGTCACATGATGAGTTTTTTTCCAACTCCAGTTCTCCCTCTACTTTTACCAGCGATTACTCAGCATTCTGTTGAAATAAGAGCCTTTTTATTTGTATTCTTTTATTTATTATCGAACTCCTAGATTCTTACTGGTTACCCAATGACTAATAATTCATTACTGTTCTTAAATATTTTTGTTCTTAAATTGTCCCACATCTCATCAGTGGGATCCTCTTTCTCCATTCTGGCTCCTGTGTCCTTCTTCATGCTCCCATCATTTTTTATTTTTTGCTTTTCAGTACTTAATTATTTTCATTATTAAAAAGATTCCTCTTGTATCTTCTCTGGCCCAAGAATCAGTCTTCTTGGAGCCCTGGTCCCTTTTAGCGAGGGACAGGAAATGATAGTAGAAACCAAGATCTGGACATTGGATATGTGTGTTGCAGCTGCATATCTTTGCTTCTGGGCCCTATTAGGGGACAAGCTAGAAAACATAGGTACCTTTATATGTATGTACACATCATATATATATATATACACATTTGGATGCATGTGCTCCAATTACAATTGGAGCTCCAATTATAAATTACAATTTATAAAACATCAGCCGCCTCCCCCTGCTCGGTCCCAGCTCGGCTCCCGGGTGGCCAGGCGCCCATTCGCTCCCTCCTCTCGCCCCTTGGCCGAGTCTTTGTCTGGTCCCAGCCCTGCGGGGCCCCGGTCCCCGTGCCCTCGGGGGTCCCTAGAAGGCGACAATGGCTCGAGTCCAGGCGCCGAGGCTGGCGAGCGCCTGCTTGGCGCACAGCTGCCCGTTGAGCGGCGGCGGCTGCTCGGAGGAGTCCGGCTGTCGGCTCACCAGTCCCAAGAAGCCCGAGCCAAAGATGGAGATCAAGTTTGAGATGTTGGACGCGTCCAGGGACGAGTCCGGGCAGAAGTCCTCGAAGCGGGCGCGTTGCAGGGGGCGAACGGGGCGCCCCCGGGGGGTTCGGGGATGCATGTGCTCATGTGACATGGATAAATGCTTGAACATGGATATATTAGAAATATGAGTTCCTACTGGTTCCTCTGTTTTCCCTTTTTCTGTAGTGAGAACGGAGACGCCTGACAATATCAGCATTTTTACTCATTTGCCCTAAATGAGTGTCATCTAAAATGGTTTCAGAATTGCTTTGCCTGTACCACTATAAAACCCAAAACAACACTTTACCCTTGTAGATAATTAACTTCATTGGTTTTGTGTTTATATTTCTGATTTTTCTTTGGCATCAATAAGCAGATAACATTCTTCTGTGTGTATGAATGTATGCAAGTTTATTTGTTCTGTCTTCTGTCTTCTCTGGGTTCTCTAGGTGTTTTCTAGTAATATTGTACTTTTGGAGTGCTGCAATGAATAGCCTTATGCATGTCTTTTTTACTGCTGGAGGTAGGTCTTCAGGATAAAAATACAAGTATGGGATTACTGGCTTAAAGGGTAAATGGATATGTAGTTTTGCTAGATGCTACCAAATCCCCTTCTATTGGAGTTGTACTGTTTTGCATTCCCACCAGCAATATATGAGAGTGCCCGTTTTTCCACAGCCTTACAAAGAGAGTGTATTGTCAAGGTTTTAATTTTTGCCAATCCGAAGGGCAAAGAAATAGTATCTCAGTGTAGTTTTAATGTGCATATTCCTTACGTATTAAGTGTATAGCTTTCAGATATATAAGAGCCGTATATATAGATGTAGATAGCTTTACATGTCTTTTTTCCATTTTTCTTATAGGATTTGGGTCTTTTTGTCCCTAAAGTTATTAAGGTCTTTGTATATTAGGAATATTAGCTCTTTATTTATAATAGATATCTGCAGTTATTTTCTCCTAGTGTACTCATTTGTCTTTTGACTTTGCTTATGATATTTTTTGCCATGCAAAAATTAAAAAAAAATTTATGTAGTTGAATTTATTAATGACTTCTATAGTCTTGGCATTTCAAGTTACAGTTAGAAAACATAATGAACTTGGAATGAATTTGCTGTATTTAACAGTGAAGGAATGAGGTAGTTATCTCTACCAGAGAAATAAGGATAATTCTCTGTGCTCTTTCACTGACCCACATTTTTACATTTTAAAGCCTGAACCATAAGAATCTGCTATTTCATATATAGAGGGTGCCAGTTTAATTACTTTAACTTTTTATTACAGAACATTTCAAACATCCATAAAACTAACACCAGACCTGACCTCTTTTAGGCTCTGCAACTCCACCATCTCAATATATCTGAAGTACGTAGAAAAAAAGGGGAGAAAGATAGTAGATTAGAGACTAAAGTGATGTGGCATGCATCAGTGAAAACTCAAAAGCAGTTTGTTGATGGATGCATTAAAAGTTGTATATCTTATTTTGGATCAAAATAAACACTTTATTGTATACATATACACTTGTTATTAGAGTAGAAGCAACAAACATCTTTTTTTCAATGAGCCAAAGATAACAGAGACGTTTGCTAGCCAGCATCTAAAGACAGAAAACTCTCAAAAATTCTAACTTGCTTAATAACTGTACTACAGTTATTTTAAACTGAAATTATATTGCTTTCATTTGATAGCCTCCATGAAAATTGTTTTTTTAATTTGGTGTATTCATTTTCAGTTCATCAAGAGTCCATGATTAGTTTGAAAGAATGACTAGACATCACAAGGGCTCTGGGATTTCTTCATTTTGTTTTATTTTATGGGCCTGTATTCTGTTTGGAACAACATTCCTAAGGCATCAAAACCCAGTTGAAGTATAATATTAGAGTTTTAGAATAGCATTCCCTCCTCTTTGAGTAGAAGCTGACCAGTCACTTGCCAGTAACTATATGATGACAGTATCAATATTCTTTTGAAAAATATTCTAACAGAGCCAGGAAGGGGAACCAATGAATTCTTAATGATTATTCATCATTTGTATAAGTAAAGTCCACATCTGGTTTCTTTTTTTTTTTTTTTTCACTGAGAATAGTACTGGTAGTGTTCATGACCGGCAGAATACTTGTTGGCGAGAAGTGGCCAAGAGGACTGGCACGGTCACAGAGGAATGTTGCTGCCTAAGTCTGGAGTCATGGTTTTTCCCGTGGCCATTTCTTGTTAACGTGCCTTGGTGGACTAGATGTCACCTTTTGCTCGTATTTTACATTTCTTGACTTGTCATTTTTGTGTCTTTGTGTTTTGTTTAGTTTATGATGTTGTTCAATCCCTCTTCTAAAATTAGAGTTTATCCACAAAAAAAGTTGGTTTTCTCATAGCTAGCTGTCCTGCATGGTGATACAACATGATCTTTTTACAATTAACATCTTTCTTCTAAATCTATGATAAGCCTCTACTTTTGTAGATTAGGAACATCAAATGTAATTTCAGGATTAAATTTATTATGAAATAGAGGTTCTATATCAGTTTTTGGAAAATAGTAGCATTTCCAAGTAGAAAACAGCGTGGTTTGGTAAGTGGTTGGTTTTGTGGTTTTGTGGTACTTGCCAAAACAGTAAGACGCATTGTGGCGCTTTGTGTGTCCAGGTTTGTGTGCGCGATTCAGACCTTTCCTCCTTTATTTTTTAAGACTTGTAGTAAAATAGATATAACCTACAATTTACCATTTTAACCATAGTAAGTATTTAACAACATTTAATAAGTATAATTCAGTGGCATTGTGTCTATTCCAGATGTCATGTAACCAACATCATCTGTTTGTGAAATTGTTCCATCATCCCAAGCAGAAATTCTCTGCCCGTTAGGCAACCATTCACCATTCTCCTTTCTCCTGGCCCCTGGTAATCTCTGTTCTACTTTCTGTCTCTATGAATATCCATTTCTATATATTTCATATGAGTGTGGTCATAAAATACTTGTCCTTCCTTTTGTGTCTGACTTATTCATTTAAGAGGTTTTCCAGGTTCAATCCATTTTGTAGCATGTATCAGAACTTGGTTTCTTTTATGGCTGAATGAGAATCCATTTTATGTATATACCACATTTTGTTTATCCATTCATGGGTTGATTATTTTACTTTTGCTGTTGTGAATACTGCTGCTGTGAGCATTGGCTTACAAGTATTTTTATTAGTCCCCATTTTTAATACTTTTGAGTATATAGCTAGGAGTGGAATTGCTGGGTGATGTGGTAACTATAATAAACTTTGAGGAGCTGACATACTGTTTTCCATAGTGGCTGAGCCATTTTACATTCTTACTGCATACAAGGATTCGAGTTTCTCCACATCCTTGCCAACACTTGTTATTTTCCATTTTTTGATAATTGCTATCCTAGTGGATGTGAAGTAGTCTCTTAGGGTGGTTTTTATGTGCATTTTCTTGATAATTAATGATATTGACTATTTTTTATGTGTTTATTGACTATCTTCTTTAGTGAAATGTTTGTTCAGGTTTTTTTGCCCATTTTTAAAAAAGATTTGTTTATTTACTTAGAGAAAGGTGAGTTGGGGGAGAGGGAGAGAGAATCTAAAGAAGGCTCCATGCTCAGCAGAGAGCCTATTGTGGGGCTCAACCTCACGACCCTGAGATCATGACCTAAGCCAAAATCAAAAGTCGGCTACTTAACTGACCGAGCCACCCAGGCACCCTTGCCCATTTTTTGATTGGGTTGTCTTTTTGATGCTGAATTGTAGGAGCCTCTTTATGTACCCTGGATATTAAACCCTACTCAGAGATATGATTTGCAAATACTTTCTCCTTTCTGTGGGTTGTCTTTTCACTAAATGATAGTGCTCTCTGATGCAAAAAAGCTTTTAATTTTGATGAACTCCAATTTATCCTTTTTTTTTTTTTAATGCCATGTGGTTTTGGTGTCATATTTAAGAAACTATTGCCAAGTCCAAGGTCATGTAGAATTGCTCTTATTTTTTTTTTTTCTGAGAGTTTTACAGTTTTAACTTTTAAATTAGATCTGTGTTCCATTTTAGGTTCATTTTTGTGTGTGATATAAGGTACAGGTCCAACTTCATATGGATTTCCAGTTTTCCCAGCACCATATTTTTTTTTTTAAGTTTTATTTAAAGAAGTCCTTTTGGTCTTGGCCCTTGTTGAAAATCACCTGGGCATATATGTGAGAGTTTATTTCTGGACTCTGTATTCTATTCCATTGCACTGTATGTCCATTCTTATGCCAGAATGTTGTTTTTATTACTGTATTAAAGGTTTTCTTTTTGATTCACACATTCATTCGTAATGTGTACCTTTAAAAATGTTTCTAATATGTATCTTTAAAATTTGCTTTTAATAGTTTCATTTAGTTGACAGTACATTAATAGTTTCATTTAGTTGACAGTACAACAAGAACTGCAAGTATCAACTTTATAATGAATCCTGTGAGAGTTAGTACATCAGGAATATTAATATTAAAGCAAGCATATTTGGGGTTATTTCATTGATACTGCATTTTCTTTGGAAATTAGAGGGGAAAACATAAAGACAAAAAGTGAATGTTGTTTGTACTTGGTCACAGAACAAAAAGAATTGGAAAGACCAATTATTTATCTAATCTAGTAAGTGATGCTTTAATTTCATGTTAAATGTCACTTTATTTTAATAGTTCCAGAAGTAATCTACTTAATGAAACCCTTTTAGAAATTTCATAAAAGAAAATAATTTGTATTTTGTGAGGAGCATTTTCAATAAGGAGCTACTAATGGCAGACTCTTAATTATTAAGCCAGATCTGAATGACTGTTTATTAGGCTTTTTTTATGTTTACAGATTTTTAACTTAATTTTTCTCCTTTTAGACTGCAGCAAAATTTAGAAAATTAGAACATCAGATGTTATTCTTTTGATACACAAATTTTTGTTTTTATCACATTTTTCAGAGGTGGTTCATACCCTCCTCCCCTATATTTTAACTATAGTTCTTAAGTAAATTTATTTGGGATTTTTGAAGTGAAAATATTTTTTAACAAATATATTGGGTTATAAATTAAAGGCAGACCTCTCTAAGAAAATATAACTTAACCTTTTTACAGTTTGGTATAAATGAAATAATTCTACAGCATTGACCAATATAGATGCCCCTCTATAACTCAGTTGCTTACTTTCACTTTTTTCTAAGTTTGATAATTATTAAAAGTTGTATAATGACAAGTCTTGCTTTATCTATATCCCCATGCATTTATTCTCTCCGTGCATCATTTTGAAACAAATCCTAGACATCGTTTCATCAGTAAATATTCTGTTACTGGGGTGTATGTGTGTAGGAACAGACTGCTAGTGTATACAGTTTAGGGCAAATCCATTCAGTTAATATTTTTTAAATTTTTACTATGGTCTAGATGCAGTAGATCAGTGCTAGGGATAGACAGATGTTTAAGATAGTCTCCTTCCTGAAAGAGCTTACGTTACAGCTTAGAGCCATTTCTTAGGCTGAAAATTTATGGGTTCTGAAGTCCTGAAGAGTTTTGAGTCCAGCCTTAGAAAAACAAAACAGAATTCTTGAGCCAAATAAGAACAGTGAGTTGTATTCTGACATACTGACTCATACTCAGGGAGAGGTAATACAGTATTCTTCTAGCCCCTTTATCTTAAAAGGGGAAAAAACAGAACTATACTTGATACCAGCAATAAAAAAATGTTAGAAATATACAAGGAGATTTATCAGTTATAAATGAGTATTATGCTTTTAGACTGGGTGAATTAGAATGAGGCAAAACCACTATGCTTTCATCATACTGACTTTATAGTCCCCCCCCTTTTTTGGTACAGTAGTAATTTTAAAGTTTATTTTTCATTTTCAGAATGTGCTGGTGATATTTTAAATTTAGAAGCTATGTCACATATGCCAATTAAGATTTTCATTCTAAATATTTTTATTATATTACTGTGATTTTCCTTTTTTTTTCAGCTTTGAGATATTGATGACATTTAATTTCAAATATCACAAAATCCTGCTTTTAAACCTTAATATTTATTGATTTCACATATTACTTTTGTTCTTCTTGATGTCAACATTTCAGGCCATCATCCTGCCCACACTGAATGGCTGCACTTTTCCTCTTTTTTTTTTTTTAAAGATTTTATTTATTTATTTGACAGAGAGAGACACAGTGAGAGAGGGAACACAAGCAGCGGGAGTGGGAGAGGGAGAAGCAGGCTTTCTGTCCAGCAGGGAGCCCACTACGGGGCTCGATCCCAGGACCCTGGGATCATGACCTGAGCTGAAGGCAGATGCTTAACCGACTGAGCCCCCCCAGGCACCCCTGCACTTTTCCTCTTAACTGTCTGGATTAGAGAAAGCTCCATTTGAGCCCTTTTCCGTTGTGCAAGAGCCCTCTTTGTAGAATGCAAATTTGATTTTCTTACTCTGCTTTTTGAAATTCTCAGTGTCTCCCTATTGCCTTTGGGTGAAGCTCAGAGTATGTCCTACAACGTGTTTCTTTACTCAGCTGGTGCTTATATCTCTATTCCTTTCATACTATGTCTTTATGCTTTCCTTGCCCCTTACATGTATGTATATACACCAGATCCACTCTTGCCTCCTGCTACTTTTCCCTTCTTTTGAAATCTGATACTTGTGCCAGATATTCTCGTAGGGCGTTGTATTTACCTTTTTAGAAGACTTTTACTGTATTGCCAGACTATTTAATTTCTGTCCTCTCTACTTAATTTTAATGTCTTATTTTTCTTCTTTCTCTTTGGGGCCTGGTGACTGGGACATAACAGGCACAGATCGATATTTATTGAATGAATGAATGTATATTAGTAACCTATTGGTTGTGATATAAATTACCCTAAAATTTCAGAGCTTTAAAAAAACCCAAGCATTTATTATCTCCCAGTTTCTGTGGGTCAGGCACTCGGGAGTGGTTTAACTGGGTGGGTCTTGCTAAGAATCTCTCATGAGGTATAGGCATGACGATGTTGGCTGAGGCTACCTAAGGCTTGACTGGCCCTCAGAGGGAGGATACTTCCAGGATGGCTCACTCACATGGCTTTTGGCAGAAAGGCGTGTTTCTTGTTGGATTTTGGTATGAACCATTTCTATGACATAGACCCCTCCATAGGGCACCTTGAGTATTCTCATGATGTAGAAGGCCACTTCCTTTACAGTGAGTGATCTGAGAGAGAGAGCAAGGAGGAAGCTACAATGCCTTTTATGATATGGTCGTACATAGGCATTACCGCTACATCCTATTCCTTAGAAATACATCACTAAATTTAACTCACAATTAGAAGGAAACTCTACCTGTGAAGGGAGGAGTATTAAAGAATTTGTAGATGTATTTTATAACTACCACAGAATGGAACTGATTGGACCTGTGGACCCCACCAAAATAGGTCATTTTCCCTATTTATAAAATAAATTTGTTTAGGGATGCCTGGGTGGCTCAGTCAGTTAAGCATCTGCCTTCGGCTCAGGTCATGATCCCAGGGTGCCGGGATCGAGACCCAAATCAGGGTCCCTGCTCAGCAGGGAGTCTGCTTCTCCCTCTGCCTGCCACTACCCCTGCTTGAACGAGTGCTCTCTCTTTCTCTGACAAATAAATTAAAAAAATCTTAAAAAAAATTTTTTTTAATGGAAATACATTTTTTTAAAGATTTTATTTATTTGACACACAGAGAGAGAGACCACAAGTAGGCAGAGAGGCAGGCAGAGAGAGGGGGAAGCAGGCTCCCCGCTGAGCAGAGAGCCCGATGCGGGGCTCGATCCCAGGACCCTGAGATCATGACCTGAGCTGAAGGCAGAGGCTTTAACCCACTGAGCCACCCAGGTGCCCCTGGAAATACATTTTTAAATATGCTTTTATTAAAATATTTTGCTTGTTTTTGACAAAACAAAGTAACTAGATTGCACATAGTTAAGTGAGCTAATTATCTAAATATTCATAATTTTATTGATGCTCTTTCACTTCGATTCTAGAAATAAAATAAGGAAGTTGTCCCTTAAGTTCTGTATTGCCTGTAAAATGAATGTGACACAGGAGTCACCATTTTAAGCCTTATTACAGGTCTTCAAAAATCAAACACATTTATCTGTGAATTGTATTTATATACAATAGAGAGAGAGTGGAGAGTAGAGAGAGAGAGAGTAGAGAGAAAAAATTATAGCTTTTTAAACTTGTAGCTTAAAACAAAATTTAAATTAGTTATATAAAAATTAAAGTCTTCTTAGCCTACTACAGATAATTTGCTCATTCAAGAAAACTTGCAGTCCCTAACATATGCCAGGCATTTTAGTAGGTGCTGGGTATATATCAGTGAACAGAACAGATGAATTCTCGTCCACCTAGAGATCATGATCTGGTAGAGAGCAGATAATAAACAGATAAATAGATATTTACCAACTGCAATCAGTACTATCTATGGGAGAAATGAAAAAGGTGAAGTGATAGAGAGTTATGGGAAGACAGAGTTACTTCTACATTGTGAGAAACGGGTTGTCAGGAGAGATGACCTTGAAGCTGAGAAGTAATGGAGTTCTCCCTGCCAGGAGCTTCTAGGAAGAGGGAACGCCCTGCAGTGTGTACAGTTGGTGTGTGAGGAGTCGAAAGAATGCCTGCCGGTGTTCAGGGGGAGAGTGGAAAGGAGTTTGAGAGGTAGAAAGAGATTGTGTTATCTAGAGTTTAAGAGGCTATGATGAAAACCATTAAAGGATGGTGAAGTTCCATATTAGAGTTTGTGCTAACCAAAGCAAAAAGGCTCTTTGGCTGCAGAGAGAAAATAGGCAAGCAAAAAAGTGGGAAGATAGTAAGAAGGCATTGTAGTAGTCCGGGTGAACCATGATGGCAGCTTGACCTAGAGCGGTGGGAGAGAAGATGGATTCGAGTTCTAGTTTGTAGGTAGAACCAGCGGGACCTACTAGGAAGTCTAAGGGAGAAGGAGTATAAAGATAATACCCTGGTTTGGGGCTTGAGCAGGCCCATGAATGGTAAGGTCCTTAACTGAGATTGGAGGTCAGTGAGAAGGGAAATCGAGAGTTTATTTTGACAGTGTTGATTTTGTTGTGTTTGCCAGTCATCCGGCGGACCTGTCAGATGGCAGACAGGCAGTCCTGGAACTCAAGAGTTTTAAGAGGAGATACACAGATAGTATTTAAAGTTGTGGAATAGAGGAGATCTTTTCCAGGGAGGAGATGCCCTAGGAACTCCAGCTTTTAGGATTTGCATACATGGGCAACCTTGTTGCTTTCTTCTTAAAAAAAAAAATCACAAAAGACAAAACGGCAGCACAGAAAGTTTGGTTTATTTCTAATATATATTGAAGACATGCTTTGTTTTTTTTTAATTTGGCAGCAGTGTGGTTAAATGAGAAATTTAAATCTCTGTCCATCCCCCTGTTGAATGAATAAGCCACTTTTACTGGCAGTGTGACTTTGGAATTTTACTTCCCTGAGCCTCAGTTTCCTTATCTGCTAAAGGGAGTAACAGCAGAGTTGTTTTGAAGATTAAAGGAATTTAATATGTCTGGTACCTTCTAAACACTCAGTATTCTTTTATTTTCTTTTTCCTTTGCTCTTAATTTCTTTATATGTGTACCTCAATAGGAGAAGGGTTTGAAACAGGTGGTGTATTTATTCTTATACGATGTTAGGTAGGTAGAAATGAAAAGATAAAGACATAACATAAATATGAGTGTGTGGCATAGTTTCTGAAATATCTGATAACCGTTATTTGCTAAATGTTCATAGCCTTTTTGTCCTGATTTTCTCAGATTGTCATAACTCTGCTGTCTTTACAGAAAGTCATTTCTGGGGTGCCTGAGTGGCTCAGTCGGTTAAGCATCTAGGTCTTGATTTCAGCTCAGGTCATGATCCACGGGGTTGTAGGGTCAAGCCCTATGTTGGGCTCTGCGCTCAGCAGGGAGTCTGCTTCTCTCTCTCTCTCTCTCTCTCTCTCTCCCCCTCACCCTTCCCCACCCCTGCTTACATGCACACTCTAAAATAAAGAAAGAAAGAAGGTAATTTCTTAAATAATGAAATATTAAAGAAAAAGGTTTGTTCTGAAGTATTTTTGAAGTCTGATGAGTGGGAGAATGAATTACAACAGTTTTATAGAAGTCATTTCTACTCTTGTGTGTTAGAGCTTTGTAATTATTAATATAGAATTCTCAATTGCATATTAAGTTGTTCATTGTCAGACTTAACCTTGGATAATCTAATATTTTGAAGGCAAAGATAAAATGCTAAATTTGAATCAATGAAGTCTGTTTCTATTTCATTCTTCCCCTCCCTCCCACTTTTTTCCCCTCCCTTCCTCCAAATAAAAGCAGCGACTCAAACACTCTTTTCATGTTTGTTCTGCTGTGGATTTTACTCGAGAGGTATTCTGTTACTTTGAAATATAGGATTATGTGTCTAATATCAAAGGGAATGTATTATTTCAGTAGTCTGTCACCTAAATGTATGCAGTACGGGTACCAGTGTTTTGACAGAAGGATGTGCATTGTGCAGGGGGCTTACAGTGGATCTTCTTACCTAGTGCCTTGCATGTGGGATAGCTTGCAAAACCTTGGTCCTTTGTTCTCTATTAATATTTCTTGGTTCCTATAGGTATTGGCAAAGTGGTGTAAGGAAACTCATTGTCCCTTCTAGAACCCTGTGATCAAGTGGAAAACCTTGTTCCAGTAGATGTATCATAGCCCTTTTATGTATGAATTTATATCACTATAGAATGATACGTCTCGTCAATTCTAAGATACATGTTTTTTTCTCATGTGCAGTATTTTGACACTGGAATCATCTTGCAGTAGATATTCTAGGATATTATTGTGTCACTTTTTAATTGGCAGTGTTTTTTTCTTGATACATAAAATAGTAAGTCATAGTTGGTTATCTTAGCTTTGATGAAATATGGTAGCCTTCCAACTTTAAGTCTCTAGCCGTAGGATACATAAATTTGATATTAATTTATGCTCATGTCAAATAAGAATCAATTTTTAGAGATCACATTATGTTTTTGCATTTATTTTCAGCTCAGTGTTGGTAAATGTAACAGAGGTCCCCAAACTTTCTATAAAGGCTACATAGTAAATATATTCTGCTCTGTGGCCTATTCAGCTCTGCTGTTGTAGCACAAAAGCAGCCTTAGACAACACAAATGAACATGGCTGTGTTCCAGTAAGTTTATTTACAAAAACAGTCTAGGGGCTGGGAATTTTGCCAATAAGCTAAGTTTGCTAACCCATAGTAGAACATCATATTGATCAAGTCACTTCTGAAACAGTCCCCAAAATACTTCTAGATCCTCTTTGAGGGTTTGCCCATATATTCTGTATTTAAAAAGTTTCTTTTCATTCCCACAGTTGCTTTTTCCATTCCATCTATCTGTGTCTTGTGCAAGGTCATCATACTTACCTTCATGAACCAGTAGATGTTTGTCTTTCTCCCTGTGAATGAGTGATCTTTGATTTAAGATTGCAAACGATTTTTCAGTTTTTCAACAAATGATTTGTTAGTTTGTGATTTGTTTGATAAAGTAAGAACAGTGGAAAACTGTTAACAGATTAATAAGTTAGAGATTTTTTCTTTTTTGAGCGAGAGAGAGGAGTGGTGAGGAAGAGGCAGAGAGAGAGGGATAGAGAGAATCTTAAGCAGGTTCCATGCTCAACACAGACCCTGATACGCGGCTTGATCTCACCACCCTGAGATCATGACCTGAGCTGAAATCAGTAGTCTGACCCTTAACCGACTGAGCCACCTAGGCGCCCCAGTGAGAGGTTTTTAATACTGTTTCTGAAAATAATAACTTATTTTCTTTCTTTCTTTCTTTCTTTCTTTCTTTCTTTCTTTCTTTCTTTCTTTCTTTCTTTCTTTCTTTCTTTCTTTCTTTCTTTCTTTCTTTCTTTAATTTTAGAGGGACAGAGAGAGACACAGCATGAGTTGGGAGGGGTAAAGGGAGAAGGAGAGAGAGAATCCTAAGCAGTCTCCACGCTCAGTGTGCCCCCAAAGCAGGGCTCAGACTTATCATCCTGGGATCATGACCTGAGCTGAAATCAAGAGTTGGATACCCAACCTACTAGCCACCCAGGCACCCTGAGAATAATAGTTTAATTTAGTCCTCTTCCTTGATTGTCAGTTTGGTACCAGAAAATTGACTATATTTGGATCCATGCCTATAAAGTTTAATATAAGAGGTAACAAAATGGAGTTAGTTGAATATGAGAGGTGGCATAATGAAGTTAAGAACAGTAACTGTGGAGCCAAATAGCCTGGTTAAATCTAGGGTTTACTAGTCTTGTGATAGTGGGATACTTAATCTCTCTATGCCTCAATTTTCTATTCTGTAAAATGTGAGTAATAGTAGTACTTATAGGGTTGTTTTGAGGATTAAATGAATACCTAGAACTTAAGTGTCATAAATAAGTAAAACTATGATTTCAAGCATAAAATATATATTTAGAAATATTTCCATTACGGGCGCCTGGGTGGCTCAGTTGGTTAAGCAACTGCCTTCGGCTCAGGTCATGATCCCGGAGTCCCGGGATCGAGTCCCACATTGGGCTCCCAGCTCCATGGGGAGTCCGCTTCTCACTCTGACCTTCTCCCCTCTCATGCTCTCTCTCACTCTCTCTCTTTCCTAATAAATAAATAAATAAAAATAAAATCTTAAAAAAAAAAGAAATATTTCCATTACTATCAAATTTAAGTCAGAATAATTTGCCATTTAAAATAATAAATATAAAAGGAGCTTGTAATATATAGTGTTTTCTCCTTTTTACCATGAACATATTTAAAATATCATCCTTTTCTCTGTGTTTGCTTCATGGCAACTATCTAGCATCTGGCTCTTGAATGGGAATTTGTGTTTTTCTCAAGGTGCTAATTTTCCAGTCATTGTTCTAACTGTTATAAGACCTATCTTTTGTCTGAATTGCAGAAAGTGGTCTGTTGCTCACTGAAAAACATACTGTTTTATGTTCTACTGGAAGCTAAAATCTATGAATTGTTCTTAAGGTTTTGTTCTGCATCACTTCCTTCACTTTTAGTGCCTCGTAGTGATCTTTCTGATAGAGAATGCTATAACTATATACAGATACAGATACACTTAACTTTCCTTTGATCTCAGATGAGGCTGGGTTAATGACTGACATTAAAATAGCTATAGAAAAACTATCATTTTATAGCAATCTTGGCTTCAATTTTTCTTATATAATAACTTGTGAAATATAAATTTTAGCTCCTTTTTTCTTTCTTTCTTTCTTTCTTTCTTTCTTTCTTTCTTTCTTTCTTTCTTTCTTTCTTTCTTGAAAGATTTATTTATTTATTTATTTATTTATTTATTTATTTATTTATTTATTTGACATAGAGAGATCACAAATAGGCAGAGAGGCAGGCAGAGAGAGAGGGGGAAGCAGGCTCCCTGCTGGGCAGAGACCCTGATGTGGGGCTTGATCCCAGGACCCCGAGATCATGACCTGAGCTGAAGGCAGAGGGTTAATCCACTGAGCCACCCAGGTGCCCCATTTAGCTTATAATTTTAAAAAGCCTCTTTAATAATATTTCTATGGTCACCTGTATTTTCTTTTATAACTATTAGGTTTAAGCATATAAAATTGCTGATACCCTACCCCTTCTGCCCTAATAAAAATGGCATTTCATTTGATTCAGCCTAATAGAAAGCAAGAATTTTGTCTAAAAGTTCTTTATACTCCTTGTGATTTGGTTTAACTTCACCTATTTGTGACTTTCATTCATTTAACAACGTAATGAACTTTTTTCATCTCTATTTTATTTATTTATTTTTTTAAGATTTTATTTATAGGATGCCTCGGTGGCTCAGTCAGTTAAGTGTCTGCCCTGGGTTCAGGTTATGATTCCAGCGTTCTGGGATCGTCTTGCGTCAGGCTCCTTGCTTAGCAGGGAGCCTGCTTCTCTCTCTGCCTGCTGCTCCCCCTGTTTATGTGCTCTCTCTCTCTTTCTCATAAATAAATAAATAAAATCTAAAAAAAAAATAAAGTTTTATTTATTTGACAGAGAGAGCACAAGCAGGGGGAATGGCAGAGGGAGAAGGAGAAGCCGACTTACCAATGAGCTGGGAGCTTCGACTCAGAGCTCAATCCCAGGATGCTGGGATCATGACCTGGGCCGAAGGCAGACACTCAATCGACTGAAGCATCCAGGTGCCCCATCTTTTGCTTTATTTTTAAAGATTTTTTTTTTTAATTAGAGAACGTGTGCATGCGGGGGGAGGGGCAGAGGGTGATAGAAACACAAGCTGACTCTGTGCTGAGCTTGGAGCGGGAAGCAGGGCTAGATCTCAGGACCTTGAGATCAGACCAGAGATTAAGAGTTGGCTGGTTCGGCCAGCTGCACCAGCCAGGCACCTCACTTTTTTTGTCTTTAAATATTGATAATACAGGGGCGCCTGGGTGGCTCAGTGGGTTAAAGCCTCTGCCTTCGGCCCAGGTCATGATCTCAGGGTCCTGGGATTGGGCCCCGCATCGGGCTCTCTGCTCGGCAGGAGCCTGCTTCCCCTTCTCTCTCTGCCTGCCTCTCTGACTACATGTGTTCTCTCTCTCTCTCTGTCAAATAAATAAAATAAAATAAAATTAAAATATTGATAATACACATCTTCCGTGAGATTTCGAGGACAGTAAATGGTCGTTTAGAAGCTATCTGTTAAGCTTCTAATGTTCTGGCACCAAGTAAAAGGCTTTACTTACGTTACCTCTAATCGTGACAACAGACCTAGAAGATGAATCATTACAAGTGGTAGAGCTAGTACTGAACTCTTTTAATGATCTAGTCCTGAAAATGACACAGTGTTACTCCCAACATGTATGTTAGAAGAGAGTTCTTTTTCAGGAGGGACATAGACTCTTCCTTTTGAAGGTAGAAGCGTCTGAGAATTTGTTGACATTTTAAAATCACCATAAAAAAGCTAAAGACTTTTGGATGTGCTGTCATGATGAAAAATTTATTTTGCCCTTAAAATTTTTTTCTTCTCAAAAAAATTTTTTTCTTCTCTTTGATGTCGATATCAATGTTTTAAAGATTAGTGGTCACTCATGAGTACTCTGTCTTGAGATACGGTCTGTTAACTATATACAATGAAAGCAATTTGTCTGAATGTTCTTACTGGTACAGGAATCTAAATCTTCCAGTTTTTATTGTGTGATTTTTTTTTGAAATCTATTTTATTACATTTATAAAATCTGTAATTTTTAAGTTGCTTTTGTCCTTGATCCTATAAAAGGACTAAACCATACTCCTTGTCTTCTCTGAAAATTATTTTGTATTTACAAGATTTACCTTTTAATTAATTCTTGGTAGCCGCTTTCAGACTGCTCCTGGGCAATCTGCAGGTCTAGTTGCCAGAAAGAAAATTGCAGACCATGTACGGAATGAAAACATACGTGGTAGTCTTTCGGTGTATGTATGGAATGAGATGCCAGATTCTCTAGACAGCTGGGGTTGTGAAAGAGCTTTGAAAGCCGAGTGAGAAAATGTGAGTGTGTAAAAACGTCTGAGAACTAAGATATAAACTATACCTTTTATATTAATGACTAATCTGGGGGGCCGAATGGAAGTATTCTGAGATAAGTTGAATTGCAGTATTTCTTCTAGTAGCATGTCATATTTGACAGGGCAGATATTGTGTGGAGTATTTTATATTCGTCCTCAGATATCACCTGTCAAACTGTATGCACAAAAATCATAGAGAAATATGACATGGGTTGTTGATTTAATGCCTCCTAATGAATCAATGGTAAAATCAGGAATAAAACCCGAGAATATAGTTACTCAGACCACTCTTTCTCATCTGATCTTCCTTGGCAAACTCTCCTTCTTTGCCCTGAATTTTTGGACTGTTTTCTTGTTAATTGTTTTTCTTTAGATTATTCCTAGTCCACAAATTTTTTATTATTTAAAGATTTTTATGAAATAAAATTTTTCTTTGGTTGGTATACAGATCTGTGAACTCTGATAATTATATAGGTTATGTAATCCCTGCCACTATGTGGACATCACCCCAAAAACTTCCTTGTCATATCCGTTCCTTGTCTTGCCCGTCTCCTTTAACCCCTGGCGACCACCAATCTGTCTTCATCAGTTTAGTTTTCTCTTTTCAAGAACGTCATGTAAATGGAATCATACAGCATGTAACCTTTTGAGACTGGTTTCTTTCATGCAGAATAATGCCTTTGAGAATCATCCAAGTTATTGTATGCACCGATAATTAATTCATTTTTATTGTTGAGTTGTATGCCTTTGCCACAGTTTGCATATCATCAATCTGTTGAAGGACATTTGGGTTGTTTGCATTTTTGGACCATAATGAATTGAGCTGCTATACACTTGTGTTCAGAGTTTGTGTGATCATAAGTTAATTCTCAAGTGCAGAGATGAGTTAAGGACTAGATATTCTGTATTTTAGGCCACAGGATCTCTATTGTAGCTACTCTGCTCTTGTAGCGTGAAAGCAGTCATACACAATACATAAATGAATGGATGTAGTTGTGTTTCCAGAAGACTTCATTTGTCAAACAGGAGGTGGGCCAGATATGGCATGTGGCCATAATTTGCCAACCCCTTTTCTGTGGTAAATATGTAGTATCAGATTGCCAGGGACTTGATAAATACAGGTTTTGCTTGATAAGAAACTGCTAGCCTATTGATTTTTAAATACTCAGTTTAATAATATTTGACTGTGGAATGTTGGTAAACTCAGACCGTATAGTTCCCACATCAGGCCTGTTAAGACAGCCTTTGGTCTTGTCCTACATTAAGGATCTGTTTTGCCTTCTATTTTTATTCATATTCATGTGAGGTCTTTTGGTTTGGGTGGATCTTTCCTTCCCAGATAAAAGGCATATCCTTCTTTCAGTGATTTTTATTTGACCTACTTAAGATACTAAGATATTCAGCGATGTTGTGTCTTTCAGGGATGTATTAGGAATATTGAATCACAGTGAGAGCTGATAGGTTTTTAAATCAATCGAACAGATTTTATCCTTGAAATTTTATCCTTGAAATCGAGTGTAACCGAATAGGCAGCTGTCACATCATGACGCGCAGTCTGTTTGGAAGTGTTTGTTCCTTCTTTCAGTACCAGACCCAGACTGGTTATCCATAATGGGAGCTCACCTAGGAGACCCCTTCACTTTGTATTTTGTGTAAGTTCCTGATGACATGTTAGGCATTAAATCTCAGGTTTATATCCATGTCCTTGGAGTTAGTCTAAGAAACAGGATTCTACAGTTGCTGTTGGAAAGCTGTTGTTTCTGTTTGTTTTATCTATGGGATGCAGAATTAGCTTTCCATAACTAATACTCCGTTGAAGTTCCCATGGCTACAAAAGCAGGTATTTGGGGTTGAAAGGGAGGCAAAGAATCTTGGCTATACCACCAGCTTGGAGATGGTGAATAAAGCAGAAGAGGTACATCTTTTTGGTTGTGGTTCACAGTTCATTTTGCTCTTCTGAAAAAGCAGTGAAGCCCTAGGATCGTGACACCACCATGGAAGTGGAAGAACATTTTGTACTAATCGCAGTCCCACTTGCCTAAATGTGATGGTTGAAAGGTTATGTCTGTGAGTGGGAAGTGCTCCTGTTAATATATGCTTTTTATCAGAGGTATCTTGATGGAAAACGAGCTCTTTCCTACCTTCTGTGGGCTCGGGCACTGGCAACTGAATCATAGATGGTCTCCTTTGAGAATCAAATAAAAATCATAGGCCATCTTCCTAGAATATATGTATATTCACAAATATACAGTTTCAGAGGTTCATTATTCCCAAGCCAGCACTGTCTAATATATCCTCTGTGACATTTGGTTCTTCATGTGCTATTCACTAGCTGCTTGTGGGTGTTGGGTACTTCAGATGTGGCTGGTACAGCTGAGAAACTCTATTTTTTATTTAATCAAACTAATTTGAATTTAAGTTGAGATAGCCACGAATGGCCACTGTGCTGGGCAACACAGGCCTAAGCTCTTCCATGTCGCCCTGGTTCGAGTCCCTGTAAAAGGTTCTTGGGTGTGCCGCTGGTTGGGAGTGTGATTTGTCCACTTCACTTCGGATCTTTGTGCAGCCAGGCAGCGGTCTTTGTATCTAGCCCTGCGGTTCTTAAACTTAAACACGAGTTTGGTTGTCTCTAAGTACGTAACCTTTTTGTAATTCAGGGAGATTTTCAGCATTTGATCCTGTTTTTCCATAATGTAGTATCTGGAGCAGGCTTGTCCAGAGAGCTTCTGGTGAAGACTGCAGTGCTGTACTGTGAGATCTCCCGCGTCACCTTGTCCTGCCTTAGGAACACTGATGATTTCACGCCACCTTTGTTCCTAAGAATTTTATTTTATTTTATTTTATTTTAATTTAATTTAATTTAATTTTAATTTTATATTTATTTATTAAAAGATTTTATTTATTTATTTGAGAGAGAGAACATGAAAGAGTGAGTGAGCAAGCATGAACAGGGAGGGGGGGTAGGGCAGAGGGAGAGGGAGAAGCAGACTCCCTACCTAGCAGGGAGCCTGAGGCGGGGCTCTATTCCAGGACCCCGGGATCATGACCTGAGCCGAAGGCAGACGCTCAACTGAGCCACCCAGACATTCCTGCCCCAAGAATTTTAAAAGTACATTTCCCATACCTGAACATTATGTAGTAACAAAATAAAAAGATTAAGGGCAACTTCCATAAAATCTGATTTTAATTTCTGTGGTTGGTGGTTCTCAGTTCCGCATGCATGTTAGAATCAACTAGGGAACCTGTGAGAAAAGCGCCTGAGCTCCAGCTTCAGAGATTTTGGTTGAAATGGGGTGTATATTGGGCATTAAAATCTTTTTTTTAAAGATCTCTAGTTCATTCCGGCATCCATGCAGGGTTGAAATTCCCTAATGTGTGAGGTAATTGGTAGACCTAGACTAGCCATGTTGAGTAAAATATTCCAAATTAGAGACTAATTCATGGTCTTTCCCCCTTCTCCTCTTTCTAGTTGGAGCCCAGATTTCAAGTCTTGGGTAAAATATCATCAGGGGAATGGGCCTTACTGTGCTCACACTTTCAGAACCTGTTATCTAAGGAATTCTCTAAAGGTCAGTGTATGGGAAGAGAAATTAATGGGGTTTTGTTTTTAATCTTTATTACCATTAAATTTATAGGGAAAGTAAAATTACAGATTACTCAGGAGTCAAAACACCATTTTTAATTGATTAGATTTTTGGTCCTGTCATTATAAATTTGACTAGTATAATACCATATTTAGGAAATACAAAATGGAGGGCCTGGGTGGCTCAAATGGCTAAGCAACTGCTTTCAGCTCAGGTCATGATCCCGGGGTCCTGGGATTGAACCCCACATTGGGATCCCTGCTCGGGGGGAATCTGCTTCTCTCTCTGCTCCTCCCCCCTTTACACTTGCTCACTCTTACTCTTTCTCACTCAATAAATAGAATCTTTAAAAAAAAAAAAATACAAAATATATCTTCTTGGGAATTATTTCTTTTTCATTGGCTACTTAAAGGAGCATGCATAGAATATATATGTCTATATGCTTATACATATATTGCATATCTTTGCAAAGACATTCAAAAAATTAGTAATGATGATTGATTCTGGGGAGGCCACCTGGGGCACAGTAGTGGCATATTTACCTTTATTGTATATTCTTTTTAGTATCTTTTCTTTTTTAACGCTATGTATATTTTAAACTTCAAAAAATCTTTTTCAATGGCCAAACATGCTTTTTTAAAAAGAAGTTTTGGAGGGACACCTGGGTGGCTCAGTTAGTTAAACATCTGCCTTTAGCTCAGGTCATGATCCCAGAGTCCTCGGATCAATCCCTATCATTGGACTCCTTCCTCAGCAGGGAGCCTGTTTCTCCTTCTGCCTGCCACACCGTCTGCTTGTGGTCTCCGGTCTCTTTGACAAATAAATAAAATCTTTAAAAAAAAAAGTTATTTTTGCAGCTATGCTTATAGTTTTTACTACTTAGAGAGTAAACAGTAACCTCACTGTCACTGAAATTGAAAATATTTGCTTGTTATTTGGTATATTACTTCCTGTTTTGGATGTGTTATTTAGGTATATACATCTGCTTTTTCCTCTTCTGAGCCCAAATCCTAGGTTTGCACTTTGCTTTAACATTTTCTTCGGGCCCTTTTGTTTCACCATGGCCAAATTTGTCTCTTTTTATCTTTCCCACTAATCCTTATTCCTTTACTGTGTTTCCTAACTTAGTTAATGGCACCCCCATTCATCACTCAGGCTGGAAATCTCCCTCACCTTCCTCCATTTCCTCTGATCCTGAAAGACATCCCATTCCCAGATTGTTTGTACGGTGTTGGTGACATTTCTTGTGCTTTCCCATACCATTGTTCCTCACTCCTACCTCCACAGGCACTGTCTTTTTCACTGAGGGGTCATTAAAGTTTCCATTCCACACTTTACATGATGGTTAGAAGTAACGTTCTCAACATTTATTACTCTCCTGCTCACTAGGTTATTGTTATCCTGGTGTGTAAGGATATGTATGATCTGCCCATGTCTACCTATTGTCTACCTATTCTGTGCAAGCCTTGCCCCCAGTTCCTCCATTTACCCTGTGCTCCCGCTGTGCCAGCTCTGCCAGGATGCAGCAGTACCTCTTGTGCCTTCTCCTCGGTGTACATCTTGTCTGTATTCGCTAGAAATACGGTCTGACCCATTGTCAGCTGAAGGAACTGCTCAGTTTCCAAGATTTAGTTCAGATGTCACCTTCTACATTGATAGTTCTTGTTTACATATTTATTGCTTATCTTAGCGCTTATCACTTCTGTAACCGCTTCTGGCTGAACTGTGTGTCCCTAGAGGGTAGGGACCCAGCAGCATATGTGGCTGTAGGAAGTATTAGTAAATGAACAAGAAAATAAAAATTAAAACATACAACATTCTTGCACACTTGCTTTATAATTAAATGAACTTACTAATTCAAAATTACTAAATTTGGATAATTTAGCAAGAGCTAAATGAAGCATTTATGAAGAAAGGACTTACTAGATTGTATAACTGAGATTGAGGTAGATGTTTACCTGTTTAAAAGAACTGATATTTTTTTTAAAGTACCTTTAGATGATTCGGAAGAATATTTTTTATCCAAATCATTTATATGATAAGTGCAAGACATTTTGACTATTATTTAAATCAGAAACCAAAGTAAGCTCTTATTAACATAATCAGAGAATAGCCCATGTTCTTGAAAATAATAATGCTATATTTACTTAACATATATTCTGTTGTTTTGACCTTTTATTCTCTTCGCACTGGGTATTCATTTGGATATTGATACCTATATGCCTTTTATCATTTCTTAGCTTGGTAGAATATAAGTGTCATGGTAGAAATTTACTGCAGTTTCCAGTTTTATGTTTACTTTCATATACATTTAAATTTATTCTGTGCTAATTTTTTAAACAAGAATTACCTGTTAATAGATCTCAGTGATCTATAATCTATAGTCAATAGACTTGAGTGATCTAGATTTTCAATTAGGAAAGTCTGTTGATTGAAATCGAAAATGTAGGAATTGAAAAAAAAAATGTAGGAGTTGAGAAACTTGAGTTTACTCATCTATAGACATACCTATCTTAATTTATGTCTAAAATAAAGGATTTCTATTTAGAGATAACTGGGTAAAAGCATTCGTATTCCCTTCTTCCTCATGCTAACTGAACAAACTCAGAGTAAAGAACTGAGAGGAAATCTTTTAACTGTAATGAAATGAGGAAACCACAATCCCAAGCCTCAGAGTGCAAGAAGATCTGCCAGACACTGTGAACTTCAGAATAAATTGAGGAACTGTGAACACATCTTAGGCCGTGATCGTATAGTGGTTAGTACTCTGCACTGTGAACACATCTTAAACACATCCTAGAGCTCCCTCAGAGTAGGTGGCCTGGGGACCACAGAGTGGCACGTGAGGAGGAGAGGCTGTAGGAAAAGACACAGATAGACTTTTTATGCAGGAAACAGTGGGGAAGAAGCAGCAGAGAGTGGAGGAGGTAGTTCACCGAGCTGTCGCCTTGGCATCAGTGGATGGAAAACAGCGGATGAGAAGTAAATCCTGAATCACAGTGCAGACAATTGACAGCTTAGCGCTTTCCTCTTCTCTCTGCGCCTCAGCCAGGCTGGCTTCATTACAGTTCTTCAGCCATGCTAAGCACGTTCTTACCTTGAGTCTTTGATTTAGCTTGTCCCCCAGCCTGGAAAATTCTTCCCCTAGAAATGCTTATGGATCCCTCCCTCAGTCAGGTTTCTCTTCTTATGCTCACTCTTTAGAAAAGCATTCCTTGACCATGCAGACTCAGACAGCAACCCTGGGAACATTCTATTTTCAAAGCTTTATTTTTCTTCACAGCCATCTCACTACCAGGCCTATATGTTGATTTTTTTCCCCTCTTCCCTTCTAGCATCTAAGCTCTAAAAGGACACATACTTAGTAGGCTTTTCTGTTCCCCTTCTGTGTTCCTGCACCTAGAACAGTACCTGGCACATAGTGGTTGCTTAATAACTACTTGTTGCATAGATTATTAAGCAAATAAACGAGCACACGGGTGTTCTAGTAGGCAACATAGAATTAATTCTTGTACCCTGTAAAAACTGGGAGATCCATGTTGAGAGGCTTAAGAGACATTACCAGCAAATAGCAATAATTTGTCTTTATTCTTACCCTGATTCATGTAAAATATTATGAAAATGACATTTATGAAATAATTGACTATTGGAACACTGGATGTTTAAGAATGTGTATGTGGTGGGGTGCCTGGGTGGCTCAGTGGGTTAAAGCTGTATCTACCTTAGGCTCAGGTCATGATCTCAGAGTCCTGGGATCCAGCCCAGCAGGGAGCCTGCTTCCTCTCTCTCTGCCTCCTTGTGATCTCTCTCTCTCTCTCTTTGTCAAATAAAATAGGTAAAATATTAAAAAAAAAAATGTATATGTAGTAGCAGTGTAAATCAGTCAGGATTTAGTTGAGAAGACCAGAATCCATTCTAAGCAGTTACAGCGGGAGGGTACTTATTGCAGGTTTTTCATGGCTTACAGAGAGAAGGAAGGGCTGAACAAACAGATTTGAGGCCCATGGGGCTTGCCCTTTTACAAACCCTTCCCAGTGTTATACTACAGAGCCGGGCTGTTGAGGGATCTGCCTCTTTCTCTGTAGATCGAATACTGTTGGAGGGATTAGCAGACTACTATCACCTGTAGGCAATGTCTAACCTAAACTGTTTATGGATGTCCCTCTGTTAATAATGGGTTTTGCATTTTTTTGAAGATTTTATTTATTTATTAGAGAGAGAATGCGTATGTGCACACAAGCGGGAAGCAGCAGAGGGAGAGGAAGAAGCAGGCTCCCGGGTGAGCAGTAAGCCCTATACTGAGAGGGAAGCCAGAAGCGGGGCTCAATCCCAGGACCCTGGGTTCATGACCAGTGCCAAAGGCAGACACTTAACCACTGAGCCACCTAGGCACCCTGGTTTTTGAGTTTTTAAATGGTTGGGGAAAAAAAAGAGGAGTGTTTTGTGACACCTAAATATTATATGAAATTCAAATTTCAAGTGTTCACACATCAAGTTTTATTAGACAACAGCGATACTTACTCATTTACCTATCATTTATGGCGATGTTAAATAGTTACAGTGGAAACGACATGGTAAAATATTGATTATCTGGCTCTTAGCAGACAGAAGTTGGCCAGCTTTGCCCTGGAATACTCACTCTCTGTGCCATATGAGGAAGCGACCTCTACTGCTGCTTGCTTCACAGCCAGTGGCAGGGGCCAGCCAAATGGGATGTGTCATCCCCTGCTTCTCTACTGGATACTGAGATCTCTGCTAACACTGCAGCTAAAAGTGTAAATGTCAGCAGAGTGTGGTCTCTGCTTCCTTCTGCCTTTCAGAATTTGGGCAAGTAAGTTTGATTGGCTGAACCTCAGTTGCGGCAAGCACCTATTCACATAGGAGTCTGGAAACCCTGCCATTTGCTTTATAGCCTCTGTAATATATGAAGGTACATTATAGAAGCAGGGTAGAATGGATGTTGAGCCCTAACTCCCTCCATTTTTCTCATATACTAGTTGTCAGAATTTGTTTGGGTTTTGTTTTGTTTTGTTTTTATAAGATTTTTATTTATTTATTTTTTAAGTAATCTATATACCCAACATGAGGCTGGAACTCACAGCCCTAAGATCAAGAGTTGCACACTCCACCGACCAAGTCATCCAGGTGCCGCATTAGTTACGAGACTTCGAAACATATAGTCTCTATCTTTGTTCGTTAAAATAGTTTTCCTCTAATTCAGAGTTACTGACTTGGTTTAGTTATAACTAATTCTAATTATGTAATAACTAGACATTGATTATCTATTTAGGTGATGGTCACATCACATGTATTCTGACATTCATTTGTTTTATTTTATTTTTTTAAGATTTTATTTATTTGAGAGAGAGAGAGAACAAGCAGGAGGAGCAGGCAGAGGGAGAGGGAGAAGCAGGCTCCCTGCTGAGCAGGTAGCCTGATGTGGGGCTCAAAACCAGGACCCCGAGATCATGACTGGAGCTGAAGGAAGCAGCTTAACCGACTGAGTCCCTCCAGAGCCCCCCCTGACATTCCTTTCTTAACAGTACTATAAAGCTAGTACCAATAGTTTGTGGCTTATGGTAGTTTGACTAACTTTCCTGAGGTCACACAAGTTGTGAGTGGAGGGACAGAGTTTAAGAGCTGTGTTTTCCTGACTCCAGAACCCTTTTATTACCATCCTTGACTCTTGCCAGCCTATTGCTTGTGCATCTGTGATGAACCATTTTTATGAATCTGTCAGAAATTTTACATCACATACTGAGGACATTTAAATGCTCTAATTCAGTTCTCATTGCCTTTACAGAAGTTACAACCTCTTAGCTGTGTCTCTTCAATAAAAGCAGACTAAGAGATTTTTATCCTTTTTTCTTTTTTGCATAATATTGATTCATACTTAATGCAAAAGGTCTCTGAATATTCAACACTGTAAAATCTATTATTTTTAGAAGACAATAGAAGTTTTAATATTGATACTAAATACATTTATATTTTGTGAGAACACATGTATAAACGTCAAGCACAATATTCATTTCAGCAACCTCACAATGCGTAGAGACTTTGCTTTTAAAGTCGCAGAGTATGTTAAATCAGGCCAATCAGATAAGAATTCAGGGAAACATTTCCTGTGAGAATGTTTTGGTGAAAGAATATTTTTAATTTAGGTCCTTAGTCATTATATCCTAATTTTTCAAGGTTAAGACAAAATATTTTGAAGGCTAGGTCTTGCGACAAAATAATTGAAAGCACATAATCAGACTCAAAGAGGAAAACGAGAGACATAATGAAGTAAATAAAATATAAGCTTCTGAAGTACTAATGAGGCCCACGCACAGAGGTGTGCTGGTAAATGTTTAACAACTGGTTCTCTAGGGAAAAATCCCAAGAAGCCCTGATTCTTAACATTTGTCGATTTCTTTGGTATAAATACTCTCATCATGGCTGGTTTCAAGCTATTAATGCTTTGACAACTGGCTTTCTACATGTCTGAAAATTTAGCCATCGGCTCTGATAAGCTGGTATGAGCTGGTTCTACCACACTACTTAGCTTAGCTTGGAAACAAGGTAAAAAACACTAGACAAGTTAGGGCAGAAATAGTTTGCATTTACATTTATAATGAATTATGCAGGGAAAATATTTTATGAAACTTTGAGTTTCTCCTTTTTCATTTGTACTTTTTAAGTTTTTGTGTAAATTCCAGTTAACATATGGTATAGTATTAGTTTCGGGTGTACAATATAGTGATTCAGTCAGAGAAAGACAAATACCATATGATTTCACTCTATGTGGAATTGAGTTTGTCTTTAATTTTTTATTTTTTAAGATTTTATTTATTTATTTGACAGAGAGAGAGATAGCAAGAGAGGGAACACAAGCAGGGGGAGTGGGAGCAAGCTTCCTGTGGAGCAGGTAGCCCAAGTGGGGCTCGATCCCAGGACCCTGAGATCATAACCTGAGCCGAAGGCAGACGTTTGACTGATGGAGCCACCCAGGTGCCCCTGAATTTGTCTTTTAAATCAAAGTGTTCATCTTATGAAAAAGTGTTCATTTTATTCACAAAAGAATAAGATGAATAGTTTCTATTGATGTTGGAAGAAATTTTTTCTAGGATTATTATCTTCTCTTTAATGAGAAAAATTGCTCAGAACATGTTAGATTACATAATATAATGTATGTAATTATTAATAATATTCTTCTAATTTGTATTTTTCTTTGATGAATCCTGCCAGGAAATTATTTCCTTAATATTCTGAATATTATTCCATATTTGGGGAAATGTTAGTGAGTGCATGGTGTGAGGACTGGGGAGGACTTCAGTTAAAGAGAATAGGAAATTTAAAGGAAAAGAAAATACAGTTAGGTGTATGGGGCATTTCCCTTATGTGTCAGATGTATCTAGAGATACTAAGAATTTTCTGCCAAGATGCTAGTCATGAATCATGTTTCTTGTTGCTAGTCTGGTTACACCCATGGTGGAAGATACACAGAGTAAACATGGGCTTTTTGTGTTTGTGTATGTTTTTAACTTCTTGGGGACAAAAATACTTGGGATAATTTTGTCCAAATGTTTTAGGGAAGAACAAATAGTACCATCATTGCTAGGAATAGCTAGAAAATAAAGTCATAATTGCATCCATAAATAAAATTATTTCACAACGACAAAGAGACAGCTTCCATTTAATAGGAAGAGCATTGGACTTGGAATAAATTGTCTTGAATTCAAACTTCAGCTAATTCTACTTATTGGATCTTTTTGGCAAGTTGCTGTAAACTTTCTGAACTTCAGCTTCTTCGTCTGTGAAGGCTTTATACCATTCTGTGGTAGGAAATGAATGAATACATTTCATTGTACTTGGCTGTGGATTTCAAGTCTGTATTTCCTAGACAAAAACCGATGCAGAGGCAGGAAACAAGAGTTCCTTAGGGATTAACTCCAGCACTGGCTACTAATTGCTGATGCTGTCCCTTTAGACTCCTAAAATGATTCAAGGGCAGAATGGCTGGTGTTTTCCACTTGGAAAAACTGATTACAAACCAGTGTGTAGAAAAGTTTGCGTGTGAAGAATTAATATGGAGAGAACAAAGATGCACAAACCTGATTGGTTAAAATAGTCTGTAGTGAGGCCCGTGAATTCCATTTTTTTTTTTTCCTATTGAAAAAAAATCTTTTTTTTTTTAAAAAAAAGTTTATTATTTGAGAGAAAGAGAGTGTAGGGGGTGGTGAGGGAGGGGCAGACATTGAGGGAGAGAAGCAGACTCCCTACTGAGCAGGGAGCTCAAGGACATGGGTCCTGATCCCAGGACCCTGAGGTCATGACCTGAGCCAAACTCAGACATTTAACCAACTGAGAGATCCAGGTGCCCCTCTATTGTTGAAAATCTTTTAAAAATGTACTTATTTTCCCTGACACCTTTCTTCCCCATAGTCCTGTCACCCTACAGCTCGATCAGGTTCCCTGCTGTACTTTTCCCTAGTGCTGTATACTTCCCTGATATAACATGCTTCCCCTGTATGGCACCCAGACTAACCTCAATGAGATCAGATATCATGTTGTTCTTAAAAGAATTGGCATTTCAGAACAAGTGGTAAATGCCACATGGACTAATTGTTATTGACATTCACCCACTGTATCCCAAAGATCTTCCTAGCAAAATGACTGACGTTTTGTAATTTACTCGTAATTCAGAATATTATAGTGCAAAAGTCATCATTCTGAACCATAGTTTCTTAATACATAGCTATAGAAAAAGTGGGAGGGAGATTATGACAAAGTCATAATGACCCCAAAATACTAATAGAAGCTGTTTTTTTATTAAAGCCAAATCTAGGTTATTGAATACTATAGAACCATCCTGGCATTCCCAATGTGATTTTTTTTTTATTAATGGAGATCATGGGTAGGCTTGTCTGAGGATTAGAAAAAGTTCAGATTTATCATTCTAAGCTGCACAATTTGGGGCACCTGGGTGGGCTCAGTCAGTTATCTTGGTTTTGGCTCAGGTCACTATCTCAGAGTCCTGAGGTGGAGCCCCACGTCAGGCTCTGCACACAGTGTGGAGTCTTGTCCCTCTCCTTCTGCTCTTCCACCTACTCTCTTTCTCTCATAAATAAATAAGATCTTTATAAAAAAAAACTGCATAATTTATTTTGATGTAATACAGAACCCAGTTTTATTTCCTTTTTTTCTCTCTGATACTTGCACTCTTTCTGGAAGTGTGGCTTTTCTTTTTCTGAGCCAGGTCTTACTTCCTTAAGGTTTATGATAATCCCAGATTATCATCTCTGGCTAAAAGTTATTCCTGCATCCCCAAGAGGATGGAGAAGTCTATCCAAACTTTGTGCCATTCTAACAGTCACAAGTGGTTTTAAGAAAAATGTGTAGCAAAATATTCCTACACATGTAAGTTTTTTTCTTGTTACTTGCAGAGCAGAAAAAGTCTCCTTTAAGGGATTTTAAAATGTCAGAGGATTAAAAGGAATAAAAAGGTTAAATTGAGAAATAACTAAGGATCACTTTAAAAAAAATAACAACTTGTATGTGATTTAAATGTGGTTCAGTTGAAACTCATTTAAGAAATGAAATAAATGGTTTTTATTTAAGTATTTGATTTTGGTTATCGTAGGGTAAATACATAGTTCTTACATAAAACATCAGTTTGTTGGTTTTTGTTTAACTAAATTCAAAAGTATTACAAAGTATTTATTTCCTTTAAAGACCTGTAATTTAATGGAGGACAGGCACAATAATTTTGAACTATTTAGTATTCTCTTTAGTTAATATGTGTTCTTATAAAATATTTGTTTTTTTTTTTTTAAAGATTTATTTATTTATTTATTTATTAGGAAAGAGAGAGAGTGAGAGAGAGCATGAGAAGGGAGAAGGTCAGAGTGAGAAGCGGACTCCCCATAGAGCTGGGAGCCCGATGTGGGACTCGATCTCGGGACTCCGGGATCATGACCTGAGCCGAAGGCAGTTGCTTAACCAACTGAGCCACCCAGGCGCC
>CM052800.1:60849009-60867260 GCA_028533885.1 Nasua narica | reverse complement strand
TTTTTTAAAGATTTATTTATTTATTTATTTATTAGGAAAGAGAGAGAGTGAGAGAGAGCATGAGAAGGGAGAAGGTCAGAGTGAGAAGCGGACTCCCCATAGAGCTGGGAGCCCGATGTGGGACTCGATCTCGGGACTCCGGGATCATGACCTGAGCCGAAGGCAGTTGCTTAACCAACTGAGCCACCCAGGCGCCCTAAAATATTTGTTTTATGCGCATGTATTTTTAATTTAAAAAATGGTATTGTAATATATATTTTATCCTATTTTTAGTTCTTTTCACTTGTCATTGTGTTTTTAAGATGCACCTCTGTGAAACGTATACTTTTAAATGAATATTTATGATTGTGTATCAGCCCTGTTTTACTTACTCCTCTTCTTGGTGATGAACAGTGATGAACCTATAAATAGCCTCTAGCCCTCTAGTCTCCACAAACAGTATAGTAAACATCTTTTTATAAGGTATTACCCATTTGAATTTCTTTGGAGTGCATACTGAGAAGCAAAATGCAGGACTGAGTAATGCAAAACTCCTTTAGAGAGGAGAAATAATAACCAACACCATAGAAATACAAGGAATTATAAGAGACTATAAGGAAAACCATATGCCAACAAATTAGACAACCTAGAAGAAATGGATGAATTCCTAGAAGCATACAACCTCTGCAAACTGAATCAGAAAGATAGGAAATTTGAATAGACCAATTACCATTAATGAAATTTAATTAGTAATCAAAAAATTCCCAATAAATAATAATCCAAGACCAGATGCTAGGGAATTCTACCAAAAATTTAAAAAGAGTTAATACCTACTCTTCTCAAACTATCCAAAAATCAAAAGAAGAAAAGCTTCCAAATTCATTCTATGAGGGCAGCATAACTCTACAAAAAGAACTGCAGGCCAATAATTCTGATGAATTCTGATGCAAAAATCCTCAACGAAATTTAGCAAACCAAATCTAGCAATACTTATGAAAAATCATTCAGCAGGATCAAGTGGAATTTATTCCCAGAATGCAAGGGTGGTTCAGTATTCACCAGTCAACAAAGGTAATACATCACATTAATAAGAGAAAAGATAAAAATGATATGATCATCTCAGAAGATGCAGAAAAAACAGTTGACAAAGTACAACATCCATTCACGGTAAAAACCCTCCTAACAAAGTAGGTTTTGAGAGAACATACCTCAACATAATAAAGGCCACATATGAAAAACCCATGACTACTATCATACTCAATGGTGAAAAACTGGGAGCTTATCCTGTAAGGTCAGGAACAAGACAAGGATGTCCATTCTTACTACTTTTATTCAACGTAATACTGGAAGCTCTAGCCATAGCAATCAGACAAGAAAAAGAAATGCATCCAAATTGGTAAGGAAGAAGTATAACTTTCACTATTTGCAGATGACATGATACTATACTACAGAAAACCCTAAAGACTCCACCAAAAAAACTACTAGAACTGATAAAATGAGTTCAGTAAAGTCAGTGGATGCAAAATTAATATACAGAAATCTGTTACTTTTCTATACACTAAATGAAGTAGCAGAAAGAGAAATTATGACAACTATCTCGCTTACAGTTGCAACAAAAATAATTAAATACTTACGAATAAACCTAACCAAAGAGGTGAAAGACCCATACTCTGAAAATTATAAAATGATGAAAGAAATTGAAGCAGACACGAACGAATGAAAAGACACTCCCATGCTCATGGAATGGGAGAAATCAATATTATTAAAATATCCATACTACCCAAAGCAATATTAGAGATAATGTAATCTCTGTTCAAAATACCAACAGCATTTTTCAGAGTATTAGAACAAGTAATGCTTGTGTGGAACCACAAAACACCCCAAGTAGCCAAAACAATCTTGAAAAAGAACAAATTTGGAGGTATCACAATCCCAGATTTTAAGATACACTACAAAGCTATATAGCAAGACAATATAGTACTGTTACAAAAATAGACACATTAATAGAAAAGAATAGAGAATCCAGATAAAGCCCCAACCATATGGCCAATTAATCTATGACAAAGGAGGCAAGAATATACAATGGGGAAAAGACAGTCTCTTCAACAAATGGTGTTGGGAAAACTGGACAGCTACATGCAAAAGGCTGAATCTGGACCAGTTTCTAACACCATACACAAAAATAAACTCAAAAGGGATTAAAGACATAAATGTAAGACCTGAAACCATAACACTCCTAGAAGGAAGTAGGCAATAATTTCTTCAACATGGGCTGTAGAAGCATTTTTGTGGATATGTCTCTTCTGCCAAGGAAAACAAAGGTAAAATTAAACTCCTGGACTGCACTAAAATGAAAAGCTTCTGCACAGCAAAGGAAACCATGAACGAAACAAAAAGACAATCTACTACATGGGAGAAGATATTTGCAAATGATATATCCAATAAGGGATTAATATTCAAAATATATAAAGAACTTACACAACTCAACACCATAAAACCAAATATGATTAAAAATGGGCAGAGTGCATGAGTAGACATTTTTCCAAAGAAGACATACAGATGGGCAAGAGACACATGAAAACATGCTCAATATCACTAATCACCAGAGAAATGCAAATCAAAACTGCAATGAAATGCCATCTCACACCTGTCAGAATGGCTAAAATTAGAAACACAGGAAATAAGAGATGTTGGTGAAGTAGAGAGGAGGGAATATTCATACACTGTTAGTGGGAATGCAAGCTGGTGTAGTCACTGTGGTAAAGAGTATGGAGAGTCCTCAAGAAACTTAAAAACTGAAATATCGGATGATCCAGTAATTTCACTAATGGGTATTTACCCAAGGAAAGCGAAAATACTGATTTGAAAATATATGCAGCCCTGTGTTTCCTGCAACATTCTTTACAATAATCAAGATATGGAAGCACCGCGAGTGTCCATTGATAGATGAGTGGATAAAGGAGGTGTGGGGTGTATGTGTGTGTGTCTGTGTAGACACACACACTGGAATATTACTCAGCCATAAAACAAATGAAATCTTGCCATTTGCAACAACATGGATGGACATTGAGGGTATTATGCTAAGTGAAATAAATCAGAGAAAGACAAATATCCTATGATTTTAGCCATTTGTGGAATTTAAGAAATAAAACAAATGAACAAATTAAAAAGACAAAAAAAATGGACTCTTAAATGTACAGAACAAACAGTAGTTTAACCAGAGGGGAGCTGGGGTGCGGGGAGATGGGTGAAATAGTTTAAAGGGATCAGGAATACACTTCTTGTGATGGTCACTGAGTTATATATGGAATTGTTGAATTGTACACCTGAAACTAATGTAACACAGTATATCAATTATACTCGAATTTTAAGAAAATGAAACAACACCCCACACATTGTCCTTTATTTAGATCCTCTACCAGACAGTTTTCCTTGTATGTGGGTCTTGTCCACAAGTCCAAGAACATGGGACGTTCCCTAAATTGCTGCTTGTTGCTAATCTAAGAGGTATAAAGTGGCATTTCCTTAGTTTAGTCTGCATTTCTTTGATTACTGAGTAAATTAAAACATCTTTTCATGTGTTTGGCCTTCTTGTTCCAGGGTGCTTGTTGTTTTTTTCCCGCTAATTGGGATTGCTGTATTTTTCTTGGTGATTTGAGTTTGTGATTTGTGATTTGTGTATTTATTTTTTGTAAATTCTAAATTATAATCCCTATGGTTGTAGACGTTTCAAATATCTTTTCCCATTGTGTTATCTCACTTTTTGCTTAGTTCACCGTGTTCTTTGCTGAGGCAAAATATTTAAAGAAAAACTTTTTTTAAGAGAGAGGACTGGGGGATGAGACAGAGGGAGAGAAACTTAAGCACATTCCATGCCTAGGATGGATCCCAGTGCAGAGTTCCATCTCCCAACCCTGAAATCAGAACCTGAGCTGAAATCAAAAGTTGGATGCTTAATCAACTGAGCCACCCAGCGGCCCCAGAGTATTTAATTTTTGATAGGATCACATTCATCTTATTTTTGCATATGTTATATAGTTTTGATTATATGCTTAAGAAATTCTTGCTTGATTCATGAAGATATCCTCATCTTCTTCTCTTTATAGTTTTACCTCTCATTGTTGGGTCTTTAATCCACCTTGAGGCCACCTTTGTATATGGGTTTAGGTAGAAGTCAATTGTCAGTACCACTTATATTAAGAATCACATCCTTTCCTGTGTGACCTGTATCATATGTTAGGTTTCCAATACATGCATGGGTCTGTTTCAGACCTCTCTCATCTGCATTTTGGTTTGTTTATATTCTTATGTCAGTCAGCCACTGGTTTTATTACTGTGATTTGGCAGAGGATTATTTTCAAAATCTAAAATTACATAATTTAATGTTCAAATTTCATTAAGTTTTAACAGTTCTCATTGTTACCTCTTTCTTAAAGACATGTATGTTATGTTTGACACTTTAACTAGTAACCATGATCCATGAAGCCTCTGTATTGAAAATTCTGGATCAGTTTCTTTAAATATAATTGTATTAGAATTCCAAGTCCATTTCTTTAAAATATATATATATATATATTATTATATATATTGCTTCATGGGTCTCTTCTTTTCCCCATTTGTTTGAAGTGGTAAATTTTGCTTTTTAGCAAAATCAACTAAAATGTCTTAGAATGACTGTAGAATAACTTTCTTTTATATAATTTCAGAAAGAAAAATAAAGTTGAAAGGTAATCTATATTTTCTTGAATCCTAATAAGTCTTTGCATGTTGCACTTCTCTACCTAGAACATCTTGCTCAATCCAAATTGCGATTTTTAGAATCTTGTATGTACTTTGTAGGAGGAAGTTAAGTAACAAAATGAAATTTTATACTCTTCATTTAGAGAAAATTTTATTTCTTATAGGTTATATTTTCTTTTTAAGGAAAAAGTTTGGGCATTTGAAATAAAATACTTTGTATATATAATTTTAACCTCCAAATGCTAAGTCTACTAGCAAATACCTGAGCTAGGAGATTTCCATTGTATATAGCCTATACCTTTGTTCCCCAGCGCCAGCTGTGAGGTTAACTGGATAAAATGGATAAGGAGATGAGCATATTGAGAATAATGCTAGGTGGGTATGCTTGATTCTCTGGTCCTGAAAGAATAGTGTTTTTTAAAGATTGTTTCCCCAAAACAATGAGAGTTAGGCTTTACTATGGGATATTTAAAAAAAAAAAATCAACAAACCTAAGAATACTGATCTCACCATAGTCCATCATCAGTCAGTGCTAATTTGTTTAAGATAATATTTTATATGTTTTACTACCTGACATTCCTTCTGAGAGGAGGATGAGATTATTATAAGAAAAATATGGTAAACTGAGTTGTACTCTGCAAAATTATTCACTTTAGTAATTTATTTCCCTAGAATAAAGGGCAATATATTTAAAACATTATTGTCAATATTTTGGATGGATTTACAAAATGTATTAAATAGCTAACTGTTAAGAATAGCATTTCTCCTCATATTCTTCCCCAAAGGCATTTTTTAAAATAGGCTACATGTGATCAACAGTGAAACGATGTAATTAGGACATGCTATTTGTGGCAGTCAGTCTTACATGTTGGTATTGGAAGGATAGAGAAATATAGTTTTCTTATTTTCTCCTCTTCTTTTACCCCTTCACTCCTCAACTCCCTTTCCTTGACCTCTTTAGTGAGAATGTACCCCTCAGTCGTGAGAATGTAAGTACCTTTTTATATTTCATTTGTAGAATAATGCAAGAAAAATTGCATTATTGCAATTATGCAAGACGGGAAGCAGTAATATTCTGGTTAGCTAAAGGTTATATCCAGTAATAAGTAATTTTTTGTCCAAGCGATTCATATCAGTACCACCTTTTATATTTTAAAGTATGTTTCTTTACGGATTTTGTAAATTTCATGAGTGTTTTTATTCATATACATCTCTTAAATGAACAAAGAGTAATATAATTTGGATAGAGGAATTTATGAAAAAGTTATTAAGTGTCAGCAGGAAGATTTCTTGCCTCTATCCACCTAACTATCCATGTAGCCATCCATAATATGTTTATTATTCATATTTGGTATGTCACATATGTGACAAACACTAAAAAGTTGAATATAAAAAATACCTATTTTTAAAAATCTATGTGATAGTTTTTTTTTTAAAGATTTTATTTATTTATTTATTTATTTATTTATTCATTCATTCATTCATTCATTCATTCATTTATTTATTTGGAAAGAGAGAGAGAACATGAGAAGGGAGAAGGTCAGAGTGAAAAGCGGACTCCCCATGGAGCTGGGAGCCCGATATGGGACTCGATCCCGGGACTCCGGGATCATGACCTGAGCCAAAGGCAGTCGCTCAACCAACTGCGCCACCCAGGGGCCCGATAGTTTTATTTTTAAAAGCTGTAAGATAGTTCTATTTTTTTTTAAAAAGTATATAGGTCACTGACCTCACTCTAGGTTCAATGTATAGAAATGGTGGTGGAGCTGCCTGTTCCCTGGAGATACTCTCCCTAAATCCTAACATGTTTTTACTATACTTGTGGTAGGTTGGGAAATAGCCTCAGATGGGAGCAGACTAGGTTATTGGCTGTTGACTGCAGGCTCAACCCTGGTGGCGAAGCTTTATGTGGATCCCTAGTGCATGTGTCTCTAGGCGTTGAGAATGCGTCCTGTGGAGTTGGGGTGTGTGGATGATAGTCAGTGGCATAAACACAAAGGGTAAATGAACATACATTCTTATCACAGAGCACAAAAGGCTGTCAGAACATTATAAATTTTTATTTCCCTTATTACTGATAAGTTGTGCAGCCTTTCTTCTATTTGTGATCGTTTGTTTGCCTTGTTCTGGGAAATGCCTATTTGTCTTGCCCATTTTTTTTTATTGAGTGGTTTACTTTTCTCAGTGATTTGTAGCCATTCTTTATATATTTACATCGAGTGCTTTTTTATTCATTTATAGGTATTGCAGATATTTCATTCCCAATTTGTGGCTTGTGTTTACTTTCTGTTGATTTTTCATGTACGGAAGTTGTTAATTTTGATAAGGTTCCTTTTGTGCATGTAGTTTTTTTTTTTTTAAAGACATTCTTCCTTACCCTGAGGTTATAAAGATATTTTCCAACAATCTTATAAATATTTTTAAAGTCTTTTCAAATTACTGTCTTAATGGCAAATATAAGCTACTGAAAGCAGAGCTAGGTGGCTGGAACAGAAGAGATTCAGGTGAGGTGGGGAACATCTTGATAAATATTTATTTGAATCCGTGATCATGTTATCGCCATGGAGATATGTTTACATTGTTTTAAGATGAAGTAAGATCATGAGCTATCCATGAGAGGTTCTCAGGTAGTAAAAGAAATCTGAGGGGGCCATTTCAGGCAGAGGAAAGACCTCAAGGGGAAAGCATGAAGGGTTTGAAATTCCATGGCACGTTCAGGGAACAGCGGGTAGGTGGTGGTCTATGAGCATAGAATGAGGGGAGGGGTATTGCAGAAGAGGAAGCTGCAACAGATTTTGAGAAACATTTTATGTCTTGCAAACAGTTTTGACTGTATTCCACTGTAGGCAGTCATGACACTTTGAAAGGAAGTTGTACTGATCTGTTAGGAATTTTAGAAAAATAAATACAGTCACCCGGTGGGGGGTTGGTACTCTCACAGTGCCTTGCGTATAGTAGACAGACGCCTGCCTTTGCTCAGAATCTAATAGGATGTTTTCCCTATAATCAGCTGCACAGTCTGAAGTGCAGTCTTTTGATTATTAGTGGTGATTTTTCAATCTTTTGAAAGGATCTGATATTTAGTAATAGGCAAAAGTTATTTGGAGGAAGTTTAGAAACTAAGGCAAATAAGCAAGCTGGGTAATTCCATTTTTGGTAAAACATGATATATGATGACATTGATTTTTAGATACAGCTTATAAAATGCTCTGAAAGCAGCTTTAAAGCTGCTTTAAAGGGGAATTTGTAAAAGTATTTTGAACCGTGCTAGCATCATTATGTGGTGGGCAGAGCAAAATTTATCTGAATGTATGAACTCTGATACTTTGAGAAAAGTAAAAGTGTAGGAATTCACAATGAAAACCCTTAACACTGTATAATCAGTCTGTGAACAAGCCAGCACTTGCTTTCCCATTCTTATTTTCATTGATATCATTATTTTTTTCATTTGTGTGACTTTACTGATACGGTTCTGCACCATCTTTTGTGTTTGTCATTTCCTTTTCATCACTCAGATTACAGAGTATATTCCCGCCCATGCAGAAGTGGTTTGTTTTTTATGGTGGTAAGCCGACTTCCTCCCTTGGATGTTCCTCATCCTCAGGATTGTTGTTGATGCCTCGATTCCCTGTGGAAGATTCTGGCTTACTGCCTTTTGTTCTGTCATCATCTGCTTACCATCTAACTCTGTTAGTGGTGATTTTGATCCCTTCCACCCCTGCCTTCACATTCGTAGTTCTTACTTTTCTGAATTTGTATCAGTTTTCCCTGACTACTTTAAAAAAATACGTTTTGGCTTACCCAACATCTCTCACCAAAAATGATCATATATATGGTTAATGGTTTACTTTTTCAAGTAATAAAATTGAATTTAAACCATAAACAACAAAGTTGCCTTCTAAGCCTTCTTGTTTTAATAAACAGATAAGGAATTCAGAGAAAAATTTTCCCCCTTTGGCCCATTTTAAATCACCTTAACTTACCTTTGGCTTGAGCTACCTCTAGTTCATTCATCTTCTAAACTTTTATTGATCACTTTTTACTCATTTATCAATCATTTGTTGCCTGTTTCTTCTTTGCCAGGGTTAACTGTTGGAAGAGAAAGTTGAATACGACATGATCTTTGCCTTCCATAATCCTATATTAATTGTCCAGTGTTGGAAAAAAACGAGTAACAGTTACTTAACCTTGCAAGAAATGCTACGATGAAGATACTCACAGGATTGTATGGGGACAAAGACGGGAGCATCTCTGTCAAACTGGGAGATTGGGGAATGCTTTCTAGAAGAGGGACAGTTGAGATTTAAAGGATGATTAGTAATTAGGTAAATGCACATGAGCTGGAGGGGGAAGACCACCTCTGCCCCCCAGGAAAGGGTTCAGGGTGTACTGAAGCACAGAAGTGTGAAGGCACAGTAGGGAGACCTGTGCAGAGAAAAGTTGGAAAGGTTTTACATCCTTTTTCTTTTGAAATATATGCAATTAGTGCTACAAATTTCCCTTGTACAGCAGCTTTCACTGTATTTCATACATTTTGATAAATTGTATTTTCATTTTGTTCAAAATGTTTGTAAATTTTTCTTGACATTTCCTCTGTGTGTTAAAGGTATATTATTTAATTTCAGGTATTTGGGGCTTTCCAGCTATCTTTTGTTACTGATTCCTTGTTTAATTCCATTGTGATCTTAGGGCATACTTTGTATGATTTCTCTGCTTTTACATTTATAAATGTTTTTCGTGACCTGGTGTGTGATCTGTCTTTAAGTATATGCCATGTGAGTTTGAGAAGAATATGTATTCTCTTGTCGGATGGAGTGTTCTATAAATATCAACTGCAGAGCCCATTGATTGGTAGTACTGTTCAGTAAACTATCTGTATTGATTTCCTGCACACTTGATCTGTCCTTTATTATAGGAGAGCTATTGAAGTCTCAACTCTAACAGCAGATTTGTCTCTTTCTTCCTCTGGTTATATCAGCTTTTGCTTCGTGGAGGTTGTCAGGCTCATACACATTAAGGATTATGTCTTGGAGAGTTGACCTTTTTGTCAGTATGTAATACCCGTCTTTATCTCTGATATTTCTCTATATCCTCGCCAACACTTTTTATTTCTTGTATTTTGGCCTCTAGCCATTCTGACAGGTATGGGCAGTAATGTAGAGAAAAGGGAATCCTCATACACTCTTGGTGGGAGTGCAAGCTCATGCAGCCACTGTGGGCAACAGGAGCCCTCACAAAACTTAAAGACAAAAATACCATATGATCCAGTAATTTCACTACTGGATATTTACTCAAAGAAAACAAAACACTAATTTGAAAAGATACCTGCACCTCTATGTTTATAGCAACATTATTTACAATAGCTAAGATACAGAAGCAGCCCAAGTGTCCGTCCATAGAAGAACGGATAAAAAAGTCATGGGGGGGGTGTGTGTGTGTGTGTGTATACACAAACAGTGGAATATTACTCAGCCATAAAAGTAAATGAAATCTTGTCATTTGCAACAACATGAATGGAGCTAGAGAATATAATGCTAAGTTAATTAGCATTGAAATCACAAAATGATTTCATTTATGTGCAGAATTTAAGAAACAAAACAGAAAAAAAGAAAAAAAAAAACAACCCAGACTCTTAACTCTAGAGAACAAACTGATGGTTACCAGAGGGAAAGCGGATGGGGAATGGGCTAAATAGGTGATCGGGATCAGGAGTACACTAATCTTGATGAGCAGTGAGCAACATATAGAATTGTCGAAATCACTGTATTGAATATTTAAAACCGGTGTAACACTGTATGTTAACTATACTTAAATAAAAAAGAATAATAATTTTCTTTTACCTTCATTTATTCCTTCTCTGACATTCTTCCTTTTCTTATGTATATAGTTTTCTTTTCTTTTCTTTTTTTAAGATTTTATTTATTTGACAGAGAGAGAGAGAAAGATCACAAGTAAGCAGAAAGAGAAGGGGAAGCAGGCTCCCTGCTGAGCAGAGAGCCCGATTTGGGGGCTCCATCCCAGGACCCTGAGATCACAACCTGAGCCAAAGGCAGAGGCTTAACCCACTGAGCCACCCAAGTGCTCCTATATACAGTTTTCTAACCTGTATCATTTTTAGTAAAGACCACAGATTTAGGGAATGAGAAAAGTAGATGCATTGAAAATTAAGATCTCAGAGTGAGATTTCACAATTGAAATTTCAGAAGTAGAGAAGATTCTATTGGGGGCAATTGGATGGTATGGCCCTGGAAGTTTTGAGCCTGCTAATATGCATCTCATTCCTAAGGTCAGTCTCCCCTGCACTGTGCCATCTACTGAGGGTAAATGATCACTGAGCTGAATGACTTGTAGTAGAAGTTAGTGGAAGTGTGTGGAATGCAAAAATGTGTCAGTATTAGGTAATCATAAATTATGAAAGCATTGAGATACAAATATTCTTTTGCAGATCTTATACAAAATTTGGAACAATTTGCATAAAAATATACTTTCAGAGAATGCTGGGGATTTCAGGTCAGCCTACAGAAGTTTATTTATTCCATAATTTAATTATATTAATCATATCGAGTAACCTTACTGCCAAAATTTAACTATTAGAGTAAATTTGCCTTTGGGGCTCCCAAAATGGCAGTTGAAGCTGCTAGAAGGAGGGGTTTGAGAAAGGTGTCAGGGAGATGTCAATAGTGGCTACTTGTACTTGGAAATCGTATGTAAATGAAATGTTCTTAAATGGAAGTGAATTGTTTTTGACTTTGGAATATGCTTTTGTCTATGAAGAGAGAAAAGCACACCAAAAAGATGCTTTGAGAAGTTGTCTAGTTCAGTATGTGTGGCTGATGAGTGTACAGACAGGCTGGGAAGGATAAGGGGATATTGGGAAGAGGTCTTAAGTAATCGTATTTTGCCATATAAATGAGGTGGCTGGTCTTGTAATATAAATGAGGCTAAAATCCGATAATGACTGTTCTGGTAAGGCAAAAAACTTAATGCTTTAGCAGGCAGAAAAATGAAATTCTAATTCAGGACTGTATAGGTCTCTTTTATTTCTTTCTTTTATTTACTTGAGAGAGAGTGAGAGAGAGATCACAGCATGGGGAGGTGTAATGGAGAAGCAGACTCCCCACTGAGCAGGGAGCCCAATGTGGGACTGTCCCACATGACTTCACCCTGAAGTCATGACCTGAGTGGAAGGCAGACACTTAATCGACTGAGCAACCAAGGTGCCCTCGGTAATCGACTGAGCAACCAAGGTGCCCTCGGTCTTTTTCAAAGTATATATATGTTAGATTACTGGGTGATAAACCCAGTTTGTTGGGAGCCTCTCCAGGATTTGCCTTTCAGTCCTCAAAAGTGTAAGAAGTTTTGCTTTTGTCCTCACAGTGAGGGAAAAAATGGGATTTTTTCCCAAAAGGTTTAAGAACAAAATAAAAATCTGAGAAATTACTTGTAGTTCTTTGAAGAAATTTTAAGATTCCCCTTAGCCATGTGAGCTATTTATTTTTTCTCTTGTGGAATTAAGGGATTTTTTTTTTTTTTTTTTTAAGGAAAGCTATTTTAAGCTTTTGGCTGAGCTACTCAGAGGCAGCTAGTTACTTGACGAATATATTTTTAAAATTTAGGCTATTTACTTGTTTTATACCCTTCTGTAATTTAAATAATGGCAGACTCTTTAAAGAATTTTGGGCGGAGAAGGTTAAAATATCTGGGATTTTCAAGCATTAACACAAGAGATTAGAATAAGAAATACTGTCTTGGGCTCATTGCAGTAATTATCTCATTGCTATTTAAATAACCCCCTGTTGGCACTGTGGCAGTGCAAACACTTTTCTCTTGTGAAACAAAATAGGGTTTGTATTAGAAAACTAGTTCTTATAGAGAATAATCTTTATAAATATTTTGAAAACCTCTAATAACACTGTCCCCAAAATAATCATTCTGTGGTTTGTCATTATTATTATTATTATTATATTTTGCACTTCTCTCCTATATTGCTTTATAAGTCTCTTATTGAGCATCTAACCAAGAAATAAATATTTTGCTCATCTTTTATCATTGTTTAAATCTCTAAAACATAGTACTGTAAAGGCTTAAACTGTTTTCCTTATTTGCTTAAATAGCTAAACATGTAAATGAAAAAGATTAAATGTTTCATGATTAGGCTCAAAGGAAGAAAAAAAGAATTATTGAATGTAGCTAATGTGCTTGGCACTTAATAGAAATGAAGTTCTTTTATGTATGCATTACAGAAAGGCTGTGAGGAAAGATTTTTCAAGCTGAGAGAAACCCAAGATTCAAGGGGGTTCACCTGAAGTGACCTGTGTTGTGTGAATGTGTTTATACAGGTTTGCCTAAAAAGTGCTTATTCTTTTTAGTCTCTCACTGCTGAAGAGTATTTTAAACATGATAGTTCTTGGTCTGAATACTACTTTAAATATAAATATTGGAGTGGAGACAAAGAAATGATCCAGCAAACTGATATGCTTAAATGTTTCTTGTTAAGTTAAGGAGAAAAGGAGGAATCTGAATTTTTTTCCATCACTGAGATTATCTGAGTAAGTGAGAAATACCAGTAAACTCACTTAGATGTTTGATATATATCCTTTTGTACCAGACAAATATTAAATAATGAGGTACAATAGTTTCATTACATCTAGTTAATGTTTGTCATTATATGACCATGTGGTTTCTTTTTTTTTTTTTTAATGAAAGTTGATTAGTTTAGAATCTTAAGAAAAATCAAAAAAGATTTTTTTTTGACACCACAGGGCGGTGTCAACAGGTGGTGCCCCAGATACACAAAACAAAACAAAAAAAAGATTTTTTTTTCCCATTCTACTGCTATTTGGTGCTAAATAAAAATATGCTAGAATTACAGTTTCCAAGAATTCTGTAATTTAAAATAGGCATGTAAGGGGCACCTGGCTGGCTCAGTAGAGAATGCAACGCTTGATCTCAAGGTTGTGAGTTCGAGCCCCATGTTGGGTATAGAGATGACTTAAAAATAAAATCTTAAAGGAGCACCTGGGTGCTAAGACGGTTAAGCATCTGCTTTTGACTGAAGTCATGATTTCAGGATCCTGGGATCAAGCCCCGAATCTGGCCTCCTGTTCCACGGGGAGCCTGCTTATCCCTGTCCCTCTGCCTGCTGCTCCCCCTGCTTGTATTCTCTTTCTCTTTGTCAAATAAATAAATAAAATACTTTTTTAAAATTTTATTTATTTATTTGACAGAGAGAGAGAGAGAGATCATGAGTAGGCAGAGAGGCAGGCAGAGAGAGAGGGAAGCAGGCTCCCCGCTGAGCAGAGAGCCCGATGTGGGGCTCTATCCCAGGACCCTGAGACCATGACCTGAGCTGAAGGCAGAGGCTTTAACCCACTGAGCCACCCAGGCGCCCCCTTTTTTTTCTTTTAAAGATTTTATTTATTTATTTGACAGAGAGTAAGAGAACTGAGCCACCCAGGTACCCCTAAATAAAATCTTAAAAAAAAAAAAAAAAGGCATGTGAATATATAAGGAAGTGGAAAGGTCACTTGACTATGAGGTAGGAGGTCTGGATTCTCATCCAGTTCTTTAGCACTGTGAGATTTTGAGCCAGTTGCTCTTGTCTTGGGGCCTTATTTAAAGGTGGAGGTATTTAAAGGTATTTAAAGGTAAAGGGCCTTATTTAAAGTTATTTAATCCTCTCTTCCACCCACTTGCTTAAGGTAGAATAAAGAGCAAAAGAGGAGGTCTCAAAGGGCTTTATAACTCTAATATGGAGTGATAATTAACTTTTTTTTTTTAAGATTTTATTTATTTATTTGACAGAGAGAGAGGGATCACCAGTACTCAGAGAGGCCGGCAGAGAGAGAGGGGGAAGCAGGCTTCCTGCTGAGCTGAGAGCCCGCTGCAGGGCTGGATCCCAAGACCTTGAGACCATGACCTGAGCTGAAGACAGAGGCTTTAACCCCCTGAGCGACCCAGGTGCCCCTATAGTTGACTTTTAAAAAATGACATAGATCCCTGGAAAGCTAGGATGTCTTAAAAATTTTTTGAAGTGTTAGAGGAACGTGACTCTCCTGTATCCTCTCCAGGACTGTTCTAGATTATGAACTCTAGCCATGGGCTAAGAGGAAAGAACAGAGATAAGCATAATCTAAAATGTTAGCTAATTATCAAAAGTTTTACAGTTTACTTCAAGTTTTATTTTTGTTCTGGGGCTCTCCAGGACTATAAATAGCACATAGGTGATTTTAATGTATTTGTTGAAATCCTTATAGTTGGAGGACTTACGTATTTTCTGAGAATGAAATATGCTAAACAGCTTTGACCTGGACTACATTTTGTTTGTCATTTTGTGGTTTAGAGGCTCTTTGGGCCTTTGCCTATGTCTGAGTGTTCTTCTCCGGGATTGGACCCCCTAGGCAGCGGCCCCTCAGCCCAGAGGAACCCCTGGCAGAACTCTAGGCAGTGTCTTTCTTCTACTCCTCACCTGAGATGATTCATTTCCTGGCTCCTGTTGCAATGGGCTAGAGCGCCTAAACTGTACCAGGGCCAAATAAGGAATTCACTCAACATTCTCAAGGGGAAGCATATTTAAGAGGCCAGTTCTTCTTAGAGTTTTAAAAATTAGTAGACAGATGTTTAGTAAGTAAAGCTCTAGCCTTGCAGTAATCTCTTCACTTCTTAAGAAATGGCATTACTGGCTTATGTGATTATGCAGAGAAATTAAAAAGTAATCTTCAGGTTATTCCTGCTTTTCTAAAGATTAAAAAGGAAAAATTGCCCTTTATCCAAATTCTGTATATTCATAATGTCCTCCCAGCCTTCCTGGTTCCTTTGTAAAATATCCTCTTTTTGTGTCTGAAATTAGCTAATTGCTGGCACAGTTAGTGGTGGTTGAAAAAGGCTGATGCTGCTTTCTGAATGCTTAGTGTTATTGATTCTGGTACATATTCTAACCCAGTGGCTGGTTTGTTTATTTCTTAACTGTGGCTCTAGCCAGGGATACATTTTACATTGTGATTTCATATGCATGAGTTACCTAAAATAAGTTTCATGAAATAATAATCACCATAACTATATGTATTCCAGTATCTTCTATTTCACTTTTTTTTTTTTTAATGCTCATCATCATTCACTAAGTGAATTAACATGACCTGCCAAAGGGTTTCAAACTCTAGTTCTTCTGGTATATGAAAATTTTTACTGTCTTTTTATGATTTGTAAAATACACTGGGATATATTCATTTTGATTTACATGTTTTCAAACTGTAACAAAGTAGACTCTTCAAACAGGTACCCAAACTAATCCTTCATCTAGAAAAAAAAAATAATTAAAAATAGAAAACTTCATGTTTGGGGGTAAGGTTTTTGTTTTGTTTTTTGTTGTTGTTTTGAGATGAAGGTGAACTTTCTATTCTTCATTCTTTTTACATATACTCAGCTATTAAGCAATGTATTAATAGTGAGATCTTTGATTCCTTTATTTGTTGAACTTCATTTGACTAACATAGTTGGAAGCATTTGGTACTTATTCAATGAATGTTTTACATTTAAAGTTTTACATTTTACACAAATTGTGCCAAAGCCAGTAGGAATATCGGGTGCCATGATTCCTTATTTGTCACTTACAGAGATTTACCAAAATTAGCTTTGCCTCTCTACCTTTTCTGTTTAAAGAAGTAGAAAAAAATGTTGTTCTGGCTTTTTCGAAGGTCAGGATGATGGTCAGGATGGTCAGGATGATGACATTTTGACGGTCTGCATGTGAACATCTTCCCACAGAATCAGAAGTGTTTATCACCAACCAGCCAAGATGAACATGGTGAAGAGGATCATGGGGCGACCGAGGCAGGAGGAGTGCAGCCCCCAAGACAACGCCTTAGGACTGATGCACCTCCGCCGTCTCTTCACTGAGTTGTGCCATCCTCCCCGGCACATGACTCAGAAGGAACAAGAGGAGAAGCTGTACATGATGCTGCCAGTGTTTAACAGGGTAAGTCCACGTTGCCTAGGTCATGCCTTCCAGGACTGGGTAGCGCTGCAGGAATTTGAAGGTTAGAGTAAATCACAGATAGGAAGAAATGATAGAATGAGTTTTTAAGAAGTTTGATGTTTTCTTTCCTTCCTTTCAATTTTCTGTAAAGCCATGTGACTTTATCTGAGACCTGGGTAGAGTGATTTCCATTTAGTTCTAACATAAAAGGAAGACTGAGCATTCTGTAAAATGTTCCTATAATGGTTGAGTTTTGGAAGAGGGATAGGTTGTAAATTACCATTTGTTATTTCCATTATTTTTTTTGAAATGATGGTTTATTGTACCAGAGAATGTCATTGCCCAAGTATTTTGTACACTACACGGAATCATCTCAGTTTACTTTGTTGTTTAGTAGGTTTTCTGTATGAGATTTTGAAAGAGGATAGTTAGAGGCCCAAGAAAGTCTAAATAGAGTTAATTTTTTAAGGTATTTTGTCAACTTGATTACATGTGTAGCAATCTTGGTGGGGATATTTTTTTAATTAACATATAATGTATTATTTGCCCCAGGGTACATGTCTATGAATCATCAAGCTTACACATTTCACAGGACATACCATAGCACATACCCTCCCCAATGTCCATAACCCAGCCACCCTATCCCTACCCCGCCTACCCCCCAGCTACCCTCTGTTTCGTGAGTTTAGGAGTCTCTTATGGTTGTCTCCTTCCTGATCCCATCTTGTTTCATTTCCCTCCCACAACCCTCCACCCTGCCTCTCAAATTCTTCATATCAGAGACATCATATGATAATTGTCTTTCTCTGACTGACTTATTTCGCTTAGCATAATACCCTCTAGTTCCATCCATGTCGTTGCAAATGGCAAGATTTTGTTTCTCTTAAAGGCATAGTATTCCATTGTACATATATACCAAATCTTCTTTATCCATTAATCTGTTGATGGACATCTAGGTTCTTTCCATAGTTTGGCTATTGTGGACATTGCCGCTATAAACATTCGGGTGCACGTGCCCCTTCGGATCATTACATTTGTATCTTTAGGGTAAATACCTAGTGGTGCGATTGGTGGGTCGTAAGGTAGCTCTATTTTCAACTTTTTGAGGAACCTCCATACTGTTTTCTGGAGTGGCTGCACCAGCTTGCATTCCCACCAACACTGTAGGAGAGTTCCCCTTTCTCTGCGTCCTCACCAATATCTGTCATTTCTTGACTTGCTAATTTTAGCCTTTCTGACTCGTGTGAGGTGGTATATCATTGCGGTTTTGATTTGTATTTCTCTGATGCCGAGTGATGTTTAGCACTTTTTCATGTGTCTGTTGGCCATTGGATGTCCTCTTTGCAGAAATGTCTGTTCATATCTTCTGCCCATTTCTTGATCAGATTATTTGTTCTTTGGGTGTTGAGTTTGAGAAGTTCTTTATAGATTTTGGATACTAGCCCTGTATTTGATACGTCATTTGCAAATATCTTCTCCGATTCTGTCAGTTGTCTTTTGGTTTTGTTGACTGTTTCCTTTGCTGTGCAAACGCTTTTGATCTTGATGAAGTCCCAGT
>CM052800.1:60615174-60848509 GCA_028533885.1 Nasua narica | reverse complement strand
TTCTGGTTCCATATAAATTTTAGGATTTTTTGTTCCATTTCTTTGAAAAAAAAAATTGATGGTATTTTGATAGGGATTGCATTAAATGTGTAGATTGCTTGAGGTAGCATAGGCATTTTCACAATATTTGTTCTTCCAATCCATGAGCATGGAACGTTTTTCCATTTCTTTGTGTCTTCCTCAGTTTCTTTCCTGAGCACTTTGTAGTTTTCTGAGTACAGATTCTTTGCCTCTTTGGTTAGGTTTATTCCTAGGTATCTTATGGTTTTGGGTGCAATTGTAAATGGAATCGACTCCTTAATTTCTCTTTCTTCTGTTTTGCTGTTGGTGTATAGAAATGCAACTGATTTCTGTGCATTAATTTTATATCCTGACACTTGATTAAATTCCTGTATGAGTTCTAGCAGTCTTAGAGTATAGTCTTTTGGGTTTTCCACATAAAGTATCATATCATCTGCAAAGAGTGAGAGTTTGACTCCTTCCTTGCCAATTTGGATGCCTTTTATTTCTTTTTGTTGTCTGATTTCTGAAGCTAGGGCTTCTAGTACTAAGTTGAATAGCAGTGGAGATAGTGGGCAATCTTGCCGTGTTCCTGATCTCAGGAGAAAAGTCTCAGTTTTTCCCCATTGAGAATGATGTTCACTGTGGGTTTTTCATAGATGGCTTTGATGTGTTGAGGAATGTACCCTCTCTGCCTAGACTGTGAAGAGTTTTGATCAAGAAAGGATGTTGTACTTTGTCAAATGCTATTTCAGCATCAGTTGAGAGTATCATATGGTTCTTGTTCTTTCTTTTATTAATGTAGTATATCACATTGATTGATTTGCGGATGTTGAACCAACCTTGCAGCCCAGGAATAAATCCCACTTGGTCATGGTGAATGTTTTAATGTACTGTTGGATCCTATTGGCTAGTATTTTGGTGAGAATTTTTACATTGGTGTTCATCAAGGATATTGGTCTATAATTCTCCTTTTTTTTTTTATAATTCTCCTTTTTGATAGGGTCTTTGTCTGGTTTGGGGATCAAGGTGATGCTGGCCTCATAAAATGAGTTTGGAAGTTTCCCTTCCATTTCTATTTTTTGGAACAATTTCAGGTGAATAGGGTTAATTCTTCTTTAAATATTTGGTAGAATTCCCCTGTGAAACCATCTGGCCCTGAGCTCTTGTTTGTTGGGAGATTTTTGATGACTGCTTCAATCTCCTTACTGGTTATGGGTCTGTTCAGGTTTTCTATTTCTTCCTGGTTCAGTTTTGGTAGTTTATGTGTCTCTAGGAATGCATTCATTTCTTCCAGATTGTCTAATTTGCTGGCATATAGTTGCTTATAATATGTTCTTATAATTGTTTGTATTTCTTTGGTGTTGGTTGTGATTTCTCCTCTTTCATTCATGATTTTATTAATTTGGGTCCTTTCTCTTTTCTTTTTGATAAGTCTGACTAGGGGTTAATCAATTTTATTAATTCTTTCAAAGAACCAGCTCCTAGTTTCATTGATTTGGTCTCCTGTTCTTTTGGTTTCTATTTCATTGATTTCTGCTTTTGGTGGGGATATTTAAAATAATTTTTATATTTTTATCAAAGGTGTACAAATACATAGTTTAAAAAATCAGGTAGTTTCAGAGGGCTTTTAGATGCCCCACCTCTCTTCACTGCCAGTCACTGCTGCTACTTTTTAACTTTTTCAGCCCTGAAGGGCACCCCTTGAAAGAAAGTTGTCTAAAAGTCTGTGGTGATTGGGGAAGGGAAGTCTCCTTCAATGTGATATGGGGATGCCTGCGTGGCTCAGTCAATTGAACGTCCATCTTGATTTTGGCTCAGGTTGTGTTCTGGGGGTGGTGGGATCAAGCCCTGCATTGGGTTTCATTAGCAGCAGGGAATCTGCTTGAGATTCTCTCTCTCTCTCTCCCACTGGCCTTCCGCTGTTCACGTACGCACGTGCATGCACTCTCTTTTTCTCCCTCTCATATAAATAGTTAAATCTTAAAAAAAAAAAAAAAAAAAAAGAATATGATGTGCTTCCTGAGGCCTTAAATGACAAGCATTAGCCCAATTGGAATTAACTGGACCAAATTAACCAAAAAGGTAATTAGAGTAAGAGGTTAAAGCATGAGTCAAGACAAAAAGCAACAAATATTTTAATATGTGCCAACATCTATAAGGAGTCCCAAGAAGTTGATTTTATATTAAGGAGGAACAAAAACTAAGACTGTCAGGATTGATAGGAGGTATATCATGATGGGTTTGTATATTGTATTAGAAGTCAATATTTTTTCCTGGAGGCATGCAGAGCCAATGAAGTATTTTAAGCAATAGAGTAAGAGAGTAGAAGGGACCAAGGTAAGCTATCTACTAGGTTTCTAATTTGGGAAACTAATTGGGAATGTTCTTCCCATTTGCTAAGAAAGAAAGTTTTAAAAGATAGATTCATTTGAACTGTTTGCAAGCTTCCCAAGTGAATGTATTCAGTAAGCAGTTAGAAGCTCAGGTAGAGGATTTGGCTGGATATGTGCTTTGGGACTCTGGCAAGGATTGGGTAGTTGAAATCCTGGAAGGGAATGAGAGATTACTCATGGCTTATACTGCCAAGTGAGAAGAGCACTAGACTAAGGATCAACCATGGAGAATATAAATATCTAATGAAAGGAGGGGAACCCATGAAGGATACAGAACAGGAGCTGTTCAGTAGCAGTACAAAAAGAATCAGGAGAGGGGTGGTTATAGAGCCCAAAAGATAAATGTAAGGAGAGAGAGAGTAATCACTACCATGTACCATAAAGAGAGACCCAATAAGTTGAGGGCTGAAAAATATTAATGAAATTTGCCAGTTTGTAAGTTACTAGAATGGCATAAACAAAAAACAGTGAGTTGAGAAGTGAATAGGAGATGAAAAGAGAAGTGAATAGGAGAAGTGAATAGGGCTTGTAGAAATTTAAAAGAAAAGAGAAAACAGAGATTGATGGACATGAACTTGGTGACGAGAGGGGTTTTTTGTGTGTGTTTCTAGTGTTTTGCTTTGTTTGTAAAGATGGAGGAGATGCTGGCTCATAAAGAGAAGGGAAGAAACCAGCCGAAGAGGAAATTTGGAAATTTTTAAGAGTGAAATTGATTGAGGGAGGAGAGCGTGGAGTCAAATTGTGGGGCAGCGCAGGTGAGCCTTGAGCAGGAGAAAGATACTCCAACCTGGAGAAGGGCACATTTTGTTGGGTGTGAATATGATTTGTAATTAGGTGTGGGAAGTTGAATAAAATCTTGATGACCTCAATTTCTTATAGCTATCAATAGAAGATGTGGTCTTTTAAGATCCTTGGAGTAATTTAGGGGGCTTAAGGAAATTGTGATAATTTAGAATATACAAAAAAGAATGAGAGAGATAGTTGAAAGGGATGGTGAACGAATTAAAGGATATTGAGGGTCCAGTAAAAGTTAGAGATGATAAATTTGTACTGGATCTTACCCATGTGGGTGTGTGATTTTTCTTTGGCAGGCACTTGGCAGCATCCGTGTAGAAGTAGAGGAGTCAGGTAGATATATTATTTATTGGGATTGAGGTTTTGCTGGGCTGGTAAGGCAGAGGGGCAGGAGTAGAAGGAGTATAGTAAGAGAAATCAGTTCACATATCACCCATCGGGTTGGGTAGAAGAGAAGAGCGGGTGCAAACATTAATACATTTAGAGGTTGTTCATTTTTTAATCTATGAAATAAGATGCTGAGAATGATGGAGGGAAGAGATGGTAGAATAGGAACATGCGGAGAGGTGGGGAAAGGTTTAAAATAGCTGTTGTGAAAGTGAGAGAATGAATTACAGACAAGCCATTTTTTCAAGCTCTGGTGAGGTGACAGTCTAATTTTTATTGGAATCAGTTCTGGGAAGTTGTTTGTTTCTTTTTTTAAATCTTTTTATTTTTGTTTTACCTCAGTGTCACAATGTACTATTGACCTACTGAATAGTTTGAGGTAAATTCCTTCTCTCAGACTTATACATGTTAACAAAGTGATGCTAATGTTAATAGTTAAGGCAGCAGTTAAGGCAGCTGTTCTCAGCTGTTACCATTAATTAATAGGTAATATCCTATATATGTGTCCCATGTATTTCATCAGCTAGGCTTCTATAGCCAATTCAAGGGAGGCTTAGACTGGAAGAATTGTCTAAATATTTGTGTTTTTTTTTTTTAAGTAGATTTGGGATGCTTTAGTGATTCTCTGTTGCTTAGACTGTGACTTAGTCTCTTGTGTTCTGTGTTGTCAGAAGTTTTATTATTCTTTCAAGTCAAAAGTTTTTAATTGCCTGAGTAAAAGCACGTATATATGCATTGCCTTATACCTCAAATACAATGAGTGATTTAAGTATCCTAAAGATCAGTCAGCTCTTAACTAATAAAAAGATGGGAACTTATTTCTGTACCATTGTGACCAATTTAAAAAATAGGTAGTATTTACTGGATTGTCAGTAGCAATTGAAAATTATCCTTAGATAAGACATCCTGTCCATTAAATTTGAAATATATAGCTGTATTTTTTAGTGTTCAACCATTCATACATGAATATTTTCCACTGCTAAGAAAGAGATTTGATGAGGGGTGTCTGGATGGCTCAGTTGGTTAAGTGTCTGACTTTTGATTTGGGCTCAGGTCATGATCTCAAGGTTAGGAGATGAGCTCTGTGTTGGGCTCTGCCCTGGGGCGTGGAGCTTCCTTAAGATTTTTTCTCTTTCTCTCCCTCTGTCTCTTCCCCCCTTCCTCCCTCTCTCTAAAAAAAAGAATGAAAGAAAGAAAAAAGAAAGTGCTTTGATGAAAGAATAGCTCAGCGTGGTTCTAGAGATCCGACCATGATTGCTAAAAATGAATTGTATTATCAATTTTTGAGACTTTGGTTGATTCGTGCTAAATGGCAAATAAGCCATATTGCTGCTAGACGTGAGATCTATCTACAGAATCATTTTTAAAGAGTGCTCAGTAGTGTTATTTCAATGTGTGATTTTTGCCTTTAAGAGACACAGGTTGAAAAATGACATGTGTTGAGTCCTTTTTCTGGGCCAGGGCTCACGCTGAGGTCTTCAGCTGCCTCCCGTGTCTTCATCAGAGTCCTGCAAGGAGACTGCTGCTATCATCTGAGAGATGATGGTGGAGTCTGAGAATAGCCGAATAATATTTATCCAGGATTCTTAAAAATGATTAACCTCTTGAATTTTAAGAACAAAAGCTTATTGACAAAGTACTTGGCTTAAACTATTCAAAAATGCATAACATTTTAGTCACCTAAAAATTAACTGCCGTTGTTAATTACCGTGGTATATGTTATCATATGTTATTGTGTGTTTTAAAATATAATTTTACTAACCAGAACTTCTTTTAGAAACTCCCTGTGTTTTTGAATTATTTATATTTGAGGAGCACCTAAGTTGAATATAGTGTTTTTTCTTTTTTTATCCCTTACAAGTGACCTTCACTTTTAAATTGTTGGCTTTAAAGGAAGGATATTCAAGTTGAGAACCAAATGAGAGATCGATCAGGGTCAGGTGAACTATTTATGTTTTTATAGCATTGTATTTACATATGTGCAGTTGAGTACTTGTTACATAATACCAATACAGTGATATTGGACAGTGTAGCTTAGGGCTGTGCAACAAAGGATTTGCTAAGTTCACATCTGAAATAGCTGTATTTTCTTACCCAGCCATTGGCCAAATTGGATAGTTGCAAGCCCTATGCAGAGCAGATAGGAGTGCACGTTCTTATGAGGCAGGCATATCCCGAAGGGGAGAAAGGGACAGAGCCTTCTCAGTTTCTTTTTCCTTGAGTTGGTGGCCCTTAGAAACAGGGAGGATATATATGCTTTCCTAATCATTTGTATTAAGAAGAAGACTCATTTACTATGAAATAATGCAATTATATCTTCATTGTTAATTTTTTAAATCTGTTATATATAACAAATTATTCCAGGAACCCTGATAGTCAATACTATGTAACTGAATTTTAGATATTACATATGTTTAGGAAGCAAAAAGCACCATTTTAGAAAACTTTGTAAAAATTCCAACCTCTCTTGTCATATTTAATAAATTTTTCTTTGAGTAGCCTTATTCAGCAACAAATATATTTTGAGCTGCTGCTGCTGCTTCTTCTTTTTTTTTTTTTTAGATTTTATTTGTCAGAGAGAGAGAGCATAAGCAGGGAGAGTGGCAGCCAGAGGGAGAAGCAGGCTCCCCGCTGAGCAAGGAGCTGGACTGACATGGGGCCTCTTCCCAGGACCCTGAGAGCCTGACCTGAGCTGAAGACAGGCGCTTAACCAACTGAGCCACCCAGGCATCCCTATATTGAGCTTTTGTGTTGTACATGGCATTAAAATAACACTATTAATTTGCTCTCCCTGAGTCTGCCAAAAACATTTAGTTGAGGAAGTGCCAGAAAATTTTCTGTAATTCAGGTGGATATTAAAAATGACTCTTCTGAAATCAAGTCTAACCATGCTGTTCTCCTCATAAGGTAAAACTGTGTAAAGTGACAGTGATAGGGTTCATATGAAGTTTAATTGAGACAGCATAGTACTGAGTGTAAGTGTAAGAGCACAGCTTGTAATCAGACAGACCTAATTTTGAATTCTTTCTCCACCACCTTCTGGCTTAAGTTGTTCAACTTCTCTAAACTTTAATTTCCTTATCTATAAAATGAGGATGCTATATAGGATTTTATGAAATTTAAGTCCTACTCTGTGTCAAGTATTCGCATAGTACTAGGCACATTATAAATATTCCTTGCTTGGTAACTATTATTTTGAATTTGGTAAATGGCATGTTTGTTCCTCACTGCTGTTTTTTTTTTTTTAATCTGAGTTATGAATGTCACATAGGTGTTGTAGAGTCATTTCTTCTGAGTTGAATATATTACTATCAGTAGTCTCTTGCTTAGCTCTGTCCCTTGGTAGATGGGGAAATGGAGAACCAGAAAAATTTGACCAGTAGTGTCTGAGGGTGAGGAGAAGCCCAGCCTCCTGGGACTCCCAGCTCCATGCTCCATCCTCTGTAGCACACATTTAAGCATATAATTGAAGCGTTGTATATTTTCTAGTGATATCGCTATTTGTGGAAGGTGGTTACGTACCTAATATTTTTAGATTTAAATATTAAAGTTAATCACAGAAAACTCTCCTCTTCTCTTTGCTACCTTATATATTCAGTAGTATCTAAATGTCCGTTCATGTTTTAGTCCTTGTACCTTTCCTTATTTTGCATATTTCCCATCTCATAAAATACATTCCAGTTGCACCAGCCTTTCAGTTCCTCCCCTACCCCAGACCATATCCTCCTGGAGGTCTTAGCACAGCTCTTTGTCCTGCCCAATCCCCTCTTTCTTTGGCACTCTGAATTGTGTGACTTTGCCTCATCACGTAGTGTCACTCCTTCATGCCAGTGTTGTCTCAGGGAGACCTTCTTGGACAGCCTATCCCCGCAATAGGCCTTCCCTTCCAGTTACCCTGTTTACTTCCTTTGGAACATATCACTTACATAATTTCTATTCTTAATTTGTTTAATGTTTGTCTCCTGTACTAAAATGTGAACTCCACAAGCACAGGAATCCTTTTAGATTCATTTACTTTGGTATTCACAGCTCTCTATTTACCTTTGTATTCATGACTCCAGATACTGCCTGGCGTATATAAGAGATCAATACATATTTGTGAGTGAATAAATGAAAAGAGTGAATCACTAGACTAAAAGTTGTTTATGTCAAAGAAGCAATAGTTGTTCACCCCCCCACATCAGTATGTCTAAATCTCTGAAGCTTGGATTTAAGTCACACCTCTTTGATGGAATGTTTCTTGATTCCCTTAATCAAAGGAAAAACTTTCTCTTTGGAACTACTCTTTCTTTCTCAATTCCACCAGTGGTTATTTGTGTGTGTCTTTATCTTCCTATTAGACCATAAACTACTTAGGTGTCTTTAGCCTATAATTTTTACGTATAATAAGTTTTTAATGAATGCTGCCCGAATAGCTGTTCTTCTTCATAATTAGGTAATTTTAAAGTTTTCTCTTTTGTATATTTGAGCCAAAATTTATGACCCAAACATGGCATATACAGAACTGGTCTTTTGGTCTTAGATTTTTAGTCTTTTTTTTTTTCCCATCTATTCCCTAGCTTTGCTTTATTTGCTTGTTTTTGTTTTCTTTCTTAGTTTATATTCTTAGGCTATAATTTATGTATCCTTCAGTGCTACTTAAGTATTCTCTAGAATCTGTTGTTGTGGGGGGTGGGAGACAGCATATAAATAAACAAATGTATTTAGGGAACATCTCTATAAATTAAGGTAAAGTAGAATACAAGGATGACTAAGATATGTTCACTTCTTTTGAGTGACATTTGAACAGATAATAAGAATACAAGATACTGTGTGATTAGTATTATAATAGAAAGCTGTCATAATAGTTTTAGAAGACTGGATTTCCTTCTAGCTATAAAGGACATTTTTCAAAATACTATTTCGGGATACATCTCATTATATAGCCATTTCTTTTCTTAAGACTGTTGGTCCAGGTTTGATTTTCTTGTCCCCTTTGCTGAACGCACGCTAGTTTATCTTTAAGAATTGTGTGTTCTACTGTTCTACTGAGCACCTCATGGCTCAGTAGGTTAAACTTCCAGCTTTTGGTTTAGACTCAGGTCATGCATGATCCATCGGTCTTCAGATTGAGCCCTGCCCTGCGTAGGGCTCCACGCTCAGTGGAGAGTCTGCTTGAGATTCTCCCTCTCCCTCTGCCCCTCCCCCTGCTTGCATGCGCATGCTCACTCTCTAAATAAATGAAGTCTTTTTTTTTAAAGATTTATTCTAAAGTTCATTTGTCTTAGATTTTTTATTAAAACAAGTGTATTCCATGACCCTCACATTTATTTTCTTTAGTCTTTTCCCTAACAGTACTGTTTTGGGAATTGTACAATTTAGAAATTCTGAGCTATAGCATGAGTTTAGTGAATTCTATATTCAGTCTAGGACTTAACCATAGATAAATCCCTGCTTTTCACCATCTGATGTTATCTGTGTATCATCATAGAACCTTACCATTTTTCTCCAATTTTTTTTTAAGATGTATTTATTTATTTTAGAGAGAGAGCACACATTTGAGGGCGAGTGGGGGCAGTGGGAGAGAATCTTCAGGCAGACTTCCTGCCGAGTGTGGAGCCATATGCAGGGCGGGGCGCCACTCAGCTCTACCTCAGGACCCCATGGATCATGACCTGAGCCTAAACCAAGAGTCTGAAGCTTAACCCTCTGAGCCACTCAGGCTTCCCTTTCTCTAAATTCTTAATTTAGATCTCTTCAGAGAAACATGCTTTCTAAAATTTACCAGTAAGATGTATTCAGATTTTATAGATTAACTATTCTTTGGTTTATATTTCACTTATTTAATCATTCATTCAAAAGATTGTGTAATATATACTAGGAAATGTGGCTAGATACAATTTATTGAAAGGGTTGTAATTTGTTTATTTATTTTGGAAAGAGTTATATTTTAAACATATTCAGATTCAAAGTATCTGTATAAGAATACTTTTTTTACTTGATTCTCAAGTCATACCACACTTCGAAATGTACAGAATGAAAGTCAGTAGTTGACAAAGCTTCATTAAAATTGTCGTGGTTTTTTTTTTCATCCACAGGTTTTTGGGAATGCTCCGCCAAATACGATGACAGAAAAATTTTCTGACCTTCTGCAGTTCACGACCCAAGTCTCACGACTGATGGTGACAGAAATTCGAAGGAGAGCATCAAACAAATCCACAGGTATTTTTACTAAAACCAGGAAAAATTATTTGAATAGGCTGTTTGGTAAAAGTGCTATTAAAATTAAAGAGAAAATTTGACCCAGTTTTATCCACATGGGTTTTAATTACCTGTCCCTGTTCCCATTCTCACACTCCTTGCTGTTGGTCCGTTCAATATCTCCCAAGTGGAGCAGCTGTACTCAAGACCATTATCCTCGGACCTCCCATCCCTACCCCTGCTCGCCCAAGAACACGCTATTTCCTTCTGAACAAAATCCAGATTCCTAGCATGACATTGAAGGCAAATCCAGAATGTGGCCATATGAAGTTTTTTTTAGACTGCATTTTATTTCTTGTTTTCTTTTCTATATTTCAACCAAGCCAAGCTGCTTATAGTTGTGAACATGGCTGTGCTCTTATTTTTATCCTTTACTTATGATGGTTCATCCAGAAAGGAGACTTTGCCCCCTCACCCCCCACATCAGTATGTCTAAATCTCTGAAGCTTGGATTTAAGTCACACCTCTTTGATGGAATGTTTCTTGATTCCCTTAATCAAAGGAAAAACTTTCTCTTTGGAACTACTCTTTCTTTCTCAATTCCACCAGTGGTTATTTGTGTGTGTCTTTATCTTCCTATTAGACCATAAACTACATAGGTGTCTTTAGCCTATAATTTTTACATATAATAAGTTTTTAATGAATGCTGCCCGAATAGCTGTTCTTCTTCATAATTAGGTAATTTTAAAGTTCATCAGATATCATCCCTTTATCCAAAATTAAAATAAGCTTTCTTGATTTTATTTGCCATTAGTCATTTTTTGAATTAATAGTATTTCTGAGGAATTTTTATCTTGACTTTGTTTTTATTTTGTTACTTTGGTTTTGTAATGGTCATTTGAGTGGTAGCTTTCTTATTGAAGCATTAGACTGATAAATTGATGATTTAAATTCTCTTTATAATGTCCCTTTGGACAATCACATCTTTTCAGCCCATCAAATTATTATTTTTCCAATACTAACAATAACGCTTTTGTTTATTAATCTTATTTTTAAATTTATTTTTTATTAATATGATACAGGCATATATTTAAGGGTCAGATAGTTAAAAGCTTTATTGAAAACAGCATCTCCCTTCCATCATCCTAGTTCAACTCCATTTCTCACTCTCGCTCGCTTTTTTAATAATTTTTTTATATTTACATCTGTGTCTCTAAATGATGTGCGTGCAGTATGTGCCCCTGTTTTTTCACATTTAGATACTATGTTTTGACTTCCCACAAAAGAAAATGAGACTTTCACTCTCTAAAGCTCACCATCCCAGGCCCGTACATGCATGCTTCCTACGCCCCTCCAATATTGTTCTGTCACAATTCGATTTGGTCAATATTATCTTGTGTGGACTGTGAAAACACTATTTTAAGATGAGTCATATGGTATGCTGTGACTTCTTGAAGACTTCTTTTCCACCTCCAACTGAGTTAATAATTGCTTATATTTTGTTTAGTTTTCTAGATTTTCATCACACATTCATCCCCTATTGCTAAAATGTTTTTCTGAATGTCCCCTCAATATGATTGAAGGCATCAGGTATTCTGAGTTTCATCTTCTTGCAAATACCTCTTCCAGAACTTTCTGGCTTGCATTAATCCATTAACTTATGGTAGTTGCTCCCTAGGCCAGCCACATAGCCGTCCTTTTAATATTTCCACTCATGTTGTCTGGGATATCTTTCCACTTCTTTGGGATGGAACTTCTGTTTTCTGAATCTCAAGGCATCTTTCTTTCTCAAACTAACTTTTTCGTTTTTGTTAAGGCATCTTTTCCAGCAACTTCCTGAGAAAAGATGCAGGGAAATTACCATTTAAGGTTTTGGGTTTTATGTGTGTTTGTTTTCATTTTGTTTTGTTTTTTAGAAATCCCATTAGTGAAAAAAAATTTTTTTGACTGTTACTGTGAAAGATGGGTTCCTTTCTTTTTATCAAGGAAGATGAAGTCTTTAGGTTGACAGCCTTTCAGGTACCAGGGCTTAGAACAACAGGTCACTTAGCATGACCTTATTGCAGAAAGGGGAAACATAAAACCAGGGGTTCGGCAAGGGAATTCTCAAGAAGGCCCAGGTTCACCACCCTCATTACCTCACAGAGAAATGTGCTTGGAAAATCTCTGATACCCCTCTATTGTACATTCCTAAAGTACAAACACAAATGTGAACTTACCAGTGAAGAAATAAAGAAACTGCTTATGATCTAGGCTGTTTGAGTACTGGATTTGAATGTCTGTTGGATGTTTATAGGAGCTGTTTACAGATCCTCACTGTTTAGCCCCAGGAGACTTTGGGGCCCAGGGGAAATTACAGGCCCTCCTACCAGAGAGCGGAAGCTACTAGTGTCATGGGAAGTTGAGTTGAGGTCTAGCAACTCCCTTGGGGAGTTGGGGATGTGGTCGGCAGGGGGTGTCTTAGCTAGGTCCTTCTCCAGGCAGCCCAGCCTGAGCTCTCAGGGTCATTTTGGAAAATCTTGCAGTTTGAATTACATTTATCCCCCTTTCAGTAGGTATTGGATTCTAGGTTGGAAATCATTTTATGTGAGAATTTATTTTTATTTTTTTTCTTAAGATTTTATTTTAGGTGAGAATTTAAAAATAATTTCTCCTTCATATTCTAGATTCCTACACTGCTATTGAGAAATCTGAAGCTATTTAGATTGTTGTTTCTTTCTGTGACCTGCCTTTTTTTTTTTTTTTTTTTTAAGCATTTAGGATCCTCTTTGGCCCTCCTGGTCAGAAATTTCATGATAACATGTCTTGGAGCATGTATTCTCTCATATGTTATACTGAATGAAGTTTGAACTGAGAATTCATATCCTTTAATTTTGGGAAAATTTCGAGAATTATTTGTATAACAATATCCTCCACTCAGTTTTTTTTTTCTAGTCAGATGTTCCCCTGAGACTGTCCTTCTCATTTTCTTATTTTTTCTTATTTTGTATTTTTGGTTTTTGACCCTGTCAGTTTTATCATCCATCCCCTCTTAGAGTTTTGGTTTGTATTATTTTTTTTCATTTATGACATTATAATTTTAATTCCTGAGTGTTTCGTTTTTTTATTGATGTCTATTCTTTAGTAGATTCTCTTTTTAGCTCTGTCTCTTTCTTTTTTGTTAATTTGCTTTTGTCTGTCTTTTAGGTTAGAGGACTTCCTAGGCCATCAGCTCCTGTATAAGAATGGGCCCTTAGAAAGCTGCTGGTAGCTCTGCAGTTGTGGGTGGGGCTTGAAACTGTGGGCATCAGCCCAGTGTGCTCTCTCGAGGCTGTTGTGTTGACTCCCTCCCCTGAGCTAGGCAGAGTCCCCAGTGAAGAATGACCAGTTTCTACTTGGAAGATACATGTCTGCCTCTCAACATTTTGGAAGCCCAGTAGGGGGAAGGTCTGAGGACCCTCAGCATTCAGTGCGTAAGCTTGTGTGACTTCCATGAACCCGCAACTGTGCCTGGTGTGATGGCCTCACTCTCACTCTCGCCCCAACCCTAACACGCTCCCTCCCACTTCACAGTGAGCAGACCTCCAGTGTGGTGCCCACATTAGTGGGATCTGGGGGGTCTCACTGCTCTTTAACATACTTTTACCAGGCCTTCTGTGTACACTCCCACGTTTACCCCTGCTTCCAAAGAAAGGTACCTGGTGCACCAATTCCTGAGCCTATCGGAGGTTCTGTTGTAGTTTACTTGCTTTTTCATTTTTCCTGCACTTGCTTTTAGATTTTAGAGTTTGCTAAGTCAGTTTAACCTCTCTGCTATTTTAGTATCCAAAATGTTGCTTTCATCTTTCCTATTCTCTTTGTCCTTATGGGTTTAGGCTTTTTGAAAAATCCTTTTATAACCATTTTAGTGGGTGTATTAATCTGCTCAAGCTGCCATAACAAAATACCATAGACCAGTGACTTAAATAACAGAAATATACCTTCACAGTTCTAGAGCCTGAAAGTCTAAGATCACAGTGATTGGTTTCTGGCGAGATCTCTCTTCCTGACTTGATGTGGCATCTTCTCAATGTGGCCTCACCTGGAGGAGAGAAACAGAGAGCCTCGCATGTCTCTTCTTATGAGGGCATTAATCTCATCATGAGGACCCCACCATCATGACTACATCTGAACCCTAATTGTCTCCCAAAGGCTCCATTTGTGATACTATCATATTAAGAGTTAGGGCTTCAACATAGGAAAGTGAGGGAGAGGGGCACAATTCAGTTCATAGCAGTGGGGCTTCAGGAGTGAGTAGAGATAAATGCTCATGCACAATCTTCCATCTTTAACTGGAGCCCATTATGTAGTCCTTGGAGCAACAGCCATTAAAATATTTTTAGATCGAGGGACTAAATCTCTTATTCAGAAGTAGTACATTATATTAATGTATGGATTTTAAAGTGAGATGATTTTAAAAAAAATAAAATAAAGTGAGATGATTTTAATTATACTTGTAGTCCTTAAAGCAAGTTCAGTGAAAGGTGGTAAGATAGTTTAAGGCAACTTCCCATCCCTGTCTTCTCCTTTCTCCACGCACAGTGCGACTACATCCTTTTTGTCTTTCCTGATTTCAGTTATTTCTGTAGAACAGAGAAATTGCTCTTAAATATAAGATTGGTATTTTATGCCTTTTTAGCTATTTTAAATAGGTAACATGAAGGGAAATTTCTCTGTTCTGTACTAACTCCTGTCACTGAATTTTCTTTCTTGAGCAATATTCCTAGATTAGAATAAAATATTCCCCAAACTGTTTTTATACTTGCTTTTCTGTTGCTGTCTTTTTAAAATACCTAATCTGCATGTTTGTAGAAAAACGCTTTTCTGCCCTAGAGATTTGTTTTCCTAAATCCTCTTATGATTTTACATACATAAGGTAGGTTTCTCAACATAATGAAAAGTATCTTAAATGGAGTACACGATGTCTTATTGTTAAATAACAGTAATAGTTACACCGGTTTGTTTTTTTTTTAACTTTTTATGTTGAAATGATTCTAGACTCACCAGAAGTTGCAAATATAGTACATAGAGCCCCCTGAGCCCCTCCTCCATTCGTGACTTCTTGATTTCCAGGTATTTTTAAGATATATTTTTCCAGATCATGTAATTCCATATAATTTTTAGTTTTAAACTTTTGAAATATATTAACTTCAGAGTCCATTGACTTTAAATTCAATTTTTGTAGATATTACCTCCATAAGAGAAACCTTTCCTGATCACCCTATCTTAAATAAATCCTTTATCCTCTATCCCCACACCAGTGAGTATTTTATTCAGCCACCTTAAATACTTCCTATAGAGCTTTGTCATCTGAAAGTATCACAGTTTACTTAGTTTGTTTTTTTTTTTAAATTTTATTTATTTATTTGACAGGGAGAGAGCCCAAGAAGGCAGAGGGGGGAAGCGGGCTCCCTGCTCAGCAGAGTGTGTTCCGGTGGTGGGGAGGGCCCTCCTCAATCCCAGGACCCTGAGATCAGGACCTGAGCCAAAGGCAGAGGCTTTAACCCCCTGAGCCACCCAGGTGCCCCCAGTTTACTTAGTTTTACTGTCTCTTGTGTTCACCCCTGTATCACCTAGAGGACTACTTGACACAGGTGAGGTGCTCAAAAAAACCTTTACTGATTTTTGATAGAGGATTTCTCTGTTTGGTGATTTATTTTTTAAAATGCTTTGAGAATTGGAGTAGTGTTAGAAAAGCCAGACTTACTGATGTTTAAGAGAGAAAAGCGTAATTTTGGAGTATCTCCTTTGTCACTCTTAAAGACCCCTGGCTGTGGGAATTCTTATTCTTTTATTTTTAGTGTTTAACATTGGAAGTTTCTTTTAGTCAATGTTGTTATCAAATTTGGATGGGGGTGGGGAGCCTGGGTGGCTCACTCATATAAGCAGCTGCCTTTGGCTCAGGTCCTTATCTCAGAGTCCTGGAATGGAGCCCTGCCTTGGGCTCCCTGCTCAATGGGGAGTCTGCTTCTCCCCCTCCTCCTTCCCCTACCCCTGCTCGCTCTCTCTCTCTTTCTCTCAAATAAATAAATAAAAGTCTTTTTAAAGACTTTGAAATAAAATGGGATGGGGAAGGAGACAAACCATAAGAGACTCCTAAACTCACGAAACAAACTAAGGGTTGCTGGGAGGTGGGGGGGTGGATAGGTATATGGACATTGGGGAGGTTATGTGCTATGGCAAATGCTGTGAAATGTGTAAGCCTGATGATTCACAGACCTGTACCCTGGGGTAAATAATACATTATATGTTAATAAAAAAATTTAAAAAAAAATAAAATAAAAAAATAAAAAACAAAACAAAAACAAAAAAAATATGGAAGTTCCTCAAAAAATTGAAAATATAATTTTCTTATGATCAGAAAAAAAAAAGTCTTTTTTAAAAAGATACTTTGATGGAGATTTTTTGATCTTTTGATTTTTCTTGTAAAAAATTTTCAAGATCCCTAGGTATATTCTGAATCATCTTTTTTCTTTTTAAGATTTTATTTGAGAGGGAGAGAGAGAGCGTGCGCGTGCATGAGTGGGGAGGGAGGAGCAGAGGGGAAGGCAGACCACGCTGGGCTTCAACCCAGAGCTTGATCCTAGGACCCTGAGATCATGGTCTGAGCTGAAATCAAGAGTCCACTGCTTAACCACTTGCGCCAGCCAGGTGCGCCTGAATCATCTTACCTCTTTTATATCCCATTCTCATTTTCAGATTGACTGATTGATTTTTTTTAAGATTTTATTTATTTGACAGAGAGACACAGTGAGAGAGGGAACAGAAGCCGGAGGAGAGGGAGAGGGAGAGGGAGAAGCAGGCTTCCTGCCGCTGAACAGGGAGCCCAGTATGGGCCTAGTTTATCCCAGGACCCTGGGATCCTGACCTGAGCCTAAGGCAGATACTAACGACTGAGCCACCCGGGCGCCCTGACTGATTGATTTTCATTGCAGCAAAAAACACATGAGATTTACCCTCCTAACAAAATTTTAAGTGTATCGTATACACTCTAAGTGCAATGTCTTACAGTAGATCTTCTGACCTTTTTTATCTTGTATAACTGTGACATTATACTCATCGAACAGCAGCTCCCCATCTCCTCCTTCTCCCAACCCTTGACTTCATTCTACTTTTTGATTCTATGAATTTGGGTACTTATGATACCTTACATGACCTTTTATTTCATAGGAAGTTATCATTGAAAGTATTTGCAATAATTTCTATGCACATAATTTTTCACCAGAAATTGAGTCCTCTGTGATTCATTTGAAAGTTGCCTGTATTTGTTGGGCATCACAGCAAGGTTATTTCTTTTAGGACTCCTCTGAATTTGGTGTGAAGTACTTGTTTTGTTTGTTACCTGATTACCTCTCAAGTCTATCAGATCGCTTCTAACATGGATTATAGATAGCTCAGTAGGAAGATATGCGTATCTGCAATTCTGTTGTTTGAATCCATCCATCAGAAGTTAGTAAAAATGGAAACATGCAAAATGCATATAAGGACTGGTGTGTAATATATGAGGGCAACTTGTAAGTTCTCGTTTTCTCTGTCTCCCGTAATTTTCTTTTGGTTGCTGCTTCCATGTGGCTTTTGTTAATTTGTTATTTAAAATTGTTAAAATTTTTAACATGTTAAATTGTTATGTTTAACAAATATGTTAAAATTGTTAAAATTTTAACATATTTGTTAAAAATATGTAGTGGCCCTCAACTAATTTGAGAAAATTTATAATTTTGTGGCTATATTGTGTACAGGGTATAGCTTAATTTTTTTCCTACCTTTTGTAGTTATTTGTTAGTAAGTTTGACTATGCAGTCTACTTAGTGCTAAGAGCACATGGTCCATATACATCATTGAAGCCAAAAATCTCCACCCATGTAAAAATAATATCTTCAGTTTATTAGTAATGACATCATCGCGTGATGGGTGCTGCTGCTACATACAGTGGTATGATCCCCAGTGGACAGCGGCCTGGTGATGGAGAAGCTGGTGGATGCTTACCACAACTGGTGTCTTACACAGCAACTGTGGTGGGATTAGTTTAATGTAGTGAATCCCTAAGTAGACAACCCAGCCTCTTTTTTTAAACAGAAAAACAGTGTGCCCCGCTGTCCTCCAAGGATTTCAAAGCCACAACACCCTCAGGTAATTTTATTCCCAAGGTGTGGTTGTGTATTATCAAATGAGAAAAGAGCATGGAAGCTATGAGTTCTCATACTATTTTTCTGACTAACTTGTGGAAGGTTTTGGGGGATGGGAAAGAGTTTTCGGGGCTTGGTTTCTTCATTAATGAAAAAAAATGTAATAATACTGTGGATGTGCTTCACATATTCATCCTGTTGCATAAGTTTGAAAATCACTGCTTTAAATGCAAAGGAAAAATTGTGTTGCACTAAGTTTTGCATTCTGATTGTTCTGAATATTGTCTAACTTAATTCACTTATATTGTCTTTAAATTTCTTTTAAAATTGTCTACCTTCTATTTTAATGAGCTCTACTAACTCCATTTCTGTATTTTTCAGTTAACTGTATGTACTGAAATGCAGTGTGAAAGCTAAAGCTTGAATCAAATGATTGGCAACTCTCAAGATGGGTTAATATTAATATATTCCTTTCATTAACTCTTATAACCTTAAGTTAAATCATTTAAATTTGTATTTGGTAAATATTAGTGAAATTGAAAGACCCTAATGCAATTTTTTTTTACTAGAAGTGCTTTTCTTTCAAAGTTTTAAGAAACCATAATTTGTGGAGGTTTATTTTAAAATTACTTTCTAGTATACGTAATTTTTTATAGATCACACTGAATGGTCAAGACTCTGACAGTGAGCTTCTTGAGTCATTTAAAATAAAAAGTGGGAGATCCCATTAAGGTGTTTTGAATGGTGAAGGTAAAATAGTTCGTATGAATACATTTGTTATGTAAAGATCCTTTGTCAGTGAGGTCTTCTCCACATTGTTCTCAAAAAAGGGTAGTTGTTATTCAGTTCGTAAAGTTGTTAGATACTGTTACTAATTACACTATCTTGGTCTTTTTCAGTCTTTATTTTCATGTGTATTATTTAATCAGCTCAGTGATCCATTGAACTGTTGTAATGTTTAATAACAATTAGAACATTGAGGGTTTTTAAAAATCTATTATTTGTCTGTTCTTATCTGGGGAATACCTTAATATTCATTATCAACCAACACATGAGTAACCACACATTTGTATAAATGCCCACTGTCGCTCAGATAAATAGAACCGTTGCAAGCCAAGAGTACATTTTTGGTGTTTTGGTTCTCAAAATAAGCATTAGCATTCATTGTTCATAATTGACAACTTACTGAATAGCAGTTATTGAGTAGCAGAAAATACATATTTGTCCAATTTCCTTTTAACATTAATAGTGTTATATTGAAAAAACATGGGTGGCATTTCAATTCATTCAGAATGTGTCTTATCTATAGCTCTCTAGCTTTCATACTGGGAAGGTAATTTTGTTCATCTCTTCAACATCTTTCTTCTTTTTGTCCTCTGTGAGAACCATAGGTGGTTTTGACTAGTTCATTTTCCCTTTTTTTTTTTTGTGACGATTTTATTATTTATTTATTTGAGAGACAGAGAAAGTGAGAGAGAGCATGAGAGGAAAGAAGGTCAGAGGAAGAAGCAGACTCCCCGCGGAGCTGGGAGCCCATGTGGGACTCCATCCCGGAACTCAGGGACCATGATCCGAGCCGAAGGCAGTTGCCCAACCAACTGAGCCACCCAGGCGCCCTTGACCAGTTCATTTTCTAATCAATGTTTTTGTGGTTGTTGTTATGAAATAGAATTTTGTTACGTTGATTTCATGATGGAATAGTCAATTTGAAGACTGCAAGTAGTTTTTTAGTATGTTGAGTTATGAAGTTGGATGTGAACAATTTAACACCAAAGTTGTCTAACTTGTGCAGAAGCCTAAGAAATGGAAGCACAACATGTCAGCTTTTGAGAATATTTACTTACTGGAAAGGAGTCGTTTTCTTTACACAAGCATTTAATTCCTATCAAGGAAAGAGGGCTTATGTAATGTAGCATTAAAACCTGGCCCATTATAGGTTTGCAAGAAAAATTTGCAGATCAATTTTTACCAATGATCTCAAACCACAATTGGTTTGAGAATAAACATAAAGAATGTTTCTCAGTGAGATTCTTTTGTTTGCTCCCCTCTCTATTGAGACCTTCACAATTTAACTAGCCTTAAACATTGACTTCTTTGTAATATTACTCCCCTTCTCAGAACTTTCAGGAATCTCTGTTATCCATAGTAAACTCCCAACACTCTTGATATTCGTAACAAGTTGAGCTCAAAGTGTCCTTCTTTGATCTCCTTATCTTGCTTTTTTTCACTCATTTAACAGATAGATATTGACTACCCACTTAGTGCCAGTGATGCGTTTCATAACGAGGAATTGAAGTGAACAAAGCAGATAAGGAGTCCGTCTGCTCCCATGATGTTTACTTTCTAGAGAGGGACGAGAGCGTATAAGTCAGTGAAAATATGAATACAATAATTTCAATACTTTTAAGATGTTGAAATATTAGAAATAAGCCAGGATTCTTTTGGCTTCCTTCTTTTCCAGTAATTTTCTTTTTAAATCACTATCTTTATCTCATACAGGCTAGACAGCTTGGATTTGAATATAAGTTCTGTCACTGACTAGCTATGTGACTGTAGGCAAACTACTCATCCTCTCCATTTCTCAGTTTGTATTATTATAACAGGTATAATGATAGAAAATAACTCATAAGGTTCTTGTAAAGATTAAATTAGTTAAATCTTCAAGTACTAAAGAGTGTTTGTTGTACAGTAAGACTTACTAAAAATGAGCTATTTAAAATTTTTTCTATTAAAATATTCTTTCAAATGGAAGTATATAAAGATGAAATATGCCCAGCACAGTATCCTATGTAAGTCTTGTATTCATTCAACTATTTAATGAACACTTTTATCTTGATCGTCTTAAATGGAAGAAAAAAATACCTCAAAGACAGCCTAAATTCTATTATTCTACATTTTGCGTTTTTATGATGTGTGTGAAGCGTACATTAGCAACTTATGAAGTTGGTTTTGATAAGTGAACAGATTGGACTTATTTTCTGACACTTTGATTCATCTCATATATTGATAGAAACATTGGTGAACTCTGTGCTGATGAAATTAAGCACATGGTTCAGGATTTGTCCCATTTCCCTTACCTCTAAAACCATAACTGACTAAACTTACTTTCTTCCAACTCTGCCATTCTGTGCATGGCACTCACTATATTCCCACTGTCAACTGCTCAGGCCCCTCTACGTGTGTGTCACTGGGGCGGCTGCTGATTTGGGTCATCGCCACCACAGTCTTTGCCCTTCCAGTTTGTCCTTCACACCACCACCACATAGTCTTAGAATGATCCTTTCATCGTCTACTTTGCTCGAGAATCTACACTCGCGTTTTCTTTACAGAGTCAACAGCCTTTAGATTACCTTCCTTCATAAATTGGCTTCGATTTTCTATCACTGCTGTTGATGCTAGACTGTAATTCTCAAAATGCTCTTGTAGAATATTAGCGCAGTGTTATTACAGTTCTTTGTCTTGATCTTATTAGGCTCAGTCTTCTATTTCCATTTTTGTTTTAATACTCTGCTTTTAATGTCTCTGTTCCTCACCTTCCCTCCCACTTCCTAGATAAACATATCCTTCTTTTCAAGGTATGTTTAGCTCAAATTTTACCTTTCTCATGACTCTTTTGGACTAGCTTGTGATGTTACTGTCCCTAAAATATATAGGTTGACTTCTCCATTTCTATATTGATAACGATGATATGCTGTAAGGGCCTAGACATACCATTAAAATATTGCTTTTTTAACACATTTTGCATAGAGCATGTTATCGTGCTGATATAAAGCACTTGCATAGTAAATGATCATTTTTTGGCAGGTTTTATGGAAGAACCTCTTTATATGTGATGTCCCCCCCACCTCATGGCTTTCCTTTGGTTTTATAGAGGCTGCAAGTCGGGCCATAGTCCAATTCCTAGAAATCAATCAGAGTGAAGAAGCCAGTAGAGGTTGGATGCTTCTGACAACAATTAATTTGTTAGCATCCTCTGGTCAGGTAAGTTCTTTGTTTTTGTGTTTGATAACTTGACTTCTTTTTTTATCCTCTTGAAATTTTGTGAGATTAAATTTATTGTGGATCCAAGTAAGGTTTTGATAATCATTATGTTCTTCTAACACTTCTAATACTTTATTTCATGCTTCTTACAACATCTCTATGAGGAGGTTTCTGTTTTATAAATTTTACACCTGAGGAAATGCCTAACTTGAACAGCGTTTTCCACCTTTGTCACTTCATAACACACGTGGAACATGGTAGCGGCATGCGGCCTGCGGGGCACGGCGCTGGGCTCCTGTGATTGTAAGCGAGTGGCCCGGACCTCTGGCTCCATCTGGCCCAAACCAAACCTGCCGCAACCCATGTTAGGGCACTTGCCTTTTTTTCCCCTAAGTTTATTAAACACATTTATTCTTTTTTTAAAACAAATGTAATTTACATACCATATAATTCATCCATTTAAAATGTGTAGTTCAGTGGTTTTTACAGAGTCGTGTGGCCATCACCACAGTCAATTTCAGAACATTTTCATCATCCCAAAAAGAAGCCCTGTACCCTTTAGCTATCACACCCCCATTCCCTACCCCCACCCTCAGTCTTTTTTTAAATTCAATTAATTAACATATAATGTATTATTTGTTTCAGGGGTACAGGTCTTTGATTCATCAGTCTTATGTAATGCCCAGTACTCATTACCACACATGCCCTCTTCAATGTCCATCACCCAGTTACCCCATCCCCCCACTCCCCTACCCTCCAGCAACCCTCAGTTTGTATCCTGAGATTAAGAGTCTCTTATGGTTTGTCTCCCTCTCTGATTTCATCTTGTTTTATTTTTCCCTCTCTTCCCCTATGATCCTCTGCCTTGTATCTTAAATTCCACATATGAAGGGCAGTTGCCTTATAAGAATCATCTGAGGTCACTGCTAATAAGGAATAAATGACATGGAAAATACTTTTAAATTCTTTTAATTTTATGGAAAATAGGGGAATACTGACATTTTCAGGATAATATATATGCCCTTCGTGCTTGATTTATTCTGGAGATTGCGCCCCACCCCCCACCCCCATCTCCTTTAAACATCTGCCATGATCTGTGTTGCATCTACTCAGTGATGAACTGTTTGGATACCTGACTTTTGGCCTATGACGTGGGCATGAAAGTTTATTCCACCTTCTACAGTTCCGAGTGGAATTATCTATCAAAGTTAGTACCAGCCTTGAAAATGGTTATTATCTAAATTACAGTGGGCTTTTTCAAACAGCTCACATCATTTAATAATGGGATTTACAAAGGCGGCTGTGGCACGAGTCATACTACAGCCACAGGCACAGCAGAAACAGCGAGTATTCCTTAGTAACCATATCCTGACGCGAGTCACTAGCCTCAAGTGGTAGCACTGGGACTTTTTTCCCTTAGAATGATCTGTTGCCCTTTTTTGTTTGCTGATTTAGGTTTCTTTGTTTCTCTCTTAACATCACAAAAGGAATCAGACCAACTTGCTCTGATGTACCTGGGACTTTCCAGATTTTAGCCCAGAAGCCCCACTTCCCAGGCAACCCTTGAGTCCAGGGCAAATGGAGATGTTTGTTTACCCCAAGTAAACTTCAGATAGTCTTAAAGAGGCCCGCTGTTTCCATGTATCTGTGACCAGACCAGGAGGCTATCAAAATGTCAATTCTGTTTGCTGTTGATGGTAGCTAGCTGTAAATGCCTCCGTATTACTGTACCAAAATTTGGTTTGGTTTAGAATAGCAGGCAATATAATCATTTTTAATTAGACTGTTTCTAAGTTTTGGGTTTTTTTTTAAAGATTTTATTTATTTATTTATTTATTTGAGAGAGAGAATACGAGTGGAGGTGAAGGATTGAGGGAGAGGGAGAAGTGGACTCTCTACTGAGCAGAGAGCCCAACATGGGGCTCGATCCCAGGACCCCAAGATCATGACCTGAGCTGAAGGCAGACGCTTAACCTACTGAGCCACCCAGGCGCCCTGGAATATTTCTAAGTTTTAATCGCATTTTCTGTAGATGCTGTCGTTCTCAGGTGTGAACAAAAAGTGTGTCCTACCAAAATTCCCAATATACTAGAAAGTCAATAAATGTGAATTAGCTTAATTATGTACAAATGGACGGATTGCCTTAAAAGAGTAAAAAAAGAATCGGGAGAAACCTAATCATTTTTTGAGAAAATTGCAAATGTTGATGCTTACTAATTTGGGTGGCCAAATTATACTTTTAGTCTAGCAGTTATAAAATGAAAATGAGAAATCATACGTTTTGCCTAATGGAAAGGGAAAGCTAGTAATAACCTAACGAGAAAAAGAGACATTTTATTTTATTTTTATTTTGTTTTTAAAGATTTTTACTTATTTGGGAGAGAGCGAGACAGAGAGAGTGCGAGAGAGAGTGAGAGAGCTGGTGAGAGAGAGCAGGAGCAGGGTGGAGAGGGAGAAGCAGGCTCCCTGCTGAGCAGCGAGCTCGCCAGGCAGCTTGGTTGCAGGACCTTGAGATCGTGACCTGAGTCAAAGGCAGACACTTGATGACTGAGCCACCCATGTGCCCTGAGAAAGAGACATTTTAAAAGAAAATTCAGGATTATATATTTTGAGTTAGTTTTTTGTTTGCCCGCCATTTCCTGTTAGTAGTGGTGAGGTGCAGAGATGACCAAAACATGTCCTAAGTCAACACGTAGATGGCGGAGATGGAATAGATGAAGGTAGCGCTGTACAGCGCAATCATGGGGGCGCCTGGGCGGCTCAGGCGGTTAAGCGTCTGCCTTCAGCTCAGGTCATGATCCCAGGGTCCTGGGGTCGAGTCCTGCATCGGGCTCCTTGCTTCTCCCTCTCTCTCTCTCTCTGCCTGCTGCTCCCCCTGTTTGTGTGTTCTCCCTATCTCTGTCAAATAAATAAATAAAATCTTAAAAAAAAACACAAACCATTAAAAAAAATAAAATGCAGTCATGGGAAGTATATGTAGTGCTGTGAAAATAGAAATGTGAAATGTGAGAGTTATAAATTTTGTAGGTAGGGGTGGGAGGAAAGATGAAGAATTAAAGCTTCTGACCTGGGCAGACCTTTAAACTGAATGTCTGTCAGATGTATGGAGACGCCGTAACTAGAAATAATCATAATGGAAAGAGCATGGGCTTTTTGAAATATTTAGAGGCAGGAAATGATAGTGGATGTGTAGAAAGGGACCAGATCCTCCAAGGGATTGTTCTTTTTTTTTTGGTTTTTGGTTTGCAAGGGATTGTTCTTTAGGTCGCTTTCCTGTCATCACCCTGCTCCTGCATTAGTTCAGGCCCCATCTCTCATACGGTTTTCTGTAATAGTTTCCTAATTATCCTGGCTTTCTTGCTCTTTATATCTAACTTAGATCTAGACTATCACCAGCTAATTTTCTGTAATCTGGTTCTGTTACTCTTTTGTTTGTTACATTTCGGTGATTCTCCAGTGCTGGGAAAATAGAAGTCAAACCAGAGTGGGAGACCGTATGCATACATAGGTCGTCAGACATAAACACTTGGGGACCATTCAGCCAGCTCTGTCACCTAAGGCAGGTTAGATCAGTGATGAGCTTCAACTGCTTCATGTGTAAAGTCAGGATCATACAATAATAGAATCTGCCTTGTAGGGTTGATGGAGGAATAGATAATTAAAATGCTTAGCCTTATGCCTCTTTTATAATTAACACTCCTTAAAGATTAGACATTATTTTTTGGCTTTTCAGGAATTAACAGTTTTGGACTCAGGTTCCTGAAACATGCTATACTGTAGAGTTCAACCTCTTATGTATCTTCCAGATGATTTTTCCCCTCTTAATTCCTATACTTTTCCATTCCATTCCTGGCAGTGTTGATAATTCCCTTTATGTTAGCCAGCATGTACTGTCATTGCTACATAGTTGAACCTGCTTCTGCTAGTAGACTTCGGTCTTCCTAAGGGCAGAGGTGCTTTGTCGCTGCATGTCCCGTTCCTAGCACACTTCCAGATGTACCCTACACATTCAAAGCATGCTTGATGAGAAAGCTAAGAAACTGAATACACAGAGCCTCTCGATCTCTAGTGTGATAAAACTTTTTATTCCAAACTGCGCCATGAGAAAATTTGACAATTATTATAGCATACTTCTTAAGAATACTGGAAGGTTCACCATAACAAGAAGGTGGAATTTCTTCCTTTAGAAATTGTTGAAAATGATACAAGGATGTTTTGTGTGTGTCAGTGATGGCTGTATCCCTCAAGGGTTCTTCCAGCCCCAAGAATGTATTTTAAGTATAAAAGTGATAAGCAACTACTAATACGTAATGTAGTGCTTAATATATCTCGCATTTGTTATATAATGCTTATATTAACTCTAAGACCTATGTGAAATTATGTCTGTTTTATAGGAGAGATAAGTGAGGTCCAGCAAAATTAGTTTGCCCAAGTTTATGGTTAAGTTTCTTTTTTCTAAATCACAAAGCTTATATTCTTTGAAACATGCTGCCTCTTAATAAGTAAAGAGTAAACTTAATAAATAGCAAACACATCTGTATTAAAACAAACTTGTCCATTGCTTCTCGGCCTTTTGGCTAAGATCAAGTGTTAAAACAAACTTGTCCAAATGGAAAATGAGTATTTGTCAGCATAGAGTAATTTTTTAAAGTGTTCAGGCATTTAAAAAGTTATTTTGATATGTAATTTTCTGGCTTAAAATTTGTGAGTTAATGATTTAATGGCTTAAAATTTGTGAACTTCCTTAGCTGTACCAATTACAGTTATATCTGTCTATCTGCCTTTTCACTTATTTATTGGTTTGTTTTCCAGAAAACCGTGGACTGCATGACAACGATGTCAGTGCCTTCCACCCTGGTTAAATGTTTGTATCTGTTTTTTGACCTTCCACATGTGCCTGAGGCCGTTGGAGGTGCACAGAATGAGCTACCTCTAGCAGAACGTCGTGGACTACTCCAGAAAGTTTTTGTACAGGTATGGAAGGTGCTATCTGTCTGCCCATCAAAACCAGCCTATTAATTTATTTTAAAAGATTTTATTTATTTATTTGACAGAGAGAAAGAGATCCACAGGTAGGCACAGAGGCAGGCAGAGAGAGAGAGAGGAAAGCAGGCTCCCTGCTGAGCAGAGAACCTGATGCTGGGCTCGATCTCAGGACCTTGAGATCATGACCTGAGCCGAAGGCAGAGGCTTAACCCACTAGGCCACCCAAGTGCCCCAGTACCAATCTATTTTAAGTGCAACAGGTGTACTCCTTAAAGAGATATTCTGCCTATTCCATTTTCTATAGTATTCCATGCTCTTTATTTATTTTTTTAAGATTTTATTTATTTATTTGAGAGAGAGTTTGAAAGAGCACACAAGTTGGGGGAGAGGCAGAGAGAAAAAGAGAAGCAAACTCCCCACTAACGTGGGGCTGCATCCCAGGACCCTGGGATCATGACCTGATTCGAAGGCAGACACTTAACCAACTGAGCCACTCAGGTGCCCATTTTATGCTCTTTATTATTGACTTTGTCTCTTATAATTGTCACATTTCTTAAATCTGAACACTTATGTTGAGGAGTAATGGAGTGAGGCATTAACAAGTTTATTTCTCTGGACAGATTCAACTATTAAGGTTACCTTTGGTAAAGTAATAACATTTCTAAAATGAATTAAGCAAGAAAAACTTCTATTGACAGTCATTAAATTTGGGGTAATAGTTCTTACAATATCGAGAAATTCTGTTTATTGCTCTAAATATAGGAAATTCCTAGCCTATAAATATTTCACTTGTAAAAGGCAGTTTATTTTAGTGGCTGCCACCACCTTCTCTCTTCCCTGCTTGTAAATCCTTCTTTACCACTGTTGCTGCTTCTTTAATAGCATTAGCACTTAACCAAGTTTTAAACAGACCTTTGTCAGTTAGCCTGGAAATATTGCCGTCATTTTGATATCCTTCCTTGGGAGAAGATTTTCAAAACAAAGTACACATAATGTGGAATACAGTCTATCCATGGGACTAATACAGTATTAAATAAACCACATTGACACAAGGGAACAGGTACTGCGTCATTTTATTTCTGTGAATCAAAGTGGCCAAACTGTTAGCAAGTAGAATGGTGGTTCCCAAGTGCTGGAGGGTGGGGAACAAGGAGTTGTTGTTCAGTGGGTATAGAGTTTCAGTTTTGCAAGACAAAAATGTGCTAGAGATCTGCTGTCCAGCAACGTGCATGAAATGAATGCTATACTTAAAAATGATTAAGATAAATTTTGTGTTACGTGTTTTCACTTCAGTTAAAAAAAATAAAAACAAACCACACCTGTTTGAATTCAGTTCTCTGGAATTACATAACGTAAGATGCACATTTCTCACCTCTGAAGTAAGGATCATGATACCTACCTAAAGGATTTTTGTGAGGATTAAGTGAAATAAAACACAGAGCAGTGGTTCTCTGTCCAGGCTGTGGTAGACATGAACTGAAAGTCCCTGTGATTGCTGCTGTTTCCATCACCAATGTCACCATCATCAGAGTAGCCGAGAGGACAGCGGATCTGCGGTAGATAAGGCGGAGCTGCGTACATGGTCGTGGGGTCTTTGCTGCAGAGCTTTGTGGAGGGGTGAGCAATGAAGGGACAGGAGAGAGGAAGACTAAGGCAGTTTTAGAAAGGAAAAGACATGACACACCTGGGTGGCTCAGTTGTTTAAGCGTCTGCCTTCAACTCAGGTCATGATCCCAGGGTCTTGGGTTTGAGCTCCGGGTCAGGCTCCCTGCTCAGCACAGAGCCTGCTTCTCCCTCTGCCTCTGCCCTCGCCCCCTCCCACCCCACCCCACCCCACCCCAGCTCGTGCGCGCAGGTGCCCTCTCACTCTCTCTCTTTCTCAAAGAAATAAAATCTTGAGAAAAAAAAAGGAAAAGACAGGATTATCAATAAAGTACTAATTCAACAAATATTTATTGAACACTGGGTTTCTTAGATACTTTTTGCTAGTAGTTGAGTAACATCCATTATCTTACATAATTTGGAAGACATCTCATGACTTTAGAGGCTTTCTTTTTCCACAAAATGATGATGAGAGCAAATGGTAGAAATAGGATGAGAATTTATGTTTATCCGAGTCCTGAATTAGATTGAATGAGAAAAGCAATGGGAATAAACAAAGGAGTAAATCCCATAGGAATTAAAGCTGCTTAAAGACATTGCTAATGAATGTAGTGGGTTAGTCTTTGCTTATTAGAATAGTAACCCTATTTCAATAAAGCTCTTCTAAAGAACTAATTAATACCTTTGGCAATAAATGGAAGCTGAATTTTGTGTATTTAATTCCAGATAAGTATAGCAAAAATTTCTTCTAAAACTTAAAAAAAAAAATGTTTTCTGTATCTGAATGCTGTGGGTATTTCCAAATGAATGTGGGATTCATTTTGGCGTATTGGAACCGTTGACTGTTGAGGCCAAAAGGAACTTCAGTGAGAATCTGAATGAAACTCCACATCTGAAGTTATAGAAACTAATAGCTGAGGCCGTAATCCATAGCAGTTGTGTGGCAGGGATGGGGGCCTGGCTCTTGCCACCTCCTAATCCACTGCTCCTTTAGCGTCACTTCCTCGTTTCAGTTTCTCCTCACAGGCTAGACCCTGTGGTCGCCATTTTGTTTAGAATGCCAGTGGAGACAGACTTACTAAATGTTTTCAGAACATGTATTGTTTATGATAAATGAAACCCATACGTTTATGTTACATGACAGATGGTTTCCTGGGACCTTAGCATTGGTGCTGCTTCATGTAGGCATTCATTGTGTTGTTTGGTTTGTTTTGTGGGTTTTTTTGTTGTTGTGTTGATGTGGCCAGTTATTTCTCTGCCATACTTGGCTAGACTTAATAACAGAGTCCCTACAAATAGAAATGGTTAGTGTATGGGAGAAGAGGAACGAGATATAGACTGGTTTTCTATTCTATAAAATGAAAGGATTAAATAAGATTATTTCTGAGAATCCATTTGCCTTTAAAGATTAAAAGCTAGTTATTTTAAGAATCAACAAATTTAAGGAATTTTTTTTTTAAGACTTTATTTATTTGACAGAGAGAGAGAGACAGTGAGAGAGGGATCACAGGTAGGGGGAGTGGGAGAGGGAGAAACAGGTTACCCTCTGAGCAGGGAGCCCTATGTGGGGCTCGATCCCAGTACCCTGGGATCATGACCTGAGCCAAAGGCAGACGTTTAACCACTGAGTCACCCAGGTGCCCAAATTTAAGGAATTAAATCTAGTTCATTTTTGAGAACAAAAGATTTGATTTGGAGCACAGTATTTTATTTTCAGGTTTGTTTTTATGTTACAAATTAGAAAAATGACATTCATTTCTCTAATCACATAAGGCAGTGTGAGAATCAGTGAAAAGTATAATTGATAATACACTTTTCTGAAGATAGATATTTTGCTGTAGTTGACGATCTTTTTTTCATATTATCTTTTTTGTTGCATTTGATGTGTATGGGGAAAGATAATACCTATTACATGTATTAAGTCAGTATCCAACAATTTCTCTAGGCATTTTTGTGTGTGCTCTCTTGGGGGGGGAATGCCTGTATTTACCTATTTTGTAAATACCTTATTTCTCTGAATTCTTGGTCCTTTCCCCCCCTTCCTCATATTTGGCAGCTATGAATTAGAAAGCCCTTCTATTTAAGTAAATTTTTGCATTGAAGGAAATAGGAAAAGTAAAAACCTAACTTTCTCAGACAAAGCATTTTAAATACTTTTGCTATATTTAGCAGTTTCCCCACAGATGCTGAAATACTCAAATTTCATGAAGCACTTATCTTTCAAGAGGATAAAATTTACATATAGTTATTTATTCATCATTATATATATTTTTAAATATTTAGAAATTTTAGCAAGAAGAAAAGTTAACTTCTCCTGGGCGCCTGGGTGGCTCAGTGGGTTAAAGCCTCTACCTTCAGCTCAGGTCATGATCTCAGGGTCCTGTGATCAAGTTCTGCATCGGGCTCTCTGCTCACCATCCCTCCCACCCCGCCTGCCTCTCTGCCTACTCGTGATCTCTCTCTGTCAAATAAATAAATAAAATCTTAAAAAAAAAAAAAAAAAGTTAACTTCTCCTGATGCTGAGAAGAAAAAAACTCCATTGAGGGCAGAAACCATAGTTGAATTCTACAACTAGTGGCTCTTAGTGCTTTGAGTACTTGTGTAATGTGTATTTTGCAAATCATAGTTAAGGAATAAGTTCTCATTCCAAAGTTTAACAAGTTTTGAATCTTCTTTGAAAGCCAAGCCTTAGGAGATTTTTGGCTACTAGATATAATTGAAAGATGCTTCTGAATTAAGATGATTTTGTTATTGTAATATCCCCTTCTACTTGTACAGAAATTGGAACAATTTAAAAATACTTTTCAAGGCCTGTTTTTGCTTATTCACCTCTCTAAAACTGTCCTTTTTAGAGAAGAAAGTTGTGTCTCACCTATGACAATCTAAGAGTTAAAGAACCAAATTAGAAAACCAAAATGTCGACCTCGAAAGTTACTGTTGATTATTCCATTTCAGAGTCAGTATGCAAAAATACCACAGAGAAGACAGGATAGTAAACAGAGTTTTGTTTTTTTTTTTTTAATTTTAAATAAGCTGATAAAAGTAGGTCTGGCTTACTGTCTTAGCATACACACTTCTAAATTATAGATTTTAATGTTTCCTGAGTTAGAGCACCCATCATTGTGGCTTTAGTGATATCACTTAATACTAACCCTGAACTTTCAGAGTTTTTAATAATCAGATCTAGCCTTCCTCTGGCTCCTCCCTTTACCCAACCATTCATTTGTTTAAATACACATTTGTTTTGTTTTTTAGATCTTAGTGAAACTCTGCAGTTTTGTTTCTCCGGCGGAGGAGCTGGCTCAAAAAGATGATCTCCAGCTTTTATTCAGTGCAATAACCTCTTGGTGCCCTCCCTACAACCTGCCTTGGAGGAAGAGTGCTGGAGAAGTCCTTATGACCATATCTCGTCACGGTCTTAGTGTCAATGTAGTGAAGTATATTCATGGTGAATATTTCTTTATGTCCATTTTTGGTGCTCTAAGTTTCTTTCATTTTTCTCTTCCGCATATGATTACAGACTGCTTTTCTCTCAATTCTCTAAAGATTCTATTTTAAATTAAAAATGATATTTGCCAGGAGAAAAAAAATTTATTTGTGAGACATTTCAAATGTAAGAAATTTTTATATGCTCCAAACATTGGATATTTACAAGAGTTGAAATAATTTCATTATCATGTAAATGTTTAATCATAATGTAAATTCGGTGTCATAGCCTATTCTTCCCTACTCTTCTGGAAAAAAAAAAAAGCTTTTTAAGATACTGTAGTTTAAAGTCTTTCTGAAGGTACTGCATATGTATCTGCCCAGTGGGGTGGATTCTTTATCATTATGAAGGAGAAATTGTGCGTTCTCCTTAACTCCTATGTAAGTGTCAGCTGCCCTTTAAAATGTCTTACTAGGAGACAGTGTAGCATTTCAAATAGTTCACTTCTTATATGTTTTTTCCCAAAAACCTTACAAAATAATTTTTAATACAATTGTTCACTCACCTAACATCAGTTGGTCATTAAATTGTTCTTGCCTACATTCCCGTGTTAAATCTTCTTAGCTTTTGTTATGTGACATTGGGTTTCTTTAGACAAATAAATTTCATTAAAGATAATAGAAAAAAATTTTTTTGAGAGTTTACACCCCATTTTATTTCATGGAACAACGAATAAATCACAGTTACGCTTCATTCAAATCCCCATTTCTGTTCTTAAATTTGTTCCTGATTCATGAGTCAACCTGATTCTGCTCGAACCCACACTCCTCTGTGCTTTTACTAAGTTATGAGTGTTGTGTGGAAGATTTGCTTTAAGGAAAAGATCAGAAGGGGCCACAAGGACAAATGAGTTCTCTTCACACCCTAGTGCCTGCCCAGCTGTAGGAGGGCTTCTGTGACACATGTCACATCCACTCAGCACCTCTCCACAAGGCTCAGAACACAGCCTGTGCTGGGAAAGCGTCCGGAGGTGAGGAGCGTGTGACGGCCTGCTTGGGGTCCATGCTCAGCGTCTCTCTGACTGGAGGGCTGAACTAGGCCTGCAGATGTGCCTGCAGGTGGCTGAGAGAACATCTTTTTGAAAAGCCTTTAATCGCCGAAGTCAGTGAGAAGGTGTAACTGTGCTTTAAATGAGTAACATACAGTGCAAACGTAATTTAAAAAAATTTATTTCCTGAAGTATTTCTGTATCTCATTGGTCCATATTCACTCGAATTTAAGCTTTTAAACTAATGTTTGGGTTTTTCTTTTTAAACTTAGAAGATAGTTTTTTTTTTCCCTCTCCTTTCACTATCCTAACATAAAAGACCAAAAATATCATTTGGCAGCAAACAATCATTTTGTCTAATGAAAAACATCCAAGTATGATGTTAAAACTATAATAATGTCAACTATTTTCAACATTTCCTGTATTACCCTTTGTTTACTAGAGGAGCACTTTTCCAGTGAATTTGAATTTACTTTTTACTTTTTACTTGAATTTATTTACTTTTAGAATGTGTAACATTTATCTTACAGTATTTTATAGATACATTAAAATTTAATATTTCATTCAACACTGGTTTGAGGATAAAAATTTTCTTAAGCAGTTGATATAGATAATACATATTTATTTAATTCTTAATTTTTGCAGAAAAAGAATGTTTATCTACATGTGTTCAGAATATGCAGCAATCAGATGACCTGTCTCCCCTAGAAATTGTTGAAATGTTTGCTGGGCTTTCTTGTTTCCTCAAAGATTCGAGTGATGTTTCCCAAACTCTTTTGGATGATTTTCGGATATGGCAAGGATATAATTTCCTTTGTGATCTCTTGCTTAGGTAAGACCCCACAATTTAAGAATACATTTTAAATGTCTATTCAGTCTTTTTCGTCAAAGGAAACAGCATGGTTTGGGGCTCTGAAAAAAAGAAGGAATTACTTACTTATTCAGTGTATTCTTTATCCCCTTGGCTTTAATCACTTCTTTTTATTCCTCTCTGTCAACAGAGTATAAAAAGTGAGTTTAAGCTTGCAAATGCAGGCTACAGATGTGGTGGAGTTCCTGGTTAGGTGTGGAAGTAAATCCGTTCTTCAGTAGCTGAGGGAGAAGACCTTAGATGAGCTGATTAACATCTTCCTAAAGTGTAAACTCTTCATGCCTAATTATGTTTTGGGGATTTCTTACTATACTAGTGGTTTATTAACATAGTTAGTAACAATAATAATTATGTAGATTGAATGAGACCTTACAATATATATATAAAACAAAATGTTTCACAAGCCCCCTTTTCCATCACAAATGTTTCATGCATATCCTGGGAAAGTGGCTGGTTGCAAATTTATTAGGAAGAAAATACTCATGTCTCACTAGTTGTTCCTGGACCATTACTTCCTTTTAAATCATTTGATCTGTTGTAAACCAGCACTATTTTGTAAACTCCTTATTTCTAACACCAGTTTAACCTATTACTACGAAGCAACTCCCCAGAATACAGTTTTGCATATATATCTTAATTTACAGAGGAGGACGTAAAAGTTGATGAGGTGAGCGGTTCACATTACTGGGTGAGGGGTAGTAACTGGTGTAATCCTTTGAGCCTGCAGATTGATCACACACAATTAAGAGCCTTGAAACTGTTGATACTCTTTTACAAAATAATCTCACTTATGGTTATTAATCCTAAAAATATAATCTTAAATGTAGGCAAAATTAATGCTCCTGTATTCTGATTTCTACTGGCTGTTCCACCTCCCTTTCCCCAAATCTGTGGTTGGCTCTCCTCTGTGCTTTTACTGAGTTATGAGTGTTCCATGGAAAATTTGCTTTAAGGAAAAGATCAGAAGGGGCCACAAGGACAAATGAGTTCTCTTCACACCCTAGTGCCTGCCCAGCTGTAGGAGGGCATCTGTGACACATGTCACATCCACTCAGCACCTCTCCACAAGGCTCAGAACACAGCCTATGCTGGGAAAGCGTCCGGAGGTGAGGAGCATGTGACGAGGGCAGAAAAGTCTGTATAGGTTTCCTGCTGTCCTGGCACTTCTGCCCATTCCTGAGATTATCCTGCCTCTCATGGGCTCTCCAGCTGCCGACAGTCCTTTGTCCCCTGCTATAACCATCCTCTTCCCCCAACACACACACACACACACACACACACGTTTTCCCTGTTCTCACCTGTACATTGCATTCCAGCATCCCCAGCTCCTGCTATGGTCCCCTGCCTCCTGCCACAGACTCTGCCCCAGCAAGGATTTGAGGTTCTGACAACAGTACCCATCCCCCCAACAATACTCCTTCAGCTCAGACTTTCTAGAAAGTTCCCTCTTCTTTGAAATCTGCATGTTTAATTGAACTTTGTGATTTTATTTTTTGTTCAAAAAGTTTAAGAAAATGGAAATGGGCAACAGTGAGTGAAGACATATTTTAGCACTGAATAGAATATTTTTAAAATTAAACTATTTGAAATATGAAAAAAAATTAAGAATTTAAATTAAAAATTAAAAAATTTAGGAGTATAGGTACTCTTGACCATTAAAAGAGTATCTATAGGTATTTTATATTAAAAAGGAGAAGCATTTGTGTTAACACTGGTAAATGGAAAAAACAGGTTATAAAATTCTGTATATGGTATAAAAATAAGTATTATTAAGACCAAACTTTTTACAATAAAAAAGGCAAGTTTATAAACCATTTCAGAATACTAAAAAATGTCTGAGTTGTGAGGTTAAACATACTTTTTTCTACGTTAGTGTATTCTTCAGCTTTATTTTAATGAGAATAATTAGTTCTATTAGGAAAGAAGCTTCAATAAGTGATACTCTTTAAAAGAGATAGTTTTGCACCCCATTTTGTGTTCTAGATAAAGCCACAGTCAAAAGATAATTCCATAATGACTCCAAAGGTTCTTTTAAAGAAATATTGTTTAAAAAAATTTTTACTCTTCAGAACTTTATTTAAATGTATTGTAATGTGAGTACCTGCATTAATTAATGAGCTACAGATAAAGATTTAGAACTCTTTTCAAGAAATTCAGTTTTAAAAATTGTTAGCAGAAAATGTCTTTGGAAAGAAATGATTAATAAGGTTTTTGGTTATAAACAGTGAAACTTTATGATCTTAGAGTTTTAGGAAACTTAAGAGACGTTTAATGTAGTTCTTTTATACTTTCTTCCAAAGATTAGTGATCAATCTAAAATAACACTGTTAAATGCAAAATCAGCAGTTATATATGAGGTCTTAGCCTATTATAATTTTCTTTTTTATGGTGTAATGTCTTATAATAAAATTTGTAGATTTTTTTTTTAAATTTGTAGATTTTTTAAAAAATGTTTTTATATAAGGAAAAATTGTACAAAGAAACTTCTTGGAATACTTTATACATTTACTTATTGTATATGCAAATTGAAATTTTCTTTCTGTATTAAAATTTGAGCGTACAACAAAAGAGAAGAAATACTTACCAAACCATACTTTTCTTAGATTGGAACAAGCAAAAGAAGCAGAATCCAAAGATGCCTTGAAAGATCTGGTTAATCTGATAACTTCCCTAACAACGTACGGTGTCAATGAACTAAAACCAGCTGGTATTACCACAGGGGCACCCTTTTTATTGCCTGGATTTGCAGTACCTCAGCCTGCAGGCAAAGGTGAATCTTATTTTTTTTTTCTTTCTATTCTGAGCCACTCAAAGAAGTAGAGACAATAAATCAGTTTGACTTTGATTGTTCTTTGTTACATGTATAAAGGTGTAATAAGCTATTTTTCATTAGAGTTTATGCTTTACTTATGGTGCAAGTTCTTGAGTGACAGCTTTACCAGGTCACATGCTTGAAAATAGTATATATGATGACAACATTATAACATCAGCCAATGAAATGTACATTTTAGTATTTCACCTTAACATTCAAACAGCTTAATAATCTAAACATGCCCTTTTTGAATATTGGCACGCTAATGCATTTCCAGTTTATGTGGTTGGAACTTGATTCACACTCTGATCTCCTTCTTATCTCTCTATATAAAATATAAATAGCCTGAGGCACAAATACTTATATTTTAAAACTAAACAAATAGAAGTACAAAGACTTTTTTTTTGGGTGAGAGAGAGAGGCAGAGAAAGAGAAAGAATCTTAAGTAGGCTCTACACCCAGCACAGAGCCTGATGAGAGGCTCCACAACCCCGAGATCGTGACCTGAGCTGAAATTGGGTGCTTTACCAACTGAGCCACCAGGCACCCCACAAAGACATTATATTATTTCTTTCGGATCGGGGAGTAAATTTATGAAGTTAGGATTTCTTAACTTTGACTCCTTATCTAGTGATCTTTTACTTAGAGAACTTGCTTAGTTAATAACATTTGGTTACATGCAAGCTAGTTTTACTATTTAATTTTTTTAACTGCATAATAACTGTTCAATAAGAACCTGAGTCTGAAAGCCTCTCGTGGTTTCTTGACTATGATTGTCACTTACTAAATATTCGATAGTTATGATATTTGCATGTAAAATTTAACTGCCAGAAAATATTGACATGTCTAGTTATTTAAATTTCATAGTATGTTATCTATGTATTTTATGACATAGAAGTCGGCAGTTATAAATTTATTTCTTCAGTGAGAATAAATGGGGGCGCCTGGGTGGCTCAGTTGGTTAAGCAACTGCCTTTGGCTCAGGTCATGATCCTGGAGTCCCGGGCTCGAGTCCCACATCTCCCCCTGCTGAGCGGGGAGCCCGCTTCTCCCTCTGACCTCTCCCATCTCATGTTCTCTCTCTCTCTCTCTCTCAAATAAATAAATAAAATATTAAAAAAAAAAGAATAAATGGATTTACTAGAAAGTCCTAAATTTAATTTATTGGGGAAAATTATATTGAAAAGTCATGACTTATATTAGAGTTGTCAGATTTCCTGTAGTAAATTGTACCCTCAATGTGTAGGTTATGTAAAACTTTTCAAGTGAGTCTCTGTGCAGTAAGGAGAAATCCAGGCACATCTTACTGAGCAGTTGAAGGTTTCCCTTTATTAAATATTAAGGAAAAAATGAGAGTCTCAAAAACTCCTAATATATGTCTATGTATTATATATAATATAAAATGTTATATACTATATACTATATTACATGTATATAATAATATACATTAAATATAATATTAGCTTGAGTATTCCACAATTAACTGTTTCTTTGAGTAATTTAAAAATAGTTAATAGTTAATTTAAAAATAGCTCACAACAGGGATGCCTAGATGGCTCAATCAGTTAAGCGTCTGCCTTCGGCTCAAGTCATGATCCCAGGGTTCCAGGCTTGAGTCCCGCCATTAGGCTCCCTGCTCAGCGGGGAGCCTGCTTCTCCCTCTCCCACTCCCCCTGCTTGTGCTCTCTCTCTCTCAAATAAATAAATAAAATCTTTAAAGAAAATAGCTCCCAGCATACTTCTTATTTTAAACTTTATTGTTTTATTTGGTTAATCAATCTGATCATGATACTAGCATAATAGCTAGTTATAATAGCATGATTTTGTAATGAGAGAATCAATGTAGCAAAATTGACCTTCCTCTTATGTCTTCCTCATATCGTCTCATCTGTAACAGGGTTAATAAATATATAACCTAGCACCTTGATGGGTTACTGGGAGAATCCAGTGACATGATGTCTACGAAAACAAGGTTGACTAGAAAGGACAGTCCCCTAAAAGTCAGAATCTGGGTGACCCTGAGTCATCAAACCTTTCTAAATATCACTTTCTTCTTCAGAAAAATTGATGTAGTATTCTATAAAATGAATGGATCAAGCTAGATCATTTTGAGTTTAATTTGTAAGTCAAAAATACCTATTTCCCATGGCCTGCTTTGTTAGGGATATTGTGCAGACTAAAGAAGATAGCTATGTTTCACGTAAAAAGAATATGGGATGTCTTTTTTTTTTTCCTTGTCAGCACTATTGAGGCATCACTTGTGTATATTCAAATCTGTCCATTTTAAGTGTCGAATTTGATGAGTTTTCGTAAATATATATGCTTGTGTAATCACCACTATAATCATGATATGGAACATTCCCATCCTTCTAAAGATTTCCTTGTTTCCCTTTGCGTTCAATCCCCGCTTCCCCCCCACCAACTTTGGTTTCACCCTGTGTTTTTGCCCTTTCTAGAATTTCATAAAGTGGAATCATACAGTATGTAGTTTTTTGTGTCTGGCTTCTTTCACTTTTGTGATTCGTCCATGTTATTGTTTGTATCTGAAGTTTGTTCCTTTTTTGGAAAGTATTACGTGGACTTCTTGCACTTTGTTTACCTGTTCACCAATCGAGGCGTTTATTTACCTGTTACAACTAAAGCTACCACGAACATTTATATGAAACAAGTCTTTGTGGGGACATACAGTTTCATTTCTTTGGGGTAAATACCAAGCAATAGAATGGCTGGGTCATATGTATATTTAACTTTAGGAGAAACTGTCAAACCATTTTCTAAAGTAGCTATCCCATTTGCACTCATGTCAGCAGCAGTGTGAGAATGTTTGCTTTACATCCTCAGCAACACTTGTTTTAGATATTCTAGTGAGTGTTAAATAGTATCTAGTTGTGTTTTTAATTTGCATTTTTTGAAAGGATTTCAGGCATCTTTTAATATGTTTGTTTGCATTCCGCATCTCTCTACTTTGGTTCAGATCTCTGTGCCCAGTGTTTAATAGGATTGTTCTTTTTATTGGGATTTTAAGAGTTCTTTAAAATATTCTGGATAAATCTTTTATAAGATATGTATTTTTTTAAGTATGTTCTCCTGATCTTAATTTGCCTTTTTTTCTTAGTAGCATCTTTAGAAGAATGGAAACTTTTAATTTTGATGAAGTCCAACTTATCATTTTGAAAATATTTTGCAGATTTTATCTCATATTGAAAAAATCTTACTTAACCAAATTCACTAAGATTTGTGTTTTCTTCTAGGAGTTTCGTATTTTGATACTTCTATTAGGATCTATGATACATTTTAGGTTAATTTTTGTGTATGGTAGGAAATAAGTTTTTTTCATCCAGTGTCCATATAATGCATATATGTATCCAAGACCTTTTGTTGAAAGGACCATGTATAACCATAGATCTGCAATTCATTTTCAGGTCTGCTCCATTGATCAATATGTCCATCCTTAAGCCAATACTATAAGGTTTTGATTACTGTATCTTTTTTTAAACTGTATCTTTAAAGTAAGTCTTAAAATAGAGTCACTTAAGTTTTCTAATTTTGTTCTTCCTTTTCAAAATTACCTTGACTATTCTGCATCCTTTGAACTCCACATAAATTTAATAATCATGTCAGTTTTTGAAAAAACAAAAATAAAAGCCTGAGACTGGGAGTTGATTGGGAGTACATCAAATGTAAATTGACTTGGGGGGAAATTGACATTTTAACAATATTGAATCTTCCAATCCGTGAATATATACATGTATATATTCATGTGTATATATATATATATATGTATATATTCATGGATATGTATATATATTATATATATGTATATATTCATGGATTGGAAGATATATAGATATAATATATATATCTTTCCATTTATTTGGGTCGTATTTTCTCTAAGCATAGTTTTATAGTGTGCATAGTATAGGACTTTGAAATCTTCTGTTAAGTTTATCCTTAGGGTACCTGAGTGGTTCAGTTGATTAAGCAACTGCCTTTGGCTCAGGTCATGATCCTGGAGTCCCAGGATCAAGTCCCACATCAGGCTCCCTGCTCAGTGGGGAGTCTGTTTCTCCCTCTGCCTCTTACCCCTCTCATGCTCTCTCTCTCTCATTGTCTCTCTCTCAAATAAATAAATCTTAAAAAAAAAAAAGTTTATCCTTAAATATTCTTTTTGATACTATTATGAACAGAATTGTTAATTTCATTTCAGATTTCTTATTGCTAGTTTCTAGAAATACAGTTGGTTTTTTAAAAATATTGACCATTTTTATCTGATTTTGTTAAATTTGATTTTTGGTTTTAGTGTTTTGTTTTTTTTCTTTGCTGTCATTACATTTCTTTTTAATCTAGTTTTGGATAAGAGTTGATGGACTCTTGTAAAGGAATAGAGATAAGGAAAGCCAAGTGTGATAGTGTTGTGTGTAGCACTGAATGAATGAAGCAATGGTAGTCTTTGCAGATTGTAACTCTTCAGTTTGGACCGTTTAGGGGTTGGGACTGGCTATCTTCTGTTTATCTTTTTGTCAGTTATTTCTTCAGGGTACTTTGGGGGAATATTTGCTTTGGTTTCACTGGTATCCCTTTTATCATCTGTGAAAAGGATATTCCTGTTACTCAGGAATTTTTTATATATTCATTGATTATCACATTTAAAAGAGGAAACATGAATGTACCTCCCTACCTTACTCTATACATATAGTTTACCAACCTTAATTTAATTTTTTATTTTTTATTTATTTGTTTATTTTTTAAAGATTTTATTTATTATTTATTTTACAGAGAGACACAGCAATAGAGGGAACACAAGCAGGGGGAGTGGGAGAGGGAGAAGCAGGCTTCCCGCCGAGCAGGGAGCCTGATGTGGGGCTTGATCCCAGGACCCCAGGATCATGACCTGAGCTGAAGGCAGTTGCTTAACCAACTAAGCCACCCAGGCACCCCTCTAACCTTATTTTTAGTCCTGATTTTAAATCAAATAGAACAGTATAGACATATAAAATTTAAAGGAAAAGGTTAACTGAGTTATTAATGAAGGTGATAAACTTATCTGTGTATATTAATGCTTGAGAATGACTTGTATTTCTGCATTTTATAGCAAGAACTTTTATAAAACTTTGTATCCTCACTAGCAGAAAGCTTTTTCTTTTCTTCTCTTTTTTAAGATTGATTTACTTATTTTAGAGAGAGAACACAAGCCAGGGGAGGGGGAGGGGGAGGGGGAGAGGGAGAAGGAAAGACTCTCAAGCAGACTCCTAAATGTGGAGCCCAACACGGGGCTCCATCCCAGGACCCTGAGATCATGACATGATCCAAAATAAAGAGTCGGATGCTTAACCTACCTAGCCACCCATGTGCCTCTATATTTGGCTTTTAATTGTGTGTATGTGTACACGTTGTATCTGGTTCAGCTTTTTGTGGTGGACAATTTGTTCTTGGGATTGGTTATTAATATTCCTTATCTTTTGTCAGTTTTTGAAAAAATAAAAATAAAAGCCTGAGACTGGGAGTTGATTGGGAGTACATCAAATGTAAATTGACTTGGGGGGAAATTGACATTTTAACAATATCGAATCTTCCAATCCCTGAATATATATATTGATATATATATATCTTCCAATCCATGAATATAAACCAAATAATGAAGATAAAACTTGAAAAATTCCAAATTTTCCTATATTACTCTAAACTCAGCTCTTTTTGATTTCTTTCTTTATAGTGAAAACTGATATATTGTCACTTAGTTAAAAGATGCAAAATATTGGTTATAGTTATCCTTTAATCTTATTTGTCATTGTTGGTCACTTGTAGTCAGACTTTAACAATTTGTATGTCCACCAGTCCATCTGAGCTTGGTTTTTGATTTATTACCTGCAGGTAATAAAAAGGGAAGATGTCCTCGAAGAGCAAGCATACTATTAATCTGGGGCTGGAAGTAAAAATATATCTCTGGTATTTGCTACATGTAGAAGAAATTTATATGTTATAGATAAACAAAATTGAAATCACTTATAGATTGAAGGTTTTGTTTGTTTGTTTTTGTTTTTTTCAGATTGAAGATTTTTAAAAAATCTTTTCATTTTTTTAAAGAATGTCCAAGCCAGGATTTCTGGGCAGTCCTTCTAACTCATTTTTTATTTTTCCTAGTTCTGTGTTTATCTTCTTTCTGAAATCTGGCTTATTCTGTAAGGTACTATGCTAATTTCTTGGCACTAGGTTAATGTTTTGGTCACTCTGGCAAATGTCCTGTACTCCTAATAGTTATGAACCTGGGGACAGTTCTTAGAGGCAATCACTTGTTTTCAGGTGCCTCAAATACTTTATATGTTATTTTCTTTATAATTATTTTTACTAATTTGCCTCATAAGAGCCGGTATACAGATTTTTTTTTCTCAGTTGGTATGTTTAAAAATCAGATGTTAAAAAATACAGCTAGTAGTTAGCCATAAATGGCTTTAACACACACATATGTAAAGAAATTGCACTCTTAGCTTGAAAACAAAATACATTTTCTTTTTTTTTTTTTTTTAAGATTTTACTTATTTATTTATTTGACAGAGAGAGATCACAAGTAGGCAGAGAGGCAGGCAGAGAGAGAGGAGGAAGCAGGCTCCCCACTGAGCAGAGAGCCCGACACAGAGCTTGATCCCAGGACCCTGAATAATGACCTGGCGTGAAGGCAGAGGCTTTAACCCACTGAGCCACCCAGGAGCCCCAAAATACATTTTCAAATTAAAATTTGCGAAAGTTCTAGTGTAATAATGATAAAGAGACACTGGAACTTAGAGAATTTTCAGCCTCCTGTTTTCCTGCTCCCTGGCCTTTTACTGCTTCAGGCTAAAAGTCTTTTCATGAAAGGTAACTGTTCTTACAGAGGAAAGAAAATGAAATCCCTGCATATTTCCAAACTCAGAAGGCTGGACTTACATAATATGCTTTATTTTCTATAAAACAGTCTACTGTTTCAGTATATATTGATCTTGAATTGGAATATTCATAATGATGCATTAAAAGTTTGTAACAGTATTGTTTTCAATTAAATGACTGAAGTTGGATGGAGAAAAACAGGACTTTTTGTCAAAACAGAATGAGTTCTTAGTAAACAGTTGATAAATGTTACAATTCATGAGCTGTTTAAATAGACTAGCTTGCCATGATTGAAATATCAAGTAACACCTACTTCTGTTTCCTTGTTTTCCATTTTAGGTCACAGTGTGAGAAACATCCAAGCCTTTGCAGTTCTTCAGAATGCATTTTTAAAAGCAAAAACCAGCTTCCTTGCCCAGATCATCCTTGATGCCATCACAAATATTTACATGGCTGACAATGCCAATTACTTCATCCTCGAGTCACAGCACACACTGTCACAGTTTGCAGAAAAGATTTCTAAACTTCCGGAAGTACAAAGCAAATACTTTGAGATGCTGGAGTTTGTCGTTTTTAGCTTAAATTACATCCCTTGTAAAGAACTCATTAGTGTTAGCATCCTCTTAAAATCTAGCTCTTCTTACCACTGTAGCATTATTGCCATGAAGACACTTCTTAAGTTTACACGACATGACTACATATTTAAAGATGTGTTCAGGGAGGTGGGCCTTCTGGAGGTCATGGTAAATCTTTTGCACAAATATGCTGCCCTCTTGAAGGATCCAACTCAGGCACTAAATGAACAAGGTAAAGCGTTTTCCGGAATTTCACTTTTATTTGACAAAGGAGTTTGGACAGGGTATTTTGTTCTTGTTTTTGCCTTTCATTTGGCTGTTGATTTGAATGATTTAAAAATGGGCATTAATTGTGATATCCTTGTGAATATTTCCCACAATTAACTTGTTCATTCAACCTCTGTTAGGGAGTTGGGAAAGAGCAGGGGCCTAGAAATATGTGATTGTGGTGGAAAATAATTTAAGGTAAAAATTGAGGGAAACACTTATGGTCCATATCACTCATGTGTACTACTTTCTGCTTCTAAAAGGGAATTTATTTATTTGTTTGTTTGTTTGTTTGTTTATTTCTAAGTATGTTTACTCTTTTTTTTTAAATTTTTTTTGTTAACATATAATGTATTATTTGCCCCAGGGTACATGTCTGTGAATCATCAGGCTTACACATTTCACAGCATTTGCCATAGCACATACCCTCCCCAGTGTCCATAACCCTACCCCCCCACCTCCCAGCCACCCTTAGTTTGTTTCGTGAGTTTAGGAGTCTCTTATGGTTTGTCTCCTTCCCCATCCCATCTTGTTTCATTTCTCTTCCCCACCCCACCAAAACCCCCTGCCCTGCCTCTCAAATTCTTCATATCAGAGCGATCATGTGATAATTGTCTTTCTCTGACTGACTTATTTCGCTTAGCGAATAATATAATACCCTCTGGTTCCATCCACATCATTGCAAATGGCAAGATTTCGTTTCTCTTGATGGCTGCATAGTATTCCATTGTATATATATACCACCTCTTCTTTATCCATTCATCTGTTGATGGACATCTAGGTTCTTTCCATAGTTTGGCTATTGTGGACATTGCTGCTATAAACATTTGGGTGCATGTGCCCCTTCGGATCACTACATTTGTATCTTGAGGGTAAATACCCAGTAGTGCGATTGGTGGGTCGTAGGGTAGCTCTATTTTCAACATTTTGAGGAACCTCCATACAGTTTTCCAGAGTGGTTGTACCAGCTTGCATTCCCACCAACAGTGTAGGAGGGTTCCCCTTTCTCTAAGAGGGAATTTAAAAAGCTCCTTGAAACAATAGGGATGTTTAGGTGCCTCACAATGTTTTTAATTATAGAGAGCAAAAAAATAAATCTCTTTAGTGATGTTATGTATGTACACATATATTATTTAGGTACCCTAAATTTGATATTTTTCATCCTTTCTAATCGATAAAGGCATAGAGGTTTCTGGTAGTATTACATATGTGAATGAATTAATACAGTTTGAATGGATAGGACTATTGATAAATAGTGCCTTAAAATCTTTCTCCCGTTAACCTTAGACTTAATTAGGAAAACCTTTGTAAGAAGAATACATTTAACTTTGGCATTTTCCTTTTTTTTTTTTTTATAAGATTCTATTTTAATTCCAGTTAGCATACAGTGTCATATTAGTTTCAGATGTACTGTGATCCATCACTTCCTTACATCGCCCAGTGCTGGCATTTTCCTTCTCCCTGTTTGTTAGACAGCTGTAACTTTCTAGCCACACCAAAATAAAATCTGTAAACCCTGATTTTGACCTTACTTTTGGTAGCTGGTAGGCACGTGTATCATTTTTAAAGATTGTATTATATCATTTGTATTAGTGGTAAAAGTGAATATTAAAGAAATAATTAAATTATTCAAACCAAATCAAGGGAAAAAAAAGCTTACAACTTTTCTGATTTGAACCTTTGGTCCTTTTTCTTAGGGGACTCAAGAAATAATAGTTCAGTTGAAGACCAAAAACACCTGGCTTTGTTGGTTATGGAGACCTTGACAGTGCTGCTTCAGGGATCCCACACGAATGCAGGTGACTAGACACACTTCTAGCAAACGCCACGGGGGCGTATTATCTCTGGTTTTGTCTTCTCTAATGATTCTTGCTTCTGAAAGTTTCCTATCACTTACAGAAAAACTGTTGATTCAGTGATGGAGCCATCATCCAGAAATACAATACTTTTGACCTTTATAAGTTTATTGACAAAATATGTAACATTACTGTTATTATTTCACAATATAGTCTTATATTTTATTGCTTTTTTTAAAAAATACTATGCCTTGTTTTTAAAGTAGTCATTTTTAAAGTAGTCGTTAAAGTAGTGGGATTTTTTTTTTATTGACATAATATAGACTTTTAGTCGAATGACTTTGTTTAAATATTTTCCAAAATATCTGCTTCCCATAGTGATTTTCTTAATTTTTTTGTAATTCACATTAGAGTATTATAATGTTAAAACTTTAAAGAACTATTGAAAAATGATTCTGTAGTAAAACTTGCCTCTCCCAGGTAAATTGGATTCATTAAATCTTTATTATTTGCTCTAAACTTTTCTTCAGTCTTTTTCTGTTGTTAACTGTCCATTTGTATTTGTAAAATATCACTTTTGCTCTTAAAAAAGATAACTTGAAACCTCTCAGGCAACAATATCAGTACAATTTGAGAAGAGTAAGTAATGAGGAGGTGAACTGAGATGAGTAGACTGGGGTCAGATCATACAGAGCCTTACAGGCCATACCAAGGAACGTGAATTATATTTTAAGTGTTATGGGAAGCCACAAATGAATGAAGGAATGAACAAACAAGAAAATGAACTAGTGAACAAACACATTGCCTATTTACCTGAATGCAAAGGAACCCAGTATTCAACATATTTAAAATATATTGTATGTTCAAGGCACCGTGGTAGGTGTTCGAGACACAAAGATAATTCTTGTCCTGAAGGAGTTATAACCTGATAGAAAAAGATAAAAACATGTAATTATATGTCATTACTTAAGTACAGTTTTGGCTGATTCCAAGACAGAGTTGAATGAATTTAGTAGGTTATTTAAATAATAAGTATTAATGGGTATGATATTAACATTTCATCTATGGTATAATATATAAACTCCTTATTTCCACTAACTAGGGTTAGTTGACTTAGATAAAAGGATAAGGATGTACTATCAAGGATTTATTTGGCAGATTATCTTTTGATGACATGACCTAGTGTTACACAGGAGGGACTGAACAGTTCTGTTGGAGGAGAGTGGAGAGCTTACCCTGTGTGACTAAAAGTCACTTAACACATCTCCCAGAGTGCCAGACATTTTCACAAAGCTCTTTTCTCAATGACTGTCTTTCCTTGTTAAGAGAGATGTTACTTAGCTATGTGATCTGGGGCACTTAGTGCTTTGCTCATAGTAATTGTTCATAAAATATTAGCCATGGTGATTATGTAATAGGCACTAACTGGTCACCAGGAAGTAAGTACACATGGACTTCCATGTGCTAAATCTCAGCACATGACTTACATTCCCTTCAGGGCCATGAAATTCTTAGGAAGTTTGCAAATATAAATTCATTAAATAGAGAGGACAGTGGCCACTACAGCAAAATACACGGATATCTTTTCACTCAGAAAACATTTACTGAAATACACACTAGAAGGAAATCCCAAGTTTAATGGGGGACCAAACATACAAGCAAGTAATACTAAACTGTTTAATATAAACTGCAGTAATAGTGGCATATACAAGGTACTCTAAAAACCTAAAGCTTTAAACTGAGCTATGTAGGTATCAGTCCTACTCTGTCATTTGCTAGCTGGGTGACCTTGGCCATGTAACCCAACTTCTGAATGTCTCATCTCCTCATCTGTAAAGTAGGGGATGAAGATTAAATAAACCAACCTGCGAAAGTCTTTGGAGTGGTACAGTGACTGATGCTTTTTATTATAGAATTTGTCTTTTCTTTTTTTGGTTCATGTGCTCTACTTCACCAAAGAGTTTGGTTCCTTGCAATTTTTCTCATTAAGGAATAACATATTCCACTCCTTTCTTGCAAATACTTGGGATGCCTTGCTCAGTTTAAATCTCATTTATTTGGGCTGTTGTTCATCTGAAAACTTTTTTTTTTTTAAGATTTTATTTATTTGACAGAGAGGAGAGAGATCACAAGTAGGCAGAGAGGCAGGCAGAGGGGCGGTGGGGAGCAGGCTCCCTGCTGAGCAGACATCCAGATGCGGGGCTCGATCCCAGGACCCTAAGATCGTGACCTGAGCTGAAGGTAGAGGCTTTAATCCACTGAGCCACCTAGGCGCCCCTCAGCTGTAAACTTTTTACATAATTTGATTTCCAGTATTCTTCAGCTTACAGCCTTTACATAAAAATACTGAGTCTCTTACCTATGAAATTTCTGAATATTCTAGATTAGAGAATTTGAACATGGTAAACATATTAGGGCATTAATCTCTCACTAAGGAAATCTAGAGGGAACTTGCTTCTTTGCTGACCTCCCATAGTACAGTTGTGTGTGGTCATTTAAAAGGCGAAATAGCTGGGTGGGTTTTATTTGCATTCTTTTGAGTTACTCTTCCTACAAAAAGATCAAATTTTAATCCATCTCACTTGTCTTAGAAGGTTTTAAGTTAGCCCATGTTGTTCTTTTTTCTCTCTGAAGGAATTTTCCGAGAATTTGGAGGTGCAAGATGTGCGCATAACATAGTGAAGTACCCACAGTGCCGACAGCACGCCCTGATGATTATCCAGCAGCTGGTGCTCTCTCCAAATGGGGAGGATGACATGGGCACTCTACTGGGCTTAATGCATTCAGCCCCACCAACAGAACTGCAGTTGAAGACTGATATTTTAAGGGTAATTTTTTTTTTAAGATTTTATTTATTTATTTGACGGAGAGAGATCACAAGTAGGCAGAGAGGGGGAAGAGAGAGCAGGGGAAGCAGGCTCCCTGCTGAGCAGAGAGCCCTACATGGGGCTTGACATGGGGCTCGATCCCAGGACTCTGGGATCATGACCTGAGTCGAAGGCAGAGGCTCTAACCCACTGAGCCACCCAGGCGCCTCTTAAGGATAAATTTAATAAGCGTCTTGTTACTGCTCTCTTACCATTAAAATCTGGTTATTTTTCAGTGACTTAAAATGATCATAAACTATTCTTGCAGTTTTTCTTCAAGTCTAAAATTATGTCAAAGTCAGAAGGTGAAAGAAAAGCTTGTGTCTTTCCTGGTCTCCGAGGCCCTCAGGTCGCCATCTCCTTCCCCTCTGACGCCCTCCCCTCGCATCCTCACCCCAGTCCTGGCACGGACATCACAGCAAATAGAGCCGCCTTCTAGAATCATAGCTTTCTTTTATTAACTTTTGCTTTGTGCAGTGACTTTCTCAACAATAAGTTTTTATTCTTTACACTATTGTATATTTCATCCACTGCTGATTGATTATAATAACAATTTTGAATACGCATTTTATTTTAAAACCTAATCAGACCACAACTTATCTCACAGACAAGAAGGAAATCTACGAGCGTATCAATATTGGGGAATATTTGTAAATTTGAAGGGCTTGTTCAGAAAAAAAAAAACCAGGTACCTTCCAAAAGTGTTAAGATTGCCAGCTTTTTTAATATACATTTTCCTTCTTTCTTGGTATCTTTTTAACTGGATTTGTAAAACATTGATAGATAAAGCCAACAGGGGATAATGAGCTGACCTGTAATATTAAGGCAAGTGTTGTTCTGGGAAGTGGTAATAACTGACTCTCAGACTGCAGGAAGGCAGGACAGAGGGCCCCATGTGTTGTACTTACCAATTTCCATGGTGTCAATACTGCCACTATGATCTGTTTCAGGCCACTAAAGTGTTAATGTGGATTGGGACCAGATGGACAATAGTACCCCATTATGTAGTATCTTACGAGTACAGGCAATAGTAAAATACAGAAAATAACTAGGAAGTGATGAGCTTTGAGTATTTATTATGTTTGTTTTTAAAATAACTTATTTAGTTGTAAGTTTATAGAACTTAATTTTTAATTAAGCCTGTGTTTTAATAAGGCACATAAAATTCCAAAAATATAACAGCTGGCTCTCAAGAGCCGGTATGAGCTGGCTCCAGCATTGCACTGCTTTGAGATCTGGAAGGAGTGTGGGGAGGCAGCGAGGAGGATTGGGGACCTCGATTTCAGTTTCCATTTTTGTTGCATGCAGATGGCTTCTTGGTGTCTCTCTTCAACTGACAGAACCACAGACCTCTGTAATTTAATTTGTAATTATTTGTGCAGAAACCAAAATTCCATATGCGCTATTTTATAATTCTCCTGATGCACAAATTTGAATTGTATGCATTATGTTTATGCAAATTATGTAGCTAACATATAGCTGTTGGAGACCTGGGTGGCTCAGTCGGTTAAGTGTCTGCCTTCAGCTCAGGTCATGATCCCAGGGTCCTGGTATCGAGCCCTGCATCGGGCTTCTTGCTCCGCAGAGAGCCTGTTTCTCCCTCTGCCTGCTGCTCCCCCTGCTTGTGTTCTCTCTCTCTGACAAATAATTTAAAATATTAAAGATCTATCTTTGTATCTATATAGCTGATTTTGTCTAATTAACCACCTACTATCAACATCATGTTGTAACTTTGGCATCTGCTACCGATCATTAATTATTGATTAAAGTAGCATATTCAATTATTCACAGTATTTTGAAAGTTTTCAGATACTGAGATGATGCTGGGATGATGTAGGCGTGCCAGGAGAACGCTAGTTGGAAGGTGGTAGGAAGGGAACTTACCCAGAATTATGTAATAGAGATGATTGAACTCAGTGTTGATAAGCACTATTTTTCTAACCTTTATACTAATTCCAACCTGCAATGTATTTTTTCTGCATATTACTTTGACTCCGAACTCACCCTTCTTCCTATATAAAATAATACTTGTTCTGTTTTCCCCAGTGTGTTTTTGAAGACAAGGATGGTCATGGGCTTATGTCAGGCACTTAGCTAACAGTTTTACTTATACTTCCTGTGAAGAAAGTTATCATTATAGCCTTGATTTTACACAAGTGAAAACTCAGACACGGAGGCTAAGTAGCTGCCCAGGGTAAAACATTTTATAATGTTGGAGTCAGAATTTCAACCCAAGCATTCTGACTCAAGTCCTTGCATTTAATTTCCAGGCTAGATGATAAAATGTTTAAAAAGGAAAAAAAAAGTCGGTATTGCAAGTATAAGTACAGTTAATTAAATTTGACAAGATAGGGAAACTACTATCAAATCCTGGTAAAATGGAAATTTATTGGCAGAATAATGGAAGGAATGCCTCGTATTTTAGATTTTTGTATATATCTACAGATTGCATATTTTCTTTTAAAATATTTGAGGCATTGGTACATATAATATCTTAATTTCTGAAGCAGTGTATTTCAAAAAGATAATTATATATTAATATTTAACCTTTCAGATACCATTCGAAATGTGAGATATTTTAATAAAATGGCCTTTTTATTTTTTATTTTTTTCCCCCCAAATACTTTTATTTTATTTTTTCAGTGTTCCAAGATTCATTGTTCATGTACCACACCCAGTGCTCCTTGCAATAGGTGCCCTCCTCAATACCCACCACCAGGCTCACCCAATCCCCCACCCCCTCCCCTCCAAAACCCTCAGTCTGCTGCTCAGAGCCCACAGTCTCTCATGGTTCATCGCCCCTCTGATTTCCTCCAATTCACCCCTCCCTTCCCTCTCACAACATCCTCCATGTTATTCCTTATGCTCCACATGTAAGTGAAACCATATGATAATTGACTCTCTCTGCTTGACTTATTTTACTCAGCATAACCTCTTCCAGTCCCATCCATGTCGATACAAAGTTGGGTATTCATCCTTTCTGATGGAGACATACTATTCCATCGTATATATGGACCATATCTTCTTTATCCATTCATCTGTTGAAGGGCATCTTGGCTCTTTGCACAGTTAGGCGATTGTGGCCTAAAATGGCCTTTTTAAATGTAATGATTGGGAACATTATAAATGGTGTCCTAAGTAATATTAGATACCCATGGTGTTGCAGTGGCTGAAACAGGGAAAAGGAGCCCATGTGTCAGTGAACAGATTTCAGATTGCCATTTGGGCCAGTAGTGTCATGGCTAAGTGCATAAGTGGGGGCATCATTGTGCTTGGGTTTATATCCTCCCATTGCCATTGTGTAAGCTGTACAGTCTTAGGCAAGTTAATTAACCACGTTGAACCACATTTAACCACCATGTATGAAGTGGGAACAATAATGGTGCATAACACATAGGATTAAGGAGAGGTTTAAATACACTAATACACAACTTGAAGAAGTGCCTTATACGTAGCCCATAAAATTAGTCAGCTAATTTTATAATGTGTGATATTTAATAATAAACTAAGAAGTATGACAATTCAGAAAATAACTAATAGTTCTAAAAGATTGTTTTACTTGTTTCCTTCAGATTTTATTTCATAGTACTTACAGCTATTCTGGGCAAGAGCATGCTTTCAGCCATCAGACTCTAATTCACTTTGCAAGAGGGAATGTCTAATAAGTCCCCCGAAGTTGATCCTCTTTCCAAAGCATCAGGATATGGTCACTTTATATGAATTGAAATACTTCAGGTCTTGGCTGCCCTGACTTCTTATCTTTTCTAGAACAAATCAGTTTGTATACATAGACAGTCATAAGTGTTCATGATTGTATAAAATTATACTAAACTATGTATTTTACTTATTTAATACAATTACTTTGTAAAAATCACTGAATTCCTATGTCATTATCCATCAAAGGAAAAGCTTTTCCATCAGGATTTGGATGTAGCCTTAGTCTACCAAAAGAAGTGTGTGACAGTGTTTGCTAACACTATCTTCTGCCTTTAATATAACATCTTTTAATTGAAATATAATTAATACAGTGTTATATTAGTTTCAGGTGTACAGTATAATGATTCAATAACTACATACATTGCTCAGTGTTCATCATAAATGTACTGTAAATCTTTGTCACCTATCTCGCCCGTCCCCCGACCCAGCTCCCCTTGGCAACCACCAGTTTATTCTATTTAGGAGTCTCTTTTTGTTTGTCTCTTTTTTCTTGTTTGTTTGTTTTATTTCTTAAATTCCATATATAAGTTACGGTATTTGTCTTTCTGTAACTTATTTCACTTGTCATTATTCCCTCTAGATCCATCCATGTTGTTGCAAATGGAAAAATTTAGCTCTTTTCTATGATTATTATTTCAGTATATACACATACCACATCTTATTTATCCAGTTAGCTATGAATGGACACTTAGGTTGCTTCCATATCTTGACTATTGTAAATAATGCTGTAATAAATAGGACTGTGTACATCTTTTGAATTAGTGCTTCTGCTTTCTTTTTATAAATATCCAGTAGTAGAATTATTGAATCATATGGTATTTCTATTTTTAATTTTTGGAGGAACCCCCATATGGTTTTCCACAGTGGCTACACGAATTTGCATTCCCACCAACAGTGCACGAGGGTTTCCTTTTCTCCACATCCTTGCCAATAGTTGTTATATTTTGTGTTTTTGATTTTAGCCATTCTGACAGGTGTGAGATGATACTTCATTATTGTTTTGGTTTGTATTTCCCTGATGATGAGTGTTGTTGAGCATCTTTTCATGTGCCTTTTGGCCATCTGTGTATCTTCTTTGGAAAAATGTCTATGTATGTCTTCTGCCCACTTTTAAATTGTATTTTTTTGTGTGTGTGTGTGTTGAGTGGTATAAGTTCTCTGTGTATTTTAGATATTAATCCCTTATCAGATAAATCATTTGCAAATACTGCCTTCCATTCAGTAGGTTGTCTTTTTGTTTTGTTTGTTGATGAGTTTCTTTGCTGTGCAAAAGCTTTTTTATTTTGATATAGTCCATATAGTTTAATTTTACTTTTGTTTCCCTGGCCTCAGGAGAAATATCTAGAAAAATGTTTATACAGCTTATGTGAAATTACTGCCTGGGGTTTTTTTGTTTGTTTTACCAATATATTTCTATTTATTATTTCATGAACATGTTGACTGCCAAACACTCAGCTAACTGATATTATCTTCTAAGTATCAAAAATGTTACAAAAACTGGATTTTTAAATATGGAATTCTAAGATTCATTACATAATTCCTTTCATTCATTTTTCAAAAATCTCATTAAACAGTGTTTGTTTTTTAGGAGTTTTATTATGGCTTCACAGTTAGGTCTTTAATCCATTTTGAGTTTATTTTTGTGTATGATGTAAGAAAGTGGTCCAGTTAAATTCTTTCCCATGTGGCTGTCCGTTTTTCCCAGCACCATTTGTTGCCAAAACTGTCCATATATTGTCTCCTTTGTCATAGATTAATTGACCATATAAGCATGCGTTTATTTCCGGACTGTATTCTGTTCCATTGATCTATATGTCTATTTTTGTGTAATATGTCATTTTTTAATTAGTAAAATATTTGATACGCTTCACAGGGTTGCTTAATGGGGAAATGACAAAAACATTCCTATCAGATATTCATAGAAATGATATTCCCCCCTTGACATTCATGTATTTTGTTTTAATTTTAATTATAAGGGAACCCCTTTGTTTGTTTTTCTCGTCCCCTTTAGGCCCTCCTATCAGTCCTTCGAGAAAGCCATCGTTCAAGAACAGTTTTTAGGAAAGTTGGAGGATTTGTGTACATTACATCCTTGCTTGTTGCTATGGAAAGGTCTTTGAGCTCACCACCCAAGAATGGCTGGGAGAAAGTGAACCAGAATCAAGTGTTTGAACTTCTCCACACTGTGTTCTGCACATTGACGGCAGCGATGCGCTATGAGCCAGCCAACTCTCATTTCTTCAAAACAGAGATTCAGTATGAGAAGTTGGCAGATGCCGTTCGATTTCTTGGCTGCTTCTCAGACCTAAGAAAAATAAGCCCCATGAATGTCTTCCCCTCAAACACACAGCCATTTCAAAGACTTTTGGAGGAAGATGTAATCTCGATGGACACAGTGTCACCCACTTTACAGCACTGCAGTAAACTCTTTATTTATCTCTACAAAGTAGCCACAGATTCTTTTGACAGGTATGGCTTTGCTCTGAATTAAAGGGTGTGCTGTGTATGACTTCGGCATTAAGGCTTGAATTATAAGTTAACCTGAAAGAAAATGAAAATGAATCTTGTATTTGCTTATCTCTCCCTTTATTTGCGAATCTTACTATTGCTCTGATGTTAAGGTTTTCAACGTAAAATATTTGTGTATTATTTGTAAATCTAGGGTCAGTTAGCTCTTGAGGCACTTAATGGAAGTTTGTATAAAGTTTACTTTAATGGTGGTGTTTGCTATTCTCTTTTTCCTCTATTTGCAACGTTGGGTACATCGAGACTTGCTGATATTAGTTATCAGTAGGAGAACGTGGTTATGATTATATATATTTCCAGATAGATGATATATTTTCAGCATTCCTAATCATTCTCAATATTTTGTAAGCCTTGAAAAAGAATATAGTTCCGTAAGAGACGTTGGTAGTTCGAGAGTCTTTCAGATTTGTTTACTCGTTCCTTCATTAAACAAGTACTTAACGAACACCTACTGCATGCCGTTTTACTGTGCTAGGTTTGAGGGGTCCAGCACAAGATGACTTTAGAGATGGTCGTCTGTTAGCTTAAATACAGACACAAACGGTGACAATATATCGTGATCAAATCTATCAGGAGGGAAGTCTGGGGTTCTAAGGCAGATCATAGGAGTGCCACTTTACCTAAACCATTTATTTTCAGTTCTTAAAGTGTTTTCTCACTTTGAAAATAATGTAAGAGTGGTCATGGTGCTAATTTGTCCCAAGCATTATCACTTTTAACAGCTGCCATAGTTTCATTTCGTAAAATGACTGGATTGTTTCTTATTGTCCCCATAAGTTAAGCAAGTAACTCTGTTTGGATAGAGCTTTTAATAGGTTTTATGTCCTTTACCATGAAGTAATCTACTTTGAAATATCTACTGAAATGATTCTTGCTTCTTGACAATATTTCTCAGACCGTACCATTTAGATAAGAAAATACAGGTAACGTAAGAAAAATTGTTTTCCCATTTTTAACATCTTGAGAATAAAAATGCATATATACTTTTAAAAGAAACATAGTATTCAAGGAACAAGCTGTTTGAAGTTGAAATTTTTATATTTAGTTTCAACCTCTTTTCCCTTTTCTACTTATCCTGGGTATTATACCTCATTTTTAGTTTTCTTTGTCCAAAACAGGGCTTACAGCACTCTGTTTAACAAACGTGTTAAGTGTTAACATTAATAGATAAGCATCTGCCTTAAGCATGCTTTCCTGTTTCCCTCAGTGCATGTGTTGTAGTCTTGTTTCTTGTTCCTGCGGAGTATGGAGGATGTTCCTTATTACACTTGTACTGGTAATTCTTGTGAAACTAACCAGCTGCCAACCTGGTGTTCTCTTCTAACCTCTCTAAACCGCCCTGTCTGTTTTGTTGTCTGTAGTCGTGCAGAGCAGATCCCTCCTTGCCTGACAAGTGAGTCTTCTCTCCCCTCTCCTTGGGGTACACCAGCTTTGTCCAGGAAAAGGTACTGATCTTATAACAGAAGTCAATCATTATTTGTGTGCGGGGTTTTTTTGTCTGTGCTTAATTATATGTTAATGTGGTGATTGTGCTTTGTACAAAAATTTATTGGCTTTCTATTTAATTTTTTTTTTTTAGGTTTTAGAATCGTGAACTTCAAAATATATTTATGAGAATAAACTGTGTTAATGCTATGAGGATATGAGGGACGTTTAGAATATTGTCATATGATTCTATTATTTAGAGTAAAATACACATTTTACTTTTAGAGCAGGCCTATCTTATTAAAATTAATTTAGAAATGAGGACTTAGTGCCTCTTTAAGTAGAGTACTTTTTTTTTTTTCGCTTTTACTTTAAATGTGTTAGTTAGGAATCCTTCTTCGGTTTTTGCTTTTACTCCAAAATGCACATCACAGCACTGGAAAGGAGCTGCGTATTTTCTCAAACAGGTCCAACCAGTTGAAATGTGATGTTGTTGTGGAGACTTATCACGGCCAACCTGTGAAAAAAATGAGTAAAAAAAGCCACCCTAGCTCTTGTTTTCATTGGTTTTGTCTACATCTCTTTTTTAAGCTCATCTAGTCTACCTTGTATATAAAGCCTATGAATAAAAAGAAAAAGCAGTTAATTGACAAGAGTACAATTAAGATCCATTTAAGATTCCATTTGCAACCTTACTTAAAATGATCATAGTCTGTAGAGTCGGGACCAATACCCTTCCTTTCCCAGGTTTTGTCATAACCAAGTAGAAGTCCTTCAGTCTTATATTAATATATTCTTCCATTGTGGCTTTCTAAAAGTGAATCCTGAGGTTCAGCTGTTACTTAATTTTATTTTGGTTCAGATTTTGTAATCTGAATATTAGTGAAATTTATATTAAAACTATTTGTTACAGGTCCTATATTTGAATATATTACAGTAGTAATATTAGATAGGTGGACTTTATATTTTCTTTTTTCTCTTATTTTTACACTAAGACTTAGAGTTCATTTTCTGACAATCATGGAATAGTTCAGAATAGTCTTAAATGAATATAGTGTTCAGTATATTTATTTGTATTTTTAAACTGTTTTGTTTTTCTAAGAGCAATTTTTAATAAAGAAACCATAAAATCATTTTTAGTTGAAGTAGTGTATTTTTCTGTGGCTAAAATGAATGCAGTAAAAGGTATTCTTTGTGTTTGAGGATTCATGTGTGCTCACTATCCCACATACTGGACATTAGAAAAATAGTTTTAATTACTAAATAGTTCTAATTATTGAAAGTCACATTTATGATTTCATAAATTGTGAAGGTATCAAAACTGCTGTGTTTAAAAACATATAACCATTTTTAAGTATTAACCAAAAAGTATAAAATACTTGCAGTAGAAATTCACAGATTAAGAGAACACATGGAAAGGAAATCCATCAGAACTTATTATTTATTGAACTGATAATTTGACAAAGAGAAAATTTTATTCCATCTCATAAAGAGTTATTTAAGGGCTTACCTCAAAAACATTTAGTCATCATTTGCATCACAGCTACGCGGAAGGATACTATCTCTTTGACTTCAGGGGAAACGGTCACTGATTCACCAGTCCTGTCTACGAGCGAATCTTTTCTATGGGAATTAGGCTTTCAGGTTGGTTTTATCCCAAGGAGGTGCCCAACACTGTTCATAATAATAAGTTCATCACTGACATTTTCCGGTTGCCATTCTGGTCAGGTTACATACATTTTGCTCAGTGATAAGAATCGTGGGCTAATAAAGAAAACGTTTTTATTTTCAAATGCAAATACAGTAACTTCTGGAATTAGAATATCTCTAGGACATCTCAGCAAATTACTTCAGTGTCTTTTTCTTCTGGCACAACGTGTTTTTGTTGGCAAAAGGAGAAATCAACATTGTATTCGTTTTTATAGCTTGCGGGGTATTCAGACACAAGCAAGTTTTGAGTTTGTGATACTTGCCTGGCACGTAAAATTCTGGAGATTCTTCTCTATTTTAAGAATTGGGGCAAAAACCTAGGAAACCTTACATTTGGAAAACTAAAACTCATAATACTTTTCATTACTATTCATTATTCAGAAAGAATAATGAAACAGAGTTAGAGCTGAGCAATATTTAATCAGAGCTAGCGGAAGTGAAAACAAAATACAAAATAAAAACCAAGGCTCTTTAGAATATATCTGCAGGGGAAGAAAAGATGGCCAGTAGTAGTTACTATTCAAACATGGTATCTGTTACTCAGTACCTGTTCGTACTTGGTGGAAATTAAGGCAAAGCATATTCAGGATTTAAATATTCAAGAATATATTCCCCAAAGAGGTAGGTAGGTCTTAAACATATATGAAAATTTAGATTGAAATACTAAGTAGCACTTTCTCTAAGTTTTAAAAATAACCTCAACGTAAAAGTTAAATTTTGAAATGTTTTCTTATCCTATGTTTGTAAATGATTAGGTCTTGCTTGGGATTATTCATTTAATAAGCTTACTGTAATCACTAAATTAAAAAAAAATACCTGCAGTAATACGTACATGACTTAGTAAATATTAATAATATTATATAATGCCTATTAAAATAGACCTAATTTTAGTTCATAAATACCATGTTTTAGAATTATGCAATGTTTGCAAAATTTTTCCTGTTTGAGAAGAATGAATGTAATTTTTTAATGTAATTTTTATATCAATATTGTTATCTTATGGAAGATTAAAAGGTTTACTGCTATAATAGCTACATATTAATTAGTAAAGAGTTTGGTTTCTGAACACATAAAGGCTCCTTCCTGGGTATATCCATAATTTAAGTTCAGTCTGTATTAAATCTGGAAACTCAAATAATTTTGGAAGGCCTGTGACTAAAATATACAAGTAGAACTGGGTTTTTCTCCAAAATGAGTTATTTCATGTGTAATGAAAAAGAGGTTTTATGAAATTTCTTAATGGTTGAGAATTCCTATTACACTATAATCTTTTTTTCTAGATGGGTCGAAATATTTCATAGAATAAAAGCAGCATAAGAAGAGGATACCTATTGGTAATAATTAGCATTTAGAAATCTATCCTAGTAAGTTTAGAAATTAAATATTTCTGAACAAAAAAAGCAAAGAAAACCAAAACAAAACTAAACCCCAGAGTTGAAAAAATGAGTAGGTGGAGGACATGGTGACTTTAAATAAACTGGAAGAGCCCACGTGCTTTTTTTTTTTTTTTTTTTTTATAAGTGAGGCTGAATACTTTCCTAGAATCTCTGTTAAAAAGAGAATGGTACTTTAAAAAAAAAATGGCCGTGCCAAATCTTTGCTACAGAATCACTGACTTAAAGCATCTGTTTCCCAAGCTGCTCTTGTGCCAGAGAGCTGAAACCGCACTGCTGTCAGAGACAGAGCTCAGCATTAGACAAATTATGCTGAAACCAATTCATCGGAACAAAGAGCTCCCATAGGCTGAAGCCACGAGCATCTGTTCTCTAGTGCCAGGATACAAAATGTGCAAAACTCATGAATTGTAGAAGGGTAGTATGAAATAGGAAGTGGAGATCATTGATGAGAAGAAATGTGCTATGTTCAGGATATAGCAAGGCTTCCTACCTCATAGAAGCTTATTATGTAAAATAGGCCTTCTATGTTTTTACAAAATTGTGATGAGTATTTTCAGCGGTAAGTGGGTAATGCAAAAGAATGTGACTGTAGTTCCAAATAAGCTAAAGGAAAACTTCCTTGATGCTTAACACTATTCCTTGTCAGGTAGCCAAGTTTCTTAGCCAACCCTGACTGATTGACCCAGTTAGAGAATAGACCACTTAGATCTTGTTAGTCCCTGATGATGTTACCCAGGGTTTAAGTGAATTTTACAAACACATAGGTAATTTCATAAGAAAAAATTGTCAAGGGGCCCCTGGTGGCTCAGTTGGTTAAATGTCTGACTCTTGATTTTGGCTCAGGTAATGATCCCAGGGTTGTGGGCCGCATTGGACATGGAACCTACTTGAGATTCTCTCTCTCCCTCTGTCTCCCCATCCTCTACCCTCTAAAAACAGAAAGAAAAGAAAGAAAAAAAATCTTATTAGGGAGGATTTGATTTAATTCATATCCTTATCACATTATATCAGAAATTTTACCTTACCTAAAGTTTTTTTTTTAAGATTTTATTTATTTGAGATAGAGACAGTGAGAGAGAGCATGAGAGGGGAGAAGGTCAGAGGGAAAAGCAGACTCCCCCATGGAGCCAGGAGCCTGATGCGGGACTCGATCCCAGGACTCTGGGATCATGACCTGAGCCTAAGGCAGTCGCTTAACCAACTGAGCCACCCAGGCGCCCCTTACCTAAAGTTTTGAATTACTGTGATTTCACCTGTTTGCTGCATCTTCTGGTACAGGTGTCATTTTTTTTTCTTCCAGTTTTATTGAGATATAATTGGCATACAGCATTGTATAAGTTAAATTTTACAGCATAATGATTGTCTTACATATGTTGTAAAATGATTACCACAATAAGTTTAGCTAGCATCCAACATCTTAGGGCACCTGGGTGGCTCGGTTAATCGTCTGTCTCTTGACTTTAGCTCAGATCATGATGTCAGGATTGTGGGATCAGGCCTGCATACCTGATCAGCACAGAGTCTGCTTGAGATTCTGTCTCTCACTCTCTCTCCTTTTGCCCCTCCCCCTTATTTGCTTTCACATGTGCTGTCTCTCTCTCAAAAAAAATAAATAAATAAAAATTCATGGTACGCCTGGGTGGCTCAGTTAAGTTTCTGCCTTCAGCTCAGGTCATGATCCCAGAGTCCTGGGATCAAGTACTGCTCTGGGCTCCTTGCTCAGTGGGAAGCCTGTTTCTCCCTCTGCCTGCCACTCCCCCATTACCCCTGATTGTGCGCTCTCTCTCTCTCCTCTCTCTCTCTCTCTCTCTCTCTCTCTCTCTCTCTGACAAATAAATAAACAGAATCTTTTAAAACAAATCTTTTAAAAAGATCCGTATCTCAATACAGATACAAGAAAAAAAAAATATTTTTCATGTGATGAGAACTTTTAGGATCCACTCTCTTAGCAGCTTTCAGATATACCAGAGAGCAGTGTTAACTTTAGTCATCATGTGCCCTTCTTAAATGAAACAATCCAGGTAACAAATAGTAAAGATAGATCAGAGCCTAGAGGAATTAATAAATTGTTTATACGTGACTCATTAAGAACTGATAGTCTATTGCTCTTTTATATCCCAGCCTTTAAGTGTTTTGTAACCCAACCTTGAATTACAGAGGTTTTTGCTTGTCAGTGGATAAAGGTAACAAAAGATGAAATTGAACAGAGAATTTGATTGGAATTTGATGCTAAATTACTCTTCTTTCTTTCCTACAGGCATGCGTATCATTCTGTTTCAACTCCCCCTGTTTACCCTCCTAAAAATGTCACTGACCTGAAACTACATGTGGCAACGACGTCTCTCCAGAGTTCTGATGCCGTCATCATCCATCCGGGAGCCATGCTTGCTATGCTGGACCTGCTGGCCTCTGTTGGGTCAGTGACACAGCCAGAAGTAAGCTCCACTCCATCGTTCATATGACTGTATAATCAAGGAAACGGGGCCAAGAAAGATAAACTAATAGGGAACCATTCCGTATCACATACTAAAGTAGAAAAGGAAAAAAAATGGGATTTTTTTATTTGGGTCTTAACTTTCTTAATGAGACAGATACGTATGTTTTAGAATACAGTTCATTTGTCATGAATGCAACCAAGACAGGTGCTAAAATAATTCTCCTTATAAATCCTGCGCAGCAGTGGAAATTATTAATAAATAGAGAAAGAAAAATGAAGATACCACTTTGAGGCTATTTATCTGTTCTGACTTGTAGCACTCAGGAGTTCAGGTGAATTGGCGCTTTAGTGACTAATTTGTTAAAATAGTGTATAGCTTCTAAGGCCTAAAGGGTCACATATGTGAATGATAGGCTTTCCTTTAAACTAGGTCTTTACCCATCCTATAAAAGACCTTGCATTCACATTTTCTACAAAAATTTAAATACTATTGGTTATATAGTCATTTAATACGGAAAACTTAGGAGAGAGTAGAGTCCGGCTAGGTAGGCTTCCAGCAAAACGAGGATAGGAAACGTTTGCCTAGCTCAGTTCTGGATTTGCTGTGTCACTCCCAGTCAGCTTCCAAACTCCTCTTAAGGTCATCTGAACCACATAGAGACCTCCTATTAAATGGTGTGCTTCCTGGGGAGCGAACGATCAGCTTTCTTACTAAGAATGCCCTGGTGGCATGGATTTCTTTACCTTTAGCATGCCCTGGACCTTCAGCTTGCTGTGGCAACTATTTTGCAATCCCTGGTGCACACGGAGAGAAACCAGCAGGTCATGTGTGAAGCGGGTCTCCACGCCCGGCTGCTGCAGCGGTGCAGCGCGGCACTGGCTGACGAGGAACACTCGCTGCACCCGCCCCTGCAGCGCATGTTTGAGCGCCTGGCCTCCCAGGCGCTGGAGCCCATGGTGCTGAGGTCAGTGTGTTCTCTTCTCTGCACTTGAAGGAGCCCCAGTTAGTAACGGCAGTTCCTAGAGTCTTAAGAGTCTGGAGTTCCTGCCTTAATAGACCTATATTCAAGTATCATGGCCAAAACCACTGTAACAAAAATGGGCAAAATGCTTGGCATGTCGGTCTGAGGGGAGTCTAGTTATTAGAAAACAGGATATTTCTGTCCATGGATTATTCCTTCCGCTCGAATCCAGCAAACTCTCCTTTAAAAATAAAGTCCTGTTTGGATGACTTCCATTTACTTTATATTTGAGAACTTTTTATATGTAAGAACTCTTAAGAAATACTTTTTAAATGTTCTTATTTTAAAATACTTACATATTTAGAGAAAGTTGTAAAGATAGATGAGAGCGGTTCTGCATCCCCTTCACCCAGTTTCTTCCAGTGGTTTCATCTTATATAACCATAATACAACCTGAAAACTAAGAAACTGACATTGCTACCATGTATCCTTGTATGCTGTGCTTCTCTGTTACCACAAGTATAGATTTATGTGTCCACCACACAATCCGATGTCTCAAAGAGCTCCTTAGTGCTGCTACTCCTTTATTGTCACATCCATTCCCCTAGCCCCCACCATTCCTAACCCCTGGAAATCTTGTCTCCATCTCCATAATTTTGTCACTTTGAGGATGTTATATAAAAGAAATCATATAGTATGCAGCATCTGGAGATTGACTTTTTTCACTTACTATAATACGTTGGAGATGCATCCGAATTGTTATGTTTCAGTAGTTTCTTTTGAATGTTGAGTATATTCTATGGTATGAATATACCTTCTACAGTTTAACCATTCAAAAAAATATATATATTTAAATCGTGGTAATGTAAGATAAACAGTCCTCTGTGTTATAGGGATAAAACCCTTTCTTTCTTTCTTTCTTTCTTTCTTTCTTTCTTTCTTTCTTTTCTTTTCTTTTTTTCTTTCTTTTTTTAAAGACTTGTTTATTTTTTTAAGAGGGAGATTGAGAGAGAAAGAGAGAGCACGCTCCGGGGGACGAGCAGAGGAAGAGGAAGAGAATCTCCAGCAGACTCTCCACTGAGCACAGAGCTTGACGTGGGGCTCGATCCCAGAACCCTGAGATTAGGACCTGAGCTGAAACCATGAGTCAGCCACTTAACCTACTGAGCCACCCAGGGATAAAACCTTTAAAAATATCTATTTTTTCCTTGAGGGGCGGCTGGGTGGCATCAGGTTCTTTGATTTTGGCTCAGGCTCTGGTCTCAGGGTTGTGAGATCAAACCCCAGGTCAGGCTCCATGCTGGGTGTGGAACTTGCTTAAGATTCTCTCCCTTCCTCTGCCCCTCCACTCCCCTCTCTCAACATCTCTTTAATTAATAAATGAATATACATGTATTTATTTAAATAAATAAATTTATTTAAATATATTTATTTTTATAATATATAAATGCATATAAAGTATAAATATATATAAATTTATTTAAATATAAATATAAAAATATATTTTTACTTGAAATTACCTTTTGAAACAGATTTAATGTATAAGTCATCTTGCCCCCCTTACAAAAATACACTCATATATCTCATCACTTTCAGATATAAGCAGCTCTCTGCTGAAGTATTCCTTTTTCATATAGCTTTTAAGAGCTTTCTTGAAAATGGTTGGCCTTTATTTGAACTGGCAAATAATGGTGAATTAAGAATAAACCATGCAGTAAACATTAAACAGTATTGTATCAGGCAGTGTGTACTAGGCCTTGACAATACCAGGATGAATGAGACTGTCCCTACTCACTTTGTCCATCATCTTATGGATATATTCAGAGACCTAAAATACTGCAAATAGCCTGGAGATTTTCCCCTGATCATTTTTGGTAATCTGCTGCTTTAGAAGTAGAGAGAGTGAATGAGACAGAGAGATTATCTCATACTTAATACTAGTATTTTATTAAATAACTTTTATTACTTAGGTAAACAGTAAGCAATGCAGACCAACCATTTGTACGTGCTCAGTTTTCACAGTGAATGAATTTTCAGAACTAAATGTCTCTTGATAGTACAGATACTGGAGTTGTTGATGAACCATTAGCTGTAAGATTATAAACTAATCATATATTGTACTCCACATGAAAAACTGGCAAATGGTACCTAACTTAAAAAATTTTTATTCTGCTATAGGGAGTTGAAAATTCAGAAATATTTTTTTTTCCTTTTACATAATGACATAAATGACTGGATATGAAGGACTCCTAATTGTGTAACTCCTAGACAATTCAGTACATTTTTGTACATTACATTTTAAGAGAACATGATCCCCAAATTTCACTTTTTAGCCCTTCACAATATTCTGTGTTCTTTTCACTGCTAGGTAATTCAAATGTAAAATTAACATTGTATTTTATCATATAATAACTGTTCGGATTGCTTTTGTATTTTTAAGTAGTCTGTTACAATTCATGAGACCCCATATTTTGTGTGTTTGGTTTATGAATTCTATAATGTTCCCAATCAAAGAATAACTGCTTTGTCTCTTCTTCAGGGAATTTTTGCGTTTGGCAAGTCCTTTAAATTGTGGTGCCTGGGACAAAAAACTGCTAAAACAATATAGGGTCCACAAGCCAAGTTCACTGAGTTATGAGCCAGAGATGAGAAGTAAGTTGACCTTGGAAGTTCCCTTTTTTAGTTGTTGTGTATATGGAAATCACGTGGAGGATGAATATAATTTCAAGAAGTTCTACTCTGAAAGAAAGGAAAGGAAAGGGATTGTTGTTATTTAAATGAGGAAACGTAAAATCTGATTGGCTGACTGAAGAAGGGGGCAGATGAAGAAGGGGGGTGAGAAAGGAATCACTGATGGAAGCAGGATCCAAAGGAGATGAAAATTACATGCAGACCAACGCTTGGCTTGGAAGGGGCAATCCTCTTTCTCAGAGGATTCATAATTTCTTTGCCTTCCTCAAGTAGCCTTTGCCGCCTTAACTAACGTGGTTAATTAGCTGTTGACAGGTTGTGGATTTGTAGGACAGCTGCTCCAAGAGGACGTGGAGGACAGGAGATTAAAAATACTGGATAAAAGTAGTTGAAGAGCTACACCGGGCAATGTAGGCTGGATAGGAAAAGAAGGGACACCAAGCAGCTAGTAATAGACCGGAAGAAAAGGGATAGGTCACAGGGCTGGAGAATAGTGGCTAGGCCGGAAAGCAAATGTGGTGAGAGAAAAGGAATGAGAGAACTGGAGGAATGGGGGTGGGGAGAATAATGGCGGTCAAAATTGGAGCAGTGAAACATGCGAGGGAAAGGTCCATGCCTAAATCGTGGCTCTGGAGTGAGGTCGAGGTGAAAGATGATCTAGAGCTAGAAGTGAGGTGTTAGATGGGTTGTTCATGTGGACGGGGACGTCCCCCGGTACGCTGGCTACGTCCCCCCCGTACGCTGGCTACCACTAGCACAGAGAAGACTGAGAATGACCTGCCAGTAGGGGGCACTCTCTCGTAGACAGGTGTGTGGTAGCGTTGCTGAGAGGAGCCCCGAAGAGGAGAGGTTTCTGCGTCAGGCTGCTGGAATGATACCTGGCACAGGCACTGCCTACCAGTCTGGCAGGGACCCCCGAGAGGCACCCGTTCCCTCCGAACCATGGACAATTGCACCCTCAGCGGAGAGCTGCGTGGCACTGGACCTCCTCCTAGTGCGACTTCTCTGGTTTTGTTGGGCTTTGTCCTTTTCAATTTATTTTGTATAATTGTGAGCCATAGTGATAGGCAGTTGTTTTGAGGGATCAAAGTAACCATTACTAGCAACGCAGGAAACTTAGAAAAGCAGAACAGCTGCCCTGAGAGGATGTAGTGATGGTTTCGTTCATCCTCTTGTTCTTTCAGGTGAGAATCCTAGAGGTTAAGCAACCTCCACCTGTTCTTTCAGTCTCAATTTTTTCTCCTGCAAATTATCGTCAGTGATTAGTGAATACTGTGTTTTGGGAACTAAGATCTTTTGAGTTCTAGTACAGTTTTAGTGGAAAACAAAGTATTGCAGTTTTTTATATCTGTCAGTACACCTCCTCTAGATGTATATATTCTTTTGTTATTGTTTTTGTACTTAACACAATTCCTTAGAATTGGATTGTGATTTCCTTTGCAAAGAGTAGAAACAAAAATAGTTCCTTTCTCTAAGAGAAGATAGAAATATTTCTATGGTTGACTGAATGCTTAGCACATTTAAGAGAGAAAACAATTATATTTATGTAGTTTATCTTGAGAGGGAATATTTTCTCCATTCTTGACATTTGTAATGTATTCCTGAAAAATAGACCAGTTTGTTTAAAATTTGTCTTTTTCTTCTTGAAATTGTTACCATTTACATGCATATAGGAATTTTTTAATTCAAGTACTTTTGCGATTACATATTATAATAATTTTAAAGGAAAAGTTAAAAGTAGGAAGAAAATTGGAGAGAAGCAAGTTTTTGCTATTTATCTGATTATTTTTATGATAAAAATTACCTTTTCTTTCTATTGTAATTGAATATTTTGCTTTCTTAAAGAGATAATAAATAATTTGGTGAAATAAAAGTATAATCTGGCTTTTTAGAAACATCATTATCTGTAATTTATAATTAAATTACATTGTAACTGTGGCTTGGATAGTGGTTACTAGTGATTCTTACTATTTTTACTCTGTAGTAGCCAATATTTCTGCAATGTGTTTATGACTTTAGTTATAAATAAAAAAGGAAACACATGCTATTGAAGTTTAAAAATGAACATAAAGTGCATTAAAACTGGAAAATAGCTTTGGTGTTTAAACATAAAATTATTATATACTGAAACTCAAGAGTGGTATTTAAAAATAAGTCTGCTTTGTAAAGAAAGTCATTATTTTAGAAATCTACATGATATTTTTCCCAAGAGATTTTCTTTGACTTACAGGTAGTATGATCACATCTATGGAAGGTCTGGGTTCGGATAATGTTTTCAGCTTACATGAAGATAACCATTATCGGATAAGCAAGAGCCTGGTGAAATCTGCAGAAGGAAGTACCGTACCTCTAACAAGAGTGAAGTGTCTGGTCTCCATGACAACCCCACATGACATCAGACTTCATGGGTCATCAGTTACGCCAGCTTTTGTTGAATTTGACACATCCCTTGAAGGGTTTGGGTAAGGAATTTGTGTGGTAGTCAAGCCTTATCAGATGATTTTATGGCTCTTGCTTGCCTTTGACAAATAGATCTTTGGTTTTAAATATGCTTAGTTAAGATATACTATATATTCTGAAATGATAGAGTTCTTTGGGCATGTTATTTTAAGGCTTTTAGATTTAATTTTAAGTTATTTATTATACTAAATAAGTTGACATGTTATAGGAGTCTGGAATCTAAGACCCATGGTCCAAATTTTTTTTTGTAAATTTTGTTTTGTTTTTTGGCAAATAGAGTTTTATTTTAACACAGCCACACTCAATTGTGTATGTATTGTCTATGGCTGCTTTCGTATTAGAATGGCAAAGTTGAGTAGTCATGACAGAGACGCTGGTCTACAAACCATAAAACTATTTATGGTTTGGCCCTCTCAGAAAATGTTTGCCCCCTCTGATTTAGGACACTAAATTTATAGATAACATGCAAATTAAAATTAGATTAAAAGTTGTTTGGGTTTACTCATCATTTCCCCCAAATTACCTAACTTAGTACCTTCTACATTATAAATACTCAGTGACTATCACATCAGATGAGTGGATAATTTCAAGTGGCAGAAAATGCTATAGTAGCTGAAGCAAGAATAAATCTATAGAGAATCTAGAGGAGACTCTAGAAGAATTTATAAAATCCATCAGCCTCAAAATGGACACAAATGCTAATACTATAGATCTATGTCTATACTATTTATCTGTGGGATTCTTATACATCAGTCTAAAACCATAAATTGTACTTTAAGAGCATTGTCATGTGTTATTATTGAATGGTGGATTAAAACATATTATGGACTAGTCAGAACTAATAAGCACAGAGGTAAACAACTCCCTGGAAAAGGGCACAAGGCAATTTTTCTGCAGTGATGAAGTTGTTCCAGTGTCTCGAACAGGGTTCTGCATTGGTGCATTTTACCATATGTGGCCTATACTTTGATTTTTTTTTTAATTTAAAATAAAAATGATGCCACTGGAGATTGTTAAAGTACATCTTTCTGCACTTACATAATTACAAGAAGGGAAGGACTGTGTTAGGCACCCAGGTTTATTCCATGATCTCTTTGCTCTAGTTACCTTCAAATGATGGTAATTACAGTGTGGCAAGTGCGTGGTGGTAGAAGAAAACAGGTGATCTCTGATATATACATTGTCTTTTCTCTGCTAGCTGCTTGTTCCTGCCCAGTCTGGCCCCTCATAACGCTCCCACAAACAATGCCGCCGCAACAGGTCTTACGGATGGGGCCGTGGTCAGCGGCATTGGTTCCGGTAAATACTTTCTTTGCTCATGAGATTCTTTTTTTTTTTTAGTAGTAGATTATATTTTTTTTAGAGTTTATTGCCTTCTTTTTAAAATGTAAATCCGAGTCAACACAAACTCTTTCATTGTTACTTTCCTATTTTTATTTTAGGTGAAAGATTCTTCCCTCCTCCATCTGGCTTAAGCTACTCTAGCTGGTTCTGTATTGAACATTTTAGTTCTCCTCCAAATAACCACCCTGTCAGACTTCTTACTGTCGTGCGCCGAGCAAATTCTTCTGAGCAGCACTATGTGTGCCTTGCCATTGTCCTGTCTGCAAAAGACCGATCTCTGATTGTTTCCACCAAAGAGGAACTACTCCAAAACTACGGTCAGTATCTGTTTCTTTTTGCTTCTTGTGATAATTGAAAGTATTAAATTTCATTATAAGATTCATCTTTAAGGTCCAGCTGGTAATTCTTTTCCAATTTAAATTATTAAAGAATAGAACGGGTTATATGAAATGTTGAATATTGTTTACCAGTGCATTTTAAGGCACTTTCGAAAGAGACTTAGCTAGAAAACAATGGAAAGAGTTCCTAAAATAAGGATTCATCTCTACTTGCCAAGAAATCACAGCTTTTGCTAGGAAAGCAGATTGCTTGTTTGATATATTTTAGTAAGGATTTTCATTGGCCATGAATCCTGCTTAACTAATGAATATTCATCGAGCACCTGCCTACCATATGTGCCACTCTGTGCTAGACACAATAACATTTTAATTACTTTATTCATCAGTTACCTTCAAGGCTTAATGCATACCATTTAATAATCCTAATCTCCTAATTCTCCCCAATATGCCATAATGTTACATTGCTATCCAATAGAACGTCAAACACAAGACATTCATGAGGATCTTCCTAAATGATGTGAATAACATAAAATGTAAATCTCAGTTTACTGAATGTTCTTCGCTTTGAATATAAACATTTGTAACAAATACACCTCTTCTTTATTGTCTTCAAAATTTATCTTTTAACTAACCAAATACCGCATATTCCTGCTCATGTGGTTGGTATTCAAATATTAATTTGAATGTTAGCTCAATTAGATTGCAAAGCGTCTTTTCTTAGTATTCTTTATGACTACGACAGAGCAGGCATCAATATTGTAGAACTGCTTTAAAATTCTTCCTAGGACACTGCTTGATCCTTCTGATGTTTTCCTCCTAATCGGACGGTCTTCAGTCTTGCCATTTGGGAGACCCAACCTCTCGTTCTTGTCCTGCATCTCTGACGTCTATTCTACAACTTCCTTGAACAGCTTTCTTTTCCACCCAGGGTTTCATCTTTAGTCTTTGTATTCAAACTTCTCTTCATGAGGGGGGAAAAAAAACTGTCTTTGTTAGCTTTAGGTCTTTTTAATCCCTGGGATTCCAAAATTAAATTTTTTTTTTCTGTGTCCCATGCTTTCTCCTCATATTTTAAATGCAAATTAGACATCTTCATATGAATAGTCTTTCTGTAAACAACTCAGACTATGTTTCTTCTTTATAAAACCCGCCTTTCTTTCTGTTTTCCTGTCTTGGTAAATGACACTCCCACCACCAGTTAGCTAAGCTAAAATCCTCAAGTCTACCTTGATAATACCACCCCTTCCACTAAGTCTTAGTGAATTATGCTTCCTTCATATTTCTGGAATCTTCCCTTCCTCATATGCCTGCCTGCTGTCGTAATTATTACTCAGTTTTTTTTATCACTGATCTGGACTCCCAAAATTTTAATTCTTTGTTTTTTGTCTTTGTCTGGACAAAGATAGAAGTAGAACTCTATGAGCCTACACACGATGTGATTTACTACCTTGGTAATCTGGGCAGCCCTGCTACACCTAAAACACTTAAAATATAATATAAAAGTATGAATGAATTAATGAATGAAGAAGAAGAAAAGGAAAATAAATATGGATGGCTTGAAAGGGAAATAATGAGAAAAGTGAAGAATAATAGAGAATTTGGAAAAGGGCTAGAATTTAATGGAAAAGTTAAGGGATGGATCTAGGGATATTTCATTAAACTAGGAAAATGTTTTCTAACTCTGTATCATTTTCACAAAATTTAATTTGTAAGACAACTATAATCCATATATCACGATGAATTACAGTAACAGATAGCATTAGTTACAGATGATATTACTACTGCAAGGATCCATCCTCTGAATGGCTGTATTCCATTAAGATGCGTGGGTAGTTAAGAGTTGTCTGAAACCAGTTGGCTCACCAAGATATCCTGACATACCACTGAATGCTGAATATGGCTTAGTCTCAGCCTGAGTCAGAATGTGAAACTCTCAGAAAATTTTTGTAGGTAAAATCTTCTACAGTTCTGAAGAAGATTCAGTCTATTAACATGAAGGGGAAGGGAAAAAGTTCCTAGTTTTGCCCATACTTCTGATCTTTTCTTTCACATCCTTTGGTCCGTACACTAGACCTTTCAAAGCTCTTTGACCCTGCTTTTCACCTAGTTTCTTCAATTCTATTCCTATATTAGGTCACCAGTTGATAAGATTCTGCATTTCTTAACTCATCAGTGAATGTGTATTTTGTATTATCATTTTAAAATATAATCTTGGCATTCCAGTATATGGTGATACTTTAAGATTCCAAAAATAAATATTAGCATTTTATGTGTAATTTTTTCTTCATATGATTTAAACTTTTAAGTTTTAGTGTATTTACTTGTATGTGCTTATCCTGAAAAATTGTGGTCTGCTTTAAGTTACAGATTAGCTCTTGTTAACATTTTTTGGGGGGTGGGTGGGTGGAGGAATGAATTTTTAACAACTGGGTATATACGCTGTTATTCCACCCCTTCTTAAATGTTTAAAAATGTCAATTTTTAATTAGCTTGACATTAAGATTGAATTAATATTTACCCATTGTTTCCTAGCATGATCAGGCAACATACTGGGTAGCAGAGGGAAGCCAGGTGAGAGTCAGGAAGTGATTGCAGAATGTTAGGAAATAATCAGAGTTGTCTGGTGTAGCAGGAAACTTGAATCAAAAAATGCTTTTCCATGTAACCACTGTGGAAACAGTACAAAGATTCCTCAAGAAACTTAAAATTACCATATGATCCAGTAATTCCACTACTGAGTTATTTATGAAAAGAACACAAAAACATTAATTCAAAAAGATATATGCTCCCCTGTGTTTATTGCAGCATTATTTAATAGCCAAGCTATGGAAGCAACCCAGGTGTCCATCAGTAGACAAATGGGGAAAGAAGAGGTGGTGTGTAGGTATATATAGTGGAATCTTACCGAGAGAAAAGAATGAAATCTTGCCATTTGCAACAACATGGTTGGAACTAGAGGGTATTATGCTAAGTGAAATGAGTCAGCCAGAGAAAGACGAATACCATATGATTCCATACATATATGGAACTTCAGAAACAAAACAAAAGCAAAGGGGGAGGGACATCTGGGTGGCGCAGTTGGTTGGGCGGCTGCCTTCAGCTCAGGTCATGATCCCGGCCGTCCTGGGATCGAGTCCCACATCGGGCTCCTTGCTCGGCAGGGAGCCTGCTCCTCTCTCTGCCTCTGCCTGCCTCTCTGCCTGCTTGTGTTCTCTCTCTGTTAAAATAAATAAAATAAAAATCTTTAAAAAAAAAAAAAAAGAAGAAGCAAAGGGGGAGAAAGAGAAAGAGACAAACCAAGAAACAGACTCTTACGTGTAGAGAACAAACTGACGATCACCAGAGAGAGGAGATTGGTGGGGGCGTGGCTGAAATAGGGGGTGGGGACTAGGAGTACACTTACCATGATGAGCACCGAGTCCTGTACAGAATTGTTGAATCTCACTCTAGTGTATACCTGAAACTAATGTAGCAAACCTTTCTACTCCATAAATGCCCTCCTTCCTACCAGCTATCCTCAGGCAAGGGTCAGGGCAGTGCAACTACAAACTGAGAACAGAGAGTTGGCTCTTTGTGTCATGGCATAGGCATATAGCAGATTACAATTTTTAATTTTCTAACCAGTGCTATAATCAAATGCATGGCAAATGAGAATTTCAAGAGACCTTTCATAACAGATCATGACAGATAACAATCAACTGTGATTGATCAACAATCAACTTTTGTTATGTCTTGTAACTTTATTATCTGTTTATTTTGTATTGCATCAACTATTATAACTTTATTTGATTATAACGATATATTGAGCAAAAGAAAGCAAAATACATTCCAGGGCTTGCTTCTTACTACAGATAAAGTTATTGAATGAATAGGGCATTTTCATTTATATCATCTTCATTATTATTTTAACAGAAAGTCAAGCTCTAGATACAAATAATTGTTAGAATGAGGATGTTGAGTTTTTTCTTTCCCCTCTTTATTTTAGTTGATGATTTTAGTGAAGAATCCTCTTTTTATGAGATTCTCCCATGCTGTGCCCGCTTTCGATGTGGAGAACTTATAGTTGAGGGACAGTGGCATCATCTGGTTTTGGTGATGAGCAAAGGCATGCTAAAAAACAGTACTGCAGCCCTCTATATTGACGGACAGCTTGTTAACACCGTGAAGGTAAGCGCACTTGTGCTTGTCAGTCTTGTGTGTGTGTGTGTGTATGTGTGTGTGTGCTTGTCAGTCTTAACCTGCTTTACAAGGGAGTTGAGGGTTGGGTGTGTGTGTGTTTACAGGGGTAGATTATAAATTGACCTTTATTACCCATGTGAACCATGTGTTTGAGTCATGTGGCTGGCTAGTTCATATCACTTGATTAGCGAAGAAGAGAAAGAACGGGTTACAGAGTACTGAAGAAGGCAGTGAATGTGTCAGTGCCTGAGCCAGGTTGCCAGGTGATTTTTCCCAACCAAAAAACCAGTGGAAGGATGCCTAAATAACCTATGAACACAGTGTTTTGTTACTTCTTTGTTGTCATGCATTCCAGTAGATTGTACATTCCCCTGGAGCTGGAATTGTTTTTATTCATCCAAATTTGTTTTCAGATCACCCAGATTATCCCTGATGATGGTAGTAGGTGTTCTATTACTGCTTGCTGAATGAATGAGTGTATAAATATTACTCTATATACCGATATATGGTATTCAGAAGAGAGGCAAGACAGTTGAAATAACCAGTAAAGAATCAGAAGTTCTTTTCTGTATCAGGATGAATGCCACTAGTTACTTCCGACAGAACTCAGGTAGCAAGCTGTTAAATTATTTTAGTTCTCTAAAAGATAGTATCCATTTTTATAGTGATTATCTCTTGCAAGAAGCAACGAAAGCAAAGTTTATCCTTTCGTGTGAATTAAAGTTTAAAGAACAGTGAAATCGGCAGCTTCCTTGAATGCATTTCTTTCATTAATGATATTTTATTGTGACGTGTTTCAATAAGATAAACCCTAAAATGTACTCTGAGGGCATAGTCATTGTTTGTTTTATACACATGATTGCATTTGAATGGGCTTGTGGATTCTCTAGTAGGTTGCCCCTTTGTTATTTTTAGTATTATTTAAAATAAAAATGTCCTCAGCCTCTATTCTAGAATTGAGAGGTAGATTTACTATGGATACATTTACATCGTCCTCATCACTGTGCCTGTGAAGAGTCAGGGTCCCCTGAAATCATGTTCAGGCCACGTGGTGGTCGCACACTCACACTATTAAGGTCACCTGTAACTGTTCTGTAAAGTGGGGAGTGGTAGATGTAATCTGAAGCCCGGACAGTGGTACCACAAACCGTCCATACCGTCGAGTGGGAGAAGCTGCCTCTGCCACAAGAAACAACTTGACTTCATTATCTCTTATCGTCTAATCACAGGTTTATTGCGAATGAAATGAATGATAGTTTTGCACCTTGTCAGTAAACACCAATGTAATTTCAAATCTGAGAATGCAATTTACATTGAGATCATGGGTAGAAATTACATAACAGACTTAAGTTTTTTTTTAACAGACTTAAATTTTATAACTTTTACAGCACTTGGCCCATTATAAAACACTTCTAATGAATACAATTTCATTTGACAGACTAATGTTGAAAGTTACTTGGCTAATTTCAAGACTACTTGACTTCCATAGTTGGAAAGCTCTGTTTTTGTATCAACACCCAAATTTCATAGAAGCATCATTAATTTGATAGGCAAACCAACCAGACAGTAACAGGATCCCTCTATCTGATTGTTTCTCTTTCTTATGTTAGTTTATCAGAGAGTCGGATAATAACAAATTTCCATCTTCCACATCATGTTCCAGAATCTTGGCCTGCCCTCTTGGATCCCTCAACCCAGCTGCTTTTGTACGTTGTAAAGTTGCATGATCTCAGGATACTGAAACTATACACAAAAAATGGCTATTTTCCTGGTGAAAGTGGGGGATTTGGGTTCTATCTCATACATTTGCTTTCATTTCTCTTGCAGCTGCATTATGTTCACAGTACCCCTGGGGGCTCGGGTTCTGCTAACCCACCTGTGGTCAGCACAGTCTATGCGTACGCTGGCACTCCACCTGCCCAGCGCCAAATTGCTTCCTTGGTTTGGCGCCTGGGACCTACACATTTTCTGGAAGAAGTTTTACCTCCTTCAAATGTTACTACCATTTATGAACTAGGACCAAATTATGTTGGAAGCTTTCAGGCCGTATGTATGCCATGTGAGTAACTTAATGTATAAAACTTAGCTCCTGCCATGTAGAGCCACGAATAAGTGCATGTACACATGTATATACAGGTTTGTAGACAGGGTGTGGATGGGGTTGTACATTTTGTTCATCTTAGAAAAAGAGCCTTTTCCTTCACTCTTCTTCAGTGTGATACCGTTGACCACTCACTCCTACTCCAGATACCCTCCTCCACTGATGGTGCTGTACTTCCCTGAGTTTCGTATTCACACTCAATCACTAATTTGCTAGTTTTTTGATTGGCTCCAAGATATGTATGCTCTCTAGGAGTCTTAACCACAACCTTCTTCTCTTTCTGTAATTTCTCTTATTACGTAAGCATCTTAAAGCATATTTATCCTGGGGGTGCCTGGGTGACTCAGTGGTTAAGCGTCTGCCTTCAGCTCAGGTCATGATCCCAGGGTCCTGGGATCGAGCCCTGAGTCTTCTGGCTTCCTGCTCAGCAGGGAGCTTGCTTCTCCCTCTCCCTATGCCTGCTGCTTCCCCTACTTGTGCGCGCGCTCTCTCTCTCTCTCTCTCTCTCTCTCTCTGTCAAATAAATAAAGAATTTTTTTAAAAATGTTAAAAAAAAAAGTGTATCTATTCTGGTTAGAGGAAGGAAAGATGTTTCCAGAAAACACACGCATATTTTTCAGATTAGATGAATTGACATCAATTTTCCTCATCCCTTTACTCCTAGAGTTCACTTCTTGTTATTCTTTCTCCCAAAAGAAATTTAGAGCCAGAGGAACTGATGTAGTAGTACTCTTTCCAAGTGATGTTCTTCATCCTCCTGTTCTCAGTCTTCCAAAGTTCTCAGAAGACTTAGAACAAGTATATTGTAAATGATGATAATCCTATGGCTAAGTAATTTGTCTTTCATTCATTTTCTTTTTCTTTTCTTTTTTAAGATTTTGTTTATTTATTTGAGAGAGAGCAGGCAGACGCAGTGGGGTAAGGGAGAGGGAGAAGCAGACTTCCCACTGAGCAGGGAACCTGATGCAGGACTCGATCCCAGGACTCTGAAATCATGTCCTGAGCCGAAGGCAGATGCTTAGCCAACTGAGCCACCCAGGAGCCCCTTTTTCACTCATGTTCTTGATTTAGATAGCATCTAATAATAGCTAACACTGAGCACTCAGTATGTGCAATAAGTTAATACACGTGAAGGGCAGAGCTGTTCTGAGCCCTTCACATGTATTTGTTCATGTGAAGGGTACTTCACATGTATTTGTTCATGTACATTGGTACTTATGTACTGTTTTTATCACTCCCATTTTACACATGAGGAAACTGAAGCACAGGGATGAGTAGGTCACATATCTTTTAAGTGATAAAGCAGGGTTCCAAACGTAAGCCATCTAGCTCCAAAACTTGTATTCTTAACTATTCTGCTATGTTGTTTACAAGAATACAGAGAAGCACAAATGGGAGCTCTCACTGGGGAGGAGACCTAGTGTTAGGAAGCATACAGGCATTCCACTCATGTTCATGCTCTTTCTCCTTTGATCTTAAGGGGAGAAATATGTGATTTCTTTGATAACAGTTAAAACTCGCTTCCTTTACATTATGCTTTTTGTAAAGCACACTTTAAGAATAAAACTTGGAATGTAAAGGTCTACAACTAAGTGGTTTTCTCTATTTTCTGAAAAGAAATAAATCAAGAGCTGAAAATTTAAATAAAACAGTTTTTAAGTTTAGCTCTTATGTTCCATTTTAAAAGATTTTTGAGTTTACCCACTCAAAAATGGTAGAATAAATAAATCTGGTTTTGATAAACAGATTTTTGATAAAAATCTGATTTCTGATAAGGAGAAATACTGATGATTTTGAAAAGGTTCATTCTTTGTTTGAAGGTAAAGATGCAAAGTCTGAAGGCGTAGTCCCATCTCCTGTGTCATTAGTGCCAGAAGAAAAGGTGTCCTTTGGCCTCTATGCACTCTCTGTGTCTTCCCTAACGGTGGCAAGAATCCGGAAAGTGTACAACAAGTTGGACAGCAAAGCCATCGCTAAGCAGGTAAGCGTAATGACTTGCCGGGTTCTCCCAGGAACAGTGTTTCAGAGAGTCGTTACGGGTACGCCCCCCCCCCCCCCAAGTAGGAATAGTCACTGAAAACGGTACCTTTCCTGTATTGCTTATATTTGTTTTATTCGGCTTTGGACTTAAGCCAAAACATAATTAGATACTTAGCTTAATTTGGAAAAGTGAGAATTTCCTTCTCTGTGCATGATTTGTATTTGTTCTTTTTTTTTTTTATCGGCAATTAAGAAATTGAACTACAGAAACAAAAGAAAACAATTACTCTTCCTAAGGCTATAACTTAACTTTTTTCTGGATCACCTACTACTATGTGCCAGGCACCTTCTTGTTTAGGACACAGCGGTGGATATAGAGAACATTTCTGCCTTTATGGAGGAGACAGACGATAACTAAAGAAATAACCTAATCATAGGTCATATTCGAAGGTTTAGAGTGCTCTGCAGAAAAATAAAGCAGGAAAGTAGAAAGCGATCAGCTTATAGTGTTAAAGGAGATGGCCGGAGGAAGCTGCACTGTGAAGAGGTGAGGCGGCAAGCCTGGAGAATGAGCAGACTGGGATATGAGCCTGGCAGGGTGGGCTTTTGTCCCAGCGGCGTAAGTGCTAAGGCCCTGAGGAAGGTCCGTGCCTGCCGGAGAGGCCGGTGAGGCTGGAGCAAATGAGAGAAGCCCTGGGTAGCAGGAGAGTGACTCAAATAGGTGATGGGGACTGGACTGTTAAGGGCTTATAGACCGTGGTAGAGGCGTTGGCTTTAACTCAGTGAGATGGGAAGCATGATAGGTTCCAGACCCAACGAATGAAGTGTTAACCAGGATGACTCTGACCTCTGTTGAACAGACTGAAGGGGGACAGACAGGTAGAAGCGAGGAGACCAGTTTTATAATAATTCATATTAACGATGATGGTGGTGAGAACTGGGGTGAAAGCAGTGGCCATGATGAGAAATGAACATATTTGAGGTAGATTTTGGAGATCAAGCCAACAGTTTTTGGTGATTGGATGTGAATTGTGAGGGAGAGAAAGGAATCAAGGATAACTCCAAAATTTTTTTGCTCTTACAGTGAAGAAAATTGGGTCATTTTTTTTCTGATTTGGAGAAAACTTCAGGAAAAGTAGTTTGGGGAGAAATTCTGAGAACTATGTTTCGAAAAAATATGAGGAGCATATTAGACATGTTAGTAGAGATCTCAAAGCCATTGAAAATATGGATCTGGAGTTCAGAGTATAGAAGTGTGAACCATGGATGTTCAGAGGTGGTTTTTAAAGCCGCGAGACTAGATGCTTTCACCGAAGCGTAGATGTGGATAAAGAAGAGAAAGGTTACAGACTGAGACCTGGGACATCCAGTACTGTGGAGCTGGGGAGATGAAGAACCAGCAGAAAACAGTGAGGAGGAGTAGCCAGCAGGAAAGGAGAAAAAACTAGGAGAGTTCGATGTGATGTGACAGAAATCAGTGATTGACCGTGGCGAGTGTTTCTCGTCAAGACAGACAAGGACTGAGGACTGACGAACAGTGGATGTAATGAGGTCGGAATCATCAGTGACCTTGGCAAGTTGTTTTGGCTGATTAGGGAAGGCAAAACCCAAGGGAGGAAATCAAGAGACTTGAGGAAAGGGATTTGGGGACGGTAAGCATTGACAGCTCTCGTGCAGTCACATGTCTGTAAATACATGTACCGTTTTTAAAGGAACATGAACTGTAGGTAAATTTAGTTCTACAGGTAACAATAGAATTAAAGTCGTAGGATTGTGTTTGCTTTGAAAGCCCGTTAGGTGTTTATGTGTGGGTACACATGCAAAACTTAAAATTTCTGTAGGCATGTTTTATCTATAAACACTTCAATAATGTATGTGACGTTTACTTGGATATGAAGTAAAGCTAATATTATGTTCACTGCACAGAAATACTATGAGACAGCTAAGTGATAAGAACTTTAAAACCATGGCATAGTTTCATTCAGAAAGACCTCTGAAGCTATTTCCAAAGACCCCCTCCCACCACCACCATCTTTATCTCAGTAGATTGTACTTACTTTCTGTGACTTTCTACCCATTGGAAGAGCTTGCGTGTTTTAAAAAAAAATGAATGCTCACATTTTTAATATTCTGATATGGAGAGGAAGAAATGATATGTTACTAATCATGTTTTGTTTCCTTTTCTAATCAAAATGTTCAGATTGTTCTTCTATAGTTACATTTTATTTCCCTTTCCTATTCTTCAGTTAGGCATTTCCTCCCATGAGAACGCCACTCCCGTGAAATTGATACACAATTCAGCAGGACATCTTAATGGACCTGCGCGGACAGTGGGAGCTACTCTGATTGGATACTTGGGTAAGTCAGATTGTCTTACTGTTTCAAACTTCTTTATTTGCCTTCAAATCTGTATTCACTTTCTCCACAGGAAGGCAGGCGTTTAAATTCATATTTCATAATGTTCTTGCAGTAGTTAGAGATGAGTGTAACAATCTCAAACTCCAGTCAACTTTAAAAATCATAACCTTTTTAAAAACCCCATGAACTTTTGCCCTCTTTTCTCAGCACTGGTGAGTGCTGACTACATACTACTATGCAATTTCAAGGTAAATTTCACACTACATTTAGGGATAGACGTAAAGACTTAGAAATATTGATGGTTATTGCATGGCTCGGTGCAGTGGTGGTGGTACCAAGGAGTGCATCTGTTATTTGGAAATGAGCTAGAAATAAGAGCTTTGGTGTATAAATAGTGAATCCGTCTATAGTAAAAGTTAAAGCTGGTGGACGTTCTGTAGAGCCTTATACCTGATGTCTGCTTAAAAAGAGTTGTCTTTTTTTGTAAGATAGAATCCTGAGACATAATTCAATCATGTCCTCCAAAATTCAGAATCAGCCATTATGTATTTAATGTACAAATTGGTAATAATATTGGTTCTTTTTAGATTAACAAAAAGTTAGTGGTCTGTTGGTCAGAATCCTACATGTTTATCAGTCTTTGGCAGTTTTTATTGTCTCAATAATGTGCACATATCTTAACTTTGGTTTTCTTCTTTAACCGCATTGCATTGATAAAACAGTTTTCTTTATGCTATTGCACATGGTAGTTTTTCTTTATTCAGTTCAGCAAGTATTGACTGAGCTCTACTCTATGTCCTTTGCTAAAGATAGCAGCACATGGTATAGTAAAAGAGCAGTGAATGAAGAGTTGAAAGAGTTTGGTTCTAGCTCCTCTTATGTTACTGTGTAGTATTATGCCAGACATTTGAGCTCTTTGGACTTCAACTTTGTTATCTATAAACTAGCAGTGCTGGCCCTAATTACCTTAGAAGGTAGTTTTCAAAATTTAGTGCCATAATACATGCAAATATTATGAATACTGCCAAGCACATAGAAATATAAAATTCATATTAGTTTTATTTTGGGGAAATTCAATCTTAATTAGTAGGCAGACGACATTCAAACAGTGCCTTTTTTAAAAAGCAAGATTAGGAACATAGATTTGAGGGTTTTTTAGTGGACCCTAAGTTAGTTCTGGTCCTCTTTCCACATGATGATACTCTTCTCGGTTCATTGATAATTGTTACACAGACTACGGAACTAGGAAAAGCTTTGAGTAGCAGTCAGAGATTGTGCCTTGCTTGGCTTATCTTGGGAATACTTGGTCCTTGCCAGGATGGCATCCACATCCCATTCCCCAATTCAGAGTTGGAGTGCTGTTGCCCTCCTCAGGTTTATTCCCCAACAGTACCTAGTCAGGCATTCTTTTTTTTTTTTTTAATTTTTTTATTAACATATAATGTATTATTTACCCCAGGGTACAGGTCTGTGAATCATCAGGCTTACACATTCCACAGCATTTGCCATAGCACATACCCTCCCCAATGTCCATATCCCTATCCCCCCACCCCACCTCCCAGCAACGCTTAGTTTGTTTCGTGAGTTTAGGAGTCTCTTATGGTTTGTCTCCTTCCCCATCCCATCTTGTTTCATTTCTCTTCCCCACCCCCCCATAACCCCCTGCTCTGCCTCTCAAATTCTTCATATCAGAGCGATCATGTGATAATTGTCTTTCTCTGACTGCCTAGTCAGGCATTCTTAATTACCTCAGAAATGCAATCCCAGGGCCTCTGCACTTTTCCTTTATGTTGCCCAAAGCTACACAGTCAACCTTTGAGCTCGCTCTCAAACCCCAGTCCTTCTCTTCTCCTTTACTCCCACCTCATCTCTGAGTGTAGTTAGTGCCTTCCACATCCTACCTTGAATTTTTTTTTTTTTTTTAGAATTTTCGTTTTAAGATAAAGGTGATTTTTTTAAAGTATAATTTAAAATTAATTAAATACTTCTTAAGATGATTTATTCAGTTTTTGTTAACATGGGGAATTTAATTATTTTTCACTGTCTTTTAATCAGGAGTAAGAACGTTTGTCCCTAAGCCTGTTGCCACTACTTTGCAGTACATTGGTGGAGCGGCGGCCATCCTGGGCCTGGTGGCCATGGCTTCTGATGTGGAAGGGCTGTACGCAGCAGTCAAGGCCCTGGTTTGTGTGGTCAAGAGTAACCCACTAGCCAGCAAAGAAATGGAAAGAATCAAGGGCTACCAGGTTTGTAACCATAAAGCTTCACCTTCACTATTCCTTGTGTTCAAAAGAAAAAAAAAGAATCTTCTAATTTTCATTATTAGTCATATTTTTTCAAACTCTGGAAGAATTATTTCATCCAAATAAACTTTAAAGGTCACCAGTATTTAGTAAAAGTAATGTATTTCAAGTGAGATTATGAATTGTTTCCTCTGGCTCAAATTTTTTATCCTATCTCATCAAATCTGCCTTCCTACACTCTTGAATTAGGCTATATTATTTCAGTTACTCATTTATTTCAGATATATTTGCTGGTTTGGAGTTATTCTTCTCTATGGAAGTAGGAGTGAAATGAAATAGGGTCATACTGCCAGCTACCCTAGAGGCTGCCAAATCGGCGATAGACCCAGAGCTCTCCTTGCCTTTCTTGGTTCTCCCTTTCCCACTCAGTCATCTTTTACCACCCATCCCCCTTTATTTACCTCGGGGATATAAGAGCTACTTTGTAATACCTGTGCAGTTGCTAGTCCTAAAAACTCATGTGGGATGAAAAATATCCACAATCTACACGGTTTAGGCAGAAAATTATTTGTCAGAAGAGAAACCAGCATTTGGAGCAAGCTAAAATTTATTGTAGGTAAAAGTATAAATGCCTTCTCTTACTATAGCTGGTAGTTCATTGGTAGTGAGTAAACTATTTACTATACTGTTTTCTATAGATTTAATCACACTATTTTGCTAAGTGTTTTATTTTGCAAAGCTTTCAAAATGACTATTGTGGCATTGCTTACCAAATTTTGTGAAAATACACGAATCCTCTAAATGTTCCAACATTGTGAGAATGGCTAATAATTCTATAACTGTTTCAGAGAATATCATTCAGCCTTTTAAAATTGTAGCTATGAAGACTATGGTGCAAAAGAAAAATCTTTGTAATAAAATGTTATGTGGAGAAAAAGTAAAAAATTATATGTGATAGCAACATATTAAATATATGTGAATTGAAAGGGTTTATGTAGAAGATATTTTAATGATAGAGTGATGAGATTACTCTGCTTTTCAGATTTTCTCTAATGTTATATTGTCATAATAAAAATTTAGAAATCAGCTTAGAAGTCTCAGGAATTGCTTTATACAGAGTTCTCGTGTGTGTGTGTGTGTGTGTGTGAGAGAGAGAGAGAGAGAGAGAGATGATTGATCAATGGGCATGTGGTATTGCTTTCTTTCAGTTGCTGGCGATGCTGCTTAAGAAGAAACGTTCCCTCCTTAACAGCCACATTCTCCATCTAACATTTTCCTTGGTGGGAACTGTTGATAGTGGACATGAGACCTCCATTATTCCAAATTCAACTGCGTTCCAGGATCTACTTTGTGATTTTGAAGTATGTATATGAACACTAACTGGTAATATACAGTTAATGAATCCATTTCTTATTCTTTATGTTGATAGAGTTAACTATTAAACAGTTTTTGTCTCTAGGATGTGTTTAAATTTTATAATTTTATGATGCTCCTAATAATGTTATTAGTAAAGTATAAAAAATAGGGTAGTGATGGGGTTTCTTCTCTCCAAGGATAGTCCAGTTTGCAAGTAGTGTAGAAGTGAAATGGTGTAAGGCATTTATCTAACTAGAGGTACTTCACTGCTTCCTCTGGCTTTATGAGAGGCAAACATATTTTCATCAGATAATTCTAATAGAAATCTTTTCTCCATGAATATAAGCTATTACACCTGAAATTTTGGTTAATAATAGCTGCGTAGTAAACTAGCGTTTGTTTAAATAATAAGGTACCACTTAATCTCACATTATCTCTTTTCCCTTTAACTTCCCATTTATGGTACTTTGCATACTCATCATATATATATATGATGAGTATGCTCATAGTGTACTCATCATATATATATATGATGAGTATGCTCATAGTGTACTCATCATATATATATATGTAGTATACACACACACACACACAGTGCTTTATATCTGTATATATCTTCTGTGTGGGTCTATAGGCTTCGTGTGTGCAGAGATCATGTCTTCATCTGTATCCCTACCACCTAGACTAGTATCTAGTACTAAATGTTTGCTGGCTGTAATGTCTAGGCCGCAACTCTTCTTCCTCATAACTGCTGTGAGCTCTGTCTTGTCACTTATCTTAAATCCCTGACAAACAGGCTGTGTCCCCTAACTGTTTTCCTGAAATTGTATTTGAAAGCATGTTAGCAGCCTGGCCCATAGTCAGTCTTCAGTACCCACAGCTCAGGAGCAAATGCTGCAGTGTCTCCCTCTTTTTTTTTTTTTTTTAAGATTTTATTTATTTATTTGAGAGAGAGCATGAGCAGGGGAAGAGCAGAGGGAGAATGAGAAGCAGGCTTTCCACTGAGCAGGGAAACAGATGCAGGACTCGGTCCCAAGACCCTGGGATCCTGACCTGAGCCGAAGGCAAACGCTTAACCAACTGAGCCCCCCAGGCGCCCCGGTCTCCCTCTTTTTGCAGCTCCTGACTCTCTTGCTAGCCTTTGGGCAGCAGTGTCCTGACTCCTATATCTTTCTCACTACTTCCCCCATAATTTTCTGGCTCTGAAATTTTCATTATTTTTACATAAAAGTATTCTATTCATCTTTTCTTACTGTTTTCTTTACTTTAGGTTCTTACCCCCATCCCACAGTCTTGTCTCTATAAAGTTGAGCCCCAGATCTGATCTCTGAATTGCACACTTAGTTCTGATATCTTACTCAACATTTCTGTTTTTATGTCCCAGCAACACCTAAACTCAACTTAACATCCTTCCCCAAATTAGTTCTTCCTTCTAACTCTGTTTCTATTAATAACACTACCATTTCCCTAGTCACCAAGGCTTGAAATTGAAAAATCAGCTTTCTTCTTCTTCCCTGTTTATAAACAATCTGAAATTAAGTCCTATGGACTGTACTTCCATATTTCCTGTAGTTGACCTTCTTGTTTCTACTTTTACAACTTAGCTGAAGCCCTAACCATCTTCTCTTACCAACTAGGATAACTATCACTTCTTTCCCCCTTTCCTCAACCTACCTATAGATCTTTTGACCTCATTCTTTCTAAGGCATAACCATACTCTAATTACTCAAAACTTCCAGTGATTTCCCTTCCAACACAATAAAGTATTCATTTCTTAATCCGATATTCAGAATTGTAACATACAGGGTGCCTGGGTGGTTCAGTCGGTTAAACGTCTCCCTTTGGTTCAGGTCTGATCCCAGGGTGCTTCCTAGGATCGAGCCTCATTTTGGGCTCCCTGCTCAACGGGGAGCCTGCTTTTCCCTTTACCTCTGCTGCTCCTCCTGCTTGTTCTCTCTCTCTCTCTCTCTCTCTCTCAAATAAATAAATGAAATCTTTTTTTAAAAAAATATAATATGCAAACCTCTCATTCTTTTAGAATGAAAACTTAAAAAGGTCTGAGACTAGTTTGTTCTATTTTGTTTGTTCTATAGTTTTGTTCATTTTGTTCTATAGTTTTTCTATTTTGTTCTATAGTTTTGTTCATTTTGTTCTATAGTTAGTTCTATTGAACATCTTTAAGCCAGGCATTGTGTTAAGTGCTAATGATGTGAAAATAAAAGAGTCCTTGCCTCAAGACATTTAATCCGTTAGAAGAGACCGTAAATAGACCATTAAAAACTTGTGAAAGCACAGAGATAAAGGTATGCAGAGAGAATTATGGGAGTACTAAATAAACCTACATAATCAAGCCTGGCTTTGTTTTCATCTGGAAACAGATATGTTTAAATCAGGGGTTATCTTTAGTTTCAAGCATCTGATTAAAATCTAATATACAAACATCAGAAATTTAGTTGCTAAACAAATTTTGGCTTCATTTTAAATTACCTTGCTCACTTTATGGTATTATATAGTGTCCCTAATTACCACAAACCATAATAGTCTATAAATACTTAATTCAACCTTATTTTTAAAATAGCATTTGACAGAAGAAGATGATGGTAATAAAATTACAGGCATTTTCTTTTTAGTGGTTGTTTGAAAATTTATAATATATATCTATAAAGATTCAGTCTGTCTTCAAAGTATGTTATATTATACCACTTTACCCATAGCATAAAAACCTTGCAAAGATATACTTCGATTTCTCCCACCATGTCCTTCATGCTATTATTGTCCAACATTTTATTTCTATATGTTTATGATCTCCACACTACTTTCTATATTATTTTTGCTTAAATAGTAAGTTATCTTTGAAAGACAATTTTAAAAATTCTTTTGTACTTCCCCACATATACAATATTAATGCCATTTTTATTCCTTTGTGTAGATCCAGATTTCCATCTTATTTTTTTCTTCTAACTTGAACTTTCTGTAATGTTTTTCATAGTGTCTGTCTGCTACCCTTAAATTCTGTCATCTGAGAAAGTCTTTATTTTTTCTCCTTTCAAGGGTATTTTTGCATAGAATAGAATTCTAATCGACCTTTTTTTTTTAAGATTTTATTTATTTATTTGACAGAGAAAGAGAGATCACAAGTAGGCAGAGAGAGAGGGGAAGCAGGCTCCCTGCTGAGCAGAAAGCCCAATGCGGGGCTGGATCCCAGGACCCCGAAATCATGACCTGAGCTGAAGGCAGAGGCTTTAACCCACTGAGCCACCCAGGCGCCCCTAGTTGACTTTTTAAAATTCTTTTTATGCCTTAAAGATGTCGGTCACTCCATTGTCTTTTCTATGTTTCTTCTGCTTGGGGTTCGTTGACTTTTCTAGATCTGTGAGTTTGTTATTTTTTATCAAATTAGAAATTTTTTAGCCATTATTTCTACAGCTCTTCTTCCTGGTGCTCTCCCCCAACCTTTTCAGGATTCCAATTACGTGTGTCTTAGAAGTCCTTGATATTTTCCCACAAGTCACTGATGCTGTCTTGTTACGTCTTTTTAGTTCTTTTTTCATGCTTGATTTTGAATAGTTTCCTTTGTTGTGTCTTCAGGCTCACTGAATTATTTCTTGCAGTGTCTAATCTGTTAGTCCCATCCTGTATAATTTTCATTTTAAATATTTTACTTTTCCTCTGTAGAAGTTCATTTTGGATCTTCGGTTACTTTCTATTTCTCCTCTTGTTCATATTTTTGAGTATATTCTTCAGCATATGGAGCATTTTTTTTTAAGATTGATTGATATATTTTAGAGAGAGTACATGAGTGGGGAAGAGGGAGAGGAGGAGAGAGAGAAATCCTCAAGCTGACTCCCTGCTGAGCATGGAGCCTGATGGTGGGGCTTGATCCCAGGACCCTGAGATCATGGCCTGAGCCAAAATCAATGGTCTGCCACCTAACCAACTAAGCCACCCAGGTGCCTCAGGAGCATATTTTTAATAGAGTTTTGAAAGTCCTGATAATCCTATCATTTCTGTCATTTCTGAGCTACATATAGTAATTGATTTTTCACCTCCTTATGGATCATTTTCACCTCCTTATGGATCATATTTTTTTCTTTGCATGCTTGGTAATTTTTGATTATATGTTAAATTTTCATTGTTAAGTGCTAGATTTTGTCATATTCCTTTACAAAAGTATTGAACTTTGCTCTGGTATTATAGTTATCTTTTTTTTTTTTAAGATTTTATTTATTTATTTGACAGAGAGTAATCACAAGTAGGCAGAGAGGCAGGCAGAGAGAGGAGGAAGCAGGCTCCCCGCTGAGCAGAGAGCCCGATGTGGGGCTTGATCCCAAGACCCTGAGATCATGACCTGAGCCGAAGGCAGAGGCTTTAACCCGCTGAACCACTCAGGCGCCCCTATAGTTATCTTTTTGAGCCACGCTTTAAAAATTCATTAGGTTAGACCTAGAGTAACCTTTAGTCTAGCACAAATTTAGCCTCACTCCTCAGGTATTTCACTTCTAGGACCTCTACCCAACTTCCATGTATTAAGAAGTCTACATGCTCTTTGGTGGGAGTGCAAACTAGTCTCAGACCTTTGTAAGTTCCAAGGATTGTTCGGTGTACTCCTCTGCAGTGATTGATTCCAATTTGGACCCCACGTTAGATTCCAGTCACTCAGTCTTTGTCTTCAGGATTCAGCATTCTTTATTCATTCTATTTTGTATGCTGTGTTCAGTATTCAGTAGTAATATTCAGTCCTTGATTTCCAAATAAGTTTTCTATACATCTTCCCTTTCCAGTTGTTTACTCTAGGAGGGTAATTTCCATAACAATTATTCTTTTATAAACAGGACCAGAAGTCTTATATACAAGCAATTTTATTGGGCTTCACCCTATATTATATGCAATTAATTATATAGTGTTGGGGTTAATGTAGAGCAAGAAGTCATACATAATACCTGGCTTTCTAAAATGTAACAGGGAGGCTGCTGGGGGCAAGGGAAGGTTTCGGAGAGGAGCGTAGGCCTGGGACCACTCTGCCAATTGGAATACCATGGGGAGTTGCGTTCCCTGAAGTTTTCTTTTATTTCATTTAGTCCCATGTTGCTAATTCTTATTTAATTTGAATCCAGCTTTAGTTAGTTCTGGAAGTTTTTACCCATTTCAGTTTTTTAGGATTTTAAAGATATCAAAAACCTGTATTTCTCCTAAGTCCTTTATATGAACTTCCTTGAAGATGAACCTCATTTTTTAAGATAGTAAGAACAGTTGTAAATGATGAAAACCCAGAAGTGGACATTGTTAATGATCTGATATGAGAATTCTTTATGATGCTGTTGACAATATAGGTGAAATAGGTTATGTGTGCTGCACTTATGTTTGTTGGATAGTCATTTGGGATATTTTTTAACCCTAAATGTACCACTGTTCTTTATTTTTATTATAGGTTTGGCTCCATGCACCATATGAACTTCATCTTTCCTTATTTGAACACTTTATTGAACTGCTTACTGAGTCCAGGTATTAATTAACATTTATGTAGTTGATTGTTCAATTATAGAAGAGATGATAGCATGACCTTTATAAACTCTTCTTCTTCTTACAGTGAAGCTTCAAAGAATGCCAAATTAATGAGGGAATTCCAGCTAATCCCCAAATTGCTACTGACTCTTCGAGATATGTCTTTATCCCAACCTACCATTGCTGCTATTAGTAATGTGCTGAGCTTCTTACTGCAAGGTTTTCCCAACAGCAATGATCTGCTCAGGTAGTGAAATCTGTTTATTCACTGACGGTACCAGTGGGATTAAAGTGAATGAGACAAATGTAATTGATTCTTATGCCTGTGTAATACCTGTAATGTTAATATGCATGATATTTGTAAGGCACGAAAAATATGCATGTCTCAGTATCTTGTCTTTATACAGCAAAACCAATTGATGCCACTAGTGACTAAGAAAATATGTAGGACTGAGCCCAACAAGATTTTCATCCTAGTCATTAAAGTGTTGAGTGTAAGAACTCTCGGTTCATCTTCCCTGAGCCCTGCTATTTACCAAGTGTATGTGCACAAGTGTGCGTGTGCACAAATCCACACACCCCCTATGGTGGGCATACCATCTCTTTTGTGTATTTATTTTTGATCACCCAAACAGATGGTGATGTTTTATTTTTGTATATTCCACCTTTTATATGACTGATTATTTTGCTGCTAATGAGAAATGACTGAAGGCATATTTACGGATTGTGTGTAGAATAATTTTATTATCTACATGGTAATTCCCATCTGAACTGAAAATGGAAAGAAAGTGCTCCTTAACCAAAGTATTTTCCAAGTAGAGAATTGGTTAAACTCACTTTGACCACTTTACATGTAATCTCCCAGATATCCAGGTGAAATTACTCCTGCTGATTAGAATTTTCCCACTAGGCTAATCTCTAATCTGTGTAGCAAATAAATTGCTCAGTTTTATATTCATTTACCCCAAAGACATTTTAAAATGTGGCAACAGATTTAAAACTGGAGCATCAAAGTTATTTTGGAGATTAATGTTTATTATTTAACAATATTTGCTTAAATCTTATTTTGGAACTATAATCACTTTCCTGAAATTATCACTGAAACCTATCAAGTTTTTTGTTTTTATCTACTTTACCAATTAAGAAACTAAAACCCAGAGAGGTTAAGCTACTTGCCTCAGGTAATAAGATTAAAAACTGATAGAGCCAAAACCTAAGTTCTTCATTACTAGACTACAGTGGATCTGTACAGATAATATTAGGACATTTTTATTTGGATCGTATGGTTTGGTTCTTTTTTTTTTTTTTTTTAAGATTTTATTTATTTATTTGACAGAGAGAGATCACATGTAGGCCCCCGTACTGTTTGGTTCTTAAAAGTACATGAAAGGACTCATATTTCTGGAGAAATATTTTTCCCTATGTTTTAAAACATTGTAACATATAATGTTAATTGCAACAGTCCCGGTGGACCACTGTAAAACAAATAACAATCACCTAGAGGTGTATAAAAAATTAGTTAAGGGGCACCTGGGTGGCTTAGTGGGTTAGGGCCTCTGCCTTCGGCTCAGGTCGTGATCTCAGAGTCCTGGGATCAAGCCCCACATCGGGCTCTCTGCTCAGCAGGGAGCCTGCTTTTCCCCCTCTCTGCCTGCCTCTCTGCCTACTTGTGATCTCTCTCTCTCTGTGTCAAATGGATAAATAGAATATTTAAAAAAAAAGAAAGAAAGAAAAACATAGAACCTCAGATGGTGCCCAGATCTGAGGAGATGGAATTTAATAAATAGATAGATAGATAGATAGATAGATAAATTAGTTAAAACAGGAAGTACTATTTTTTCACTTCTTTGTGTTTTGTTTCTTTATATTTTTGTTTTTTTGTTTTGGGTAAAGAGAAACCTAAAATCCCTAACTTTTTTCTTGTATCTAAAGGTTTGGCCAGTTTATTTCTTCTACTTTACCAACATTTGCAGTTTGTGAGAAATTTGTAGTTATGGAAATCAACAATGAAGAGAAGCTTGATACTGGTGAGTCAAATCTGGAGCTTGGAAACTAATTACTATGCCCTGTCCTCTGGCACAATTTAGAATTATATGTGATGCTATTATATTACTTTTCTCCTTACATTACTTTTCATGGCCTTGCACAGATGTATTTGTTGTAAGTCAAGCCTGTAAAATATGCAGAAATACAGAATTACCTACGGAATTTAATCGAATGTTAATTTTACTTAAAAAACTAAAATCTTTCCTGGAGGTGGATAGAGAGATGGCTGAAGTAAGAGTATACCTCCATGAGCACTGAGAACATGTGTAGAATTGTTGAATGATTGTACACCTGAAACCAATAAAATATTCGATGTTAATTTTATGTAAATTGAAAACAAAAAACCTCTTAAAGCAGTAAAAAAAAGAGAAGTCACAGGGATGAAAGGTACAGCATAGGTAATATAGTCAGTGGTGTTATGATAGTGTATATAATGATGGATGTAGCTATACATGTGGTTGAACATAACATAACATAATATAGTTGTAAAATCACTGTGTAAAAAATTAAAAATAGAATGAATTAATTAAATCTTTTCTATCATAGAGGATTTATAGCAAAAAATTCATTTTTTTTTAAAGATTTTATTTATTTGACAGAGAAAGAGAGATCACAAGTAGGCAGAGAGGCAGGCAGAGAGAGAGGGGGACGCAGGCTCCCCACTGAGCAGAGAGCCCGATGCGGGGCTTGATCCCAAGACCCTGAGATCATGACCTGAGCTGAAGGCAGAGGCTTTAACCCACTGAGCCACACAAGCACCTGCAGTTTTCCTTTAAATGGTAAACTATTCTGTGTGATTTTTTTGAACATTGATTAATTTTTTAGAATACATCTCTTCAGAAACAGTTGCTATTATGAATTATATCTATATAACTTACTTTCATTTTCCTGTTAAATATTTAGTAGTCATTTAGGGAAAAAGCATTTTACTAGAGTCATTTTATGTAAGTATAAAATAAAAATAGTTTAACAAGTTGTGGGATACTGGACCCATGACACCCCCCCTTTTTTTTTTAAGGTTTATTTATTTATTTGGGAGAGAGAAAGAGACCATGAGCAGAGTGGGAGGGAGAGAGAATCTCAAGCAAACTTCCTGCTGAGAGTGCAGCCTGATGACATGGGGCTCAATCCCAGGGCACTGAGATCATGATCTGAAGACGAAATCAAAAGTCTCAACTGAGTCCCGGACTCAACTGACTTTTTTTTTTTTTTTTTTTTAACTTTTCTCATTTGGTACATATTTTTCCCCCTCTTCTATATTTTTCCTTTTATATGTTCTAGGATAGCGGATTTGTTTGGAAACCGTTGAAAGAACCTTTTAGATTGACTTGTAATTAAATTCACAATATCTTATCTTTGACAGCATTATTTACATTATTATCCTGTTACTTTATTCCAAATAGTATCGCATAAATGACTTCCCTTAGACCACTGTCCGCCTGGACAGTGGAGAAGTCATACTGTTGAATCAGTGCCTCACAAAGGTGTTCTCCATGCTAGCTGTGCCATCTGGAGCACAGCCTCTCTGGTGCTTCATGAATAAGAAGAGAAAGTGTTGGACTCATGTTTTTCAAAAAAGAACCTAAGATTGGGAGCCTCGGTGAATTCCTGCAAATTAGAGCAGAACGTAAGGCTGCTGCTGACCACTCACCTACGGCCTGCTCATCTGGAACAATGTTGATATTTCTTCGGTAAAGCAAATTAGCAGTGGACAGGATAGCATGAAGATAAAAATCAACGAATAGCACTTATGGAGTGCTTAATATCTGCCATGCACTGTTTAAGTGCTTTTTATATTCTTGCAACAATCCTGTGAAACAGGTATTATTGCTATTCCAGTTTTACCAGGGAAGAAACTAAGGCCCAGAAAGATTAAGTAAAATGAATTTTTACCTGGGATCATGCTACTTGCATTTGAACCCAGGTAATCCAAACCAACATTGTAAGCTTTTTAACCACTATATTTTTCTACCATGTGCAAGGATTATTTCTTAGCTCTGAACTAATTAATATAAGCCAAGTAAATAGGTATTAGCAAAATTCCTTTAAAAGTCTTCAGAAATATATGTTTCTTTCAAATATCAAAAAGATGTAGGAAAAATATTTCTCTAGTCTCCATATTTCTTGCTGGCTGTTGAATTCAGTGAGCACAACTAGTATAAAATTTTCTTTGAGAAGAGTATAATAGTGGAGATGTATAAATTGCTAATTTTTTGTTATCTACCAAGTTAATTAGACTAGTATTCTCATCACTTCATTGCCATTTGAAATAACAAAGTCAGAAGTACATTGCTGGTCTTGTTGGTATAGGTATTTGCTGTATTTTACATGGACTGAAGACTGTATTAACTATACTATAAAGTTCTAAAAAATTAAAACCATAGTTTTTCTTTGAAGTCATTTATATAGCATTGAGGATATGCCTACAAAAAAAGAAAATGGCTTGAATAATAATGCTGAACAGCAATATAATAATCAGTACAAAATAAAATAGCATAAAAGGGTAGTGCAGTGTGGAAGAAAGCATCCGTCTGAGTGGGAAAAAGGCTAGAAATTCAGAGTTTATTGTTTTACAGTATATTTGAAAATTAGGAGAAGCAAAACTGACAGAAAACTAGACATAAGTCTGAGGAGACTTTTTCTTTTCTGTGTGGATCGCCATTTTACTAATTGGAAAGGAAATAATTGAGAAGAAGTAATCTTTATCTCAATTTAGGTTGAATGCTATGTTTTTTAATAAAACACTTTATAAAATTAACTCTTAGAGAAGAGAATCTTACGCTCCCCTTGATAAGCTTGAAGCACCCTTCCCGATAATTAAGGCACAAAATTCGCCGTTTAAAAGACAGCGTTAAAAGGTAAAAAGAAAAGAGGGGCACCTGGGTGGCTCAGTGGGTTAAAGCCTCTGCCTTCGGCTCAGGTCATGATCTCAGGGTCCTGGAATCAAGCCTGCATCGGGCTCTCAGGTTCTCTTCTCAGCAGGGAGCCTGCTTCCCTCTCTCCCTCTGCCTGCCTCCTTGTGATCTCTCTCTCTCTCTCTCGCTGTATCAAATAAAAAAATAAATCTTTTAAAAATAAAAAAATAATAAAGGTAAAAAGAATTCCTTGCCCAAACAAGTAAATGCAAATAACCATAGTAAGTCAAAGTTCAGCATGAGCTTCAATTCTAGAATAAGGGAAGGCATGGGGATTGTGACTTACCAAGCCGTAGCCCATCATGTCAGGCCTGGCCCATGGATGCCCAGCACTGTCCATTGAGAACCATAAGCTTTCTGTTTTCCTCCCTGTCTTTTCCATTTCTCTGTGCATTTGTGTGCCTTTATCTCTCTCTTCTATGCTGTTTAATTCTAAGTCTCCTTTATATATTACATTTATTGAATAGTTTATGCTTCCTATTTTTCATTTTTAAATCTGGTAAATTTAACTATATCCTTCAAAATGAAACTGGAAATTAAGGAGTTCGATGGTTATTTTTATCCATGTGACTACTTTCACTATATTAGTGGAGGGTAAATATTATGTAAGAAAGGGTTTACAGCCTTTTATTACCTGTTTAGACAATGTCAAATATAAATGAACAATTTTCAGGATTCTAAAGAGAAATAAGTGAATGGACCCTTTTGCTTGTTCACTTTAGTGGAAAGTACTCGTGGAGAAAATGTTTTCTAAAAGATGTATTTTTTCAGTGAGATTTCCTAGGACAATGTTGCATATTTTATACTGGCTTATCTACTAAGGCAATTTAATGTATATATTTTCATTGTAGGAACTGAAGAAGAGTTTGGAGGTCTTGTATCTGCTAATCTTATACTTTTGAGGAATAGACTTCTAGATATCTTGCTAAAACTAGTTTACACATCTAAAGAAAAGACAAGCATTAATTTGCAGTAAGTACAATTTTCTTAGAATTGATGGTACAGGTGCTATTACTAGTTAATTCATAGTAGAGAAAAGAAAGAACTGCTGTTGACTTCTAATAGATTTTTTTGAACCTGCAATTTATAGTATCTTGCGAACAAAATCTAATTTTACTTTTTTAAAATTTTGAGGCCTCACCTTTGAAATTAATGTTCTGTTTTTGTCTCCTTAATTCATCTGCCTTGAAATAGAGCTTGTGAAGAACTGGTCAGGACACTGGGTTTTGACTGGATTATGATGTTTATGGAAGAACACTTGCATTCCACCACAGTCACGGCAGCCATGAGGATTCTTGTTGTGCTCCTGAGTAATCAGTCTATCCTCATCAAGTTTAAGGAAGGCCTCAGCGGTGGAGGGTGGCTGGAGCAGACAGATTCTGTCTTGACCAATAAGATCGGAACCGTATTAGGTATGGGACTTAACTTCAGCTGCTTTAAAATAAGCCTGTACTCTTGTCTTTTGTTTTTAAATCTTATCAAAGCTTATACTCTTATCTGACAATCCCTAAGAATCATGAATTTTTTTTTAATATTTTATCTATTTGAGAGAGAGAGAACAAGTGAGAGAGGGAGATGAAGAAGCAGAAGCAGGCCCCCCACTGAGCAAGGGGCCCGATGTCAGGCTCCATCCCAGGACCCCAAGATCAGGACTTGAGCTGAAGTCAGACGCTTCACTGACTGAGCCATCCAGGTGCCCCAGAGGTCATGAGTTTTGATAAAGGAACGAATGAATAAAAAGCTTAGTTTCAAATTTGGATTTTTAAATCACAAAGCAAATGGAAGGCAGACACAGGATATTAAAGATGTGAAAACCAAGGGAGTTCCTTATGATCTTTGTGTTTTATAGTTCCCTTTCTAGGTTCTAGGTAATTACCAAATTATCAAAACTAATAATAATCAGTGTTTTTCATGCTGGTTCTGTGCCACTTACTAAATATTTTCATTTTAACAATAACTTATTTTCACAATAGTCCATGAGGTATAAATAACTATCATACCTATTTTAGAAATGAGAAAACCAAGGCATAGGGATGAAGTCACTTGTCAGCAAGGAAGTGTCAAAAATTGAATCCAGGTTGATTAGATCCAGAGCCCCTGCTTTTAACAGTTATGTTATAATGCTTCTCAAATATTTAAGCTTGAAGTTTTAACCAAAGTTCCCTATTGTCTGCTTTATAGTTCTATGCAGTTTTCAACATGGAACTGAGCATTTAAGTAATAATAGAAAATTATAGTTTCCTATGTTAGATTCATTTGAACTGCTGTATTTCTGTTCATATTAATGATATTTTGGAACTATATATATTTAAAATAATGTTTTTATTGAAAATTATAGGCATTCAATTCTTAAAGTATTGTTTTTAAATCAAGTATTTAAAAATATATTTGTCTTAATAACATTACATTTTCAGATCATATGTAATTGTATTCTGGAATAAGCATCAAGAATACATGTTTGCCCTTGTTGATTAGGGATCCAAATCGAATATGTAATTTATCTATTAAAAAAAGAAACACGAAAGCACCAATACCTAGGTGCTACCTACACTGCTTTCTCAAATATCAAAGAAAATGATAGGAAGACAGAGTGTTTACAACATAAGAGTCTTTTATTGTTATTTCATACTGGATAGAATATTTCAAAATGAAGAAACTTTGTAATGAAGAAAGGAATTCACTGTGAAATGATTTCTCAAGAAAATTGTTGGCTTTAAAATCCATATTCTAAATTATCATTATATATAATGATATATATATTTTTTATATATATTTATATATATATTTATATATAATGATATATATATTTTTTATATATATTTTTCATGATTAAAAAGAATCACTATTTTGGATCAACCCTAGGGGAGGGCTACAGCCTACAGATGTTACTACTATGAAGAGTTTGCTAGCAAGAGATTTCACTTGTTGACCTTAATGATAGCTGCTAGGAGAGTAAGCTGTGAATGTGAGTTCTGCTGAATGTGAGAGTTCTGAATGTCGATTACTAGCCCTGCTTCTCATCAAAGATCAAAACCACAGTGGTGAGAAAACCTAACTAAGCCTCATATAGCACAGTGTGGTTTGCCAAAGTCTTTTAACATGTATCGTCTCATGTGGGCTTCATGATTCTGGACACAGGTATATATTTTACAGATATAAGTTATACTTTATAGGCCATAAGCCTATAATATAAGCCTATTAATTTCTCTAATTAAGAAAGTAAGACTATTAAATGCATAAGGTTTCTGAGTCCAACAGTAATAGTGTCTAAGTAACTGTCTTCTCGGTGTTAATCCTTTTCTTTTGTCTGTCCTGTTTCACTTCAGTAACATCAGAAAAAGGTGCTTTTTCCACATCTGATCTTAGAATTTATTTGTCCTTCGTTGTTACCTGCTTAGAAATTGCATATGCTGCTCTCGTTCTAAAAGAGAAATCTAAGAATTTAAGTTTAATTTAAATTTGATTCAGTTTAATTTTCCCTGAATACCTATGTGACAACACACATATGTACTTGTATCTCATATAATTTGATTCTATTTCTCTTAGATGTGATGAGCAACCTAATGTCTTTGAATGTTTTATTCATGTTTATTTTTGTCAAATTTTTCTTTATAAAATACCTTCCATGTAGCTGTTACTTGAATCTAAATTAAGGCTTAATTGTTAGTAACATACTAAGTATTCCTTAAGATTAATTATAGGGAAAAATAGACTGTGAGAATTTAGAAGGGAAAATAAACGCTCATACTGGTTTTCATTTAGGATGTGTAATTTATTCAAAATTTATTTTCCTGTTTAATGTATAAGATACCACTTAATGTCTTCTGACTTCTTAAAGCTCAAGACTTTTTTTATACTGATAACTTCACTTAGAATTCACTATAGGCAAAAATCACCAGTGTCCTATTGCAGCCAGTCTTTCAGAAATGTGGCAGTGTCATTAGGAAGGCCCAAGGGGCCAGTGCAACTTTATAAACTCTGATATAGAAACATCAGGCTCAAGTCCCAGTGCCACCGCTCTTCTACTTGGTGACTTTGAACAAATTGCCTATTGCCCACGTTATAAAAAGGATCATAGCAACTTCTGACTCACACTTCATTGTGTTTGAGAAATGAGATGATATATGAAAGAGGTTGGTAAATTGCTGTATGATTTTTTAATTAGAACGTACTTCAGAAGATTAATTCACATCACGCTGAGCAATTGGTTAGGATGAAATCATTAAAAAGCCAGCTACACACAAATTTCTGTTTTATTATTTTAAATAGTAGCAAGTATGTGCTCACTTCATCCTAGAAAAAAATGAAGGCAAAAAATGAAAATTCATTTGAAATAAAAATTGCTTCAGAGTAAAAATCAATCCTCCTTCTCTTGGTTGCTGTTCACACAAGTTTTACAATGAAACTCTGGCCAGCGTTTTATTCTGTGCCGAGCGCTGCACTAGGTTTGGGGAGGCCAAAGAACCGAACGTTCGAGTTGTATCCCGATGAGTTATATAAGGGAGGGAGCAGGAGTGGAGGAAAGGCGAAGCTGTGTAAGCCACGTCAGTCAGCACTGACCATCTCCGGGTCAGACTGTGTTTCTGGGAAGAAGCCTGCCCGTGCGGATGCCCCCAGGCACGGCAGGCTCCGATTTGCTATCCCAGCACCGGGCAGCTACCCGGTAGAACTACAGATCATGTTGTGAGGAAAGATTATTGTGCCTATTTATTTCGTCTTGTCTCGAAACCTGTAGATAATTTACAGTTAACTAGTTTAACAGGATCCAGGCAAGTGACATATATTAACTACATATAGTTAATTATAATTATCTGCTAAATATAATGACAGCAATTTTAGTTTTTTAAGGTACATTGTTGGAGCTTCCTGCATTTGGGCTATGTTTTGAATTTTACTTTCTTAGGGAAATGTTAGAGCTCGTTTGAGGGCATTCTTTGAGCGTGTAGAATTAACCTCTTATATCTGATTGTCTCGGGTATTTTTCAAGACCTGTATTCTAAGAGACACACTTGCTGATATCAGGGATAGTAAAGGAGAACTTTTAACTGGGAAATTAATTCAACAGTGGAATAGTTAATTGCCTGTATTAATGTGGATGTTCTGGAGAGAAATGTCACATATACTGAATTACTCCTTTCTTTGTTAATACAGCATGGCAATGGATTATTCATTTTGTACTTACTGTTACATTTCCTCTCCTCTTAGGATTCAATGTGGGCAGGAGTGCTGGCGGGAGATCGACGGTCAGGGAGATTAACCGGGATGCTTGTCATTTTCCTGGTTTCCCAGTTCTTCAGTCATTCCTTCCTAAACACACTAATGTCCCTGCTCTCTATTTTCTCCTCATGGCGCTGTTTCTGCAGCAGCCAGTTAGTGAGCTGCCTGAGAACCTGCAGGTCAGTGCACCTGTCATCAGCGGCCGATGTAAGCAGGGTTGCCAGGTAGGAATTATCTAGTAAGGCGTAAGTGTGATTCTGTGTGCCGGAAAATCACCTTGTGCTGATGGGTTACTCACAGTAAAGCCCAAGGGATTCCATCCCTTCCTCACATTGAGGATTTGATTTGGGAAGAAAAATCTGAAGATATTATAGAAACTTTCACCAAAAAAAGTCCTTTTTTCCTAATTGGCCCCTTTTTTCTTTTTTGATTACTCTGTATGATCCTGTATACATAAAGACTTTGGGTGCTATTTGAATGGTGATCTGAAGAATTCGAGTTATGTGATTTTTATCTAGAAGTATAATGTCATTTCTGTCAAACTGAAAATAAAGAGAGTGGTGTGTATACCATGAATTAATTGGGTAGGATTCTTAGTGCAAGTTCTGATTTCAAAAATGTCTTTGATTTCTTAATAATAGATAGCATCCACTTTAGGAAAAAACACTAAGGCTTTATCGTGGATATCTATATAGAGCTTATGTATATTTGTGGCACTGCAAAGACTTAGGAATTCAGTTTTAAACTCAACTACTAGCATCATAATGCCGAATGCTAATTCAAATCAGTTCTAGTAATTGACAGAACCTTTTAAATGAAAACAAAGTTTGTACCCTTACGTTAAGTCAGGCTTCAGATTCAGGCTTAACAGAGTTTGGTTGGTTATGTAATTTTTCAAAATAAGCATGACACCATAGTCATAAAGTGTTATATAAACTGCTATGAATAAGTCTCCTAAACTGATTTTTATTTAGTCAAATCTTATCTGTATGTAACCTCAAAGTGAATTAGAACATTGCCAAGAGATGGGGGGGAAAAGTGAGTCCCATGTGCTTTTTTAAAAGATCTTGCTTAAAATCATCAGTTCTAAAATGTCATCTCCTGGCTAATTAGCATGTATTTTCTTTTTGTTTGTTTTCATAGAGGGAAAAAAGTAGAAAACCTTGTTTTTAACCTAAGTACCTAAGATAGGATGATACATAGTATTCTCTTTTCTTTATAAATGTAAAAATTTACAAATTTTCAAAATTTAGGAGGGAGGCATGCTAGGTCTCTAATCCTCCATCATGGATCACTTTGGAAAAACCTAACTAGTCTCCAAGAAGTTTTTAGAATATTAGAACTTGTGAGGGTCTCTAGCTTTAAAAAATGGACAGTGGCTAATCTTCATTCACTTTGACCTCTGCAGTTTGATTTAGATTCCATTTGGACGTTTATCTTTGGAGTTCCTGCCTCCAGTGGCACTGTGGTCTCTTCCATCCATAACGTGTGCACGGAAGCTGCTTTTTTATTACTGGGGATGCTCCGCAGCATGCTGAATTCAGTAAGTTTGCAGAGATGCTCAGACCTGCTGGTACTTCCTCCTGCTGGTCGTATATTTTTTTAAATAGAGGACTCCTTAGGTAACATAACCATTTATTAACTGCACGGTCTCTGGAAGCCCAGCCTCTTGGTTTTGTTCTCTCTGCTGTAAGGATGGACTGCGCGGTTGATGAGACCATGGGCTCTGGAGCCCTGAGTGGGTTCAGATCCCATGTCTGGTACTTAAGACATGCTAACCTCTGCGTGCCTCAGTTTCCTCATGTATGAAATGCTGGTGACAGAGAACCGATCTCTTAGGGTTGTTGTGAGGACTTAATGAGGAGTTAGTATCTACACAGAGCACTTACAAGAGTGCCTGGTACGTGGGAAGTGTTTTGTAAATGTTAACTGATATTATTAGTGTTATAAAATGTATGTTACCAAAAAAGTGTATATTGCAATGTATACATGTATGTATAACGAATATATATTATAGTCTATGCCATTACAGTATGTTATTTGAACTTTGAAAATCACTTTCATTTAAAGGTGAAAAATGTATTTGTTTTTACTATTCTAATTATTTCTAACTTAGATATGAAGAATTGAAAGACTGACAAAATGTATGTTTCTATTTATCCTACAGGGATACTGTGAATAATAATTTGTTTACACAATTTAAGATCACATTATAAAAGGAATTACTAATGAGACTCGGGATTACAAGTACTGACAAACCTAATTTAGTCAAAACTATTCCGTCATCTTAGGAAAGAACATTACTATTGTATTAATTTAGAATGCTTTGGGACTCTTGTTTTGGCCCCTTTTCCATAAACAAACATAAAAATCTAAGTTAAAAAGGTCAGTTTCTCGCGCAATATACGTGTTGTTCACGTATATTCTTTCCCCCGACTTTAAAAAAAAAAAAAGATTTATGTATTTTAGAGAGAGTGCGGTGGGGGGGCCTGGGGATGGAGGGAAGTGGGGGAGCAGAGGGAGGAGGAGAGGGCATGTGGACTCCCCAAAGAGCACGGAGCCCAAAGGCAGTGGCAGGCTCCATGGCTCTGGAGCTCTTGACCTGAGCTGAAACCAAGAGTCAGATGCTTAACAAACCGAGCCACCCAGGCACCCCCTTTTTCCTTTTTTGTCATCATTGTTGTTATTGTATTGTTTTTAAGGAAAAACACACTCCTGTGTGTCTCTTCTACCACATGTATTCTGCTATAATCTGTTATAACACTACTTCACTTCTGACACTTCTGGTCACCAAATACGTGGGGGGTTTTGCCACACTAACTGGGTGTCCCACAGCTCAGTTCCGTTCCCACGCTATCTACCCAGAGACAGCGTCAGTCCCCCGACTACCCCCTCCCCCAGCACACCAGATGCCGGTCACACGTCCACGTTGTTGCCTGTGCTTCTGACCTGCCAGCTATAAATTGGAGGTTCCCACGACTTGGGAAAACATTTTATGTCCTAGATTACCAGTTTATTATAAAAGGCTGTGACTCAGCAATAGCCAGTTGGAAGAGATGCAGAGGGTGAGGTACAGGGAAGGGCACAGAGCTTCCACACTCTCCACCTGCTGTTCTCCCAGCACCAACCTCAGGGTTGGTGTGCTCACCACCCCTGCAGCTCTCCAGACCCTGTCCTGAAGCATTTTCATGCAGGCTTCATTACATAGACATCAAGTCACCGGCCACTGGCGATTGAACTCAATCTCTAGCCCCTCTCCCCCGCAGAAGTTAGGGAGTGCATAGCTGTATTTTATTTTTAACGATTTTATTTATTTATTATTTGAGAGAGAGCACAGGGGGAGGGGGAGATGGAGAAGCAGACTCCCCGCTGAGCAGGGAGCATGATATAGGGCTCCATCCCAGTTCCTTGGGATTGTGACCTGAGCCGAGGGCAGACACTTTAACCGACTGGGCCCTCCAGGCGCCCAGGGGTGCAGAGCGTTAGTGCTGGAAGTTCCAACCCTCTGATGATGTCGTTGGTTCCTCCAGCAAGCCTCCATCTTAGGGGCTTTCCAAAAGTCAGATCATTAACATGAACTCAGCTGTGGTTGAAAGGCGTTTGTTAGGATTAACGGAAGACACCCTTCATGGCTCTTCTTGCTTAGGACAGTCCGAGGATTTTAGTAGCTCTATACCAAGAATGGGATGGGACAAAGACCAAGTATGTATTTCTTATTATAAATCATAATACCACAGTTGCATACGGTTGAAAGCATTGTTCTTATCATTTTATGGATGACAGTATGAGGCTCGGAAAGGTGGAGTAACTTCCCCACCTTTTCTATTACTCGTCACTCTCACATGATGGAGGATGGGACAGCTTTATGGATAATACAGCCACTATTGGCAGCAACTATACTCATGTTGGTAATGATAAATAACCAGAATCACTGACTCACGTTACTGAGCTGTGAGTACACCGATGAACAAACATCTTGTCAGCTCCTAGGAGTATTGTTTTTGGTTTAGCTTATTTCTAGATTTGTTTATGTATATTTGCTTGTGTGTGTGGTTCCTAAGAGTTCTGAACCATCGACATACCCAGTTTTAGGAAAGTAGTAACTTTCCTAAAGTTTTTAAAGCAGTTTTTGGCGGTGTCAGTTTTCCTAACAAATAATTTCTTCTCTTGTCCCCGTGACAGCCTTGGCAATCAGAAGAAGAGGGGTCCTGGCTCCGGGAATATCCTGTGACTCTGATGCAGTTCTTTAGATACTTATATCACAACGTTCCAGACCTGGCTTCCATGTGGATGAGCCCTGACTTCCTGTGTGCATTAGCGGCCACGGTCTTCCCCTTCAACATTCGCCCTTACTCAGAGATGGTAGGAAAGGGGGTCGGGAGTGGGGGGGGCGTCAGACTGGAATTAGTCTGCTCCAGTGGTTAGCAGGATTTTCTTCCCAGTCTTTTAACCTTCTGACCAAGTTACAGCCTCACCCCTCACATTATTCTCTGGTGTCTCCTCGTCACACTCTCCTGCTTTCCCCTAAAATAGCAGTGAATGCTGCTTCCTGTTTCATTTGCCGTACTCTTGCAAGTCCCCGGTTAATCACTTCCCTCTCCAGGTCATTGTGGACCCATTTCTTGCTTTATGTGCTCATAGCTGTGTTGTTGTGAAATGTCGTATCCAGGTTACAGAACTCTGGTTGGACCGAATTTGTCTCCACTTTGTCTCAGGAATTAGGCATCTCCTGGACTTAGTCTTTACAAATTAATTATAGGAGTGGTTGTCTTTATACAAAAATGAAACCTGTGTTTGTCTTTTTCATTCAACTTTCCTTAACTTTGTTCAACTTTTATTTAATAGAAAATTATTAAACTATAATCATAGGTAGTACGGGTACTTCTTCAGTCCTTTAAAACAAAGCCCCAAAGACAGTTATTACTGTATATACTTTAGAATTTCATGATATTTTCTTGTATTTTCACCACATACTCTAGGGCCTGGAATAAACTACCTTGTTCATACTAATTTTTCTTCATGTATAAAGATGAAAAACTCATTATGAAACTGTGGGGAATTTTAGGAGAAAGACAAGTAAAACATATGACCTGACTTGTTTCTAATTTTTAAATCCTAATTTTTCTGGTAAAAGCAGACCTTAGGTATTATCTCAATGTCTTTGCCTTGTCAGCAGCTTATAATCTGTCTTTTGGTCCTTCTTTTTTTTCTGTTGACTCAAAATTGGCTCTGGTTTTGTCATTGTTTAGTTATCTGAGTTTTTTTTTTTTAATTTGCAAAAATGGATCAGCCCTTAGGTGCTACCTTTGTGCCAGAACTTTATCTGAAATTCTGTGACATTCCACTTCTCAGTAGGTATATTTCAACATGTAGATATAGTCATTCTCATCATTTCATTTATTTTAAGTGCAGTTATCCACAATAGAGAGAAAATTTGACATAAAACAGATACATGGTTAGTGGCTGGTCAGCTTAATATGAGAAAGAGCGTGTATTAAGTAACCGTGACCTGGTGTTCCCAGTTGCTACCTTGAAATGAGAGTCAAATAAGCAAAGTGAGGTAATGTTTTGAATAGCTTAATATGAGGTAAATGTTGAAGGAAAATACTGGCTGCTATAACTTGGTTTTTAGGAAACACGGAAGTGAAAATATCACATAAAACCAAATATGACTAGCATATATTTCTGCCTGGTTTTTCTAGGTGACTGATCTCGATGATGAAGTTGGATCTCCAGCAGAAGAATTTAAAGCCTTTGCAGCAGACACAGGGATGAACAGAAGCCAGTCAGAATACTGCAACGTGGGCACAAAGACTTATCTGACCAATCACCCAGCTAAGAAGTTTGTTTTTGACTTCATGCGAGTCTTAATAATAGACAACCTCTGTCTTACTCCTGCCAGCAAGCAGACTCCACTAATTGATCTTTTGTTGGAGGTAAAGACCAAAAAAAAAAAAAAAATGCATTTACATCTCTTTTGCATAGTTTTTCCAATTAGAACATCAATAACCAATCACATTTGATGCCAGATACCTTTCAGATTTCACATTCTTCTGGGGGTGTACAGGCAGAACATACACAAACTGTGGGAATTCTTTTTTTTATCTCCGATGTGCTACATACCCTAACAGTTTGTTTCTCTTCTTTCCATTCTGACAAGCGTATCCCTAATTCAGTCCTTAATCGTCCTTTCCCTAGGCCAGGGATTGACAAACTCTTTCTGTAAAGGGCCAAATAGGAAATATTTCAAGCTTTGCAGGCCATGCGGTCTCTGTTACAGCTGTTCAGCCGTATCATTTTAGCCAGAAAGCAGCCACTGACAATACATAAATGAAGAGCATGGCTGTGTTTCAGTAGGACTTTGTCTACCTCAACAGACATAGGCTGGATTTGGCCCATGGACGTCAGTGTGCCGTCCATGGGCCAACACCTTCTCTGGACACAGTGGCCTTGTCTCCTCAGCTTATAACTCCTCACTTCCGTCCTTCTTTCATACTATTGCCGGGTATTATTGCTCATGGTGTCCTGTGCAGCTTAAGACATGGTGCATTGCACGTAGTTGGTGCTTGGTATGCACTGATTTTTCCCCAAGGCAGCAAAGGTCTAGGTTGCTTGCTACCTTAGCTCGGACTGCTGTAACAAAATACCCTAGACTGGGAGGCTTAAATAACAGACGTTTATTTCCCCCAGTCCCAGAGACTGAGAAGTCTGACATCAGGGCTCCAGCTTGGTGAGCTTCTTACTATACTCTCACATGGCAGAGAGAAAGAGTAAGCGGGCGAACGCACGCGCACAAGCTTTGGCGTTTCTTCTTCTTACAAGGGCACTAATCTTCTTGTGGGCACTCCACCATCATGACCTCATCTAAACCTAATTACCTGCTGAGGGCTCTGTCTCTTAATGCCATCACATTGAGGGTTAGAGCTTCGCCGTGTGAATTTGGGGGGCCACAGACACTTAGTCCACCGCACCTGCCCATTCTCCTAATGAATGATGTGAAGCAGCTCATGCCCCAGAAAATGAGCCCTAAATGGCGACTCTGCCCTAGAAATTGGACATCCCTGAAAACTAAATGTTCACCTAAAAAAAAATCTCAGAAGATCGTAGAATGAGAATGTAATATAGGAAGAGTTGCCTGTACATTCATACTCTTTTTTGGTCACTTCATGTAAGTAGGGTCACAGAGTGAGTCCCTTCCAGGACTCTGAAAATAATAATGGTTTCTGGGGATTCAGTCAGTGGGGAAGACTGACTACTGGTCTCTCTGGGGAACTTCCCACATGCTCTCAGCCATTTGGCAACAACTGAACCTGCTGCACTTTCTCTGCTCCCTCTGGTGGCTAACACGGTTAACTTTTTATTTGAAACCTTAAAACCACAGGAGATATTTTATCTTACACATGTGAAAGTATCCCCACTCAGTCAATTAAAAGAAATGATTAATGTAATTCAGATACCAGTCATGCTGAGCATTTTAACTGGGACCACAGTGTTTAATATTGGCAGAAAAATAATCATTATCATCAATAATTCATTTATTATTGATACAAGCTGGTAGAGCTTGTCCTCGTTGAAAACTTTGAGAAGCAAGATGGCTCGTATCTTAGTGGATGGGGTAGGAATTTGAAGCACTCTGCAAAATGAGGTGGTGATCAGACCATAACAGGATAATAAGTTTAGAAGAGTATGTGCAAGAAAGCATAACTGAGCCAAATAATAAAATACACATGTGTGGAATATATCCAGTAATAGCATTTTCAGTCTTCTACAAGACTGAAAGACGAATTAATAGTTAACAGCTAATTAACTATCCTTGGATAGATGGTAGAATTGTCTTTCATCCTGGTTTTCTGTATTTTTCAAAGAGAAGATTTGATATAACATGTATAAACCTTGAATTAACATTCTCATTGTTGCAGATAGTAACTTACCCTGAAGTGGAATTGTGTCTGATTATACTGGGGAGTTAGGGGTGCCTAGGGTTATATTTCAGGGAGAAGCAGGGAATGTCAAGACTGAAACTCCCAAGTAGATGATAAACTCCTTAAAGTTAGTCACCACCTTTCACATGTCTTTTTATCTCTCACGGAATTAGTATAGTTGTTTGACATATTCTTTTCTGTGTTTTTAAATCATTTAACTATAACTGCATCCTGGCAGTTCTTCCCAAACAGGAAGATATGATACCGTCTAATAAGAGACATACACATTGGCTTTTAAAAATTAACAATACTTTGAGGAGCTTCAACTCTACTACACAGTGCACGTACGGAATAAACGTACAAAACATTTATTGCACTCCATGTCTTCCTGTGGTGTAAAAAATAAGTGGCAAGCACATGACTTTGAATGTTGTGGTTTTGAAGTATTTATCTCTGAAGAAGTTCAAGAAGAGAATTATCCTGTATATTTACCATTTACCTACACGAAGGACGGGGTTTGAACCAACTGGTTTTCAGTTCAGTATTGTAAGGCAGGCCATCTTCAGTCTTATGATTATTAGAATCTCACCACAAGATTGTCCGCTTACTTGACCTTATCTACAAAAGAATGTGTGAAATTATCTTTCCTAGCAGTTAATAAAAATAAGGTTCTCATTCGTATAGGCTGACCGGAGTGTGACACTGAAGCCAAGTACAAGGGAGACAGTGTGGCGTAATTAAAAGAGCAGGGGTTTGGGAGGGAGAAGTACTTGTTTTGAATTCTGGCCCTCGTGTTTATTATATAAGCATTTTCATCTCACTGAGCTCAATCCATTCTCTGGGGAATAATTTATATAGTTTCCCCTGCGTAATTTTCGTGGGAGTTAAGTGTATGTAAATTACCAGCAAAATCTGTCTTGAGAAATTAAATGTGTGCTGGTTATAGCTCTGTGACCTTGGCCACTCTGAGTTCTCTTCACCCCTTCGAGTTTGCCCATCTTTCAGATGGTATAAAAATAGAATGTGTTTCTGTGAAGATTAAAAGAGGTCATACATTTACGGTTCCTAACACGGGACCGGTGGCATGAAGCCTCCCTCAGAAACTGCAGGGGCCTACGCTGCGTCTCCCCGGCCGTCCTGTAGCCCTTTTCCCCGCTCCCCCATGTCTGCTGTCACCCCCAGGCGTCATGTGGAGGGCCCAGGGAGTTTGCAGCCTGTGAATACCAAGGGAACAGAAAAGGTTTGGGCTCTGCCTGCAGGAAAGCTAGTGAGCGTGTGCTTGTCTGATGCCACGAGTACTTTCCAGTGGTCTCGGGAGTCCACGACTCTGTTCCAGCCATCTTCTAAGGGCCCTCCCCAGTCACAGCAGTGTGCAGTCTGCCCTGGCCGACCATAGGGCAATAGACAGAAATGGGGAAAAGGGGGCAAAGAGAGCTCTGTGACATACCTGAGAGAATGAAGAAGCTCAAAACCCTCTTCTTGAAGGGCTTCAGCTCATGACAGAAACCACAGAGCACTGAAAGCCTTCCTCCAGGAGTGGACTGCCCTCAGTGCGGGCAGCGGGTGCCCTAGGCTCTCTGGCCTGGCTGGCTGCAAAAAGGAGGCTGTGATTCTTTGAGTACTGGCGTTGACTGGCTTTCCTGTTTTTGTAGGGAAGATGCCTGACAGCCACAAGCCAGGGCCGATCACAGTGCTCACTCTGTCTTCCTTCTGCCCGGAACTCTTCCCAGTTATCTGATATAGCCAGCCAGGTTTATTTAAAAGATGGCTGAGGGGATAGTAGCAGAGTTGCTCGTGTGCATTTGTTAACTTCAGTATGGAGACTTTTATGAACTTTTGCCATCAAAGAAACTGAGGTTTGAATCTTACTTGTGACTTAACCACTCTAAGCCTCAGTAACCTTATCTCTGAAATGGGGTGATAGTTCTACTTCAGAGAGGTATTTTTGCAGATTGAGATAATGTACATAAAACTAAGCTCTGTGATCTGGTACATGATAGTCCATAGAATTAAAAAAAAACACCACACACACCTCTTAGACAGCTGTGCATGTATTTATAAAGTCTTAAATCCTTTAAAAGTTGGGCTACAATGAATCTCAGCAAGGATATTTGAACCCAGCAATTAGAGCCAATAACAAGTATAAATTCTGTGTGATAATCACTCATAAAACAGCTTCTATGAGGGGATTGGGAGGATTAAATGTTCATTGGTGGCTGAGTCTAGCCTTAAATCGTTGCAGAATACAAAAGAATATTTCTTAATTAGGTAAAAATATTGTTGATGAAGCTACTTCTCTGTGTTCTGTGGCCCCTTTGTTTGCAGACTCCAAAACTTTGTCTCGTTAAGATTTGATAAACTCTACTCAGTATTACTTACCCCATTAACCACCTTTAGTTGTTATGATCCAGAATGAGCACTGTCATGTAAAGGGGTGTTTAAATCCTCCTGTGAATGGAGAGCCTTACTCTGGGGAACTTTGACCGGCTTACACTATTTCATGAAATGGTCTCTGATCTGATGACGAGGCAATCCTCAAAGATCTCATCACTCTGCTTCCCACTTAAACGTTCCCACTTTCTCTTCCTTTGGTAGGGCTAGGGTCTCCCTGTACCATCCACCCGGGCGGGTAGGCGGGCTGTGGGTGTCCAGGGCATTCCTGCTGACCATTGTGATTTTCCCATGTAGGTGATCAGTGTTCGCCTACACAGGAAAATATATTAAGATTAAAAACAGGGACGCCTGGGTGGCTCAGTTGGTTAAGCAACTGCCTTTGGCTCAGGTCATGATCCCGTCATCTTGGGATCGAGTCCCGCATCGGGGAGCTTGCTCCGCGGGGAGCCTGCTCCTCTCTCTGCCTCTGCCTGCCTCTCTCCCTGCTTGTGTTCTCTCTCTGTTAAATGAATAAATAAAAAATCTAAAAAAAAAAAAAAAAAAAGATTAAAAACAACATGACATGTCCTTCACTTTTTCCCAAACAGATACCAAGCCAAATTCCTAAACACTAGTATTATCTTAAATGTTACTAATCAGGCCCATATTTTGTCATTTTAAAACAAATGTATCTTACCAGCAAAACAGAGAAACGTTTGTTGCAACTCGGGTTTAGCTGTTGGTTTCCAAAGCCCTGGAGTAAGATCCTTGATCTGAATATAGAATTTAGATTTTAAACTGCTTCTTTAAACCCTTTATCAAGGTACCACCTTGAAAATCAGAATAGAAAGAAATGGGTTTTTTTTAAATGGAGCAGATTTTAACTATAAATGAAGAACAGTAGTCTAAAGCCCACTTTTGTAACATGGTCATAAACATAGTCCCAGATCTGCCTATTCAAGGATCTGTAAAGCATCAGTACTGTGTCTGCATCTAAAACATCCGGATCTGTTTTTAAGAAAAAAATTTTATGTCAGTTTGTTGAACTGTTCAATATCCAACTCCTGCCAAAAGCTGGCGTTTCAGGGTCACAAAAGGATCTTTCGTACCTTTTATCCACTGGGCTCCCAGTGCTTTACCACCCACCTCACAGGTTAGGTACTTGACATTTATGCCCCTGGATTATATTACCCTAATTGCCTATAGAAATGCCATCTGAGGGCTGTAGTTTAACTTTGTGCTGCAAGCTTTTATATTCAAGGTAATTTTAAAAATCATCTTTGTACTGTATAAAACCCTTATCAAAAGTATTACCTATAGGGTTATCATTGTCCTTTTTATAAAAACCCAATTGTGTGCTTAGTTAACTTTTTGAGATAAATATTCTCCTCCCCATAGGCTTTACCCCCTTGATTACTAGATTCCTGAGGTTTTGTATTTGTTTTAATGGCTTCATGATTTATCAGTATCTCATAATAAATCGCCAGCTGTCTTTGGAAGTGAGGTATACTAGTAGATTATCAAATATTTACTAAATGTTTATAATGCTTAGAATACATTGTTTTTGGAGGACTGGATTCAAAAGATGATGATCTGTGAAAAAGATTTCACTTTTGCTTCTTCTTAATTCTGTGGTCAGAAAAGTAAAAGAAAGCATAAGCATATCTACCATCTCTCATGTCCTATTTTATTATTTACCAATAGGTTTTTCTTTTATGTAACTATGTAAGATAATATAACTATGATTGAGCCCTTATCTTTGTTTAGTTGATTTTGTTTCTAATTCTAAATTTCATTGATTAGGCTTCCCCTGAAAGATCTACAAGAACTCAGCAAAAAGAATTCCAGACTTACATTTTGGATAGTGTGATGGACCACTTGCTTGCAGCTGATGTCTTATTGGGTAATACTACATTTTATTTTCACTTTATCAAAGTACCTAAAATCACTCTTCTCTGTCTAAACTCCAAGTATATCTCCTTTTTAACTTCATCTTTTCTTTTTTGTGCATTATTCCTTCATATTGGTATTTTTCTGTAATGAGGAAGAGGCCCGTCTAGATCTTTGTTTTGAATTGGGATAAAAAGTAACAACAGGAAGGACTTAAGTTGCTTGTCAGCATCTGTACGTTCAGGTGACAGGAAGAGGACAAGTGAAGAGAAACACTTGTTTCTCTTCTCATAAACCATATTATGTAAACAGGTTACAGTTCTATGAATGTCTGATACTTTTAAAAATTAACTTATTGGGGGCGCCTGGGTGGCTCAGTTGGTTAGACAACTGCCTTCGGCTCAGGTCATGATCCCGGAGTCCCAGGATCGAGTCCCACATCGGGCTCCCAGCTCCATGGGGAGTCAGTCCGCTTCTCACTCTGACCTTCTCCCTTCTCATGCTCTCTCTCACTCTCTCTCTTTCCAAATAAATAAATAAATAAATAAATAAATAAATAAATAAAATCTTTTAAAAAAATTTAACTTATTGTAATATAAGTAAATAAATTATAAACCTCCGTGAATGACCACCCAGACATCATGCTCAGAAATGCATTTCAGGCACTCCCCACTTCCCTCCTGCCCTGACTTGGTTACTGCTCACTGAATTACTGTCCCGAGATCTAAAACAACAGTTTCGTTTGGCATGCTTTTGAACTTTATAAATGGAATCATACAACATGTATTTGTGGTAGTCTAGCCCCTTACACTCAGCATGGTATTTTTGAGATGTGTCCATGTTGTTGCCTGTAGCAAGAGTACATTTATTTTCATCACTATGTAGAAGTCTATTATATGAATATATATAATGTATCCACTTTGTTGTGCTTGGACATTTAGTAGTTTCTAGGTTGAGACCATTAGAAATAAAGTTGCTATAAATATTCTTATTCATATGGGCCACATATGTATACAATATTTATACATAGCTTTAGATATATACCCATGAGTAGAATTGTTGGGTCAAAAGCATGTATGTTATTTGTATATGTTATTCTTTGCAAGGAAAAGAGGGGGAAAGAAACTTCACCAGGCTCCACACCCAGTGCAGAGCTGGGCACAGAGCCCAATGCAGGGCTTCATGGGGCTCGATCTCATGATCCTGAGATAATGCCCTGAGCCAAAATCAAGAGTTGGACGCTTAACCAACTGAGCCACCCAGGCGCCCCTATGTTATTCTCTAGGATGGCTTCCAGGACATAAATTCAAAACACATTAAGATGTTTTATTCTGTATGTCCCTATCTAGTTACAATACAAATACAAAACTTGATACATTTACAGTGGAGCTAACATTTATATATAAAACAATGATAGAATTTAAAGGAAAAGTAATGATTTAACATATTTGCTACTTGACTGCCAAGTAATACTATTAATCAAAGAACTTCTATCCTATCAAATTATCATTTTTTTTGTTAAGTAAGTCTGCCAAGGAATCTTTAGTATTGTCTTAACATGTAACTCTCAAAGCATGGTGTCAAGTCAAACTTTTGTGTTTGTTTTTATCACTTGAAAATGTTACTTACACAGTATCCATCTTACTATGTAAAGACACAAAATGAAGAGTTTTGCATAATGGAGTAATTTAGAGTTAGGGAGGAATAATATACTCAGTGGTGCTCCAGAATCTCTAGGAAGTGGGGGCTTACAGAGGGCATTTTGGTTAGCAGGATTAGTCTTGAAGCAGTGAACACAGCGAATACAGCGAAGGCACTTGGGAACCTTTCTGAGGAGGAACAGGACTGAAGGTAATCATGGAGGGAGGGAGCAGTGCCCCATGGCCCCACCAGCACTGCTTGTAGTTTAGTTTTCACAGTTGTTCTGCTCTTCTCCTATTTGACTCCATTGCGCTTGAAGGTATATTCAGAACCAGAGTTGTGTTTGATGGTGTGTTTTGCCCTTTATTAGTTACACAGAATCGATTCACAACTAATAACCTGACAGCTTTTTTTCTGAGATCCTCCGTCGCTGCCAGTTTAAGTGGAGGAACTATTTGCTTATCACAGACGGTCTCAAGCAGTAGGAGACTTCACACTCTCAATCCATAATTCTTTTATCCTGCAGAAATTATTTCTTCCAACATTTGTCAAGATTTCCAGCCACGAACATCATTTTCTTAAAGTAGTACATAAGAACCTAGTGGTCCTCTTTCTAAATGTAGTAGATGAATGCATTTTGCCTTAGCCTCATTTGTTGGAGGATCTGGTCTTGTGCTGATTGATAGCAATTTTCTCAGATTTTTTTTTTTCCTGCTCAAATTAGGAGAAGATGCATCTCTGCCTATTACCAGTGGTGGAAGCTACCAGGTATTGGTGAACAATGTGTTTTATTTCACACAACGTGTGGTGGACAAACTGTGGCAAGGCATGTTCAACAAAGAATCTAAACTTCTTATAGATTTTATAATTCAACTAATTGCACAGGTAAATCTATGGTCACTGTTAGTTTTAGAGTACATGTTTTCCTTGAAAAACTTTTCTTAATGTGTCACAATTATTGGAAATAAATGTAACTAATAAAATGTTAACATTTACTGTAAAGCTCAGCTTATTGAAAGTGAATAAAAACTGTAGCCCTTCCCCCCCTTATCCATAGCTTCGGTCCAACTTGTCCCTTGTAAAGTTGTAAAGCTGGTTCTCTCAAGCTGTGGGCTCTTACTGATCTCCCCACTGCTATTGCTTTTGCTACCCAGATACCTGGAGAGCTTCCTTTTGGTTTCAATACCTTCGGCTGATACAATTGGATAAGTTTTTTTGTTACACTATGATGCATTTGTGTGTAAAGGTTTACAGAGCAGGAAGAGTTGACAGTAAAGGAATATTTTCTTCTTGTAATTAAATCTTCACAACATTCATTGTAGGTCTTTGAAGGTGTCATTTGGTGGGTGTATGCTCGTGTGTGTGTGGGTGTGCGTGCATGCGTGCATGTGTGCGTGCGTGCGTGCGTGAAATGTGGGCCTGGTTTGCCCCAAGTGATTAATCGTATTCAACATATACTGCAGAAAATAGAAAATGCTGTTATCATGTGTTATTAGCTTAAGAGGTAAAATTTGTCTTTAAACCAAAGAGAAAAGTTTACGAGTGAGGAAACGAGACTACAATGTCAAAAGAAGTTTTTTACTGTGCTTTTAGGTTTGTTTGTTTTTCCCAGTAATTTTGAGTAGAGATCATTCACCCGAGCAAAACTTTTGTGGTGGGAGATTGTCCCTGGACAGCACTTCCTCCCGTGCCAGGGCAGGCCACTCTACTGTGGTCTGCGAGTCTAAACAGCTCTCCTCACTGGGGCGTGAGGCTCTCATCTTGTCGAATTATATTTATGTGTCTCTTGGGTTCTGATCCTCCTCACAGCAAGAGCTTTTTGGCTTTTAACTTAGCGCCCCGTACCGAGCATGGGCCCTGGTACATAGTCAGCCTAATGTTGATGTGCGAATGAGAAGCAGACCATTTATTTCAGTCCATTTTACTAAGTGAAGTCTCTTTCATCTCTTCAGTCAAAACGAAGATCCCAGGGATTGTCACTGGATGCGGTGTATCACTGCCTCAATAGGACCATCTTGTACCAGTTCTCACGGGCACACAAAACCGTTCCGCAGCAGGTAGCTCTCCTAGATTCGCTCCGGGTGCTGACTGTCAACAGGAACCTCATCCTGGGACCCGGGAACCACGACCAAGAATTCATTAGCTGCCTGGCTCACTGCCTTATTAATCTGCATGTTGGAAGGTAACTTTTTACATTCAGTTTGCTGCCGTGAATTTGTCTTTGACATTTTCCCACCAAAATTCTTTGTTCTACTTTTTTGATAGTAACATCTCTTTTTCCTCTTAATCTCGGTTTTTAAAACCTCATGGAAAATAGAAAAGACGAGGGTTACATTTGTGCAATGCAATAATAAGTATTTTTTCTTCTTTATTTTTCTCTGTCTTTAAATTGATCACTCATCACCTTATGTCACATATATAATTTAAAAAGATAGTTTACTTTTAAAATAAACAAAATACACATTGTTGGAGGTTAAGAGGGATTAAAGAAAAGAATGTAATGAATAAATGCAGTGCTCTATGTTAAGTGGGTGAAATTAGGATTTTTCCATTGATTGCTTTGACAGATACTTATTTAGTGTCTGGACATCGAATTAGGCACTGGGATGAGATGTGAGCAAGAAAGACTCCATGGCAGTCTAGGAGGGGAGACAGACAGTGCTCTGCTAGAAGCATGGTGCTTGGGGAGCACGGAGCAGGTGCCCCGAACGGGAAAGAAACACCGGCTGAGTTACAACTTGAGCATGCTTGAGGAGGTTAGCCCTCTGCTGAGGATGAGAGAGAGTGATGTGGGAACAGAGAGCCATCTGTGTGAGTGCCCGGGGGAAGGAAAGAACATGGCACTTTGGGGAAACTGCAAGTATCTCACTACAACTGAGTGAAGGGCGGTGGGATGAGAGACTGGGGGGAGGTGGTGCATAAGCCTCTGAGGCAAATGTTCTTAGGAGCTTTTTGTAATTTTTAGGTAAATATGTTCGCAGTGATCAGAAAGCACCTTAAATATGAAGACACTCATCTTGATGCTGTTGTTGAGTTTAATGACATTTAGCCGCGTGGGTTTGTGAGATCACCCTGTGAAATGGCGTGTTCACAATGAAGTAGTAGTTCTGGGTTGTGCGTCTGCTGAGTGTCATTCTGCCAGTTACAGAACCCGGTGATAGAGCCAGCAGACTCGTGTCCGCAGGGTTCTACTTAGTCATTACAGCTTTCAGCTACAGTCATTTCCTTCCTAGAGTTTAAACTGACTGGAATTTTTCAGCAACGTGGATGGGTTCGGACTGGAGGCAGAAGCCCGCATGACTACATGGCACATTATGATCCCCTCTGACATTGAACCAGACGGCGGTTACAGCCAAGATATCAGTGAAGGTAATTACCTCGACTGGTTTTCTTCCTTTTTTCTCTCCCCACTCTCCCCATTGCCAAAAAAATTTTTTTTTAAGAGACAGAGATGAGCATTAGAGTAGGGAGGGGCAGAGGGAGAGGGTGAGAGAGAATCTTAAGCAGGCTCCATGCCCAGCGCAGAGCTGGACCCATGGCTCGATCTCATGACCCTGAGATCATGACCCAAGCCAAAATTAAGAGTCAAACGCTTAACCAACTGAGCTACCCAGGCACCCCTCATTTCCAATTTTTAAGATAGACTGTCCCCTCCCCAAAAAACTCACCTCAGATACTGCCAACCTTGGCAACGAGTTCTCCAGTAGGTCCCTCCTGAACATGTGCCAATATGCCCACCGTCATAAACCAGCCCACCAGCTGGAGCTCTCCTTATGTTGCTAGCTCCTGACATTTCATGGTAGCACTGGAAGATTTGATGATACTTACATTTGCACAAATAGTAGTACCAGTAAATAACGTGGCATTTACCATTAAGAGAGATGCCTGTTGGTAGTGTTAGGCAGGTGTCATTAGAGGTGCAAATACTGCTTGAGCCAGGTCATCACTACTACCATTTTTTTTTTCTCTTTTATTCTTTTTCTCTTTTAATTTAGTTTTCCCAATAATTTTTATAAGTATTGTGCATTAACATCTTTAGAGTGGATTCATTTCTAATTTACACATTGGTCAGTAGAAAGTCATAACTGTAATAGCGTTTGTCTCCACAGCCATACAGTGTGGTAGTTTTGTATATGATTTTCTCCTTTGGAAGTTCAGCACTTACTCTTTCCTTCATTTAAGCATTAATTTATTCTCTGTCCTTCACTAACCCATCTTGAAGCCCAGAAACTGAGAACATCCCCCAAGGAACTGACAGCCCAGAACAAAGCAAGGTGCTCAGACCAACAACATCAGCATCATTTGGGAACTTGTTAAAAAAGCAGATGCTCTGGCCCCACTCATATCTACTGTATCAGAAACTCTGTGGGTGGAGACCAGCAATCTGAACAGGCTCTCCAGGTGACTCTGATGCTTGCTGAAGATTGGTCTAGAGCAGGAGTCAGACCAATTAGCAAGGAATCCAAAATAAGATGGAGTTTAATAGTAAATGTTCTTTTAAAAATATTTATTTCTTGTCTATTGGAAAATATTGAAGAACAACTAACTTAATTTTGAACTTATTTTAAAGAGATGTAAAACTTACTTTTTTTTAATTTTTTTTTTATGAACATATAATGGGGGGAGGTTCTTAAATAGAAGAGGCTAGACAATGAAATGTGTATGTAATTTCCAGTATTATAAATGGAAAATGCAGTCTTCTGCATACATACGAAGTTTTTTTTAAGTGCTTTAAGTAACCAACCACATTTTTGGTTTCTGAGGAATTGTTTTGTTGAAATTAATGCTATCTGAAGCATTTTTTTTTGACCATTAAGTACTGTAGATGAGATTCTTAGATGTAAGACATGAAGAAAATTACTACCTTTATATTGTGTTTTTGATAAATTGGCGTTTTTGTTTTTTGTGGGGTTTTTTGTTTGTTTTTGTTTTTTTCATTTCCTAGGGCGTCAGCTTCTCATAAAAGCTGTCAACAGAGTTTGGACTGAATTGATTCACAGTAAGAAGCAAGCCTTGGAGGAGCTTTTCAAAGTCACTCTACCTGTGAATGAAAGGGGTCACGTGGACATAGCTATAGCAAGGCCGCTCATTGAAGAAGCTGGTTTAAAGTGCTGGCAGAATCATTTGGGTAAGAGAGGCCTCAGAGGTCACGTGACTAACAGATTTACATGCAACTGTGTATGTGGCTGCACTTTAGATACATAATTAAAAACTTTCCCCAAAGGATGTCATGAGGGCAGCAGAAGTGAAAAGCAACACCCATTCTAGAATGACGATGTTGAGATTTGGCTTTTCCTCTCAGATTTTTTTTTTAAAATCTAAAATGTGTTACACATCTGGCATCCATGAATTTGGAAGATAATATAGTGCTCGCAGATACAATTATGGTCACCATCTTGGTTATAAATCTGTAATCCCTTCTCTGTAATTCCAAAATTCAAAAATCCCTAAAATCCTAAGGTTTTTTTCATGAATTTGGTGCCCCCAAATCACTTGGTAGCAAAACCTAATCTGTATTTGTCCTACTTACTGTAAATAGTCACACATTTTGCTGCAGAAATATTAATGTGTTCAGTTATGGTTTATTGCCGTTGACCCTCAGTATTATATACTATACAGTATATCTACCCTATCACCTTTTAAAATCCAAAACCTTCAAAATTTCCAAGTATATGCAGCACCAAATATTTTAGATGGGGAGTTGTGAATTGTTATTAACATAGAAACTGAATACAGTTAAAGTAAGTTTGCATATTACTATAGAGCTATGAAGTTTCAACCAAATGTAAATTCAGTTAGTTTAGTAATTGTCAAGCAGCTATGCTTCTACAAGATAACCAAGTAAATGTGAAATATCTAAGAGAATGTCTGTGTCTGTAATGTAAGCTGCTTTTGATGACTGCAGAATTGTGATGCGTAGCCATGATGCGGAAGTGTTAAAAGTAAGACTAATAAATAACATGGAGAAATTGTAAAGTAATCTAATTTTAATTTCATAGCCCATGAAAAGAAATGCATAAGTCGAGGAGAAGCTTTAGTGCCCACCACACAATCCAAATTGTCCCGTGTCAGCAGTGGCTTTGGTCTTTCCAAGTTAACAGGATCAAGAAGGAATCGAAAGGAAAGTGGTCTTAATAAACACAGTCTTTCCACGCAGGTACATTGTTTGGTTTCATCGATGTCTTACTAGAAATCTTTATTTCAAGGTTTAGTTATAGTGTTTTCTATAACACACTTAACCTGTACAAGCACACGATTTTAAGTGGAACTTTTCTGCATTTTTGCTTTGAGAAGAGACAAAGAAATAACCCAGGTAGTGGAAACTTCTCCCAATTTATTGTGTTAAATTGCATTGTGAGTGTTGTGTATGCAGACCCACTTCATAACTGGACATGAGATGAGATTCAGATTATTGATACGTGATCCTACTATGGGTTATTTTTTTCCCAGTTTTTCCAAACTTTCAATAATTTTTTTTCTGATCATTATATAAATTTTAAAATAGAACAAAATGGGTTTTTTTATTCTTTATCATCTTTTCATATATATTTGTGATTGATTTCTTTAAACTCATCTACCTCCATTAATTTCTTCCCCATCATACTTCCTTTGCTATCCTGGAATCTTAGTGGCAGCAGTGAGAAGGGTCTGAGAGAAACAGTGTGTATCATTTATTCCCTATGTCAGGTTGGATTCTCCAGGAAGCACACTGAGAGGGTGTTTGGTGCAGGATGATTTTTACAGGTGCCCTTGTGAAGGGTAAGAAAGGAAGTAGGATCAGTCACAGGGAAATACCAGGTTACAAAGCAGGTCTAGCCTTAACTGACCTAAGTGGAACTTTGGAGCCAAAATGGCCGTCATGGTTGACCTGTGCTGAGCTGAAATGGCTGAACTTCAAATCAGCCAGTCATTGGGTTCGGGGTTTCCTGGCCGTTCTCTACAGCTGGGGTGATCCCCGAAGGTGCCAATGGCACTCTCAGAAGCTGTGGGAGCCAGCTCATCCTGGAAGGAGCATAGAGATAGGGAAAAAAGGAGTGTGGATCTCTGTCCATCACACAAGCCTCTACTAGATTCATCACATAATTAATGTTTAGGAGTTTTTTGTTTCATTTGCTTTATAGTTGTGTCTTTAATGGAATTTTAATACATTTACTTGACATTATTTTAAGGCTAGTTAACATTTTTCCAGGAAAATCCATGAAACACTAAGACTCTTTTTCCGTCCATTGTTAGGAGATTTCTCAGTGGATGTTTACACATATTGCTGTTGTCCGTGACTTGGTAGACACACAATATAAGGAATATCAGGAGGTAAGAATTCATAACCACAACGAAAGTTTGTTTTGCATTCCTCGAGTGAGAAAGAACTCTGTTGCTCATGATACTTTTTTACAACTTATAAGAGTAAGTTGCTGAACTATATCATCAGACGATGTTTTTAATTATCGCTGCCAATGGCTACTATGGTCATTGGTTTTTTTGTTTTTTGTTTTTTAAAGATTTTATTTATTTATTTGACAGAGAGAGAGATCACAAGTAGGCAGAGAGAGAGGGGGAAGCAGGCTCCCTGCTGAGCAGAGAGCCCGATGTGGGGCTCGATCCCAGGTCCCTGAGATCAGGACCTGAGCCGAAGGCTTTAACCCACTGAGCCACCCAGGCGCCCCTATGGTCATTGGTTTTAAGATAGAAAAAATTGAACTTTCTAGAGGCAGATGGCATTAAAAAAACAACAAACTGAAAATAAGCACAACTGAATTCTATCAACATTATTACGGATAATACTGCATGTGTTGTTCCTAATAAATATTAAAAGAAAATCCCTCTCTTTCAGACTTAACAAGGAGATTGTGAAAATATGTATCAAAGTCTCTGAAAGTCTCTTAAAATTCAAAAAAAATTAAAGCTAAATAATTTTTTATTATAGGCACTTGGAGTTTATGTTGGTAAGAAATAAACTCATTGAAATCCTCTTGGTGAATTCATAATTACTCAGCAACTTATCCCAAATATTTTATTTCCAAAGTGGCTGATTTAGATCTACTGAAGGTTTCTCAATGATAAACTGCTAATATTTTATGGGCATACACTAGCTAGTTGTTATAGGGGATTTATCTCCCCCCTCACCCCCTGACACATAAGTACTACTGTGATACCATGTAATTTCAAGATTATTCATTCAGTAATCTTCACCATATAAAGAGATTTTATTCTTAGATTAATATTATATACTTATATTCCGTGAACCCTTAGATAAGGTAGTTATCATTTATAATCTTCAGCTAAATTGCTATACATCTATAACATACAGAAGTTATACCAGTTCATAAATTTTCATTAAGTAAAATGGTTTAGATCTATCCCAGTGGTCAGTTGAAAATGGTTTTTCTTTCTTTTTTATATGAACATCAAGTACTTTATCACAGCTGCATGTTTATATTCTTTACTTAGAATCTTTGGAAATGTTACCAAGCTTACCAGTGAGCCAATATGCTGGCAGTATTTCTTGTCCTGATTGACTTCTAGTACTTGTTTTATAACTTGGAGGTGGGAGGGGGAGAGTCAACCTTAAATTACCGTGTTTATCTGTTGACTTACACTGGGCTAACCATTGCAGTGTATGTTCATAAGTAATATTACCAGTTTCCTGCTTCAGTGTTCCTTCATTCAAGGGTACCACACCCTCTGCCTTGTGCATATTTGTGAGTTACTTGGTGCTAAACACTGGGGCCCCCACAAAAATCACACCTTCTTACAGAATCAGTAGGCTCCTGTAACTGTAAATAAATATAATTTTACTTTTATAATATTGGCTGAAATGATATGCACTCGTTTTGTTTCCAAATATTAACTTGGCTTTAAGTTACTTGTAGACTTTTGATTATTGCTCCTGCTTTTGCTTGAAAACCAACCTGGACTCCCTCCCCTTAGCGTCAGCAAAATGCCCTGAAGTACGTGACGGAAGAGTGGTGCCAAATCGAGTACGAACTGTTGCGGGAGCGAGGGTTGTGGGGTCCCCCCATCGGCTCCCATCTAGACAAATGGATGTTGGAGATGACAGAAGGGCCCTGCAGAATGAGGAAAAAAATGGTGCGAAATGATATGTTTTATAACCATTACCCTTACGTGCCAGAGACGGAGCAAGAGGCAAACGTGGCGGTGAGTATGCAGAATTGAACATTTGTGATGACTTTTTCAGGTGTCTCTTCCTCTTGCCAGGCATCTTTCTTTTAGGTCAGTTACCTAAAGAATCTGATTTAGGAAATTCACTAAACTCTATTCAGTTCATCAGGCAGGGTGGCGGCGGTCGTGGGAGGCAGCGATGCGGCAGGGAGACAGCGAGGGAAGGGCTTTAGCTTCGAGGCTGTGGAGCCACGCTGCCAGGAGTGGAGCCCGGGCTCTGCCCTTCCCTCCCTGGGGGACCTAGGACAGGCCTTTGGGCCACTTGAGGTTCCTGTTCCTGCTGCCTAAAGCTGTTTGAATTAGATTGGTTAACATTAGTGAAGCACTTACTTATATGGTGCTTATTTTGTGCCAGATACTACTCTCTGTGAAGTTAAGTAAATAAATCTTGGCATAAGCAATGTTCTTTGAAGAAACACAGAAGTGAGCTAAAGAAAAAAGAATGGATATATGGATCTTTCTATGTATGTTAAGAAACTTCATCGCTGATTCCACAGGTTTAAAACACAGCATTTGGCCATAAATTTCCTTTATTCAGATAAGTCACCCTTCCCCAAACCTTATTAATTCAGACTTGCACATGACCAGAGAAATTTTATCTAAATTGCTGATGCTTCAGGAATCATGTTTTTAAGTTTAGGAAGATATACTCTCCCAATAAAGCCACTATAGGTTTAAAAAAGAAAAACACACAAGAGTATAAAAATACTCAATACAAGAGTATAAAAATCTACTGAATTTAATTCTGAAAATTCTCATAACGTTTCTAAGTAGTAATTCAACTCTTCAGTGTCCAATAATAATCTTTTGCCTCCAAAATGAGGAGTACTTTTGTCCTTAGAAAACTCTCGTGTTTGTCGTAGAATCACAGCTTTGGGAGTTGAAAGGGAGTCTCCCTGGTCATCTCATCCAGTCTCCTGATACTGTCATTTTAATGTTTGATCAGTTACAGAGACATTGTCGAAGAAGCATTTTACATTGTTTTTGTACCTTGTGTCTGAAATGCAGTGTGTCTTTCACGCTGACAGCACATCTCCGTCCAGACTGGCCGCCTTTCACATGGGGAGTGGCTGCTGTATTGAACCAGGGCAGCTCTAGAGGATCCTCGATTCTTGGGCCACTGTGTTGTGACTTTTTAAAAATCTCTACTCCTTTTTGATCAACGAAATTCTTTCATCTTCCTTTAATATCATTAAGATTTTTTGAGGTATCAGTTAAATTTTTTTAAACATTAGTGTTACAACTTTTAAAAAATATAGTCTGGAAAAAATGTATTCTAAGACTCTCCCCCTTCCCCATCTGACCACACTAGCTTCATCAAGACAGAAAGGTGACCGACTCTCTCTCAAGGGAATATATCCCATGCTTTGTTTCCCTTTAGTGTTCAGCTACCTCCAAAATAAACCTAGTATAAACTCCTATACCCAGTTAGAAACCCAGGTCACTACAAAGAATCATTCGCTGAAGAGCATTTTTGGTTTGTTCTTCTTGGATGTTTGATTAATAGGATTTTAGGATCTGTGAGGTCATAAAGTTCCAACACTTGCCCAGTGTAGAAGTTTTATAATATTCCATTTAAAAACTTTATTTCAGACCCTTCATGGGTTGTAAATATTTTCACATTCTTGACTTTACATTTGATTCTGTCAACAATTGAAGAAACTAAGATTTATAAAAGAGGCTTGGGACATGGATCTTCTAATAAATAGTTTGGATTCTATAATGTGAGGGCAGTTTGCATTGTTCCTGTGTCTTTTTTTTTTCCTGCCAAAACCCTGGCTTTATTTATTTTGTGGCCAGTGATTTCACTTCTGTCCTGATACTTCTTAGAGCTGCTAATAATATAGTTACCTAAGATTTTTCACAATAGCTTCCTAAAGTTCACTTTTCTCAAAGCTATTCCATTCTGTCAAGAATGTCATACTTGATACAGCTATAACTTAAAGCACCATAATTTCTAGTACTACTGCACTATGGAAAAAAAATCAGTCCACCCATACTTCGCAGCCTTTACTGGTACCTACTTTTGTCCGAGTAAACCAGGAGGGTAGTCTCTAATTCTTAACCTTTTTTTCCCCCAAGTAAATACTTTAAGCCTATAACAATATGATAAAATATTTCTTATTGAGTCAGCAGTCATAAATTGAATCCATTCAAGATTACTAAAGTATAAGATAAATATATATGCTCTCCTAAAAATGTGACCAACTCACTATTTTTATTTAACTGAGGCATATGCTTCTGAGTTTTTTTACTTACATAACCATAATATTTTTATATTGTTTATTCCTTTTCTTCTTTATAACAGTGCCATTCACCTTATGAAAGTATATTTAAACTTCTGTATCAGATAAAAACAAAATAACCTATTTGGGGTTCATACTTACAACCTTAGTATTATTAACATTTTACCTAAGCAAAAGCATTCACCAGTTTGAAAAATCTAAACAGACAGTCTCAGAAATAAGTATGTACCATATGGAACTTATTTTTTAGCCAGATGGGTTACATATTGGGAAATACAAGGCAGTCAAGAAATGTTGGAGATACATTACTGAAAAAGGAAAGAGGGGGTGGGAAGGAGAGACAATTACAGAATGTGGACTTTATGTGGCTTAGTGCATTCATGAGTCAAGGTTAATCTTCTATGATGAAATTTTCTGAATGACTAATTATTTTGGTCTTGCCAGTTCAGAATCCTTATAGAAGTTTGAAATGCCATTAAACGTCCACTTTTATTTCATGGAATATGCAATCTGGCAATGTTGACAGCAAAGAAAATTCCCCAAAGTAGAAACAACTGCTATCCTACTGACTTCTATCATGAAATCAAAAAGAAGAGCAGATACAAAGCAAAATGAGTGCGATACTAATACTGTTTTCCCAATTTTACACCTGAGGAATCAAAACCTAGAGAAAGGTCTAGGGGTAGCTCCTAAGTAATAGAGTATGATACAATGAGTATATAGGATGAGAGTTCCTTAGAAGTTGAATCACTTTTGAAAAAGAAGCAATTCCAACCTTTGATGATTTGGGGACCTTATTGGTGGACAGTGAATTCCTTCCAGACAGAAACAATATACTAGGTTTTGTCTCTCTAATGCTAACAGAGTATTAAGAACTTAATAAATGTTGAGTGAATGGGCTACCAGCACTCTTTGTCCTGAAATTATAGACTTTTTCCATTGCTTTCCTATTTAGCATTCTGTAGAATTTTCCTAATTCTGAAATTTTTCCACTAAAAAGGGCTAGAGCCAAATTATAAAATTTGGACCTAAAGTTTATAACTTGGCAGAGGGCTCCATAAGAAAAAGGGCATAAATTTATGAATATGAAATTACCCAGGCACTTCTTTTCAGGGTTTTGAAAGGATCCCATGGGAAGTGAGGGCCGTTGAAGTTTAAGCTCTATTAACTTTATAGAAAATCCACCTCTGCCCTAAACAGTATTCCGAATTGCCTCCCAGACTTAGAGATCAATTACTTCTTCCATTTCCATTCCCGTAAATGTGTTGCCTTCCTTGCCTGCGTGTTTATAAAATACAGTCAGTACTTTTTGCAATGTAAGGAGTATGTGCCAACCTAAAAAATTGCTTTGGAAGCCTCTTCTTGCTAGGCAAAGCAGGCTTTATCTGAGCAAGGGTAATTGACTAATCTTTTGCCTTTGTAAGAATAATACTGTTTCTAAGTGGCATTTAAATTTTTAGTTCTGTTGAATAAAGAATACAGTGATGATTAAAAGTTTTTTTCTTGTTTTAAAATCTTTGATGTGTTAGAAATGAATTGAGTAATTTTTTTTTCTTTAGTCATTAAAGTTTTATTTCTTAAACCTTGATACTGTTACACATTGTATACAGGATAACTTATTTGTTCTTTCTAAGTTTTGAACTTTGTTTCTTGATTTTTAAATTGGGTGTTTGTTTATAGAATATATTTTTAGAGTCCCATTTGCCTCAGACTTAAGAGCTTTCACAGTTTATCTACTAAAATTATTTTAATAAAAGTAAGAGTAATAATTTTTGTCATGAGAAAAACTAGGTACATATGGAAACTTACCTATTCTCACATGAAAATGATTCCTCTTTGTACAGTGACTTTCCTTGCGGGGTAATTTCCATAACTAAACCAGCTATGCTAAGTCACACTGTAATTCTGTATTGTAAGTGATAATGTCAGTTGTAGATATTGTTAAGATGTGAGCCTGGGGAATGATGAAAATATAAAATCCAGTGGCTTTTAAGCAATTGTCTCATTACTCAGAATCCTACAGAAGGAGAATGAGATTCCATATTTTTCCATTAAAAAAAATCATATTTAGATATAAAAACCAGGTTTTAATTTTGTGACCCCCCCCCCTTATTTTCATGAATCTATTTTCATGGAATAACAATCTCAAACAAATTTACTATTGTTTACAAAAATACATTGGGGTGAAGACTACCGTGTCTGCCTTTTATTTGGGGCTGCTAGGGACAGAAAAGTTTTTGACTTACTTGAAGGTTCTTTTTCTAATTAAGGGAGTCTCCTGTGGCTGCCTCCATGTATATTTTTTATGTAATACAGAGATGTCACAGGACTCAAAGAAACTAAGCAACTCGTTCAGGAAATTCCATTGCCAGCATTATAGGAAAATTTGAGGAAAAATGACTAAAGAATTATTTTCTAGAAATTCTGACTTTGAAAATTTAAGATTTTTGTGTAAACATAATTACAATAATTAGTTATTAAATTTTAAGTAAAGGGAGCTATTGTAATACCAAAATTATTGGTACAGCGTATTATCTCTTTACTATGGGTTGAATGCTGTGCCTTGTAGCAAAATAAGAGCCTCAGTCAGTGGATCAGTGAGTAAATATGTATTAAACCAGCACCACGCTATATGCCGCAGGGAAAATAAGGAGTGTGCATGTCAGACCCTGCCCACATTCTGGTTGGGGGTAAATAGTGGACCTTAACGTTCCATTCGACAATAGTAATGGTTCCACTTTGGTATATTGGTCTATCACACATCCAGCAATCTATCTTGGGGATGTGTTTTGTTTGTTTGTTTGTTTGTTTTAGTGAATTTCAGAAAAAGTTGCAGAATCAGTACCCTTCACTCCTTAACACTTCCACATGCATATCATTAATTAGAGTTGAGTTTTTTATTATAATTCTTTTTTTATTGATGAAAATTTTACGTACATTGAAATATATAAATCTTAAGTGTCCCATCATGTGTTCACATATGTGTATTTTATACTGGTATAGCGAAAACCCCTACCAAGATAGAGAACATAGATGTATATTTTAAAGATTATTATTCATTGCAAGGTATGTTTTTAAAAGTTTGCTTTTAAAGAGAAACATTTATTAAAACCATGTGAAGTATTTGAAAGTATGCCCAGTAGTCCAGTGTTTGTTTTGCCTAGGGAGGAAACATTTGTGAAATAATTTTGCTGATGCATGTTTACTGTGGGGAAAAGTACTAGGTGTCATCTCCAGATAAAACTGTGAAAAGGAAGAAAAATTGGAAGTAGTTCTTGGATGTGGTATTGTCTGTATGTAGCTATCTGTACACGTTTACGTGTGTAAGCCACTCACGACAGCTCAACAGGAGCTGCCCTTTCAACTGAGATTTTATTCTCAGAATAAAATATAAAGTAACCACCTAATATTTCAAAGTACTTTTTACAAACACTTTTGGTCTGGAGGCTGATGACCCAGTCTCCCTTCTGCTTTCAGCCTTTCTGGGGTTATCGCTATTAAAGTACTAAAGAAAGTGGGGCATTGGGCTTTTATGGGAGGATGTTTTTTCACTAATAAGCACCTTGTGACTTGTTTGGTATTGGAGATAATGGTATAAACCAGTTGCTCCTGTTACAAAACAGATGCAGGGGTAAGCAAAAGTGAAAGGTAGGTGGACAGTAATAGCTAGCGTTAGATTCTATTATCCAGTTTTCAGTTTTTTCCTTTGGGAGCCATATAGAGTTGCCTGTCAATCATCCATGACACTGGCCACCTGTGCTGAAGTTTTGTCTGTGATTTTTAAGTTAGTCCTGTTCAGTAGCCTTGAGAAATCTGGTGTAGTTTCTACTTTAAAACTACTTTTGATAATTAGAAAAAAATAATTACAAGATTCTAAGTGATTATTTCAAACAACTTAGGATATCATGTTTTCTTTGAGTGTGTGCATCTTCCATATTTCATACAGTCCTCAAGAAAATTTTATTTTTGTGGTGTTCTTTATGTTGTTTTTTTGTTTTTTTGTTTTTCTGACGTATCTATACTTAATACCCTGTTTTCAGTCTGAGGTCCCAAGTAAACAGCCCGAGACACCTGATGATATCATTCCTCAAAAGGTAAAACACAAATTACCATAAGAGAATGCAAAACACTTGCAGTTTTCTTTGTTTCATTTTGGTTTTTTAGTGCATGGTAGACTAGACTAACGTAAAAGATTGACTTTCAATTTGTTCTTCCTGTAAGTTCCTTAGTGTTGAAAAGTTGGTGTCATTCGTGCTGAGAGATGTTCTGGTCTTTCTCGGCTTTGTTCGAATCAGCCTCCTAGGGCCTGTGTGCTGCTCACTAACAGGCTGAGTACTCACTGAGCTCACTGTAACATGTATATCGCTTCACATATAAACTAACAAGTTCTGATGCATGTTAGTAATGGGCAGCCTGACACCTTCAACTTTTTTTTTTTTTCATTTGCTTGTTTAATTCTTCCAAATACTAAGAGTGTGTATCTTGGGAAGGCAAGGAGTATCCTCTGTTAAAAATTATTTTTTCAATTAGTAGGAACTAATGGAAACTAAGGGTATATATACATAGATCATTTTTTAAAAGAGAATTTTAACTTATTTTAATTAGTTAAAAAATTTACAGTTGTTTTCTTTTTCCAGAAATATTCAGTATGTAATTCAGTTTAAAAAAAAAAAAAAAGTACTTCTTTAGAATGCAGAAATATACCTCCAGATATTTAGGGGAAAGGATATAGTTCCAAGCTGAAGTCAGTAGCCAAGTCCCACATCTATTAATTCATTGTCTTGCCCATCACTAACTATGCTTTCATCATTTTAAAAATACTCAATTTTGAGTTGAAGATAATTGTAATACCTTACATAGAAGAATTGGTATGGTGTACAAAGTTTACTACTTTTCTTTCATTTAAAAGATATTACAATATTCTTATTAGTTTGCTCATCAGATTGGTCCTTCCATCATTGTAGTATCATTTTACCTCATTTAAATACTTTCCTATGTTATATATCTCAGTTCCCATTTACTGCATATCATTCCTGTTAGCTTGCAGCCCTTTTGATTCCCTGACTCTGGACCTGAATTTAAAAGAAAGGCAGTGTAACTTCAGTTAGGTAGCTTATTACCTCAAAATAGGTTCAATGTTTCAGTCTAAATATTCCAACCAGGAATATTTGTTTTCCACTTGAATTGGAAATCATTTGTTTAGAAAGGGCTTGCTTGAAATGAGCATTATTGTAGATAATACATACTGACTACTCGAGTTGAAAAGTAGGCTGACAGAGTATTTTTAATTAGCTATTCTTTTTTTTTTTTTTTTTTTTTTATTAGAGAGAAAGACTGAGAATGAGAGGAGAGAAGGTCAGAGGGAGAAGCAGACTTCCCGCAGAGCCGGGAGTCCGATATGGGACTCGATCCCGGGACTCCGGGATCATGACCTGAGCCGAAGGCAGTCGCTTAACCAACTGAGCCACCCAGGCGCCCTAATTAACTATTCTTATTCATGGGGAAGGAAAAGTAAAATAATGCTTAGAAAGTGAAAGTTTATTTGTTTTTTTTTTTTAATTATTAGAGAGAGAGAACATGCATGTGAGCAGGGGGAGGGGCAGAGGAAAAAGAAGAGGGAGACAATCTCAAGCAGACTACCCAGTGAGCACAGAGCCTGACAGGCAGGGCTCCATCTCAAGACCCCTGAGATCATGACCTGAACCCAAAAGAGTGGGGCACTCACCTGACTCAGCCACCTAGATGCCCCTAAAAAGGGAAGATTCTAAAGCGTATTTCAAAACCCATCTTTTAAATTTTTATTTATTTATTTGTTTGTTTGTTTGTTTATTAGAGAGAGAGAGAGAGCACGCAAGCAAGTGCACAGGCAGGGGAGCAGCAGGCAGAGGGAGAAGCAGGAAGCCCAATATAGGACTTGATCCCAGCACCCTGGGATCACAACCTAAGCCAAAGGCAGACGCTTAACTGACTGAGCCACCCAGGTGTCCCTAGAATTTATTTTTTTCATTATGTTATGGTTTTAAGAAAAAAAAAAAAAGGTTAAAAAAAAAGGTTTAGGTCAGCTAGAGACTCTATTTTTAGGATAAATATTAATTCTGGAAAAGAAATGCTCTTGTATCATATGCCAAAAATATCAAATCTTTTCTAATGTTTCTAAATAATAAATTTCTTCTTTAAGATGTACTTATATATGTTCTTAATACACTCAGTTCGTTAGTAAGTTTATGGAGCATGTTATTTTACACAATAAACAGCAGGGATACTGTAGCAAATTGAAGACATCAGCCTGGAGGAGCAGGCCCAGCAGAGAGCTCTGTCCGGCTGAGGCTGGTGGATTCCATGTTGGGTCAGAACTCTCGGAGGGTCTGGGCCATTTTTGGAGTTTCAGTGAGAACTGGGAACATGGGGAAGAACGATGCAGTTCTGAGTCTTTACCTCCAGGTGTCTGAGGTAAATGCTGGCACAGATGATTCCAGCTGAACGGATGGCCTTTGGGCCTGACTACTTACTTTATTTGGGGTGGAAGCGAAGTTCCAGGCTCCACACAAACCACACATCCTCTTGCAACCTGATGCTCTCCAACACTGGGTGTTCTCTTTACTCTCTCGGAAGGTTTTCCAATACATCAGTGAAGCCATGTGATACTAACATGAAAATGTTATTTGATTAGGGATGATTTATGTCTATTTCAGGAAGAGAAACTGCCAATATTGGTTTTTTATATGTGTGTTTTAAAAATCAGTGCAATTTAACAATAGAGAAATTAACCCAAGTCTGTGGATTTACTGGGTATAAATGGAGTCTGTTAAAAAGCCTTTAAAAAGGTAACACAAATAAGTCTTGATGCCATACCTTCCTCCAGGAAGCTTATATTTTAATTCTTGAAAATAATCATCTGAATCCTTTTCGTCTGTTATTTCTTAGAAACCCGCTCGATACAGAAGAGCCGTAAGTTACGACAGTAAAGAATACTACATGCGACTCGCCTCTGGCAACCCAGCCATTGTGCAGGATGCCATTGTGGAGAGTTCGGAAGGTGAAGCCACTCAGCAGGAACCAGAGCACGGTGAAGACACTATTGCTAAAGTCAAAGGTCAGCCCTCCTCTTTGTTGGAAGTAAAAATCACTTTGGAGCATTTATTAGATTTGAATTTTTATGAAAATATAAGCTACTGTAAAGCCTAGGACCAACCGTATGGATAAAAGTATCCATATTTTTATATCTTACATATATATTTATATATATATATCTTATATATATGTATCTTATATATATTTTTATATTATTTTATAATCTCTTTTCAAGATTGATTTCTATATCAGAACTAAAGGGACCGACTCTTTATTGCCTACAGGTGGATGCAATATGCCTCTTGGCTTGATAATGTTTTTATTGCATTTGGCAAGATTCTCCGTGACACCTGACATTTTAATTTAAGGCCCTGATAACTAAATAAATATTTCGTAAAATTAAAACAACTGCTCAGTGTGTTACTAGTGCATGTTAGACAACAGTTAAGAAATCATGGTCTGTCTTTCTATGAACTAAGACAGATTATTCCACATCTCTACAAGGTTAGTAAAACATACATGAGATGATGAATTGGACTTTTTGATTCTGTACTTTTACATATGTATGCCCTCTGCCCCCTTCCTATAGCTTCTTCATGATGTGGAGCCTAACAGACCCCACCCAGCCTCAAAGACACTGGTTAAATATCAAATTATCCTTCTCTGAGACCTTTTCCCACTGCCCTGTCCACAGATAGCATTTGCTCATATCAGAGCAATTTCACTGCTTTACGTTTTTTAAATTTTAAGTTTCTCAGAGGAAGAGATAGTCTTCCTTCTCTCTTTATGTTTTGGCACATCCCTAGCACAAAATGGGGATTCAGTCAATATTGAATAAGTAAATCAATCTGTTGTTTTTTAACTCTTTTAAGCCTCTGATTCACAGTACATTCAAAAGACCTTGGCATATTCTATAAACAGAGCCTCAGAATATAAATTAAGAACTTTAAATTAAAAATTAGTTTCAGATTCCATCGATTAAAAAATCGATAATATATGATATCAACATGTCAATAAAAGACACCAACAAAAATCGTGATCCATTTCTCTTATTATAATTTTCCTTTTCTGTCTCATGGTGACTGACTTATTAGACATTTCATAATTGACCTAACATTTTCACAGAATCCTTGAAACTTTTAGTAGTTGAATGAGTTTTTTCTAATAATTTTCTAGTTTTCTTCTAATTTTCTTGACATTGCACCATCAAAGTTACAGAAGTATGTCGAATGCTATTACGTGAGTACAAGCTAAGGTATAATTCACAGAGTTAGTCAGGTGACTTGTGTTTGGGTCATTAGCACTTCACTTGTCTTGGCCTCATTTTCCTAATCTCTACTGACATAAACTCATAAATTTTGGTGTCACTACTATACTACGCAAGGTGTTATGATAGACATAGAATTGGAAGTTTTGATTTATTAAAAACAACGATAGGGGTGCAATGATAGGGGTTCCTAGTCAGTAGACATATGACTCTTAATCTGGGGGTTGTGAGTTCAAGCCTCCCATTTGGCATAGAGCTTACTTAAAAAAAAAGAAAACGCAACTATGCGCTTTCCCCCTTGTGGATGTTCTCAGTAGGACTTGATCTCTTTTGCTTACGCATTATACTCTTTCATATATGAAAAGAAGATTCTTTCAAGGCAAAGCAGAACCCCTGATAACTCATGCTCAAAGGGTAAGATTCTATGATTTATGCTTTTTCAAAATTCTTAGAGCAACTATCATTGGTAGGCGTAACAGGACTTTTTTTGGAACAGCTAGAGAATATTAATTAAATGTGGGATTTAGGGTATATTTTGAATGCTTCTCATACTTCAGCATCTCATCAATTGATTTTGTCACCTCCTGTGATTATTAATAAAGTTATCAAAATGTAGACAGTAGAATGTTTCTTTAGTCTGCAAGTTAAATGATCTGTCCTGTATTTTAAAGAATTCTGTTCTTTATGACATGATGATTTGATCACCTTCATTCGTATATGAATGACTATACTTACTGTTGCTTGTGACATAAGTCTTGAAATAGTCCTCATGGGCCCTCCAAGTAGGTGGGATCTCTTATAATCATATTTATAACGTTCTCTTTTTTTATATTTATATCTTTTCTGTCCTTAATTTTGATAGTGATTGATCATTTATTTGACACCTGTCCCTAAGCAGTACTGATCTTACCATTAATTATGCTAAGCTCTGTTTTTAATCATCTGACACTTACTTAGCGTTTACTATTAAAGTCCTGTACAGCCCTCTAAGAGAAATAGTATTTTTGTCCCAGTGAGAAAACAAGTTCAAAGAGGCAGATCATTGTCCTGGGTCACACAACTGTTGAACTGTAGAGCCTCTCTCATTCAGCACTGCGCTGTGCTGCCTTCCTGGACCTTCCAGAGTTGTCTCAATTTGGAAATGTGTAGGAGGGACCGCAGGAGCTCAGACTGCTTCCCCGATAGCCCCTGTGAGGTCACATGGCTCTCATGGTTACGATCCTGTAGGTCTGGTCAAGCCTCCTCTGAAACGGTCTCGGTCCGCACCTGACGGAGGAGATGAGGAGAGCCAGGAGCAGCTACAAGACCAGATCGCCGAAGGCAGCTCTATAGAGGAGGAGGAGAAAACGGATAATGCCACCCTACTCCGCCTCCTGGAGGAAGGAGAAAAGGTACTGTGCTTCTAAAAAGTAAGGACTGCTTTGAAGTGACTCAGTTGCATTTTACGACACTAACTGATAGGATATTTACCTAGTGGCAGAAGATAAATATTTTACCCTCTCTAATGAAATACAGTGCAAATAGTAAGCAACCTTTTGGATTCAGTACTCTACATCTCCCATTTTCAGAATTTTCTGACCTGTCTGAACACACTAGACAGCCCAGAGTTTCATGAGATACAGTATTAACAGTTGATATCTAGAGTGACTAGTATCTAGAGTGACTAGATACTAGAGTGACTAGTATCACTCTATCTCTATACCCTTCATTGGACTGTACTTCTCGCCATTGTTCTCTATTCCAAACCCATGCACACAACCCATTCCTTCATCTGCCCTTGTACTGTTTTTCTGCAGTTCCACAGTTCCATTAACCATCTACAGGCAGCTTCAGCCCATCTGTGCTGTCATCCTCAGACTTGTGTTTAAGCCCTGCTCTCCTTCACTCACAGAAGACTACCCTACCTTCCCGTTCCCTCTGGACCTCCTACACCCTGCCAGCCTGTTCGGGCTCACGTCACTGGCTCTTATAGACCGAGGCCCCCGCAGCACTGTGTGCCCCCAGTTCACGACATCCATAATACTGTTTCTTTTCTCTGCTTTACTTACTGTATTTTCTGCCAAAATGCCCCTCTCTCCATCGCTTGCGTAATCTCTACCCCAGGAACTCCCACTGGGTACAGTCTCATTTCTCGAGATCTCTTGAGTGAATAAAAGAATAAATAAATGAAGGAATGAATTAATGTGTTGTAGCACCTTTTTTAAAGGATGTTCCTTTTGCCTCTTATATTAATGTCTTGAGTAACCCTTGAATCTTACCCATGAAGATATAGTCACAAATCAGGGATTAATTTAAAATTCTGTTTGAATATACAGCTTACTTAATCTTGAATGGAAATATTTTTGAAAATCATATAATTATAGAAGTACATTAGGTCTGAAGGAAACACAGGAGAGGCTTCCGGAGCCTTGGGAATGTTCTGTTTCTTAGTCTGAATGCTGGCTGCATCATATTTTTAGCATTTGAAAATTCATCAAGCTATATGCACTTAAAATGCATTTTTATATTTGTATATTATACTACAATGGAATGACTTCTTAAAGTATCAGTGTTTTTCCTATGACATTCTACATTTTTATTATTCAAGTAATTCAGATGTGATGAAAATTGACTACATTTGCAATTTTACTATTTTCTAATGCTGTCATTTTTTAAACTTTTAATCTCATGAGTACAGATTTTGCTCTAATTGCTTAAGTTTGAATAGTGCAGGAAGTGTGTTCAGACTGACATTTACTTGACATTTGTTTGGCTCTAGTTTAGTTGCTGATATTTTTTCCTTGACTCATGTTGAAATGAGTTTAAGCAAGAAATAGTTTTTAAGGAAGAAAGAACTGGATCCTGCCCGTTGGAAAGAAAACAATACTTACATTGAGAAACTTAGCAACTCTTTCTTCCTATGAGGAAAATACAACTTCTGCCAAATTTGGCTTTTTACAATGGCACAGCAGGCTGCCAGGCAAGCAGGAGCCCAGGTGGGGAGACAAAGAGGGACAAATGCCTCAGTCCCCATCGGGGAGCTGTTGTGGAAAAAGACGATATTGAGCTGTGTGGAAGGGCCAATAGCCAACAGCTTCAAACACGCTGACGTACATGATCTCAGTAACTCTCACAACAAACCAGTATATGTCTGAAATTTGCAAAGACACAGCAGCCTAGAAAAATTAAGAAACTTGGCTAAATCCACATCTAAGTGGCAGGATTGGGAATTCACTCAGGTTTGCTAGACTCAACAGACCTACTGTTCTCAATCTTGTCTCACAAAGGGCACAATCTAAGTGTGCTTACATACACACCAAGTTCCTTACATACACACTTCACTTCTTTTTTTTCCTGCTCAGTTTATTGTATCTGTCTCCTTCCTTATCTAACGTGTTCATCGCTTCTAGAACCTAGTACACAGTCCCTGGCACACAGCGAGTACTCTGTGAATAGTGGGAGAAGTGGGTTGGATGGGTAGGTGTATGGGTGAGTAAAGTGGTTGCCTCCTTTTACTGACCTCAACTGCAAACCAGATGGCCGTTTTAGCTGATTCTTTTGAACATGCTTAAACTCAGGTTTCATATGCTTAGCTCAGGGGATGTTTGCCCATTAAATCCATATTTAAAAACATTTTGTTTCAGTTATGTCAAAAAAGAAGTTACCAGTTTTGGGGTTAACTATATTAATGAACGTCTATGGTTTTCTTTATAGATTCAGCACATGTACCGCTGTGCTCGAGTCCAGGGCCTGGATACCAGTGAAGGACTACTTCTTTTTGGTAAAGAGCATTTTTATGTGATTGATGGATTTACAATGACAGCAACCAGGGAAATAAGAGATATTGAAACCTTACCTCCAAAGTAAGTAAATGAATGAAGAGATGCAAAGTATAGCTATCTTGAAAACAGCAGTCTATTTATATAGTTCTGTTTTACTCCAAAAATTGTATTTTAAGTAATGTTATCTCTCAGTTCGTGTGTCATTAAATATTCATTCACAAGGGTAACAGTTATTTCAAGGTAAGAAAACATTTGCCTTATTTATCAAAATGAAAATTAAATAAAATTTGTTGTGATGAATTAATAGCACCAGACACCAAGTTCCTTGTAATCTGTGTATCTATAAACTTATTCAGAACTAGCAAATTGTTGTTTTTAAATTTGAGTACAAATATGGTTGTAAAGAAAATGCAGGTAACTGCACAATCCTCTAACAAATGGAAGAGTGTCCGTGCGCCGAGTGCCCTCAAAACAGCACAAAACAGCACAGGCAGGAATTAACTGAGTTTTTTCTTCCTTGTCTTCTCCTTGTTTTATCTTCCTTGTCTTCTGCCAGTCCTGTGGGATGAGAGTGGGGAACAGAAACCCAAAAGACAAAGCCAGACGGAAGACGGAAAGCTTAAGGCTTAGAGAGTCAACATGCTCTTCTCTCTTTAAAGCAACACACTCACAAAATATAATTTCTGATATTTTTATATGGAGCAAGGGACCCATTGGATGTCACAATGTGGCTCTGACTGCTGCTGACAGGAAGTATTTGAAACCTCTCCTAGGAATGGACCGCGGAGACAGTGTCTCCACACTATTCCACGGTGTTAGGTGTTCAAAACGTAAAATTTTTATTTTGTGACTTGTGTTGCTTTAAAGATGAATATATTCATATTATACATTAAACAATTTCTTCAACCAAAAAGTTCAATTTTTTTCTCCTGATTTAAAAAAAAAAATTAAAATATTTTTCTCAGGCCCCTAAAAGTATGTGGGCCTACGCACTATACCAGTTGTGCCTGGTAGATAAGTTGGCCCTGATGGTGAAATTTTTTTTAAACTATATTCATCAAAGGGGGTTCTTTGCTGAATAGCTAATACATAATTCTCTTAAACCTATTTTTTTGAACTCAGTATTGTGATGTATTGTTCCCTGCTCCTATTCATATGTTGAAAATAACACACTCTGTTGAACAGTGAATTTATCTCTTGCTGTGTTTTTGTTTATCTTTTTTTCTCTTGGCTGCCTATAGTATGCATGAGCCAATTATCCCTAGAGGAGCCAGGCAAGGCCCCAGTCAACTCAAGAGAACATGCAGCATTTTTGCATATGAAGATATTAAGGAAGTACATAAAAGAAGGTATCTCTTGCAGGTGGGTTGATCATTTTGTCATCGTCCTTTTTTCAGAGGATATATTATTTTAAAACTCCTACTTGCCTTGAAAACCCTTTATAGGGTCCACACTGTCCCTTATAGTATTTCCTTGGATGATTTTATGATAGGCAAACTCATGTCACATTGGAGCACAACTCTATGTAATATATTGCTCTCTTTTTTTAAACACAGCTTAAAACCTGAATAATATCTTTATTATCCATCTTTTCCTATAGCATGCAAATCAACACGTATTGTCTTTTAATATAAAAATTGCATCTTCAAAAAAAATTGCATCTTCACTTTAATTTTCCAATTAGACTTTTATAATTATATTACCATTATTCTATTAAAGATTTTTAAAACAAATCGAACAGAGCACATTGGCTATGTTTATTTTGTAATTTAATCTTCTGGGAATTCGTGAGTCAAAATGTTCTTGACAAAGGTAACTTCTTCAATTTTGCAGATGTTCATAGTGGAAAAGTTAATATATAACCTTGTGTGTGTTTTTCTTAATGTTTTTCTCTTTGAACATTTCAGCCTATTGCTGTGGAGGTTTTCTCTGGAGATGGACGGAATTACCTCCTTGCTTTTCAGAAAGGAATTAGAAATAAAGTCTACCAAAGGTATTCTTTATTAGGAATACTTGATAATGCTGTCGTGGGAGGGGATGGAAGGGAAACTAGTCAGATCAGCTAGGTTTTTTAACCTAAGTCTAGGATCTTGAGATCAGTGAATTCTTGGAAGAAAATGATTGTTTCATTTTTGCCAACCTCTTGAAACATGATTCTTCTAATTATCTTTTAAAGCGATGCTATTCTGTTGTGAAATACCGTTTATCTTTCTGGTCACTATAGTAGATGCCATCAAAAACGACCTATCATTGAATCCTGTGTCTTTAAATGTAAAAGAATGAGGAAACGGTAGCTTAAAAAAATAGTACTTCAGATTCAAAATAGACTTCTTTCCTGTTTATCAAAAAAGAAGACAGTGGCATTCCTTGCATTGCATGCATTGCATTGAATGCAGAGACTGAGGTGCCTTAGAAATTATATTCCTATGAGACCTTCTCTGGCCTTGAAAGAGAGATTGACACCTTCATCCTCAAAAAAGTAGCATAGCCAAATAAAACAGTTAATCTAACCTAATCATATTTTACTTTTGGTAAGCTATATTCAGAATTTTCCCTGTGAAAGAAAAGCAAAACATATACATGGTGCTCAAAAAGATTTCTGTTGGATGTATAATAATGAGACTTTTATGAACGGATCACAAGATACGAGAGACCTTCTCTTAATTCTTTGAAGGGTGGTGTAGGGTAACAAGCCCTCTACTAAGGGAAGTTTTATATTTCCCCTTACTTCTAATAGGAATGTCTAATGCCAAGCAGCTTTGCTTATCATTGTGGTGCAGTAATATTACCTGTGAGCACAAGGGAATGAGGGGGGTTCTTGGTATGGGGGTTGGTATGGATGGGGATTGGTGGATAGGGATTGGTAATCCAAAACTCCTTTCACATGTGGGAAGAGCTAATAAGGGGACTGAAATTTTAGTTACCTGTCTTACTCACGTCTAAAGGCCATGTTGTTTTCAACACTAGGAAATTGTTTGCTCTTCATAATTAGTTGTTACAAGGAGATGAGTTTGTCTTTCTCTGAAAAGTGTCTGTGTATGTGCCCAGTTCAGTGTCCATATCTGTTCTAAGAATTTTCCTATAATTCTCTTCCACCTTTAAAATATTTATGTTGACATTGTGGGCAACTCTGAAAAAAATGTGGGCAACTCTGAAAAAAAAAAACAACATAAAGTTGCTTATCTTGTATGTATCTCCATTTGTTTAGGTTGTCCCTGTTCTGTCCTTGTTTAGCCAACATTGTTACTTGCTGTCATGTGAATATTTAGCTGTTAACCACTCTTTAGGACTTCATTAAGTTGACTCAATTTCTGTGCATCAGTGTTGCAAGGCTTTTTCTTCCAGTAATACGACAGCATATTTAAAATCCAGAATGATAGATTTCGCTGTGGCCTTTTGCTTTTGGCTTTGGAAGCCACCATCTGACCCTTTTTGATAACAGAGTATTCCAATTACTCTGTGTTCCCTTTGCCTGCTGTTTACTGGGTAGGGGAAGGGTAAATGCAACAGTGGAGGGCTGAATGTATCATCCTTGCTGAGGAATCCATTCGGTTCCAACTTTGGCTTCATTTCCAGTTTTATGCTGTTGTTAAATTTTCCAGGTTTTTGGCTGTCGTGCCATCTCTAACTGACAGTTCAGAGTCTGTGTCTGGGCAACGACCGAACACAAGTGTGGAGCAAGGGTAGGTTGATTGCTTCTTGCATCATAGTTTAATAGTGATATCAGGGTGGTTTGCATCTGCACAGTATTATTTAAATGTTTTTAATGAGTGTTTTCCCCTCCTAGTGATTGCTCAGAATGTTTCAAATACTGAAAACTTAAAAAGAAAAAGACAGTGTGTGTGATCAGTCCTGTCAGATCAGCACTTAAGTTCTGATCAATTTCCTTGAGTCTGTTAAGCAGCATATGGTTCAATGTGCATAACTGAACTCATACACTGAAGGCAGATTTTTATTCTCCTTCTTCTGTACAGTGTTGTATGTAACTCTTTCCTCCTGCATTTAAAAAATTCTTCCAAATACTACTTTTACTTAATACCTATTCAAGGACTGTATAAAGCATTCTCTTATTTTTGGATACTTCAACTTTGTCAGGTTTCCTTGTTCTAATAATGCAAGTGTGATTGCTCATTATTTTTTTAGGGTAAAACCCCTTTAGTGTAAAAAGGGGTATGAATTTTAAGGCTTTTGATAAACCAAACCAACTCGATTTCCATAAAAATTAAACGTATCTATATTCCACCACTAGTGGGTATGCTTACTTATCTCAGTAGATGCTTGTCAACTTTTTATATTTATCTTTTCATTTTTACTGGTTTTATAAGATGCTTTCTCAATTTTTAAATACCCGTTTCTTTTATTTTAGTAATCTTGAGCACTGTATATGTTTGTTAGCCCTTTAAAATCCTCATTTGTGAGTTATCCATAACTTTGCCTGGTTTTTTTTCCCTGAGTTCTTTTTTGGTGGTGGCGGTGATGGTGGTTTGACTTTCTTTTTTAATTGAGATATAATTGACATATAATTATAGTAGTTTCAGGTATACAACATAATGATATGATATTTGTGTAATTGAGAAATGATCACCACGGTAAGTCTACTTGACATCTCCTGAGTTCTTACCATCAATTTGATGGGATTTTTTATAATAATATATGACTACTCCTTTGTTTGTTATATTTGTTGCAAATTGCCCAGTTTTTCTCTTAATTTTGTTTTTTAACATTTAAATTTTAACTCTTGTTTTTATGCATTCAGACCTGTTAGTGGTTCCCTTATGCTCATTTTACCTGCTTTTAATCTTCGAAAGTCCTTCTGAATGATACACCCATTTCAAGAATCCATTTATAGTCACTCAGGAGCTGGTAGCCGTTTATAATGCTTTGGAAAAGAAGCAGTGCTTTGGGGCTGCCAATGACTGCAACATGCAAGAAAGTGTCTTAAAACTTTACTGGGGATTCTCTAACTTGTAAATAGAATTTGATTCCTGTCTTTGTGCATCTAACTGTATTAAATGTGTGTTTCTCTTTTAAATTGTTGCTTTTCTTTTTCTTTAGCTGAGGTTTAGCAAATACAAATGCTAAATAGGTGCTTTTGTTGACCTCAGATCTTGTTCTGTTCCTAATCATTTGTGGTGGTGGTGGTGGTGGTGGTGTTAAGATAAACAATGGGAAATAAAAGTTCCCCTTACAGCACATTGAGCCTTTTTTTTTTTTTACTTGTAATTAAGTTGCCAGTACTTTCACCTGCTTACATAATCTTCAACTTATTTCATTGATCTTGCTACTTTCTGTGCTGAGTTGGCAGTTCTTAAAGATCTGTTAAAAGTTCAAAGGCAAGAAGCAGAAATTCATTTCCAACTTAATCTTTTCAGTTGTTCCCTTTCTTATAAAGTTGAGGAGTCAATGTAGCTCTTTTTCCAGGGAGAGTTGCTATACATTCGGTTTGCCTGACAGGAAGAACTTATCTGGAAATGGAAAGTATTACCTGTACAATTGAGCCAGAAATCTTTAAGAACTAAGGTTTACAAATCTGTTGATTTCTTTTCAGACCGTAAAATACATAGTTCAGTGCTTTCCTGGGGGTTTAGTGACCAAGTCAAAATCTTTAAATCATTAATAACTAATACTATAAAGGTGTTAAACCTTAAGAAGGGTTGTATAGCATTCTAGGAACATCTGAGATCCAAAAAAGTCCCTAATTTCAAATGACCCGAAGAGCAGTGACTTTCCTCTCATAAAATATTCATATTTTTATTCACTCTCCAGCATCTCTTTTAAGAAATGTGCTATGTATACTATTTCAGCTATTCCAATTTAATGTCTGTGAATTTGTTTATGTACAGATCATTGTAAAAGGTAGACAGTTGGACTAGATCATTATTTTTCAAATTCTTGCTATAACCCATGGTAAAAAATAGACTTCATATTGCATCCCAGGACCCACAAACTGAGTTACAAATACTAACACAAAATTGACTGGAAATACTTTCCCTGACTGTACGTGATGCTTTTTCAGTGTTCTCTGTTTTCTTCAGTTTAATTCCATGTTATTTCATGTTTCAAAATGTTGATTATAACACACTAAGACCCATTTGTAATAGGTCTTCCATAGTTTGAAAAATTCCTGGACCAGATGATTTAAATTTTTCAACTTGATTATTACTCAGATTTAAAATTGTATCACCGGGGCGCCTGGGTGGCTCAGTTGGTTGAGCAACTGCCTTCGGCTCAGGTCATGATCCTTGAGTTCCGGGATCGAGTCCCACATCAGGCTCCCAGCTCCACGGGGAGTCTGCTTCTCCTTCTAACCTTCTCCCCTCATACTCTCTCTCACTTTCTCTGTCTCTCAAAAAAATAAAAATAAATAAATAAATAAATAAAAATAAAATTGTATCACCTATATCACCTATAAATTATTTCTTGTTTTTAGATCTGGGTTGCTTAGCACTTTGGTTGGAGAGAAGTCTGTGACTCAAAGATGGGAGGTAGGCTTAATGAAAATATAAGCTTCATTCATAATTTATAGTTAGATGGTATAAGTCATACAGTTAAAAGCACTTCAACAATCTGTAAAATAGATACATTAAAAAAAATTTTGTTTTGTGATCTTTTTGGGAAAAACAAGTTTATTGTTATGAAATCTGCAAGAAGGATTTTTGCATTTAAAAATTTTTTTAACTAAACTTAGTAGAAGTAATGGTCCTGAAATGAATCTTTGTTTATCTTTCCCAAGAGAGGTGAAATCAGCAACTTCCAGTATTTGATGCATTTGAACACTTTGGCTGGCAGGTCGTATAATGATCTCATGCAGTATCCTGTCTTCCCCTGGATCCTTGCAGATTACGACTCAGAGGTAAATAAATCATCTTGTGGAAGTGGAACACATTTTCAAAAGTAATTAAGAGATACCTAACTCACTCAGATGTTTTACTTGGTTTATAATTTAATTTATAATTTTTATAATTTTAATTCCTAAACGGGCACTTATTACAAGAAGATGAGAAGAGTTTTAGCTTGGACTTGTACAAAATTTAAGTCATTGACCAATTTTTTAGATACTTATTCTTAATGTCTATTTGGTTTCCTTAAGTGCTGGTTAATTTGTATCCCCTGCTGGGTGTCTCTCTGTCCTCCACGGGGTAGCGGGTTTCAGAAATACTAATGTAATCAAGTCATCACTGTTTAAAATTACTCAGTAATGGTCATCACAATTTGGAGAGAATTTAGAAACCTCAGCACAGTACCCTTCTTCACAAAGTAACTCCTACATGTATATTCCTTGAGCACAAAGACAATCCCGTATCCCTCAATTCCCAACCACTAAACGGTGCCTGGTATTTAGCATACAATTTAGGTTTTGTTGAATTAACCAAAAAAGCATTGATAAGGGATTTTGCATATAGATTTTGACTTATATTCATGGATGTGGATTCATTTAAAGTACAGGTTTGGCAAAATTGATTGGTCGTGATGCCCTTTAAAAGGACACAGATTAAATACCCCCTGGTACATATTCCAGATTTTACTTTGAAAACCCTAGGTGGCAAATGTAGTTCTCTTTTAAACATATGAATTAGGTCAGTTAGATGAACTTTTAAAATAATCGGTGGTGTATAGACTGAAAGATTCCGTCTCGTTTGAAAGTCATATGGTCTGGTATGATGTCTTTCAGAGGTGAATGACTTACCAGGTGCTCTAGTTCATTTCACTTCCTGATCACCTCTAAGAAGAGAATACTCAGAAGTGAAGTTGGGGTGAAATGGGGAAGGAGAGGAAGAGAACAGGAAGGAGATTCGTTGCTCCATTTGCGTAGGTGATGGAGGATAAGGATGAATTCCAGGCTTGTGTGTCGAGTCCCCTAACCATGTCCTTGCCAAGACTGGGAAGGATTTTCCCTTATTCCTCATCTCCAGCCTGGATCCTGAATGTCTTCTGTGAATACTTAATTTCCAAAGTATTTGTCTTCAACCTGAACCAGTTAACAAACTGCCATGTGCCTGTCTATAAAATATGGATAACCAGTAGGTACATAGCATGGTTTGGGAGCCCCATTCTGCCAGTGTGACCACAAACATGTATAAATCATCATCGTCTGCTGTAGCCACTGTATCTACATTGATGAGAATGAAAGGTGGTGTAGTAATTTGGAATTGGATTTCATTTTGTATTTTAGGAGGTAGATCTTACTAATCCCAAGACATTTAGAAACCTGGCTAAGCCAATGGGAGCACAGACAGATGAACGATTAGCTCAATATAAGAAGCGGTATAAAGACTGGGAAGATCCTAACGGTAAGTAACTTTTCTTGTCATTGGACTTTGTACTTCAGTTTCAAACGTAAGCAATTATTTAGTGGTCTGACAGCTCTGTATCTTTCTCCAGGTTGCTTATGTATCATTACAGCTGTATAAGGTATATATTCACACATATATACAGTTGTCAGATTTTGCATGCCAACTGCTGGCCATGCTTAGAAGACATGTTTTAGGTGACTTACCGGGTACCAAATAGAAAACTGTCTGTTTTGTGTAGGTCAGAAATTTCCCATTAGATAACCTGCCTTTATCTCTAATCATATTTAAGCCGGAAGCTACAGTTTCCTTAATTAAACTATCTTTTAATTTTATCGAGACACTTTTTGGAATCCTTTTGCTTTAAAAATAACAATAATAATAATAACCTGAAACTGTACACTTATTATTTGTTATGTTTAGTGTTTCATTTTGTTTTTTAAGATTTTATTTATTTATTTGACAGAGAGAGAGAGATCACAAGGAGGCAGAGAGGCAGGCAGAGCGGGGGAGGAAGCAGGCTCCCCACTGAGCAGAAAGCATGATGCAGGGGCTCGATCCCAGAACTCTGAGATCATGACCTGAGTTGAAGGCAGAGGGTTTAACCCACTGAGCCACCCAGGCGCCCCTTCTGTTTTGTTTTAAAAGACTTATTTGAGAAAGAGAGAACACATGTGCATGCATGCACACGTGCGTGTGAGCTGGGGAGAGGCAGAGGGAGGGAGAGAGGATCTTAAACAGACTCTGCACTGAGCACAGAGCCCGATGCAGGGCTTGATCTCACAACCCTGAGATCACAACCTGAGCCATAACCAAGAGTCAGGTGCTTAACCAACTTCACCACCCAGGCCCCCTGTTATGTTTAATGTTTATCATGTGTCCCCCCCAAGGGAGTGACACAAAGGAGGGGGGGGGGGAACCAACTAAGCCTAAACCTAACAGTATTCCCTACGTGGACCCTTTTTTCCCCTGCCAAGCACAGTATGCGATAACAATTGTGTAATATTCATAGATAATAACTTAGAGAAATAAATCATTGCAAAGCCAGAACGTCCTAAAAAGTAGCTGTAACTCAGTATCCTGCTTTAGTGGAAGGCGATTTGCTGTTAAGACTTATCTATTACAGTAACCCTCGAAACCTGAATTCCTAGATGTGCTGAATTTGTGGCGAAAAGCATTGAGTTATACTTACTCTGGATTACTGCCAGATCCGTCAGCGAGGGGTAGCAGTGCCGTGATGTTGTCGGGCTGCCAACGCCAATCCCAGTTGTGTTCAGTGTCGCAGCTCTCACAGGCGTTAGTGTTTTCCAGCCTATTAATACCAGTTTTACTTTTCACATTTACTCTTCTGTTTTCAATCATGCTTTAATTTTTTTGAACAGGAGAAACTCCAGCCTACCACTATGGGACCCACTATTCATCTGCAATGATCGTGGCTTCGTACCTAGTGAGGATGGAGCCTTTCACACAGATATTCTTAAGGCTGCAGGTAAAACTCTACATTTAGCATTTTTCTATTTTAGTCAAGCCTCCTTTCTGTTTAAAACTGTGTGTGTGTGTGTGTGTGTGTGTGTGTTTAATGTTGTATCTTGCCTTACAAGAAGCCCTGTGAAGTTTCAGTCACCAAAATTAGTCAAACATAATTCAAGTGGCATTTCACTGGATCAAAATTGATGAGTCAAAACAAGAGCCAGAGTCCTTTAGTCAAAGAAGCAAATACCATGTGTTTTCCACCCCGGTATATGGAGTTCAGCCTTAACTGGTTTAAATTAGCAACAGATATTTTAAAAAATACAGTCTAGCTCAGTGGCTGTCTTTATTAAAATTGCTTTTCTCCATATTCTCTTTCATTTTTTCAGCAACTATTTCTTGAATATTTACTACTATGTACCGGACACTGTTCTATAAGTACATGGAAGATATCAATGGATAAAAACAAGAGCCCTGCTTTTATATGCTTTAGTTGAGGGAAACAGACAAGAATAACAAATAAATACATCTCAAAGTGTTCTAGAATATAATACATGCTATCAGAACATACAGATCAGGGAAAGAGGACTGGCAAGTACAGAAGTAGGAGTGGGAGGTAGAGGTGGGTGCGGTTGGAAATAGAGTGGTCGGAGTAGGTCCCCTTGAAAAGAAGCACGTGAGCAAAAATTTGGAGGCAGAGGGGGCGGTTCCCCCTGCAGATATCTGAAGAAAGAGGCAGAGGGCCCCAAGGCAAGCACGTGGCTGAGATATTTTAGGATGAGCAAGGAGGCCGCTGCGTCTGAAGCAGAGTAAGTGGAGGGGAAATTCAGAGGATGCCATCAGAGAGGTAACAAGCGGCCTGTGGCAGGCCTTGGTGGCGCGGTGGACGGACTTTGGCATTTTCCCACAGTGAGCTTCAGCGTAAAGACAGATGCACTGTGTCCACTGAAAGCACAGCAGTAGGGCGTCTGACGTAGGAAGTTGTGCCGCTGTATCTATGAGGCCGGGTACGAAACCCCTTTTCTATTTCAATTCATTCTGTCTGTAACGGTTTGATCACTTTCTTAGTTTTTCACCTAATTCTTAGCAGTGTGGGCACTTGAATGTCATGGTAATTTGTAAAACCAGTCTAACGTATATATAACTTGAATGTTTGCAACTGCAGATGGCTACATCAGAATCTTGGTTGGTTTTTTTTTAGGAGAGCATCCTGAAACTATGGAAGAATCCCTATTCCATATTTCATATTCTTGCCCTCTCGATAAAAACTAATTTTTTGGTGACTTTTCAAAGTCTTTGTGTTTGGATTTCGCTTTGATGACAAAATACATACATTAAGCACTCTTTGTCAGCAACACCCCCAAAAGAATTTTCTCTTTGTGATTATTTAAAATTTTGCGTGGTTGACGTAGGATGGTTGGGAACAGAATCGTCACCACCTGTATTTATCTGGGTTTTTCAAGCCCATGAGCTTGACAGAAGCCATGAGGGGTGGCGATGGAGCTCTGACAGAGCAGTGCCTTCTCCTTCCGCCCACAGGGAGGCCACTTCGACCTGGCTGACCGGATGTTCCACAGCGTGCGTGAGGCCTGGTATTCGGCATCAAAGCACAACATGGCAGACGTAAAAGAACTTATCCCCGAATTTTTTTACTTACCAGAATTCCTGTTCAATTCCAACAACTTCGATCTAGGTATGTACAGCCTGTGGCGCCGTCACAGGGACGCTAACCTGGGAAGGACCGAGAAGAGTGTCACTCTCCTGAATAGTGTCTGCAGTACACACAGATGAGGAAAGACTTCCTTGTGGCTTCAGCAGCTGTTATTTACTATAATTGGGTGTGTGGGAGTAAATATAAAAAGAAAAATAGATTTATGCCCAAAATAGCTATTTCAAATGTGGAGTCTTGGGAAGATTTAAAAATTGACACAGATTGCATCTAATGGTCAGAATATTGTGATTTCCGTAAAAACAAAGAGGAGGTGAAAATTTATTTAAAGATCATTGCAGTTGAAATTAATAACCAAAAATGATATATCCACATTTTTCATGTTTTGTTTTAATCTTATGTATTGCCTGAGGCATTCTCAGGTTGCATGCTAATATGTTTTAAAATTATAATTTTAGAATAACTTCAAGTTAATTCCTCTTCTTTCTCCTGTTAGGGTTGTATTATCTAGAAAAACAGAAATAAATCAATAGTCCTAAAAAGGAGAGAAATTTCATCAGTACTCTGCTCGCTTTGTATAATCCAGCAGTTACAGGAAATAGATTTGATTTTGGCTGCAGTTTCTTGGAACATAGTTTGCTGATCTAGGTTTCTGAGTATATCTTTTATTTTTTTTTTTTGAGTATTTCTTTTAAAACATGTCAAAATTCCATTGTTTCCACTTCAGAATATTCCTGACAGATTTTGTTCTATTTTCATTTATTTTTCATACTTAATATCATATTTAAGAGTTCAACATATAAATCATCTTTATACTACCTCAAAGTTTTGTTAACAAAATTTAGGGAAGTGTTCCTATCTGATACATCTGAGTGATTTTTCTTTTTAAAAATAATTTTAAATAATTTATGTTAATTGTCCATCAGCAGTTCTAACCTCGTGAAATTATAGCTCCAGGTCTAATGGAAAAGGTAATAAGACTCTCTTAATAGCCCCATCGAAAGACCTGAAATGGAGTCTCCTTACCTGTGATCGGGCCGGGAGCTCACCTTTGAGCAACTAAAAAGACCAAGTTCTATGCCTTGGAGTTGTAGGGGTGATGGCTCCTTAAAGAAATAGAATAGATGATGAACAGAGAAAAATAGCAAATGCATACATACCATTTGAATATGGATGCACATTAGTGTTTTACTGTGTTCACTTATAATTCACTTTTGGAGAATGCCACTCTCTTCTCTGGGGACACCACTTTCAAAGGGAAAAGTACGGAGAGGTACAGAAAGAGATAGTCCCAATCTTCAAGAAACACTGAATCAGTTATAATAATATATGTTGCAAAAATATTTTAGTCCAGGGGCACTTGGGTGGCTCAGTGGGTTAAAGCCTCTGCCTTCGGCTTGGGTCATGATCTCAGGGTCCTGGGATTGAGCCGCATCAGGCTCTCTGCTCAGCAAGGAGCCTGCTTTCCCCTCTCTCTCTGCCTGCCTCTCTGCCTACTTGTGATCTCTCTCTCTCTCTGTCAAATAAATAAATAAAATCTTAAAAAAATCTTTATTAAAAATGTCTTAGTCCAGACCGCTTAGATTTATTTATTTGACAGAGAGGAGAGAGATCACAGGTAGGCAGAGAGGCAAGCAGAGAGACAGGGGGAAGCAGACTCCCTGCTGAGCAGAGAGTCCAATGCGAAGCTCGATCCCAGGACCCTGAGACCATGACCTGAGCTGAAGGCAGAGGCTTTAACCCACTGAGCCACCCAGGCGCCCCTGAAATCACACACTTTAAAAAACACTATTTGTATATAAGAGGTAAAGCTGAAAAAAAAAAAAAAAAGCTAACGCTGTAAAACTTAGAAGAAAACATAGGGTTAAATCTTCATGATCTTGTATTTGCTGATGCATTCTTAGGTAGGATATCAACAGCACTAGCATCAACAACTGAAAAAAGATGACTTGGACTTGATCAAAATGTAAAATTTATGTATCCAAGAGCATTATGGACAAGGTGAAAAGAACACCTACAGAACGGGAGAAAATATTTGCAAGTGATGTATCTCATAAGGGTCTAGTGTCCAGAATATAAAGAACTCTTACAACTCAACCGCAGAAAGATAACCCAATAAAAAATGGGCCAATGACCCAAGTCGACATTTCTCCAGAGAAGTTGTACTAGTGGCCATGAGAAGATGCTCAGCATCATTAGTCATTAGGGAAATGCCAGTGAAAATCATGATAGCACTTCACATCCACTGGGATAGCTGTGGTGGAAACAAAAAGCCACAGCAACAGAAAAGAGCAAGAGCTGATGAGGGCATGGAGAGAGTAGGCACTTCGTGTACTGCTGGTGGGGATGTGAGGTGGCTTCGTGGCTGTGGAAGACAGCTTAGCGTGGTGGTGTCTCAGAAGTTAAAAACAGAATCACCATATGACCCGGCAGTTTCACTCTGAGGTCTCTGTCCGAAAGAACTGAAGACAGGGACTCAAGCAGAGTACATATCCATACCTGTTCAGAGCAGCATTACGCACAGTAGCCAGGTGGTGGGAGCGGCCCACGTGTCTATCAGGGAATAAACACATGGTGGAACGTGCATATAATGGAATGTTACTCAGTGGTGGGAAAGTATGAATTACTGATACATGCTATGACATGGATGAACCTCAGAAACATTGTGCTAAGTTAAAGAAGCCAGCCACAAAAGATCACATAATGTATGATTCTGTTTCTATGGAATATCCAATATAGGTCAATCTTTTATAGACACACAACACAGATTGGTGGTTACCCAGGGATGGGGGGTAGGAGGAGTGGGGAGCCATTGCTTAATGGGTACAAGACTGCCCTGTGGGGTGATGAAAATGTTTTAGGGCTAGAGATGGTGGCCACACAAAATTGTGAATGTACTAAATGCCACTGAATTGTTCACTTTAAAATGGTTAATTTTATGTTAGGTAAATTTCACTTCAATTACTAAAAAAGAAAGAAAGAAAAACCCCGAAACATTGTTTACTATCTTTACTATCTTCAAATGATGTAAAACAAAGAACATTTGGGTTTTTGTCCTGACTCTGGGATAAGTAACATTCCCCCTGGTCTTCTTATCTTTATACCATCAGATATGGATCTACATGGACGAGAGCTGCACGGGAATCAGACCAAGAGTATACTGCAGAGTGCTCCCTTTAAATTTTAAAATTGCAGTTAGTGCGGGTGAAATCAAATATTACATAAATATTAGGGATGATAAGCATATTTTTTGAAAAGTAGATTATATGTCAAGTCTGGGGACTTGGGTGGTATTTCAAAGGGAGTGGACTGAGGGTATGAATGAGGGGGAGACATGGTAATAACTCGATTGTTTTATTTTTTCTTAAGTCATAAGGTAATTTTTCCAACCAAATCAAGACATTGCTTTAAACAATAAACTGATTTTTATGTTTCTCACTTTATATCGCATTGTCAATAAGCCATCAAATACCAGTCACAAGAACAAGATTGTTTCTGTGGAAAATATTTTTATTGGCCCTCACTTGTGTTCTAGAATTTGAACAATTGTACTTCTCTGAAAATGTCTAATACAACTGTTTACCCACCCAGCTGCTGTCGAGCTAGTGAGTCAACATTACTCTTCACAGAGTCATTTTTTATATTGATCATCTGATTTGTATCTAGGAAAACTGTAAGCTAAAGTTAACTTTTTGGTCTTTACTTCCAAAAAATGAAAGCCAGGACCTGTTTCCTGCGATACCAGTCCCATTTAATATGTTTTGTTTTGGATAGATTTTATAGCAAACACTTTCTTTGATATTTGTCAGATTATCTGGCTACGAACAGTTCCCATGGAATAAATATCACTTGGTGTGCATTATTGGTTTCTACCAGGTGCCCCCATAGTTTTTCCAGATGGTTTTTTTTCTGTTGAATGATGGACTAACGGCAAAAAGTTACATTTCAGATTTTATTTTTTGAATGAAAATCCTTACAGCAAAATACATGTCAGTTTTACAGAACTCTCTCAAGAGTTTAAGAATCAGAAATAGGAAAACTCCATGTATTGCATGTATTTCTAGAAGACGGGTATTTTTATTTCCTCTTTAGCAAAGAACACTCGAACTCCTCGGTGACTGAGAAGTTAGGTATTCTTTCAGTTAACCTCCTCCATGTGAGAGGCAAAATTTTGTCAAAACATTAAGACAAGAAATTCAATACTGGTTCACTGCTGATGAGTCACCAAGCTCTAAGCATTCAGGAGAAGCCCTAACAAAAGAAGATTTAAGAGAAATCGCTAATCATCTTCCAAATGTGCAGTGCTAAGGGGTTAGAATTTGAGCAGTTTTTCCAAACTCAAAACAGTAGCCTCATTAAATGTTTCATTAAAAAGGAGTCCTGTGGTCAGTTAAATTTCAGGAATGTTGTGTCTAATACCCCTCCTAGAGAAGGGCTGTGCCTCCAAGGAGCCTTGCAGGAAGAAACATGTTTAACTTTGGGTAACTCAGCATTTTCTGAAGTCATTTGACTGGGTGGGTCCCTCAGATTTGCTAATGCTTAATAATCTCTCTGAGGGAATTCTCTAAGAAGCAGACCTAGGGAAATATCAGAGTAGCTGATCTCAGAGGGTCCTTTTTGATGGTAAAATTTCATAGTTTTGGTAATGAATCTAACCCACTATTTCTGTGTTACTATAATATAAAGTTACTATTTATCCCATTTTTCATTGTCTTTTAATTTATCTAATTGCACAGGCTGTAAACAAAATGGCACCAAGCTTGGAGATGTTATCCTTCCACCGTGGGCAAAAGGGGACCCACGGGAATTCATCCGAGTCCATCGTGAGGTAATGGGAGCACCCTTTGCAGTTGAATTTGGATTTCACTGGGTCATTGACCACAATAAAAAGAGAGGACCTTGAGCAAGATATCACCCATTTATTCAAATTACAGATAGTGTTTTTATGATTTTTACTTATCTCCGTTCCTTATGATCAGTAGCCAACTCTTTTTGCTTTCTGAGCAAGTAATAAAAGTCAGCCTATGACTGAATGTGTGTTTTGAAATTACAGGCTTTGGAATGTGATTACGTGAGTGCCCATCTGCATGAGTGGATTGACTTAATCTTTGGCTATAAACAGCAAGGCCCTGCTGCAGTAGAAGCTGTGAATGTCTTCCACCATCTTTTTTATGAGGGCCAAGTGGACATCTACAACATAAATGACCCACTAAAGGAGACAGCCACCATAGGGTTCATTAATAACTTTGGTCAGATCCCTAAACAGGTATGGATATTCTTATCATTGATGCTCTCAGTTTCATTTTTTAAGCTCTAATATTGCTGTAGATGACGAATGACCACATAGTAAGTTTAGGCTAAGTTTTTATTGAAGAGCCTGCCACCTAGTATGTTCAGTAGGTTCCAAGATTATTGCTTTCTCCTCCTTTTTTGCAGTCCAAGTAAATAGAAATGTTGTTCAGGGAATTTCCCCTCACAGACGAGTACAGGGAGCGCTTTCCTATATCTGCACAAGACCTGCAATCAGGGAAGAAGATGGGATCTTGGGGGCCACAGCACACAGAGATGGGGTTTCATTCCAAGGCCAGTAGGAAGCTAGTTTTGACGCTGAACAAGGAAAGGCATGGTCATATTTAGACTTTATTTTTTATTTATTTGTTTGTTAAGATTTTATTTTTAAGTAATACCTATATCCAGCATGGGGCTTGAACTTAAAACCCTGAGTTCAAGAGTCTCATGCAATACTGACTGAGCCAGCCAGGTGCCCCTGTATTTAGACCTTTTTTTTTTTTTTTTTTAAGATTTTATTTATTTATTTGACAGAGAGAGAATAAGAGAGAGGGAGAACACAAACCAGGGGAGAGGCTGAGGGAGAGGGAGAAGCAGACTCCCCGCTGAGCAGGAAGCCCGATGTGACAGGGACTCGATCCCAGCACCCTGAGATCATGACCTCAGCCGAAGGCAGATGCTTAACTGACTGAGCCACCCAGGCGGCCCCCATATTTAGACTTGAAAGATCATTCTGTCCATGTACATTAACTAACTGGAATTAAAAACTGAAAAATAAAGATCATTCTGTCTGTAGTCTCACACACACACACACACACACACACACACTGTAGGGGAACCAAGTTAGGAGCAGGATATCACCTCGGAAGCTCTTAGTAACAGAGGAGGGGACAGACAGCGGTGATCTGGCTTAGATTAGTGATGCAGGTGTGATGAGTGCTCTGGTAGGAGGGTGCATGCGTGGGAGTGCCGAGAACAGCCCTGCACTAGCCGCTCTGACCTCTGACCGCTGTCCGGAACCTGAACAGGAAGACCGAGTGCAGCCACTCGGCACCCCCAGGCCTCCCCTTCCCGGGGAGCGCAGCCCTGTTAGGGGACTTGGTGCCGTCTCTCCTCCCCACCGGCAGAGCACCAGGAGGGGGTGATTTCCCAGGAGGAACCAGCCCTGTGGGAAAGGCACACTCTGCTGGCCGTTCAAACTACCTGCCTCTCCCAGGTGCCCCGGGTCTGCACTTTGGCCTAGCCATCCTTCTCTGTTCCTGCCCCAGATACTTCTCTTGGGCTCCCTTTTGGTACATTAACCAACTTAGAGGTTTCCAGGGTCAATGGTTGGGAACAGTCAGAACAATGGCCCTTCTCTGTACATCAGCAGGAGAGCCTGTAACTGCACCACTCACAGTGCGGTCCGATCCCCCAACTGAATAATTGTGTTTACTTTTAGAAAGGGTGCAGAGGGAGAGGAAGAAAGAGAGCTCCAAGCAGGCTCCACACCCAGCCCAATGCAGGGCTCGATCCCGTAACCCCAAGACCAAGACCTGAGCCAAAACCAAGAGTCGGACGCTAACTGACTGAGCCACCCATGCACCCTGGAACTGGGTTTACTTTTAAAGTTAAATGTTTATTGATAAACTCTAATCACAGCTGAAGATTTACAGTTAAATTTTTTTAATTTAATTTATAAAACCCTTTTTCCTGAGGGTTACAAATGCAGGAACTGTATTTCATCCCCTCTGAGAAATATATATTTTGAACAAAAAAAATCAAGATACATCCACTGTCACAAATTCTAGTCCCACTTTTGCGTAGAGGCAGACAGCCTGAGAACTATAGTTTGAGTGACTGATAGTCCTTCGAAGTATGCTGTCCTAGAAAATCTAGGTTTAATGGTCAGCATATCCATATATTGTTATATACTATGGCCTGGCAAGGCACTCTATCCTTAGGTCTTCTTAAAAGTTCTTCAACAGGGGCTCAGTCAGTTAAGTGTCAGCTTCGGCTCCTGGGTGATCCCAGGACCCCGGGATCGAGCCCCACATCAGGCTTCCTTCCTGCTCGGTGGGAAGCCTGCTTCTCCCTCCGCCTCTGCTTGCCGCTGTGCATCCTTGTGCTCTGTCTCTCTGACAAGTAAATAAATATAATCTTAAAGAAAAAAAATTTATTAATGTGGTATCTGTATTAAAAAAAGTTCTTCGGCAAATGTCCATTCATGAACATGTTTTAAAGTAGGGGGTTCCTTTTATACTACTACAGAGTCTGTGTCACTTAGAGAAAATAACAGAACCCTAATATAGCCAGGAACAAGAGGTTTAAATGTTTGAGTGCCCAAAATATCTTTCTCTTTACAAAGCATTTTTTTCTATTTTTTCTTCTGGAAATCCAGAATGTCACATTCACAAAGTGTGAAGGTTTTCTAGTCATTGTAAATCTCATTTTATCTAAGATTTTCCAAATATCTTCCTCAGATAACAAGCCTTCTAACAGAAATGGCTCTATGCCTATTTTGAAGATCTACAGTATTTAAAAAATAGTCATTTTAAATGACTATTTTCTTTTTTCCCCCCTTACAGCACTACAAAGTAAAAAGAAGGCATTCATACTTTCAACAAATTAGTAGCATCTAAAAGACACCAAAATGATGTCACGTAGAGAAAGGCCGTGTTGCCAGAAATAACTCAGAGAGAATGTCAGTCTGCCCTCAGTGGTACAGAGTGGTATCTGGCTGTAAAAAACCAGTTACTTTCTAAAATCATTGGAAAATAATTGTTAATCAACTATAGTTTGAGTAGATTGATTTACTCCTGAAAAGTTAAGAGATCAGGGTAGCATTGAGCATAGTGGTAGTAACCCAGGCTTTTAAAAAGTATCATGGTCCCACCCCTGCTTGGTAAGATGGGAAACCTCCGGTATCCTGCTGAGCCTTCTTAAAAGTTCTTTCCTCGAATGGGAGGGGAGATAATGCAGTGCCTAGTGGTCACTGTGAAGTGTGAGTGAAATAAGAACATAATACCTGGCGTCTGAAAGGGCTCAGTAAATGTGAGCTTTCATTGTAAAACGTGTCATCCTCTCTCATCCCAGTTATTTAAGAAACCTCACCCTCCAAAGCGAGTGCGGAGCCGACTGAACGGAGACAGTACGGGAGCCTCTGCCCCGCCGGGGTCTACAAGTGACAAGATCTTTTTCCATCACCTGGACAACTTGAGGCCTTCTCTAACACCTGTAAAAGGTGAGGTGACAGGAAGTCAACCTTTGCTTCACAATTCTTTGGGAGTATTTAATAATCTTAGTTTAGCAATAACACATATGCCTTTCAACATAGTTATCGTTTGTAATAAGTGCTATACTTTTTGTGATAAATCACCAAATGCTTGTAGATTTTCTCCTTTTCCTTTTGTTTTGGTTTAGTTTGCGTCTTTTTGGCCTGTTGGATTTTTTTCATCAAAAAGAACCAAACAGGTTTCTCCTCCCTGCTAAAATAGCAAAAACTCTAATATACTAAATCTTGTAGCTCAGCTTTATGTTACATATGTAGAAAAACCTTTGTAATCTTCATTTATATGTGTTCTGCCAATTTAGAAATAGCAGTAAAAAGACTGCATTTTTAATATGCCAACTAAAAGTATCCGTCTTTTATCTAATGTGGTTCTGAGTTATCTAAAAGTATTTCCTCGGGGCGCCTGGTTGGCTCAGTCCGTTAAGTGTCCGCCTTCGGCTCCGGTCCTCATGATCCCAGGGTCCTGGTTGAGTCAGGCTCCCTGCTCGGTGGGGAGCCTGCTTCTCCATCTCCCTCTGCCCCCCACCCACTCATGCGCTCCCTCTCTCTTTCACTCTCTCCCAAATAAGTAAATAAAAATCTTAAATAAAAACGTTTTCAAGTGGATATTTTTCTTAGAGTGAACAAAGGTTTTTGTAAAGTCTTGAAGTTGCCACTGTTAAACAAATCTAAAAATGGGAGTCTCAGAGTCTGGTTAATTGGGTAAGCTACCAGCTCTGTGCCATTTTGGCTCGTGATGGTGACGGTCCCGGAGCACTAGTGTGCTCAGCAGGGAGTCGGGCCTCTTGGGGGACAACACGTCCTTCCCTCAGGAAGTCTGAGGCTGGATATCATTTGGGAGGTACAGCAGGCCTAGATTGGTTGAAGGTCTGTGTATGGATTCTGGAGAGCATCCCAGATTACTCTGGGCAGTCCTGATGGTCAAGGAGATAGGCCAGCTGCTAGGAGCCAAACCCGGGTGGGTCAAGAGACAGGAAGGCCGGAAGGAAGGCCTGCAGAACAGCTGTCAGGGTCGAGGTCCATCACCCAGCAGAGACTCAAAAGCCAGCCTCTAAGGCCTTTTGTCCTACTGTGTGTGTCAGGAGGCCTGATTCATAGGAATATTTGAGATTTCCCTTATCGGATCATGAGGTTCATTTTCCTTATACCCATTCTGATCTGTTCATTTGTTTTTTTACAGAACTTAAAGAGCCCGTGGGCCAAATAGTGTGCACAGATAAAGGCATTCTTGCGGTAGAACAGAATAAGGTTCTTATCCCACCAACCTGGAACAAAACTTTCGCTTGGGGCTACGCCGACCTCAGCTGCAGGCTGGGAACCTATGAGTCAGACAAGGTTTGCATTGTTTCTTGCTCATTCATTTACTCTTGCTCTTTTGTGGTTTGGATATCCTGCTTGAAAGGGGTGGGAAGAGCCCAGGCCAAGGACTAGTCCCCTGCTCCTCCAGGGCCCAGAGGAAGGGAAAGCTTCGCAGCATCAGATTAGGCTAAAGGAGCTAGTGGACAAGGCGGGTTTCCTACAGAACAAGCCACTTTTGAAAAGTTGTGTACTGAGCTCTAGCAGTTTCCCTCCCACCCAAAGAATTCTTCCAAGAGGTCCTAGCCGGCCAGGTAGTCAACACTTTTGACTACTACAAGAGCCTCTTTTCAGTGAATCACTGAAAGCCCACTTACCGTTTCAGTACTCTTTAGTGGCCGATGGAAAACCCGTCAGCCCATCGCCCAGGCAGCGGCAGCCAGCGTGTGGAGTCCCGTACCAGCTCTTGGAGAGGCTCTGCGTCGTGGCCGTGCGGTGCCCTGTGCCTGCCCTCTGCCAGTCCCCTCCTGACGCCGGGCAGGATCCAGTTTGCGCAAGTCCGCGCATTGCGCTGTGACACAACTCTGTTTAGTTAACCTTCTCGTGAACCGGCAGCACTCCTGATTCCCGCTGACCTCTAACTGGCTACAGTGGGCACATCCTTCTACCAGGTTATCCCCTGTATGGCACACAGCATCACATAGTCGGAACGTCCGTCCGGGACTGGAGAAGTTGGAGACACGCCCTAGGAGCAAAGTCCTTTTCATTCTGGTTTCTCACAGCAACTGCAGTTAGGAGGCCATAGGGCTGGTTGAGGGTCGAGCCTCAGTGGAAATGCCGCAGCGCGAATCCAGCCCAGAGTGTAACGTGCGTTTGCCTGCGAGGCGCCTGCCTGGGGGCTCTCCTTCCCTCAGTGTGCTCGCTGTGATTCCAGTTGCTGGTACTTGATGGCGTATGTGTCTCACGTCTGTTTTATTTCCAGGTAGTGACTGTTTACGAGTGCTTATCTGAGTGGGGCCAGATTCTCTGTGCAATCTGCCCCAACCCCAAGCTGGTCATCACCGGTGGAACGAGCACAGTGGTGTGTGTCTGGGAGATGGGCACGTCGAAAGAAAAGGCTAAGACCCTCACTCTCAAACAGGTAACAGACGGAAGATGGACCTAGTCCATTTTGGCAGCCTGCACTCTAAAGAAACTACAAAGCTTCTTTAATTCCAGGGTGCTACGGGTATAATGGACAAAATCAAAATGTGTTCTTTTGCTAGAAATGGGTCTTTAAAAGAAATGAAATCAGATGGTACTATTTCTAAAAATGATCTAAGCTGGTCCTTTTTTAAAATCTGAAGCAAGCTGTCTTTAGGTAAGACATTTTTTAATATGGGGAGCTTGGCGGCTCGGTAGGTTGAGCATCTGACTTTTGACTCTTGATTTCGGCTCAAGTCATGATCTTGGGGTTGTGGGATCGAGCCCCGTGTCGGGCTCCACTGGCTGTGTAGTCAGCTGTGGGATTCTTACCCTCTTCCTCTCCCTCCACCTCTGCCCCTCCCCACACTCACTTGTGTGAGCACTCTCTCTTTCTCTCTCTAAAATAAGTAAGTAAGGGGCGCCTGGGTGGCTCAGTCGGTTAAGTGTCTGCCTTCAGCCCAGATCATGATCTCTGGCTCCTGGGATCGAGCCCCGAACTGGGCTCCCTGCTCAGCAGGGAGTCTGCTTCTCCCTCTCCTTCTGCCTCTCCCCCAGCTTGTGCTCTCTCTCTGTATCTTTTGGTCTCAAATGAATAAATAAAATCATAATAATAATAATAATAAAAATCTTAATACATATATAAATTTTAATATATTTAAGCAATACAGTTGAGCCTTGAACAACAGGGGTTTGGACTATCCTGTCCACTTATATACAGACTTTTTTTGATAAATCTAATACAGTGAATGTATTTTCTTTTCCTTATGATTTTCTTAATAATATTTTCTTTTCTCTTGCTTACTTCATTATAAGAATACAATACATATACAGAATATCTGTTAAATGACTGTTTTTGTTATCAGTAAGGCTTCCAGTCAACAGTAGGCTATTGGTAATTAAGTTTTTGGGGAGTCAGAGTTACATATAGATTTTTGACTGCATCACGGGGTTGGTGCCCCACCCTCCATGTTGTTCAGGGTCAGCTGTGTTGCATGTAAATTGGATTTTTCTAATCCAAATTATGTTTGCTACTGATTCATATTATTTTCTTTCTGGGTGGTTTCCATTCAGCCAAACCAGTAAATCTTTGATTCTTTTTTTCTCTTTCCTCATTTATCATTTGATTATTTATTATGTACTTTAACAAAATTTAACCTAAAGCAAGACACCTTTTAAAATTAGGCCATCCTGTTTTAACATTTGATTGTGAGTGAATTTACCGTAAAGTTTTTTTAATGCAGTACACATCTAAGTATGTGATACAAATTTGAGAAACAGTGTAACAACAATATCTGTCCTTTATTGAGCACTTACTATGTTCAGAGCACTATGCCGGGTGTTTAAAAATGTAAAACTCCAATCCTTACAATTCTACTAGGTGGTTTATAAGCCCTGTTGATTCCTGAAACTACCACCACTTGAAAAGACTCAGACACATGCCCTGGTCACATGTAGTGTAGAACCAGGGTGTGAATTCAGTTCTGTGTGACTCCAAAGCTGTTTTCAAGCCAAACACAGACAGTGGTGTCTTAAATGTCTGTGGAAGGGATGGAACCCCTTGCACTTAACACCACCCGTCCTGTGTATCAGCCAGAAACGTCATTGGTTGCTGAGTCTAAAGATGGGCCACATAAAAAGATACAGTGTCAATATGAGCAAATACAAGGTTGCCATTGTAGTTTGCTGATCCAAACTCTCTTGCTTAGAATATTTTCCATTTAGAAAACAGGATTTGAAACTCATGTCCCAGCCAGTAACCCCTCAAGAGAAGTCACTTCTTACTTAAAACAGCCTTCTAGGGTTTGCTAAGCATACAGAAAGGATGTATGTATGACAAAAAATTCTAAGTAGGGTGCCTGGGTGGCTCAGCTGGTTAAGCGACTGCCTTCAGCTCGGGTCGTGATCCCGGAGTCCCAGGATCGAGTCCCACATCGGGCTCCCAGCTCCACGGGGAGTCTGCTTCTCCCTCTGATCTTCTCCCCTCTCATGCTCTCTCTCTCACTCTCTCTCTCTCAAATAAATAAATAAAATCTTTAAAAAAAAAATTCTAAGTAAATACTCAAGAACTTTTTTTTTTTAAGATTTTATTCATTTATTTGAGAGAGAGACACAGTGAGAGAGAACATAAGCAGGATGAGGGGCAGAGGGAGAAACAGGTGCCCCACTGAGCAAGGAGCCTCATGCAGGCCTCGATCCCAGGACCTGACCCACCCGGGTCCCCAATACTCAGGATTGGGTACACAGTAATACACAGTAATACAATACACAGTAATCTGAATCTTTTTTCTCTGAAGTGCTTGTTCTCCCACATTGCCATTTCCCTGGGTCCTGTTACTCTTCATGTTCTAGACAGAAGTTCCTGTTCTCGTGGGAAGAAGATCTGTTGGGCACAGATGTGTCCAGGTCAGTAACGGGAGCTTAGCACCTTCCCTCTACCTTGCTAGGACCATGTGCCATCACCATGCAGGCCTCACCGTGTGTGTGTGTTTCTTTTTTAATTTATTTATTAGAGAGAGAGAGACTGAGAATGAGAGGGGAGAAGGTCAGAGGGAGAAGCAGACTTCCCACAGAGCCGGGAGTCCGATATGGGACTTGATCCCAGGACTCCGGGATCATGACCCGAGCCGAAGGCAGTCGCCCAACCAACTGAGCCACCCAGGCGCCCCGTGTGTGCATTTTTTAAAGATCCATCCAGCTGCAGTTCTTTAGACTAACAGGAGACAGTGGCAGAAAAGAATCAACGCTCAGTTTAAATTCTGTCCTTTGGGCAGATGCATAACTGATGCATCTCCGTGTAGAAACGGGTTGAAGAAACCCAAGCTCGGTGGCAGCTGCCATTCTCCCTTCTAGTCCAGGTCTGGGAAAGAACTGATGTAAAAACAGAGGTCAGAGCCTCCGGAGTCCCCAGACTTCTCTGTTCCCCCGGCGGGATGACGCAAGGACAGTCGGCAAAGAAGGAAGACTTGGCAGATATTGCGGCTCCCAGCACGTGCCCCCCTCACGCCTAGTGCGTCTGGGACCTTCTGGAGCCGCTCAAGGAGCACAGTCACGGTGATCAGCCTGGTTTTCCCCGTTCTCCTTCGTAGGCTTTACTTGGCCACACGGACACTGTCACCTGTGCCACAGCGTCATTGGCCTATCACATAATCGTCAGCGGGTCCCGTGACCGAACCTGCATCATTTGGGATCTGAACAAACTGTCCTTCCTAACCCAGCTCCGAGGCCATCGAGCTCCAGTTTCTGCTCTTTGTATCAATGAATTAACAGTAAGTACTCGATTGCCCACTTGGTTTACAGTCGGGAAGACAAGTATTTCTGGCTAATGTAAACAGAAAATGACTCTGAGTGTTTTCTAAGCTGATAGACACTCATTTCATAAATGCTACTACATGTTCTTTGATTTATGCAAAAAGGAAATGGATATTAAAGTTTGTAACTCAGGGGTAATTTTACCTTAAAATCCATTTACTGCTATATACTTTGAAGAGCAAGGTTTGGTTCAAAACATTCTAGAATAAGGCTTTTTTTAAAATAAGGAATTTGTGGGATCTGTTAAGAAAGTTAAAATCGTGTTGAAATTTTTATGAAATACATTCAGATTCTTTATTTGGTATGTAAGGTGAAAAGAGTAACATTTGGATAACCAAATGAGCAGAATTGTTATAGGACTGTTTTCAAAGTTATCCAAACTAACTAAGAATACCTCTTACCGAAGTTCGGTAAGATATCTTCTTACCGAAGAATCTCACAAATAAATATTTTATGTATAAATAAATGAGTCAACATAAAATAAATGCACGGGCCTGGGAGTCTCCCCCTGGAGACCACGCCCACCTAAGGTGGAGTGAGGGGAGGAGAGTCATTGCTGGTGTGTGGGGAAGCAGGGGAAGCTAAGGGTAGGTTATACAAAGACTGAGGTCCCTGCGCCTGAGGGACAAGCTACCACATTCGTATGTTGGTGATGCCCACGGATGCAGATCAGTCTTGCAGATTGGCCGAGACTCGCCAGCCTCACTGCTCCCTAGCTCTGCGTACTCGTTCCCTCCCTTACCCTTAGCTCTGTCCTGCGGTCCTCTTGTGTCACCCCATGTAGCCACATCGTATCATCACCCACACAGACAGCTTTCCTTTGGAGGAATGGAACATCCTTAATTTTCACCGGAAGATACTGAGTAGTATGCTTTTAGTCAGATACCTTGTAGTTAGTCAAAGAAGAAGGGAAAAAAATTGAGTTGTAGTGAATGGCACATAGAGTGTCTGATGATAGTAAGAGTGATCAGACCTGGCAAGGAGTGGGGAGTATGCAGGGGTAAAAGTCAAATTCATTTTTTGGTGTATCTGAAAAGTTTAAGATGCTTATAGAACAGCCTCTTGGGTTGGTCCTACAAACACGTGTCCCTAAGAGCTGTACAAAAATCTCAGTGCAGCAGAATGGCTCTGACCTGGCGGGGTTGGTCTGACTCAAATTCTTCATGGTACTATTTTGAGCGCTTTGTTTTGGACTTGTTTTTCACTTAAATGCTGAGAATTTCGTTTACAGTTGGCTGTTATTCACGAAGTTATCCTGCAGTGGATTGCCGTAGCTGCAGCAGACACCACAGATGTGTTCGATTTTTCCCTTTTGTGGTGCTTTTGTAATCTCTTAATAACGCATGAAAAGATTTCTATTTCTGTCATAATTTTGCAGCCAGTATCAAGTCTGCTTTATTTCAGTTTGCATTTGGGGTGTCAGCGCCCTTGCAGCTGCCCTTTAGCTCCTCCTCTTACGCTCCGCGCCCGTAGCCGTAGCCGCAGGATTTGCCCTGACGCTCTCTAACTGAGGCACCCTGGAGCCCTGGACCAGAGCCTCGCGCAGGGCAGGGTGCGGCAGCGGCCTCTCGTCTCTCGCAGAGACTGAGACCATTAACTACAGCACAGCTGCTCACACTCATTGTCCAAGGTGGTTCAGTGGCTGAATCCCAGGTATAGTCCCAGCACACGGCAGAGCTTGCCTCAGCATCACTTTTGTCTGGGTTTTGGCTTGGTTCTTGCTGTCGTGGTAGAAGGACAGAGGGAAGAAGAGAACAGTAGCAAGACCAGCACAGGGTGGTTTGGGAAAGCCCCAGGCCTCCTTATCTTGCCATCCTTGGCTCCCCCTTCCCTTCTTTCTTGAGTCAATGCTGCTGTTGAGCTTCTAGTTTCCCCGCTGTTTTTGATGGCCGTCTTCCTATTTCTCTAGGTCCCCATTTGCCTGCGGGCCGTACTGAGATCTCCCAGGGTATTTCTGGGGTCAGTGCCTAGTGTCCTAACATCCAGACTGTCTCGGGGATAAGAAAAGCAGCGTGATGTGGTACATAAGCTTCGAGGCCAGAAAGAGCTGGTTTCAAATCTTTATCCTGGGATGTTAGGCAGGTTACTTAAAGTCTTTTCATCTGACTTTGCTTCCTCCCAAAGCGGGGCTGGTAATAGCTAACCTCCTAGTGTTGACAGGATGAAATGGAATGTCAGAAGTGTCCTCTCTACGAACTGACAACCAGTAGATGCTCTGGAAGCGTCTTCCTTCCTGTAACAGGAGTGGGTTGGATTCTCACCAGGTTGGATAGAGCCCCGCCTGGTAGAGTTTAAGGGAAAAGCTCGTTCTTTTCTATCTTTGGAGCTTACAAAGACCTGAGTTAACAGCTTCGGGAGTCTACAGGTTTATCCCGTTGGCCAAGAAGTGACCTATATTCTAAGTTTCTTCTTTTTTTCCTCATTCTCCTCCCCTTATTATGAATACAAACTGTAAAGTGGGATGCTACGGTGTTGCCAACATTTCATCTTTATTTATTGAAAAGAGAGATGCAGCTGTGTCTAGACTGAGAGGTTTCTCTTCTGCCTTATGCTGTTGGTGATTGGACTCATCTTGTAGAATTCATTGGAGGTGGATTCCTGGCTCTAAATGAAAGAAACGTATAAAATAGGTTTTGTAAACAGTGGGAGGCACGAGAGTAGTGCCTCACCCCTCAGGTCACAGGCGGCTTTCCCGGGAGTAAAGCAGGACGCAGCGGTGTGCTGGGGGATCTGCTGAGAGCGGGGACGGGCTCCTCCCCGTGTCCGCGTGTGAGGCCGCCCAGCCGCAGCCCCCGCTCCCCCGTGAATTCTTGAAGAGGCCTCTTCCTTCGGGGTATGTTTTTAGGTCAGCAAGCACTGAATTTCCAGGCTACCTCAGAAACTCCGAGCCACTAGTCGGAGAACTTAAAAGGTGTTTTTGAGAGCTAGGCCGAAGATTGACTTTGCCTCTGAAACCAGAATGTGCTGGGAAGGGGCAAAGAGAGTGAAGAGGCGGTTTTCCCTTCTCAGGGGGACATCGTGTCCTGCGCTGGCACGTACATCCACGTGTGGAGCATCAACGGGAACCCGATCGTGAGCGTGAACACGTTCACAGGCAGGAGCCAGCAGATTGTCTGCTGCTGCGTGTCGGAGATGAACGAGTGGGACACGCAGAACGTCATCGTAACGGGGCACTCAGACGGCGTGGTCCGCGTAAGTCCGCTGGGAGGAACCAGGCTCCGGGCTCGCCGCCCTGTTGACCTGCGAGCCGCGGAGCGTCCGCAGTGGAGAGTCAGCGGGGCAGGCGGTCGGTTAGTGAGCAAACTCCTGCTCGGGTTCAGACAAGCCACAGCCGCCGCGCTCTCGGGCCCGGGGAACGGCGGGCCCTCGGCCCCTTTCCTTACTGCTGAGTGGATCCGTTAGTGCCACTCAGCACCGGACAGCTTCACCCAGGGTCACTCAGACGTGCTTTCCATGTCACCGCAGATTGCTAAAAAGGGACATTGAGAAGGTACTGGCTTTTTGGCCTCCCCATGGCTTGGGGAAAACAGGGACTGTCTCTTGTCTACAGAGAATCACAGCTGGAAAATGCTTTCCAGGGACTTACACTGTCCAGTCTCTGTCTAGAATCCTAGATGATTTCACTCAAATCCTAGTTTATCCTTTTCGTAGTTTTTTTGTGTTGGGCTTCTGCAGAAAATAGAATCCAGGGAGTATTTACCTTTACAGTCTTTCCAAATACTTGGGTCTCTCGGGAGCTCTTCCTTTGTGCCTGTTTTCTTGAACTGTGCTCTTTGTAAAAGCAGAGAGCAGCTGACTGCTGCCCTGTAGTCACATCTGTAGTCACACCGGCTGAGCGAAGATGAGGTTCTGGGCCCCGCCACACACGCCCCCCACCTCAGACGACAGGCGCACCCGACGCCTGCTGTCTCTAGAGCCGCGCTTCAGATGACTGTGGTCATGAGGCATTTAGGGGGAAGCTCCATAGCCCAATGCGTTCGGGGATCCTGCTTACTGCATGCCTTCATGTGTGCAGGGCTCTCGGGGTTTTGCCAGAAATCAAAGCGTGCTGAGTTGAACCATGTTGTTCCAACTTACTTGACCGCAGTCCTCTTCCCTCCACCACGAAACGCCCTTCAACATCCCAAGGAACCCAGTTCGGGAACACAGTTCTCTCCCACAGTTCTCAAGATAGAGGGAAATTTAATTAGACATAACTATAAGAGATACCTGTTTAACCCTAAGAGATTGTCTTCATCCAGTCACATGTAAATCGTTTCTTTAAGCTGCTTACCTTTTTTATTTTCATACTTACTTACATTCAGTTTTGGAGAATGGAATTTTTGCAAGTTCCTGAGACACCAGCTCCCGAGCCTGTTGAAGTCCTAGAAATGCAGGAAGACTGTCCAGAAGCACAAATAGGTATCGGTTACCTTCTAATTATTCCATAGTTTTCATATTTCTTATTTGGTTGGTTGGTTGGTTTAAAGTCACTGTGGATAAAGCTCACATCAAATAGCGTAAACCATAGCGCAAGGTCGAGTGTGACTGTCAGAGGCACGACTGCCCCCTGGCACGGGGGGTCGGGGGCGGGCCCCCCGAGTCTTGGCCAGCTCACCAGGCAGTAGGTGGTGTGCTTCCTCATCCTAGTAGGGTGGATACAGCTGCTGGCTTCCCGGGGTACCCGAGGCTCGGGCTTTCACTTCAGAAACTACAAAGCACAGAGGTGGACAAATCAGACGCCCCCAGTCCCGTACCTGTTCTGCTCGTCACTCGTCGGGCTCAGTCTGGGTGACAGGCTGGCATCATGTTTGTAAGGTATTCACAGAGGCAGACCAGAATCCCCCCCAGGCCTGCCTTTGAAAAAGGGCTTTTATTCACACTGAAGCTTAGTGCTCTGTGCTCTTACCTGTTATTTGTGCAACCCTTAAAGGTTTTCCAGAGGAACACAGAGGTGGACGATTGTGATGGAGAGTGACTAGAAGCAGTGCTGGAAACCCAGGCTAAGACCTGCTCTGGGTTGCTCATCTCCAGAGAAGTTACCCCGCCTTTGATGTAGAACAATTGGTACAATAGACTTCCCCGGGAGGAACAGGGTTTTAACTTTGACCTTCAGATTGTTTCTCTGGGATTAACTTTTGTACACTGAGAATTCCACATGAGTTTGATGATATGAGGGCAAGGACTTATTATCAGAAAGGCATAAATCACTTCTCTTTGTAAGCTGAAAATAGCTTCTACTTTCATTACCAGAAAACAAAAATCCAGTGGGCAGGGCATTTTAATGCTTATATTACCTTAGTACATGTAAGTTTCTGTATAGTCCATTGCAGCTCCACTAAAAAGGTCATCTGGGTGTTTGGGGACAAAAAAATCGAGTTCAGTTCTGTTTGTTTTGGGGGGTTACCTGTTGGGTGTCAGACAGTGGATTAAGTAGAATTAGGAGAAGTCTGTCCTTTCCTTGAACAAAGGTTTAAGTGAGTAACAGCAGAAGATGAGATCAATAAGGTAGAGAGGTCACATTTAGGAAGGAGAGATATTGGTATGTCTTCCTTCTTCTTATATATTCATATTGTGGACAGAGTTTGATAAAAGTGGCAGAGTGGAAAGCAGCCCACGGGGGAGGGTTGACTTTGGACAGCATAGGACTGGCAGGGCTCAACGGCAGTCGCCTGAGTGAAAGGGAAGGCAAGCCAGTGGTTCACTGGAAATGAAAGTCGTTTCTAAGACTACTCATCAGGGAAGACCTTCAATCTTGTGGTCATAAGCCACTGAGATGAAAAAAAAAAATTAGCTAACTAGACTACTCATGGTAGTACAAGGAAGGCAAACTAAGTAATTTCTCTTGCTAAAAAATATAATGAGCTGGTGCTTATACACTTGTTCCTACTTTTCTTTTTTTCTAATTCTGTATATTTATTTTTAGGACTTTTCTCTCCAGCAGACTTTATTGCAAGAGAGTAGGGAGTTGGGTTGAGGAAATGCGTAATAAAAACGGGAAGAAGGGAAAACCCCACATCGATAGGAGTAAAGCTTTCATCAATAATTGATTCATCTACGTTGTCATTTATACTGACTGCCACATGGAAGGCACTGTGCTTGGCGCCCCCTCTCTCAGGCTAACCACTGTCTTGTAGAAAGATTATCCAAAAATAATAGTTTGGGGGTGGGAACTCAGACGTGAGAGGCATACAGCTGTTCAAGGAGTCCAGAAGAGTGGGACTTAATTTCGGCTGCAGGCACCAGGTGAGATTCTAGAGAGAGCAGTGTTTGAGCTGTGCCTTGAGAGACGGGTCACATGGGAACACAGCGAGATTGGGAAGAGGGGTCTAGGAGGGCCAATGGCACGGGCCGCCCTTGCTGTGAGGGGGAGCAGGACTCCGTGGAGAACAGAGTGGGCGCCAGCTGGCTGAAGTGTGCTAGGCAGTGTGCAGCAGGCGCTGAGAAGTTTGCAAAGGCAGGTTTGGGCCAGATTGTAAAGCAGGAATGTCAACCTAAGGATTTTGGCCAAAGCACTCTTTGAACTCAGAAATTCCTTTATTTTTTTTTTTTTTCCCTTTTTGCTATATGTAGTCCAGCTGAAAATTCATATATATATATTTTTTCTACTTAGCTTAAAATGCTATGCGTATTGTATCTTAACTTAGAGAAGAAAAACAGTGGGACCAAGCTGGGTCTAAGCCAAATGTGTGTGTGTGTGTGTGTGTTTTCTCCTTCTCCCCATGCATTACCCAGGGCAGGAAGCCCAGGACGAGGACAGCAGCGATTCGGAAGCAGATGAGCAGAGTACCAGCCAGGAGCCCAAGGACGTGCCCAGTCAGCCCAGCAGCAGCAGCCACAGGCCCCGGGCGGCCTCCTGCCGAGCAACGGCCGTCTGGTGCGCCGACAGCGGCTCCGATGACTCCCGGCGCTGGTCCGACCAGCTCAGCCTGGATGAGAAGGACGGCTTCATATTTGTGAACTATTCAGAGGGCCAGGCCAGAGCCCATCTGCAGGGTCCCCTTAACCACCCTCACCCCAGCCCCATGGAAGTGCGGAATTACAGCAGACTGAAGCCCGGTAACTTGAAGTCCGGTGTCAGTTTCTTGCTCCTTGGGGGTGGCGTGAGGGCTGGTGGAGCGGGGCAGCGGGCTCTCGTTCTCCCTGCACCCCGTCCCTGTGGCCCACCTCAGCCACCCACAGAGAAGGCCTCCTCAGTTCCTTACCCCACAGTGGTGTCCGCTGTACGTTGGGCATTTCTTAAAGAAAAACACCTCCCACCAAAAGCTGCCTTCCTTCACAAAGCATGAACGCTTTTGAAAATGGGCAAGTTACTGATTACAAATAAGTAAATAAAGCCATCTCTATGGGTAGCCTTCGAGGCAGGGTTCTCAATGGGAGAGACGCTGTCTTCTTGCGTTGAACATTTCCCCCTCTCTGCACGGTCTTTTCGAGCGGGGCGCTCTCTGACCTGGCCCACGACCAGTGTTAAGCTAGACTGCTTCACTTGCCGCCGGGGCAGCGGCTGCTGGGACAGGGAGAGCTGCTCTAACTGGACATCGCAGCCCCCTGACTTGCGAGAGCACCGTGTGAGGGCGCACCCACCGAATGCCGGCTTCTTCTCACTTCAGCGTGTCGTGTCTTGCCCTTTTGCATTCCAGGGTACCGGTGGGAACGGCAGCTGGTGTTCAGGAGCAAGCTAACTATGCACACGGCCTTCGATCGGAAGGACAACGCACACCCCGCAGAGATCACCGCCCTGGGCGTCTCCAAGTAAGTGCCCAACCTTGCCAGCTACGCACCCTCCTCCCCCTGAGCAAGGAGTCATGTGCTCAGCCCGCGTCCACACATCCAACCCCGTCTTTGGGGAAACAGACTTCATTTGCAGTATCAGACGTTGCTTGAACAGGCCATGAGAGGAAGAAGCCAGTGCATGGAGTTTAAAATCTCTGTTCTTCGAGGTTACAGCGAGGTTTGATCCAGAGAGCTGAGACGAAGGTGTGAATTCGGGCTCAATTCTATTTTTGTCTCCTCACACACACAGCCCGCACCGCAGCACACACATTCAGGGAAACCTGGGGAACCTCAGGAGTGACGGGAAACGCTCTTCAGCCACGTGGCTGTGTGGAGGCCTTCCCCCAGGTGACTCCGTGTGTCATGTTGTGTCTCCTGCAGGGATCACAGCAGGATCCTCGTTGGTGACAGTCGAGGCCGAGTGTTCAGCTGGTCTGTGAGCGACCAGCCAGGCCGCTCTGCTGCTGACCACTGGGTGAAGGATGAAGGAGGGGACAGCTGTTCGGGCTGCTCTGTGCGGTTTTCTCTGACAGAAAGACGGCACCATTGCAGGAACTGCGGCCAGCTCTTCTGCCAGAAGTAAGATGAGAAGCGAGTTCTGAGTTTCTGTGGGCCGGCCCCGGGATGTGCAACACACCCCTGCACAGAGCGTCTCCTGTGCTCTGGGGTCCCCAGCACACAGCGCCCCCACGGTCTAAACCAGCCTTCACTTTCTCCTTGTTCTTTTTTTTCCCCAAAGATTTTATCTATTTATTTGACAGAGAGGAGAGAGATCACAAGTAGGCAGAGAGGCAGGCAGAGAGAGAGGGAGAAGCAGGCTTCCCACCGAGCGGAGATCCCCTTGTTGGGCTCGATCCCAGGACCCTGAGATCATGACCTGAGCCAAAGGTAGAGGCTTCAACCCACTGAGCCACCCAGCCGCCCCTTTGCTTGTTCTTTTGTCGCAACTGTGAACTGCTTCTGCCCTACTGAAAAATAGGAAAGAATCATCCCAGACACCGGGTCCCTTGCGACTCAGAACGGGAGGTGCTGCCCTCCCGCCCTGGTTGCACCTGAAACACTGTGGGCGCTCGCCCTGCCCCTCGCCCCGCCCTTTGCCCCGCCCCTCCGCGTCCTCTACTCTGCGGATTGTCTCCATAAACAACACTGCATTATTGTTCTGTAGGGTTTCCCTTTTACACAAATACAGCATACTGTCCGTACTTTCTGTAACTTCCTTTTTTTTTTTTTTTTTTTTTTTTTTTTACTCAACACTGTTGAGTAAAACGCCATGTAGCTGTTTCCATGTATCTTTTGTGTGAATGTGTCTGGCTTCCTCCGCTTCCCTTTTCGTGGACTCCTAGGGGACTGGTGCTCGTTCCCAGGCCTCTGGCCGGCGCTGCGGGCCACGCCGTAACAAGCGCCCCCCCAAGAGGTGAGCTGGAGCTCCTCTCTCTCTAGAGAAGAGAGCTCCGACCGGATCCTAAACCGAGCTGCCCTCGGTGCTGCCAGATGAGGCTCGGGAACAGCAGTGCCGCTTGTCGCCGCCCCGGGCAGGCTTGGCCGTGGGGCAGCTGGGCATTGGCTTCTTGGCTGTTGGCGTTTGCTCTTGGGTGACGTGGCCCGTTTTCCTTTTAGGTTTGCTTGTCTTGTTTTCCCGCTGTACTCGAGGAGTTCTTTATTTACTCTGGGTTTTAATTCTTTGTCTTTTCTGCAGCTTGCAGATACCTTCTGCCAGTCTGGGCTTACGTTTTCACTTCATATATGTTTTTTCTGGCACGCAAGTCTTTAATTTGATGTAGTCGCATCTCTTACTTTTTGTGATTTTTGGTTTTTTGTGGCTTAAGAAATCATTCCCTGTCCTGAGACCGTAAAGACAGCCTTGTTTATTTTCTTTTACGAGTTTCAGGGGTTTGTTTTTCACACTTAGGTCTTTGGGTGCACATACACCTGGAGTGTATTTGGAGGTATGGTTTGTGGTGAGGGTCCGTTTCAGTTCCCTTGTATGGAGAGTCTGTTCCCCCAACGTCGATCTGGGTGCCGTCTGTGTCTACACTGCAGTCCCATGCGTGCATGTACAGCCCCCCCGTTCTGTGGCAGAGCACGGAAGGGACCCCGCGGGCAGCACTTGCTAATGCCGACCCTGCTTATCTAGAAATACTGGCACAGAAGCATGAGCCGTGTGATTGGTTTTGAGCCAGTCACTGAGGTCTTGCGGGCACCGGCATATTGGAAAGAGCGTGGTCCTTGGGTTTATACTGACCAGATGCTCCCTGGGTTTCTGTCCATTGCGTCATCTCAGGCACATTGCTGACCCTCTCTGGGCTTTTTTTATCCGTAAAATGTGGATAATTATACCTCTCCTCATAGAGGTGCTGAGAGAACAGTGAAATCATGTGTGTGAATTTTATAAACACCAAGTGTGGAGTCTGGCAATATAGGTGTTCAGTAAAAGATGTTATTGTAGTGTCTTTTTTCTTTTCTCTTCTTTTCTTTCTTTTCCTCTCCTCTTCTCCCTTCTCCTCTGCTCTCCCCTCCCCTCCCCCCTTCCCCTCCCCTCTCCCCTCCCCTCCCCTCTCCTCTCCTTTCTTTCCTTCCTTCCTTTCTTCAGATTAATGTCTTAAACCTTTTTCCTGGGAAGTCCAATTCAAGATGAGGTAGCCAGAATGTTGGTGCCAGCCATTCCTTATGGGACTTACCATGAGGAGGATTCTGTCTTAGGGCTCTGGGCTTTGAGAGGCCCACTCTACAAAACTTAGTAATCAATAATTTTTGATAGTAACACCCCTGCCCCTGTATGTACACCAGCACACATTGTTCCTTGTTGGGTTTTAACTTTCCAAATATTACTGAAGGGTAGATAATTCTTTAAATTACGCATTGCTAACAGATGTCCCGTGGAGGCTATATTTGAAAAACCAACCCCACAGTGATTGATTATGATAGAGCAGACAGAAGTCAGAGCAGAGCCCTGCCCATGTTCTTTGTGCCCCTCAGTTGGTGGGAGAGTTTGTCACCACTTTTTTTTTTTTTTTTGAGAGAGAGCAGTTGGGGGGTGGACAGAGGGAGAGAGAGAATCTTAAGCTGGCTCCATGCCCAGCACAGAGCCCGATGTGAGGCTCGATCTCATGACCCCGAGATCATGACCTGAGCCAAAATCAAGAGTTAGACATTTAACCGACTGAGCCAACTAGGTTCCCCGAGAGCTTGTCAGCACTTTTGAGGGTTTCATCAAAGTCCCAGGTCCAAGAACGGCCCTTTAAACCCCTTAAGCTGGTGACACTTTTTTCCTCTGGACACCTCTACTGGTAGATTATTGGAGGAAAATAATTTTCTATTTCAGTCTCATGAAAAGGCAAGCTTAAAGTGATTAAAGGCCACATCCAAGGTCACACCCTGCTTTATTCCAGGAAGAGGGATACTTTTTAAAGAATTTGAACACCTCTGAAGTAGAGTCTACTTCAAGGAATTCGATCAAGATAAACAGAAAATGAGAACATTTGGACCAGACAGAAAAGCCAAACTACTGTTCAAGAAATCACCCAGGGGTAGATCAAACAATGTTTAAAAGCCCAGAGGAACTTGATAGTGACCAAAGAGTCTTTTAAAATGAGTAGTAAATCTTCTGCCAAGAGAAAAAAAGTTAAGCTCCGAGTAAAGACGTTGGCATTTCTCCCAGTTTTTCAGGGCCCGAGAGCCCGTCCCGCACGGTAAGAATGGCCTCATAGCTGTTCAGATTCTTTGGCTTCATCCTATAGGAAAACCTTGCCTTTAAAAAAAAAAAATTCACTTCAGTCACATAGAGAGCTTGTCTTGGTTTAATATTACTTTTCTTCATAGACCGGAACAAATCATAGATGTGTTTTTTGGTCCGGTGTGAGCCACACGCCACAAACCAGTAAGTCTTCGGCACCCTTCTGGCATTATGCTTCTGGTCTCGGTCATTACAGGGCTGGCCTCCTGTTCAACTTCTAAGTTTGTGTTTCTCAGCCCAGTGATCAAACTTGGGTGGTGAGGACCTGTAACTGCTTGATTTTGCCTTTCCCGTAGGTGCAGTCGGTTTCAGTCGGAGATCAAACGCTTGAAAATCTCATCGCCCGTGCGTGTGTGTCAGAACTGTTACTACAACCTACAGCACGAGAGGGGTTCGGAGGACGGGCCTCGGAATTGTTGAAGATTCCACGAGCTGGTTGCCGATCACAGTCTGGAGACCCCCCGCTTCCTGATTCCCCGCTCACGGCTCACAGCTCCGAAGGCGTCGAAGCAGTCTCCGTTTACGCCTCTCTTCATACCGAGTGTTTGGAGCGTTGAATTCAAAGGAATCCGTGAATAAACGGGTGTAGAGTGCAGCGATGGGGCGGACGGACTCTGTTGGGGGAACAGCGCAAGAAGAGCAGGAGGTGGTTCCTAGGAGCAACTTTCCCAGTATCCGATTCTCCCTGTTACCAGTAGCTGTCTCCAAGAGAAAATCCTCACTTACTGTCTTTTCTTGCGTCTCATTTTTATAGATCTACTCATCCTTATTTGGAAAAACCACCACCAACAAAAAAAGGCTTTTAGAAAATGGTTGTAAATCTGACTTCTTTGCAAGTAACTGTGTATATTGTAAATAGGTATAAAGGCCTTTTTTTTTTTTTTTCTAAATAAGGACTTAACTGTCTGTAACATGAGACTTCGAACTAAACCACTAACTCAGTGAACTACTTATGGTTTGTCTGACATCTCTCACAAATTAATTATAAATATGTTTTTTAAATCCTCAAAGACATTATCTGTGGTCTTTTCTCCCCCCTTTCCAGCCCAGCCTGTGTGCCCGATGTCCTTTCTTCCAAGTTGCCCACAGTATCTCCACTTAAACTAGGCTAGTAACCAAAATGATGCGGACCTTCTTTAGGAAACAGTGTGGGAGACTGAGAGTCCTGCCGTAAGATACCCTGGAAATATCTGGGTGTCTTGCACCTGGCTCCTCGCCACCTCAGTGTTGTCCAATGTCCTAAGGCCCCCTGTAAACTCCTGTCTGGACTGCCGTGCGGCCACAGCGCCCCCTTCTGAGCGTTGCGAGGTGGCGGTCTTGTGATCGGCGATGCAGGAGACCGCCGCGCCTCAACTAATGGAAATAGATTTGCATGTAACCCACATTAGCTTCTCTTGCATAGAACATAATAAGGATGTGTCTTCGGTGACACTAATGTTCTACTATAGCTTATTTTCAAAAAAGGGTAAAAAAATGAAAAAAGTGTACAGAATTAACATATAAACCTTGTTGTAAAACTGGATCATGTCAGAACTGCTTATAATTAACCTTTACCATTTAATGCCATCTACCTGAAAACAGTGAGATTTATACTGTATCGATGTCTATTTTTTTGTTTTTGCTATGAATATAATTACAGTATTTTAATATTTAGTTATTTAATTTGTTCTACTAGTTGGATACAGAACACACAAATCCAGGGAGACTAAAGCTGGTTGGGGCTTAAGAGAGAAGTTTAGTTTACAGAAAAAAAGGCTTTGGTGGTGGGATTTTTTAAAATGTGTGTTATGTACATATATATAAATATATATATACACATATATATATAAAAACGAAACAGTTAATCTAGATTTTAACACTTTCAGATATTTAGTGATAATATTATGAACAATTCTAAAAGCCCTGTGATTTGAAAAAATGTAGACTTATTTATGGCCCAAGCAAGGAAGGACAGGCCTTCACACCGTCCTGGAGGTGTCATACAAGGGACAGTGGCTTCGGCTTTCCCAACTCTCCATCTTTAGGCCCTGGGGACAGGCACACTTATGCACTAAAATGCACATATATGCACATGCATTCAAAAATAGGCATTGGTACAATAGTAATCTTGTACCTAATGGGCTGAAACCAGCTTAAGAACAAATTTGTTCTTCCTGATAACTAGGTCTCCAAGAGAAAATATAAAGGCTGCTTTAGTGCCTTATGCTTACTAAATTTAACCCTTTATTTACCTAGGTTTGAGCCTACCGTCTATTTATGATTACATATCAAAATTGATTAATACACTTCCATTTCTAAAAGTTCAAATACACTTGTTAATAAAAGGATTATTGGCATTAATACTTTAACTTGAAGAAAAGTTGTGTTCTGTTTTCCTTCCTGTGTCTTAACTCTTCCCCACGCACCCCGCCCCCCCCCCCCCACCATCTTACTTCAAGTCTAATAAACAATGCTGGATGTTCAACAGTGGCAGGAATTGTGCTATCACGTAGTCGTGGGCTTTGCCCCTGTCCGGCCCTATAGATGAGTTGTAGCAGTGTTATTCTACACTTTTTAAAAGAAGCGTCCTCCTTGTGTCTATGAACCATGTTTACCCCAAACCCAATGGCAAAGGTGTTCTTTAAAGACTTGAATATATGAATGTGTGTAATGTAGTTACTTAAAGGTTATTCCTCTATGTAATATGGAGTTATATGGGATGAACACTTTTAAACTTTCCGACACAACTTCCATAAGTAGAAGGTGGAAACCAAAACCCTCATGATAGTATTTCCTCTGGCAGCTGGTGCTGTGGGCAACTGTTCCATTCAGTGGGGTTTCTTTTCTTTTTGCTTTCTGATGCAGAAATCACAAATCACGCACACGTGCAAGTACACTCACGTACATAAACTAATTGTTTCTCCTGATGTCTTTCTGTGTTTCGTGTACCTTTGTTTACCGACATCTGTTCTCAGCACATACATCCGCCTTCGTGTGGTCTTTGCTCTTTCTCTGAGAGTACCTCACAGGGCTCCCGCCTGATCTGTGTAGTTGATTCGTTCGCCCACCCATCTATTCTAACGTTTGTGTGTAGCGTGCAACCGTCAAGTCCTGCTTCGGAAGAGGAAAATAGCTGCCCATTGCAGCCATCCGTCTGGATAATAGCAAAACACTCTAGATAAGTTATTTTGCACTTTCTTATGTATAAAGTTGGTAGAAACTTATTTTTTGCTTTGTATCATTTAAATACATTTTGTTTGGGTAAATGAACTGTGTATAAAATATTTATGCCGTTAAAACTGTTTTTAGAAAGTATTTTTAATTTCAGCAAGTTTGGTTACTTGTTGCATGACTATTAACACAGCTGACTTTTTGTGTCAGTGCAATGTATATTTTTTTGTCCTGTTATTAACTTGTAAGCCCTAGTAACGGCCGATTATTTGTACAGCAACAGAAGTAAATTGAAGATAACTGGCTAAGACTGGATTGATTGTGGACGTTTGTACTATACTGCAGAATCCAATATCTGTTCTTTGGTGGTTATGTAAAAGGCCTGAAGAATTACTATCTAGTGTGCAATCTGTGATAACTGAATGTTCATTGTATATCTGTCTCTGATGCAAAAAGGTAGAGTAACACAATTACAATACATGATTAAATGCAATAGTCCAGGTACTTTTTTTTTTCATTTCCAATAAATACCTACTATTTACCACCCAAAGGAAAAAAGTTGTTCTTAAGCCAGTTTATTCAGGGAAGGAGAGACAAAATAGAAGCCAGCTAGTTCCCTAACCTTTGTGTAGTCCTTTCCGAGTTGTGAATATCTCTTTCAGAAGCTCCTGCTCACAGAAATGTTGGCTCTTAGGGTCTGGTGCAAGCTCTAGTTCGATCCACCTGTAAATGCTTCCCGCACTGGGCGTCCCAGCTGTGCAGGCTTCCCGGGGCTGAGGAGTGTGTGTGTGGACGGCCACAGGGAGAGACAGCTGGCTTCAGGAGACAGGCCTGCAGACGCGAATGGACTCACGGACAAAAGCCTGCTTCGCATGGTTTTGACTCTTTCTCACTGAGCCTCATTCTCTATCCATCACCTTGTGAAAAGTAAGCAACAGTAAATCATCTATCCCCTACCTCTGTCATAGTCACATCAGGAATATTTTGGTATCCTGCCCTTTTTCTGGAAGCACCACACCTACTGTCCTAAGCTAGTCTTTCCGTTTCGGTCTTCAGGCTGAGAGTTAAAGAACTCACAAGTCTATCCTTATTGTTACTAGCTTATTTCATTTTAAAACTGCCTTCTGAGTATAGAAAACTTTTTAAATTTATTTAAGCTGCTTTAGCAACTCTAATTTTCCTCTTTCTAAAGATGCTAACAAATTCCCAGTCCCATGTAAGCTTGAATGGCAGATTCCCAAATTTTGGAATGTTGTGCTTATTATAAATCCCACCTCAGTGTAACTCCCTTTACAGGCAAAGATAGAGGAATGCCAGGAACTTCTAAGAACGAACAGCCATGTCTTCAACAATGAGGTCGATGGTAAGAGAGAAAACAGGGTTGTTCCCATTGCTTTAGTGCAGTACTAGTCGTGGTTTTAGTGACCTCAAGAAGTGTTGTAGTCAAGGATGGGCACTGCTGAAATTCTTTCAGGATTTAAAGGACAAACATGCCAATGATCACTAAGTCCCTTTTCTGCCATTTGCTTCTCCCATAAAATGACACGTACACCTGTTTTAGCCCGTTTGGAGCATCGGAGAAGAGACAGGCCAGTGGAACTGGTCTGCGTTGGCTTTGTCTCCTTACAGCTAGTCTCGTTTCCCCCACACATTGCAAAGCAGTGCAATTTTTTATTTGCTTACTGTTCTTTTGACTTTTGCTGGAGTGGCAGCAAGCCGAGCTCCCACGCTGAGAGCCAGTGTGGTGTTTTGGAGAGCCTTGAAGTAGGAGCTGAGAGCCCAAGGCTGCAGCAGCTCAGTGCGTCGGGTTTTCCTATGTCCGCGGCTGCCGGGGAGCAGGGAGGGGTTAAGATGGCACTTCCTTGACTTCTTGGATTTAGAACCTTTTGGTCCTTAAAAACTAGCAGGGACCCCTACATGTCTATTTTTGTGGTTTGCATCTATCAATAGTCATTGTATTAGAAATCGAAACAGATTTTAAAAATGTGTTAATTCATTTAAAAATAACAATGATAAAACCATTATATATTAACACCAATTATAAATTTCTATGGGGAAAAACCTTCCAAGCCAAAAAAAAAAAAAAAAGAAAGAAAATTAGAGAGGCCTGGAATTGTTTTATAAGTTTGCAAATATCTTTAATGTCTGGCTTAATCAAACACAGGTGGATTGTCCTATCTGCTTCTACATTCCATTTTGGGATACTTCATTTTGGTCAAAGCATACGAGGAAAATCCAGCCTCATACAGGTATGTGGTTGGAAAAGGGGGGGAATATATTAATAGCCTATCCAGATTATTGTTTTTTAAAGATAATAGTTTGTTTCTTAAAGTATGATTACTGTATGGTACCTGGAATTACATCAGTGTACTTTTGGTCTGTCTTGCATGGTGAATCCATCGTGTACCCGTGCATAATTTATGGCTCTCACTGGTCATTTAGACAATACTGGGTCACCAATGTCGTGAATGACATCACTGCTCCAACTGACATGTGTGGAGATTGTCCACGTGTTGACATATTTCACTACAAAATAGATATTTTATTTAATATTCTATTTATTTATTTGACAGAGAGAGAGGTCACAAGTAGGCAGAGAGGCAGGCAGAGAGAGAAGGGGAAGCAGGCTCCCTGCTGGGCAGAGAGCCTGATGCGGGGCCCGATCCCAGGACCCCAAGACCATGACCCGAGCCGAAGGCAGAGGCTTCAACCCAATGTGCCACCCAGGTGCCCTGATATTTTAATAATTACATCTAACTTTGAAGTACCACCAGCAGCCTCAGGAAATTCTAAACCAAATAGTGGTGGATACCTGTTTTCTAGGAGAATTTTTGCTTAAAACCAAAAATGTTATCATTGACAATAGTTTGCGGTTTCCCCTGAAGCAACGGGCTCACTGTTGATTTCAAGAACATCTCTGCCCGAGAGCCACAATTAGTCAGTTCTTTTTTTTTTTTTTAAGATTTTATTTATTCATTTAACAGAGAGAGAACACAAGCAGGCAGAGAGGCAGGCAGAGGCAGAGAGAGGAGCAGGCTCCCTGCTGAGCAAGGAACCCGATGTGGGACTCGATCCCAGGACACTGGGATCATGACCTGAGCCAAAGGTAGCTGCTCAACCAACTGAGCCACCCAGGCGTCCCTGTCAGTTCTTTTAAGTAAACCCGGGGTGCAGTGAGGAAAAACAGCTCGTTCAGCTGATAACTCAATTTACGGTGCTTTTCTTCAAAACCAACATCGTACCCCAGGATGGGGGTGCCTTATGGATACTTGGCAGATGTGTCACACAAAGATTTACTAAAAGGAGCAATTTTTCTTTAACGTGCAGATAAATTATATTCAGATCACGTATCACATACAATTTTCTATTAGTTAAACAAAGACTATATGGACAAGTGGTATAATATAATGTCAACAACTTCGAAGGCAGAAAACATCAAAATTCAAATTCTGATATAACTTAATTTTACAGTATCTTTGGATAAGTGGAATATTCTTTTTTATTTTTTTTATTTTTTATTAACATATAATGTATTATTTGCCCCAGGGGACATGTCTGTGAATCATCAGGCTTACACATTTCACAGCATTTGCCATAGCACATACCCTCCCCAATGTCCATATCCCTACCCCCCCACCTCCCAGCAACCCTTAGTTTGTTTCGTGAGTTTAGGAGTCTCTTATGGTTTGTCTCCTTCCCCATCCCATCTTGTTTCATTTCTCTTCCCCACGCCCCCCCCCCCATAACCCCCTGCTCTGCCTCTCAAATTCTTCATATCAGAGCGATCAGGTGATAATTGTCTTTCTCTGACTGACTGATTTCACTGAGCATAATACCCTCGAGTTCCATTAAAAGGAGCAATTTTTACTGCTTCTCTAAAGACATTCTTAAGTGAAATGGCACTTTTTTTTTTTTTTTTAAATAACATGTGCTTGAGATAAAGAATACCGTGACCCTAAGCAGCAGTCGGGTGCCCCTGGCTTGATTGGTGTGTAGAATCCAGCAGTTTTACCCACCATTGCTTCTGCACTTCAGTTCAGTACAGGTACCAGTGCCAATAATGTTTTTAGCATTACTATGAAAACAGTCTTAGCTTGCAGACCCCACAAAAGGTGCTCAGAACTCCCAGGGCTCTGTGAACCAGACTTTCAGAAGTGCCGGTTCAAGGAACCCAAACTGCCAAGAAGCATGTTGCGTGCAATCTTGTTTGGGAACAGCGCTCCTCCTCGTGGGCCCGGGCCTGCCCGCTGGGCTCCCACTGAAACCTGCCAAGTGCGAGGCCCGGCCCTCCCCGCAGGCCCGCTGCTGTCGCCACACCGGCCACCAGACCACCGCCCGCACAGCTCTCCATCGCACAAAGACCGGGCGTGCATCTCTGGAGCGCTGGAGTTTCTAATGTCTTTTTTTTTTTAAGATTTTATTTCTTTATTTGACAGAGACACAGCAAGAGGGAACACAGGCAGGGGGAGTGGGAGAGGGAGAAGCAGGCTCCCCGCAGAGCAGGGAGCCTGACGCGGGGCTCAATCCCAGGACCCTGGGATCATGACCTGAGCTGAAGACAGACACTTAAGGACTGAGCCACTCAGGAGCCCCGAAAAGTATTATTTCAAGAAAATTTTAATATAGTATTCTGATTGCATATATTTAGTGGAATATATTCTTTTTTTTAAAAAAGATTTTATTTATTTATTTGATACAGAGAGAGAGATCACAAGCAGGCAAAGAGGCAGGCGGAGAGAGAGGAGGAAGCAGGCTCCCCACAGAGCAGGGAGCCCGACGCAGGGCTCGATCCCAGTACCTGAGGTCATGACCTGAGCCGAAGGCAGATGCTTAACCGACTGAGCCACCCAGGCGCCCCTCTAATGTCTTTTTTTTTTTTTTTTAGTCAGTTCTTTTAGTTGAGACTTTCAAATTTTGATCAAGTAAAAAACCTAATAAGTAATGTTTTCAGGGGTGCTGGGTGACTCAGTAAGTGTCTGCCTTCAGCTCGGGTCATGATTTCAGGTCCTGGGATTGAGTTCCACCTTGGGCTCCCTGCTCCACCGGAGCCTGCTTCCCCTTCTCGCTCGGCTGTTCCCCTTGCTTATGGTCTCTCTCTCTCTCTCTGTCAAAAAAAAAAAAAAGGAATATTTTCATGCTAGGGATAGTTCTACTGAGTGTAATACACTGGTGAAGAGCATGGCGGCAGAGTCAGTCCAGGGCTTCAGCTCCCATTCCCCCACTTACCGTGAAATCGGGCTCTCCTTCTGCATTTGAGTTTCCTCACGTGTCAGTTTTGTATTATGATTCCCGCCCCCAGAGAATTGTTACAAATATTAAATCGGGTTACAAAGCTATGGGACATACAGTGCCTGAGACACGTATGTTCTCAGTATATGGTTGTGTCGATGTGGAAATAGGAACGTAAAAGGAATGCGCTGAAACAGTTCTGAAAGTCTAAGTAAAGCCGTTGACTGGCAGGTTGTCGACTTCAGTGAGATGCACAGCAGCCAGAATGTTAGGTGTCGGCAGAGGCCTGAGAGATCACCTGCCCAGACCCTCACTTAACACAAGAGGAAAGGGATTCAGACAGGGGTCTGCTGGTCCCAGAGCCGTGCTGGTGCTGAGCGTCCTTCTCACTCCAGCCCTCAGCTCTGACCCCCAGCCCAGCGCTCCTTACTAACAGGTCCCAGATTGCATTTTCCTTTTTTGGTTGTTTGTTTTTGGTGACTGCAGTGAAAATGTACTTAGGATTTGTTTTCAGTATCATCTGTGCATAATCATGCCTTACTTTATTGAGAAAATAAAACACTAGAACTTCAGCCTTGGCCTTCAGCTGTCACACTTCCTGCCCTGCTAAGGAAAGGTACAGGCTGTGTTCCAGAGCCGAGGACGCTGTTCAAAGACAAACAACTTGCTTATTAACTTGTCCTCAATTCCTACTTCATATTTCAAACAAAAGCTATACCCTAAGCTCGATTTCTTTTTTTTTTTTTTTAAGATTTTATTTATTTGAGAGAGAGAGAACACAAGCGGGAGGAGCAGATACCCTGCTGAGCAGGGTGCCCGACGCGGGGATCGATCCCAGGACCCTGGGATCATGACCTGAGCCGAAGGCAGACGCCTAACCTGCTGAGCCACCCAGGCGCCCCCTAAGCGCTATTTCTATTCACAAAAGGGAGCCACTCTTTTGCAGCCTGATTAGAAACAAATCCTAGAACGAAGGTCAACCTAAGGAGTTTTTGTAAAGTCAGGCTCTGCAGGCTGATTCTGCCAAAGGAAGAAATAGATCTATCAAAGCAATGTTCTCAAGTATGTGCCTGGCTCAAATTTGGGTCCATCCCTGTGGATGTATTTTGCCTTCTCCAAAAACACAAAGGTAGTTTTTGTGTTCCTGCTGGTACCTCTGCCACAGGGCCTTGGGAATGTTAGAAAAATGACACAACTACCCTCTTCAAGAACTTTCTAGCCATAAACAAAGGGCTTACCTTCATGCAGGGATCTGTAACTCAGTCTTCAGCAAGTCTATTCTACTCCTCACTGTTTCTAATTCAGTAGAATGGCACTCTCTTCGCATTTGTTTTCTTAGCTCTGCAGTCTTCATATCAATCTGTTATTTTGCCATCTCATCTTTGATATGAATTGAATTCATGTTCTTCTCAGTTACATATAATACAAAGCCTTCCTATAAAACAAAACATTCTCTTCTGCTGGGACTTTTTTCCCTCTGGGCTGGGTTTTGGTCTGTGGCAAACATTTCTCAGCCCGTTTGCCTGCCTGCCTGCCTTTGTTCTGTAGAGGCATTATTCGCCACTGATTTTCATCCTCCTCCTTTGCAATGTGGACACTCCTGCCAGGCTGAAATTTGCTGAGATGCAGGATGAGTGGATTCACCTTAACACCGTTTCCACCGTCGGTTTGAGGATGGCTGCTTCTGCCTTTGCCTGCCTCTGACTCCCAACTGAAGAGCAGCGGCAGGCCTGCTCGAAGCCCCGGGCATCCTCCCTGCTTGAATCCTGGCGGGAGCCCCCTCACTCGCCGGGCCCTGCCTGGGGGCCGGCCCACCCCGGGCAGGGCCTCCGCCCAGACCCACTGCTGCCTATGAAGACCCCACCCCAGCTGTGCCCCTCTTCCTCCCTCACCCGCTTCAAGTCTTCAAGCGTCACCTTCCAAGGGAGGCCTTTTCGGCCCAACCTGCACTATCTCAGGTGGCTGGCCCCTAACTTTTCCATTCTCGCCCTTCTCTGCTTCCTTCTTCCTCGTAGCATCGACCGCCGTCTGACCTACCAGACTCAGTGTGTTCGCGGCGTCTCCACCAGGAAGCGTGGGCCACACCGAGGCAGATTGGCGGCTATTCGGGCCAAAAGCCGGGGCTGGCAGGGAGAGTGGGAGCTCGGTGAATTTGTTTAGTGAAAGAATTAGAGGCAGCCCACTGACCTTTACCAATCTTTAATTTGAGCTTTTGTTATTTGTGTAGGAAGACTCTTTAACCTGAGCCCTCCCCTCTTGACAGATGATGACGTGTACAATCCCATCTTGCTAGCGTCGGCCCGGTGTGGCCCAGCACACCCCTAGACTTGACCGTCCTGCGTAACTGAGGTTTCGTGCCTGGGGGACAGCCGCTCTCTGTTCCCCGCATCCCGCCCCCGGCAAGCGTCAGGCTGCTCCCCACTTCTGTGCGTCTGAAGTCTGTAGAGACCGCATGTAAGGGGAATCCTACAGTCTCTGTCCTTCTGTGACTGGCTTCCTGCACACAGCATAACGTCGGAGATCTTCAACCCTAATGTAATCTGCTTTAGGGGAAGTCTTATATCGTCTTTCGTGTGTTGAATTTGAACTTTCACAGACCACGTGCCCGGGTACTTGTGTTTCAAACTCTCAGTGGAGTTCGATCTTAAACATTCAAATGTCCTTAGCTCTTGAGGGCACCTTCGAGCAAGGCACCCTCTCCCTATGGGGAGAACCAGCTGCCTATCAGCCCAGGGTAGAAGCCTTAAGGTCTTTGCAGAGACACCACAGAAGAAAACTGGCCTCCTCCTCCTAGTACCTCCTTCCACCTAACCGGGGAGGTGTAGACTCCCCCCTCCGTGCTGCCCGTCAGACAACTCACAGAGTGGGACCCGTTATGGGGTCCCATTATGGAACCAGCCGGCAGATCCTGCCAAGGCCCAGAATAGCCTCCCCTGCAGATCCCATCATCACAGGCTCCTAAATCAGATGTTTAAACCATTGTACTGAGCTAATATGAACATACTATAAAATTCATCCATTTACAGTGTGCGACTCAATGGGTTGTAGTATGTTACAGACTTGTGCAACTATCACCACGGTGTGACGTTAGAGCGTGTCACCCAAAAGAAACCTCATACCATGAGCAGTCACTTCCCATCCTCTCCATCCCCAACCCCCAGCAATCACGAATTACTTCCTGTCTACAGATTTGCCTAGTCTGACATCTTGTACAACGGAGGCAATATATGGTCTTTTGTGACTGATTTCACGTAACATGTGTTTGAGATTCATCCACATCACGGCACGGATCAGAACTTCATGCCTTTTCATTGCTGAGTCTTAGTCCATTGCGTGGATATATTACACTTGGCTCATTTACGTAGACTTGATGGTGCGTCCACTTGTTCACTATTGGTGAAAAACACTGCTGTAGACATTTATGTACAGGCCTTTGACGTCTCTTGGGTGGACTTGCTGGATCATATGATAACTCTATATTTAACATTTTGAGGACCTGCCAGACTATTTTCCAAAACCACTGTTCCATTTTACATTCCCTCCAGCAGTGTATCCGGCCAGTTTTTACTCTCATGGAACAGCCCCAACCAACCTGCAATCCCCCTCCTTGTCACATACAGGCCCTCATTAGAATGTCTCTTTCCGAGATGAGCCACTTTCCAATACACCTTCAAGAAGGTCTCTGGTAAGGAAGTAGGCGGCAGCCTCTGAAAGCACTGAATTCTCTGCTCCTGACTGGGTTTTTCCTGCCACCTCTCCTCAGCATTCCCTCCCCAGATCCAGCCAGGTGAGGGGCCCTGCCTGTCGAGACCACAATCACGGTGCCTTCCAACAATGTCTCCCCAAGTAACCCAGAAATTCTTTTGAGGGCAGGAGGATGTATCTGGAGGCTCTCATTTAGAATTTATACAGGTTCTTTAGGCACTGATTTTATTTTTACTTTTTTAATATCAGTGTGTACACTTGGCCAATATTCCTCAGCTGAGGGGCCCTATTTGAATCAAGACCTATCTCTTCTTGCTTTAAAATAGAATTGCCAATGTGAGGTTTCCAGCTATGGCTGAGGGAGAGACTGGCATAGCCTCTCCTCAAAAAGGATCTATAAAGCTGGAATTAAACTAGAAATCATTAACAGGAAAATCCCAAAATACATGGAGATCAAGTACCACACTTCTAAATAATACATTAGCCAAAGATGAAATCTCAAGAGAAATTTAAAGATATTTTGAGTCAAATGAAAATGAAAACACAACTTATCAAAATTTGTGAGATGTGGTGAAAGCAGTTCTTAGAAGGATATGTATACCACTGAATGCATATATTAGAAAAAATACCAAAAATCAATTACCTAATTTCCAGCTTAAGAAAAAAGAAAAAGAAGAGCAAATTCAATCTAAAAAAAGCAGACGGAGAAAAGAAATAATAAAATTTAGAGCAGAAGTCAGTGTAATTGAAAAACAAAATTATTACAGAAAATTAGTGAAACCAAGAGCTGGTTCTTTGGAAAAATCAATAAAATCAGTAAGCCTCTCACCAGGCTGGGGCGCCTGGGTGGCTCAGTCGTTAAGGATCTGCCTTCAACTCAGGTCATGATCCAGGGTCCTGGGATCGAACCCCATGTTGGGCTCCCTGCTCTGTAGGGTGCCTGCTTCTCCCTCTCCCACCCCCTGCTTGTATTCCCTCTCTCTCTGTCTCTCTCTGTCAAATAAATAAATAAAATCTTAAAAAAAAGAAAGAAAGAAAAAAGCCTCCATCCTGGCTATTTAAAAGAATAATAAAGAAAACCTATGAACAACTCTATGTCCACAAATTTGATAATCTTGATGAAATGGACCAATTCCATGAGAAACAATTTGCCAAAGCAAATTGTCAAATTGTCTGAATAGGCCTGTATCTATTATAGAAATTGAGTTAATAATTAATATCCTTCCAAAACAGAAAGCACTAGGCTTAGATGGGTTCACTGGTGAATACTACCAAACATTTAAGAAACAAATTCTATCTGTTCTCTACAGTCTCTTTTGGAGATTAGATGCAGATACTTTCTAACTCATTCTATGAGGCCAGCATTACCCTAACATGAAAACCAGATGAAGACATTAAAAGAAAACTATAGACCTTTATGTCATGAATATTAGATGCAAAAATTCTCAAAAAATATAAGCAAATCCAACAATGTATAAAAGAATTATACACCATAACCAAGTGGGACTTACCCCAATTATGCAACATAAGGCTGGGTATGCATCTGAAAATCAATAAATGTAAGCCATCACATCAATAGGCTAAACACGAAAATTCATATGGTAATATCAATAGATGCAAAAATATAACTTGACCAAATCCAACGCCTATCCCAATAAACTAGGAATAGAGGGGAACATCCTCAAATTGATAAAGACTATCTATAAAAAACCTACAACTAACATCATACTCAATGGTGAGAAACTCACTAGAGCTTCACCACTAAGATCAGTTCCAAGGCAAAGATGTCCCCACTCACCACTCCTTTTCAAATCATACTGGAAGTTCCAGCTTATGCAATAAGATAAGAAAAAGAAATACACAGTCTGAAAAGGCATATAACTCTCTTTGTTGGCAGATGACATGATTGTATATAGAAAGTCAAAAGACATTGAGAAAAAAACCTCCTAAAACTAATAAGCAAATAAAGAAAGGTTGCAGGATATAGGGGCGCCTGGGTGACTCTGTGGGTTAAAGCCTCAGCCTTCGGCTCAAGTCATGATCTCAGTATCCTGGGATGGGGCCCCATATCGGGCTTTCTGCTCAGCGGGGAGCCTGCTTCCCCCTCTCTCTCTGCCTGCCTCTCTGCCAACTTGTGATCTCTCTCTCTCTGTCAAATAAATAAATAAATCTTTAAAAAAATTTAAAAAAAAAAGGTTGCAGGATATAAGGAAATATACACAAGCCAATCATTTTCCTATATATCATCTATATACCTATTTCCTATTTACTGCCTATTTGCCAAAGTGGAACTTGAAATTAAAGCCACAATGCTACACTTACATGAGCATCCCCCCAAATGAAATACTTAGGTATAAATCTAACAAAGTGTATACAAGATCTCTATGAGGAAAACTACAAAATTCTGATGAACAAAATCAAAGAAATAAGTGGAGAGATATTCCATGTTCATGGGTAGGAAGACTCAATATTGTCAAAATAATCAGTTCTTCCCAAATTATCTATAGACTCAATGAAATCCCAGTTAAAATCCCAGATAATTGTTTTGTGGATATCAATAAACTGATTCTAAAATTTATGTAGAGAGGCACACAATATTATACATAGTATTATAATACACAATATTGTAGGAGAGGAAAGTTAGAAGACTGACATTACCCAACCTGAAGGCTTACTTACAGTAAGTTGTAAGTCATAAGCTTACATATAGTAAGCTGTAAATAAGACTTATATCTACAATAATCAAGACAGTGTGATAGTAGCAAAAAAATAAAACATACAAGTCAATGGAAGAGGACACAAAACTCAGAAGTAAAAGCACATACATACAGTCAACTGATTTTGACAAAGGAGCCAAGGCTGTACAATGGAGCAAAGATAACAAAGGGCAGTGGAACAGATGGACATTCACATGCAAAAAAAAGAAAGTGGAGACAGATGTTATACCTTTTACGAAAATTACCTCACAATAATCTTTAAAAAAATAAAATTTCTGGGGTTGGGCAAGCCTGGTGGTGGGTATTGAGGAGGGCACGTATTGCATGGAGCACTGGGTGTGGTGCATGAACAATTAATCTTGGAACGCTGAAAAGATAAAATAAACATATTTTGGGGGGAAAAAAAACCACAGGAAATAAAGTATGAATCAAGCTGTCAAGAGAATGAGAAGCCACAGACTGGTAGAAAATATTTGCAAAAGACACATGATAAAGGACTGTCATCCAAAATATACAAGAAATCTTAAAAGTAAGAAAAGAAACAACTGGGGCACCAGAGTGGCTCAGTCAGGTAAGCATCTGCTTCAGCTCAAATCATGATCTCGGGGTCCTGGGATCGAGCCCCACATTGGGCTCTCTGCCCATCAGGGAGTCTGCTTCTCCCTCTCCCTCTAAACCACCCCTCCGCTCATGTTCTTTCTCTCTCAAATAAAATCTTAAAAACAACAACAACAAAAAAAAAAAAAAAAAAAAAACGAAGAAAAAAAAAGAAACCAACCCCATTAACCTTCACAGCCGTCGCCAGGGAAGATCTACGGATAACAAGCATATGAAAAGATGCCCCCGCCGCTGCCTCCTCCTGCCGCTCCTGGTGCGGCTCATGTGCCCGCCGGTGCGGACCTGGTTCCTCTCCAGGAAGAAGCCGCTGAGGAGACTCAGGCACTCGCCATGGCTGATGAAAAGCCCCGGCATTTTTCATCTTTCAGATTGATTTCAGTGGCTGAAAACAGCTGTATGCTCATTTCTCGTACAGAATCAGAAACCTTGGAAAGGGTTTGTCCGTGAGGCAGTCAGATTCCGACTCCTTGAGCCAATCAATGAAACAGACACACCGCCCGGTAGGAGGTGGAGGATGAAGATAGTTGCCGCGTTCCAGCAGCAGACAGGAGGTGTCCGCTGAGAAGGGAACCCGCTACCTTCCTGCAGATCTCCGCTCCTCCCGACTGAGATGACATTCTCCATTAGAAAATGCAGTTTGGGGGGCGCCTGGGTGGCTCAGTTGGTTGAGCAACTGCCTTCGGCTCAGGTCATGATCCTTGAGTTCCGGGATCGAGTCCCACATTGGGCTCCCTCAACCGGGAGTCTGCTTCTTCCTCTAACATTCTCTCCTCTCATGCTTTCTCTCACTTTCTCTGTCTCTCGAATGAATAAAATAAAAAATAAAAAAAAAGAAAAGAAAATGCTGTTTGGTCCCGCCACATCCTGGCTGCTACAGTAGAGTTTTCTCTATTCTTTCATTTTTTTCCTTCCACGTTCCTTTATCATAAGTAACTGCATCTGCACACGCAAATTGCTTTTCCGTAACTAAATGACCAGTGGTATGTTTAGATCAACATCAAATGGAGATGGGATGGGGAAAATACTGGCTCCGTGAAAATGCTCCTCTCCATTCGTGGCCTGCTCATTCAGCTCTTATCTTTACATTCCAGTAAGTTACTTTATTCTCACTCTTCAACAAAAAAAGAGCAACATAAAAATCCTTACATACCTTGTTTGATTGGAGAATGTTAATGTTTTTCATTGATCACTATAAAACCAAGGACAATGTTATAACTTCTTTTGTATGTAGCAGTTACATATAGGGCAATCTGTCTTTAAGTAGGGATAAATTACTCTAAAATACATTAATCCTAGATCATTTTCCCATCGTGTCTTGTAGTTTAAATAAACTTCTTGTTTAAAAAGAAGAGGAAAAGGTGCTCCACACCACATATCATTAGGGAGATGTAATTAAAACACTCCACATAGTCCCAGAATGCCTCAACTCGAGAACATCGACAAAACCGAATGCTGGCATAGATGCGGAACAACAGAAACTCTCATCCGCTGCTGGTTAAGAATGCAAATGGTATAGTCATGGTGCAAGACAGCCTAACAGTTTCTTACAAATCTGAACATACTCTTACCATGTGATCCAGCAACTGCAATTCTTGGTATTTATCCAAGGGAGATGAAAAATAATGTCCACCCCAAAACCTGATGTTGTTTATAGCATCTTTGTTCATAATTGCCAAAACTTGGAAACAAGCAAGATGTCCTTCAGTTGGGGAATGGATAAACCGTGGTACATCCAGACAATGGAATATTATTCGGCGCTAAGAGGAAATGAGCTATCAAGCCATGAAAAGCCATGGAGGAAGGGAAGGGTGAAGGGGGGGAAATTGGAGGGGGTGATGAACCATGAGAGACTGTGGACTCTGAGCAACAAACTGAGGGTTTTGGAGGGGAGGGGGTGGGGGGGGTGGGCGAGCCTGGTGGTGGGTATTGAGGAGGGCATGTAGTGCATGGAGCACTGGGTGTGGTACATGAACAATCAATCTTGTAACACTGAAGAAATAAACATATTTGGGGGAAAAAAAAAAACAGAAAAAAGGAAAAGAAAAGAAAAGCCATGGAGGGAGCTTATGTGCATACTACTAAGTGGAAGAAGCCGATCTGAAAAGGCTACATACGGTGTGATTCCAACTGTGTTCCCGCTGTAAGACGTTGTGGGAAAGGCAAAACTATGATTCCCGAAAAGATCAGGGGTTAGGGGTATGAGGAGGAATGAACAGGAGAAGCACAAAAGTTTTCAGGGCAGTGAAAATACACTGTATAATACCACAGTGATGGATACATAGCATAATACTTTTTTCCAGGTCCAAAGAATATACAACACCAAAAATGAACCCTAATGTAAACTATGTACTTGGGTGATTATGATGAGTCGGTGCACGTTTATCAGTTGTAACACATGTACGACTGTGGTTGGAGATGTAAATAATAGGGAGGCTATGAATGTGGTGACAGATAGGTAGGGGGAGGGGGTGCAGAGTAAAGTATGGGAAATGTCTGTACCTTCCCCTCAATTTTATTTATTTTTTCCACTTGACGAGTTCATGATTTTATTTGGGTTCATAGACAAATAAGCCAGGATTTGTAAAATGTTGAGATTGATTACTTAAATATTTGTGACTTAAGCACAGAGGTTACCTTCTCCTCAATTTTACTGTGAACTTTAAACAGCTTAAAAAAAAAGTCTAAGAATGAAAAAAAAGAGAAGAACCAAAAAGATAAAAAAACCACAGCCTGAGAAAAATAGTTGCAAGTCATGTATCTGATAAAGGTTTTGCCTCCAAGATATATAGCGATTTCTTAGGACTCACTGCAAAGAAAAACTATCCCATGTAAAAATGGGCAAAGATATGAATAGACACTTCATCAAGGTAGAGTTTAAGCACATGAAAAGATGCTTAGCATCATTAGCCATAGGGAAATACAACTATAACTACCTTGAAATTCCTCTAGATCCCAGCTAAAATGGCTATCATTCAAAAGACGGACATGCCAGGGAGCCTAGGTGGTTAGTCAGTTAACTGTCTGATCTTGATCACAGCTCAGGTCATGATCCCCAGGTCTGGGATCCAGACCTGTGTGGGGCCCCACATCACTGAGCCCTGCATCAGGCTCTGGGAGGGGTGTGGAGCCTGCTTAAGATTCTCTCTCTCCCTCTGCCCTTCCCCTACGTGTGTGTGTGTGTGTGTGTGTGTGTCTGTGTGTGTTGTGTGTGCTCTCTCTCTCTGTCTCTCTCAAAAAAAAACCCAGAATGGACATGCTGGGTTTCAGTGGGGATGGAGAGAAACTGGGACCCATGCACAATGCAAGCAAGAAGGTAAGGTGGCCCAGCCACTTCGGACAGTTTGGCCATTTCTTTAAATATCATATGACCCTGCAATTCCACCTTCAGAAATCTGAGAAAAATGGAGACAAAACCACACAAAGACATGTCCGCAAATATTCATAGCAACATTTTTCTTAAGAACCCCAAATTGGAAACAACCCAAGTGCCAATCAACTGGTAAGTAGGTCAGTCCCATATGGTATTCATAAAAAGGAATGAAGTACCGATACATACAAAAATATTATGCCAAATGCAAAACGCTACATACTATATGATTCCTTTTATCGGAGACATCCAGAAAAAGCAAATTTCCAGAGACAGAAAGCAGGGCAGTTGTTGCCAAAGCCCGGGGGTTGGAGTGGGGGGTTAGGTGCAGACGGGCACCAGGGAACCTCGTGGGGCGATGGGACTAGCGTTAACCTGGATGTGGTGATGCTCGCACAGGGTTACGGACTGTAAACTGTATCTTGATGAAGCTGTTGGAAAAGAAAAACAAACAGAATTCCTGATGATTCAGTTGAATCTGTCTTAGGTGTACTAGCTAAAGACTTTGAGTTCCTTTTTGTCGCCTGTTTTTGAGATACTGATCAAAATTATACTTAATAGATTACTCAAAAATGTTCTCAAACTTCTCACTCTTCTAGGTCCTGTCTGAAGTCTGACATCGCACACTCCTGAGCACAATACCACCGGATCCGGTGAACTGAAGCCTGGGCGCACGGTGGAAAGGGGGTCTGCGAGCTCACACCCAGCAACCGTATGGTTGTGCTCTAAGTCTGACGGCAGTTGTGGATCTCAGTCTCTCACTTCAGTGATTTTCGCAACCTGGGCAACAAGGGTTTTGCTCTACCCAGCCATGTCCCTTGTACACACGAGAGAAGCAGGCTGCATTTTCTCAGCTCCTTTTAGAAACTCACTTGCCATTATCGAATACCCTTCCATTCATCAACCCTTACTAAATGACTCCTGATGTTATCTAATGATTCAAGAATGTTCTCCCCTTCGGCACGGGAAAAGGGAGACAATGGGTTGAGGTAGGACAGGTTTCTGATTTGGGTTCATCTGTCTAGACCTGCTTTTTATTTATTTGCAGCCACAACATACAGAGTCCCAAATAGAGGCCCTCCTTAAGGAGTGACGTTTACACTTTGTAAAGTTTCTGGAGCCCATGGAGAGAGCTGGCTGCGGACTGTCTGTAGGGCAGACAGATCCTCCGTGGAGGTCAGAATGATGGTCTCCCATTTCCGCCTCTGCTTTCTGCATTTGTCACTGCCCCAATCCACATCTACCTCAGAGGCCATTCACCTCTGTCTCTGTCTCTGTCTCTGTGACTGGGCGGAGACCGGCAGTCCTTGTTCTTGGGACAGGGACAAAGCTCCATGCTAGACGTCGAGGAAACGCCGCAGGTTTGCTGAAGCCAACAGACGGGCTGTCTACTATTCAAGGAACTCTTGATGTTACCACCGCCTAAATCCTAAGTGGCAAAACGTGGCTTCCTTTTTGGTCAGTCCTACCGGACTGTCACGGTGCACTGGCTCTGGGCAGCAGGAGAGGAGCAGAGACGAGGAGGAGAGGAAACTAAGGATCAGGAATCAGCTCCTCTGCAGGACACAAATCACGGTACTGTCCTATGGATTTTTTTTTTTTTTTTTACCTAATCCTTAAACGGCCCTAAGAACTAGGAATAATGACATCCATTTTAGGGTCATGCACATGAAAACCAGGGTGGGCAGGGAAGGGCTAGCCAAGGAAGACAAGTAGAAATGTGCACAGTTGGGTCTTAAGACTCCAAACTCTTTCATCTGTTCAGAAGCTCAAGGGCCTCAGGGGTGCTGGTGTGGAGCCAGATGCTGGGGACACGGTGGCCGACCACAGGGGCGCCTGAGGGGACTCAGGCATTAAGCAACTGTCCTCGGCTCAGGTCATGATCCCAGGCTCCTGGGATTGAGCCCCTGCATCCGGTTCCTTGCTCAGCAGGGAGCCTGCTTCTCCCTCTGCCTGCCGCTCCCCCTGTTTGTGCTCCCTCTCTCACCGTCTCTCTCTGTCAAATAAATAAATCTTTAAAACAACAATATAAAAAAAAAAAACCCGCTGCCGTTCAGCAGCCATATAGCTTAAAGCTCTAGTGGGGACTGGATCAGAGATTCGCAAAAGTAAATGGGTCATTATAAGCTGTGGAAAATATAAAAATTGAGTACTCTTTCTATTAAGAGGACATCGCCTTTCAGCACACATGTTCCCTCATCACAGGAGTATGGATCCCAGCCCTGCAGTGTCACTGGAGACGCTGGCGATGGACTACACACAAGATGCAATGCTCACACAGCTGTGGTTAGTTTGTAAACGCTCGTTGAATGAACGAATGGTTCTTCTCCGGTGAGAAAATGGTACAACAGAGTCAAATGTGACTTGTTTCCATTTTATTTTCCTATCTCAGTTTCAGTAAAAGATTCAGAGAGCTTGACACAAATCGTACGTTATCTCCCACCCATATACAGTGTATGTCCACTCTTTCTACTTTTTTCTTCTGCACTGAACAAGGTGATACTGTCTTTGTTCAACCCAAAGTACCACGGAAGAGAGATTATAAATGAAACAAAAAGCGGGGGGAGGGTATAGGTGTGGCCTTTTTATTCACAGACAGCAAATGTATATGTACCACCACGAGGGGAAAAGCACAGAGGAAACATTTGCATCCCACAGGTTAAAAAGTGAAGCAATTAGTACAAGTAGAGTCCCTCCAAAAATAGCAAATTTGGAACAAGTAGCCATTACTGTGAAGGAAGTCCCCAGTCTTTCATTTTCTTTCCACCACATTCCTACACTGTAATTTAAGCTCTCTTCACAGCGCGAATATAAAAATGATTGAAGTCAAGGTTTTATGGCAATCTTTTGCTAAAATATATTCTATTTTAATATACATGCTATAAAAGTACACTAAAAAGGTCAATCGTTAGAGCTCTGTTAAAATTAAGAATTTGCTTTTTTACATATAGGATAATGTACACCCACCTCTAAAAGTATATTTGAGGAAAGCTATTACTGTGACCCCCCAAATATTTCTAGCTTCATATTTTGTTTATAATAGGATTGACTTTATAATACGTGTATTCAGTAATGCTCTTTTATAATTCTGCATTGCAGTGCCTTGCCGCTTTAAAGAAAAGTGCGGAGGGAACTGCGTTATCTCCAAGCAGTTCTTACTGTGGAAATCACCAAGTTTTCAATGTAAGTTCCTGTGACCAATTTTTCATCGTATTTTTTAGCCTCTGCTAATCTAAATTCTCTTATGATCAGCATTTGGAGCTTTTAATGAGGCAAATATATAAATGAGAGATGCTGAAAATTAAAGCTGTAGGTAGCCTGACTCTAAAAGGGATCATTCCCTCCTGTTACAACATTTCCAGTGCCAATTCTGGGTTTTTAAGGGACAGTCGGAAACACTGCTGACCGGACACGTCCCATGCGGGCGAATTGACTGCGTGCGCGCCAACCGGAGAACTCAGAGCCCGGTGCCGAGTCAGCCAGACCTCCTGCCATCCTGTGGCGCACAGGCGAAGCTGCCAGTCACCGACTCACAGCCACCGATCCCAGGTGGATCCGTCGTCATCCCCCATTCCAGGTGCAGGAGGAGAACGGAAATAAAAAATAACTGAAATCTGTTTCTGATTTGAACAAAAATATTTACTTTTCATTAGCAAAACACTCTTGAAAATCTCTTTTTCTCCTCTCTGAACAGTTAGCCACGGAGCATGAGGCCGTGTCCGGAAGGCTCCGTGCACCCCCCCCCCCCCCACCGCCCCAGGCACTGCAGCAAATACGGCCGCTGTCATGGAGTGCACACAGCAAGTGCCCCTTATTCACATTCACGGATGAGAATACACTTATCTGGCTCCAGCGTCCAGTCCCACAGAGGAGGAAAGGTTTGGCATTCGTGTGCTTTTGGTTCTTGATGAGAATCACTTCTGCTTGATTTTCATTCTTGGAAGAAAAAAATCAGCTGACGTCCTCAGATTTCATGATATGATGTGCGAGAGGAAGGGAGCAAAGATGAGCTGTTAGCAGGGAGTGGGCTGGGCTGAGTGTGCAGGCCGGTCTTCTCGCCGGGTGAGTGTCCCGCGGGCTGCCCAGGGCACCAGCAGGGGGGCCCCGGGACCCAGGCCGGGCTGGGGACAGGCCCCTCTGGCTCTGCGTCAGCCGCCACCCCTGCTCGCTACCCCCTGGATTGATCTTACGGGCTTGAGGCTGCAGAACTGACGGAAACCAGTTCACTGGGAAACAAGGATTCGACCAAGAGGTGGCCCAGGTCCTGCATCACCGTCCTCCGCGGCCTCCGGAGCTGCGGTTGGCTGTGGCGAGAATCCGGGGAGGATGCCTACATCATGTTCTTCAGAGCAGAATTCACCTTTTTCTTGAACATTTTTTTTTTTTTTGCAACTGTCATGTTTTTGCAAACAACTTTATCAGGAGTCGAGTTTGATGTCTGCTCTTTTTGAACCTACCTAAAAGTGGCATGTTTTCCCCTAGCAAATGATTACTTATTTGCTACTTATTTCTTTGAAAAATGGACAAGCTTTTTTTTTTTTTTTTCCTTTTTGGATCCAACTCAGCCCTTCAGAAAGGACTTCTGACTGAGAGGAGGAAGTGCAGGAGAACTAACTTCCTATTGTTCCTTACACAAAACATTTTGTTAAAATTAAGAGCAGCTCCAAGTACAAAAGTAAATATTTGTGCAAAGGGCACAATGCCAGAAGCAATCTTAAGACATCCTCAATTTACTCTTTTTCTGTTTGACTCTTTAAAACACAAGTCTTCTACATTATGAAACCTGGCGAGTCGGGGGAAGGAAGTTAACATCAGAAAATACACTTTAGAAAAAGTACAGGATTTTTTTGCTGATAATTTGCGACTTATTTCATAACTTAGATCAAGTAAGTGTTAAATGTTCACAGTAACTTCGAGAAGAGACATTCGTGTCGTAAAACTTCAATCTATTGCATTTTCAACCAGTTTTCTGTGCAATTACAACATTTCATTGGTCAGTGCTTTTCTGTAGAACTCCTTATGGTCAGTCCTTCCCTTTCTGGCTCCAGCTATACTTTCAAGGTGGGCTGTAGGATTCCTTTCTCCATCAGATGAGTCTTCAGAGTTTTATATATGTTTAACTGTTGTTCCGGTTGGAGCGCCAACAACTGCTGTAGCACTTTGCTGGGATTCGGACCCCTGAGAACAAAGCAGAAAAGGCCAAGTTCGTGCTATTTGGAGAGAGCCAAAGGAAGCATATACCCCCAACTGGAAATTAACCATGCACGTAAGTGTAGAGTAACCACCTTCGCTTGATCAAGCTCGATTTAGTGCCCAGCGTTAGTGTCAGGGGGAGAAAAAGCCCCACAAATATTCAGCACCAAGAGGCATACGGTCTAGACTTGGGAAGAACACACAAACACAAAACGCCCAAACAACACTAGGCAATCTACAGGGTGCAGGTCGAAGTTCTACAAAACTTCTCAAAGGTGAGAGGTGGGGACAGGGAATGAATCCTGACTGGTCAAGACAAAAACCATCCTATAAGGAAAGGAGCTAAAGTCCCGGTGGATGAAGATAAGCCGGAAGAGGGCATGAAAATATACTTAAAATTTTTAGCTTTGGGGAAACCTCAGGAAGTGCCCCTGGGGTATTATGAATGTTCCAGAGACAGGACACAATGGTGCTGACCTGGCACTGAAGACCTACCCAGGATCTACAGCAGATGCCACAGCGTTTGTCCAAAGAACGTCTTTGGTGAACCCCAATACAGGAAACAAAAGTGGGTCTTTTCTAGTCGAAAGGAGGACGAGGAGGCAGACAGCCTGCCCTCCTTGCCCACCTGCCTGCACTCCCACTAGGGGGGGAGTGAGCCCGGGGGGAACCGAGGCCACAATGAGGCCGTGGTGCGGCGTGCTCCCCTTCTCTCCCAGGGACGTCTCCTCCAGCAGCCCCCCCCCCCCACCCTCCCCACCCCAGCCTTCCTCTTCCCACCCTTCCGTGTTGCACTTGAATCAGAAAAGGTCCTAAACAGGACTCTACCCTTCCCCTGCTCCGACACTTGTCCAGTCAGGGGTTCATAACTCCCCCCTGCAGACTCTAGAACTCAACCCACTTACACCTGTGTGATCTTCTGCAGTGCTGTTTTGTCAAATTCAGAATGACCTGACTTCAGATGGCAATGTATATGTATTGTTCTCTGCGATTTCTACCGTCCATCTGAATACGAAACAGATTACGGTTCACTTCTTGGAAAGAGAGATTAGTAAAATCCAGTGGAAAACAGCAAGACATAAATGATATACAGAGAAGGGCACGGAATTCTGAGAAAGACGCACAGGTAACTACATTTATGCTTAGGACTATTCGGTTCAAATGGAATTCTAGGAAATAGAAAACACGGCAACAAGGAAATGTCTGCTATTTAGGGTTATCCCAGCAAGAATCTTTGATTAAACAAACCGCACCACAGCACAGATCATCTGTCCCACGGGTCACCTCCGGGCACGGGGCTCAGCTCCCCATCTGCCAAAAGTGCGGCCAGATGTCTCTCACCACCGCTGTCTACGCAAGTCAGGGCCCAGCTTGTCTTTGCTGAATCAAAAGATTCAGCAACTTCATAACAAACCCAGAGTAGGGACCCACAGAGAAAAGAAAAAGTCTTGTAGCAAGTTCAGCTAAATGCAAAATTAAGTCAGCAGGTGCTCCCAGCGAGAGGCACCCTGGCACTACCCTTGCCTTTCTAATAGTCTAAATATTTGCTTTCAAATGATAGACACCATGGCTCAGCATGACTTTTCTCTACTGAGAGAAGAGCAGGTTAAAAAAAAAAAAAGTGAGTTATTGCCCAGAAGATGCCCCCATCTGAAAACAGAGTTCTAAGGATTTAAACATTAATTACTAATATTCTGATATATCAGGAACTGCCATACAAACGGATTAAACACTCCAATTAAAAAGACAAAGTTTGGGGGCATCTGGGTGGCTCGGATGGTTAAGCATCTGCCTTTGGCTCAGGTCATGATCTCATCGGGCTCCCTGCTCAGTGGGGAGTCTGCTTCTCCCTCTCCCTCCGCTCCTCTTCCCACTCATGTGTGTGCTCGCTCGCTCTATCTCAGATAAATAAAATCTTAAAAAAAAAAAAAGACAAATGTTGTCCTCTGGATTATTAAAAAAAAAAAAAAACTAAGATCAAGCTATATGCTTGTTAGAAGAGAAACACATTTTAAATAAGGATAACGGAATGCTAAAAATAAAAGGATTGACAAACACTATATAAATACTAACCAAAAGAAGGCTGATGCCATTATTCTAATATCCAACCACAGAGGCTTTAAGCAAATGGTATATAAAGGTGGACATTACAGAACAATATTAAGAGTGATTCAATAGGGAGATAGAACAATCCTGAATGTGCATATACCTAAAACCACCACAGAATACATAAAGCAAAAACTGGCAGACTAAGAGTAGGTAAATTGACAATCACAGTGGGAGAGGGTTGCCTGGGTGGCTCAGTCTGTTGAGCATCCAACTCTTGATTTCAGCTCAGGTCATGACCTCAGGGTCATGGGGTTGGGCCCGAGTTGGGCTCCATGCTGGCTGTGCAACCTGCTTGGGATTCTCTCTCTCCCTCTGCCCCTCCCTGCTTGTGCTCTCTCTCTCTCTCTCTCTCTCAAATAAATAGACAAATGTTTAAAAAGAAATAATCACAGTGGGATATTTTGACAAAGCTGTCTTCTTGAGAAGATGAAAAATGGAAAAAAAAAAACCAACCCAAACAATCGGTACAGAAGATTTAGCTAAACCTCACAACCCTACACCCCCACCCTGCGGACACGCAAGTGCTCCATGGGGGCACGGACACGGACCCCAACAGACAGGATGCTGGACACAAGACAAGTCTCCACAAATAGTAAAAACTGAAATAATAAAGAGTATGCTTTCTGACCATGTGGAATGAAGGTGAAAGTCAACAAAGGAAGGAGAATAAGGAAATCTCCATTTGTTTGGAAAGCAGTCAACACACATCTAAATAACCCACATGTCAAAGCAGACATCATACTGGAAATCAGGAAATATTTATAACTGATAATGAAAATGCTAACGTAACATGTAAGGTGAGAGTAAAGCAGTACTTAAGAGGGAATTTACAAAAAAAAAAAACGACAACAACAACAAAAAAGAGGGAATTTACAGTCTTAGATGACTATATTAGACAGAAGGCTAAAAATCAATAACCTAAGCTATATTTCAGGAAGCCCAAAAAGCAACAGCAAACTGCATCTATAGAAAGATGAAGGAATGAAAGATGCAAGTGGACATTCATGAAATAGGAAGTTAACAAAGCCAGAATTTGATTCTTTGAAAAGATTAACGAAATAAACTCCTAACAAGACTGCTCAAGAAAACTAAAAATTAATACAAAATTCCTACATTGCTCTAGGTATATTTTTAAAACATGTGTTTAGGGATCGACGAATATGAGTTTCTATGCACTCTCTGAAGGAAATACATGTTTTCTGTGGTCAGCCAGCCTGTAGAGACTGTGGAAAATAAAGTTAACATGTGCTTGTTGTGGTTTGCTTTCACACCCCAAACTAGCATTTTAGGGCAGATGCCAAACCTTATGGTTTAATAACAAGAATAAACCACCCTATATAAAAAAGCAACACCCCTCCATTCACCCCACTTCACACCCTCCAGCCCCCACCCCTACAACCATAATCCCTGGCCTGCTTTATTTTTCTCCATGGCACTTACCACCAGCTAACAAACTAGGTTTTGGTTTTTGTCCTTTTCGGCCCCTTCTCTCTCCAGCTCCCCAATAAGAATGTAAGCTCTGAGGGCAGGGACTTTGTTTTGTTCTTTGCTATATCCATGCCTAGAACATTCCCCAACACATCACGGGCACTCAAGCAATAACTGTGGAATGGATGAATTATTATGTCCTCCTCCTTTTTAGTTAGTATTCACTATCATTGTATGCCACAGAAAATGAGAAATCTGATGATTCAATCCAGTACATTCCACATTACCTAGATTTTACCTTGGTCCATTAAAGACCATGACATATACTATTATTTAAGTTGTGCAAATGTGTGTAAAATAATTATAACTCAATCCTTTCTTCTTTATTTCTTCTTAATCATACTTCTCAGGGCTACAATGTGATGCAAACTCCAGGGGCCACCACTCCCTTTTTATATTATAAATTACCACTGACAGAAAAAGAAATTCGTTGAAACTAATGCCTATGGAAATAAGAACTCAAAGATATCATCTAATAAAACATTTTTTTAAAATCTAAAAGTACCTTATAAAACTTGTGATGTACACATGCACAAAAGTTGCCATCAAATACTGACAATCAAATCTGTCCATTATCCCGCCGTGTCCAGGAATAGTGTTTGCAAAATCCTTCAGAAACAAACAAACATATGAGCAAATTTTCACAAGATCACCTGCTATAAAACTCCTACCTGTAAATGTCTCTTGGCACCAGGGGCTCGAAGAAAAATACTACTGAATTTCCTCACTAAATGCTGACTTACTAGAACATGTCTCACAAGTTAAAATCACATCTTTCAAATATGTACCCACATTAGAATGATTATCGAATTGATCAAAAGCATTCAAGTAACACTAATTCAATATTAATTAAATCTAGCCCTAACTTTTTTTAGTTAGTAAAGCTTTTTCTAAATCAAAAGCACTACTGGCTATTATTAATCTGATACTATTCTAGCTTACTTTTCTGTTTAACCAGAAATTATTTGAGGAGCTCTTTACTGTGTTGTTGGCAGATGTACAACTAGTTCTAACTCATGTTTATCCTAACAGCTTTTGCTCCGAGATAAATATTTTGCTACTATAATGCATACTCTTAAGTAGTGGGGTAAAAAGAAAATCAAAATAGATCATTTGGGACACATTAGTCCATTAAGTGGCCAAGTGGAGGAAATGGTTAGTAATGTCTCTGGTGGACTCGCTAGACCCAGCCGCGTGTCGCTGCGAAGGACGTGGGAGTGACGGGCTGCCCTTCCAGTGCACGCAGGTGACTTACAGTCATCTAAAGGCAACAGCTATTACACCTTCACTTCAGACGTGCAAAGTAATCTATCATTCACGAAGAAACCTCGCATTAGAGAGCACTAAAGAAAATACCATTCTAAATGTAGCATTTCTTTGTTTCAAACAATTATTGAAAAATTTTTCGGTTACTTTTTGCCAATGCATATCCTTGCTTCTCCTCCTTGCTCTCTGAAGCAACAAAAGAACCACAGTAACTCAATTCCACTCTGCTGTCCCCAGCCTCGACAGCACAGTCTTCGTGCACAGCTCTTGCTGGGGTTCACGGTGGGCACGTGTCGTCTCCCCTAGTAGGTGGTGAGCAGCTGGAGAACGGGGACGTTTACACACTTCTGCATGCTGCATTCCACTGAACAGAGGATCCTCCCTATTTTAAGCGCTTACTGAGTGAGCTTTTTTTTTATCTCCCTGGCTTCTGTGGCCCTGTGTGATCCGGCCCCCCCAGTTTTTGCAGTCTGACCGCCGCCTCTCTACCACAGTCGCAGTGTTCTCACTCCCCTTCAAACAGCCTAAGCTCCTTCTCTCCTTTGTACTCACAGGAACTCCCTTCCTTCGATTTCTCTACAGGACTCCTCCTCTTCTCAGACCCCTGCCCAAATGCCGCCTCCTCCAGAGAGGCCTGCCCTGTTCACCCCACTTTCAATAGCCACTCTCTGACTCCCAGTGGCACAATATTCAATCTCAGTGAAGGCATGCGAAGACAGTTGAGATAACAGTAAATACATGTGATTTTCTGAGAACCCAAATTCAATGAAATATAGGGATAATTTTAGGTATCTGAAAAAGAGATCAGCAAACTGTCCCACAGTCCAAGTCTAGCCCACTTCCTGTTTTTGTAAATAAAGTTTTATTAAAACCCAGTCATGGCCATTCATTGAGATATTGCCCACAGGGCTTTGCACTACAGTGACAGAGTTCAGAGTTGGGTAGGTGCAATAAGATTAATAAATGCTTTCTCCCTTTACAGAAAGCATTTACTGACCCCAGATCTAATAGAATGGATGGTTATATCCAAAGGCTCTCCTGCTTGTCTCTTCAATTGAGGCTGTGGCACAACACATAAACTTCAGATAATCTACAGCTGGATTTTTGGATGAGCGCTTGAAGAACCAAGATTCTGCATTTGTCCCAATAGTAAGTGACATACCAATTCTATAAATGAGGCTGACATAACACTTTAAAATGTATTGACATGGCCTGTCCCAAATTTAACAAGAGAGAATATACTCAAATCAGTCAGGATGCATTTCTGTGAGGCTAAAACAAATAGTACGTAAAAGTTTTTGCCCAGAGGCTTAACGTGGGAGGCCAAGAGAGAACCAAATTACAACTATATTATATTCTCTACTTACATTCTCTAATCATAACAAAGTTTCTAAATACACACCTTGATTTTGAATGCTCTTTTGAATCCACTGGCAAAGAAGCCTCCGAAAGGGCCAATCAAAGATGCAAATGTTGAAAGAGCAACGCTGTGTATCTGGAAAGGATACAAGCTCACTGTTTCCTAAAGAGAAAATAAAGTGGGAAGGAATTTAACTGCATTAAAATTATATTTGAGCACGCCACCTACACTAAGAACCGTGATAGAAATACTAAGTCAAACCATTATGCCACATTTTTGGTAACTTCATAAACTTTCAGGATCATGGGAGAAAAATGTGTTGGAAGCTCTCATCCCATCTTCTACTTAGCCAGTACTCTCCATTCCCTCTCTAAGCATACCGACAGCACCTGGCGTGCTAAAATCTTGCAGTTAGCAGGATACTCTAGTTCATCTAGAAACTTCCACAACACTTGAGTTGTAGGCTTACTAAGAATCAGTTAATTTCTGAATTTGTTTCTTACCAGAACTTTATAATTACAACTTTTGTATTTTATTTCACTTTAATTATATATGACAAAATGAGGGAAACATTTGTCTTTAAATTACTTTAGAAAAGACCACCAAATTGAGCATCGGCAAGATAGTCATAAAAGATTCAGAAAGGAGATAACAGAAATTGAGAAGAATTCTGCAGGCAAATTATTTTGTAAGTTCTTGTTTCTTGCTCGACTTTAAATAGACTGAAACTATGAATTGTAGATAGTGCATAAATAGGTAAGCTTTAGAAAGATCATTCAGAACACTAATCCCTGGACCTGTTCTCCAAGCAAAGGCCTTGCCCCAAAGATTGGTAGTATCAAAAACTTCTATAGCAGATAACAGATGGCTTGGACATTGAAAAAAATTCTTGGATTCAATGTATTGCTCACTCAAGGAGAGAAATAATTTGTTGGTTAACCTGCTCCTCAAAAATTATGGACTTTAGTTAAAAATATTTCAGATAGGGGCGCCTGGGTGGCTCAGTTGGTTGGGTGGCTGCCTTCGGCTCAGGTCATGATCCTGGAGTCCCGGGATCGAGTCCCGTATCGGACTCCCGGCTCTGCGGGAAGTCTGCTTCTCCCTCTGACCTCCCCTCTCATTCTCAGTCTCTCGCTCTCTAATAAATAAATAAATAAATCTTTAAAAAAATTTTTTTCAGATACACACAGGTACACACAGGTACACAGCACACACATGCAACTATTTGATTCCTTACTTTACCAACCACCCACCCAGTCTTGATGGCATAGATCAGCAGGGTTCTAATGGACAACATGTCAACATCCTTCAGTGAGAGACATTACCTTTAAATGGCAACAGTATGCTTTTCAAAGGGAAATAGATTTTTTAGAAGCAACAGCTTTCTGTACTACTAAAAGTCCCCCCAAAATCAAGGAATCTTTGAGCTGTTGAATTTTAATCAAGCTTTAAATTGAATCAGTTCCTACCAGTTAGAAGGGAAGCTCATTGTAACCATTTGACTTGTAGCAATCTAAGGAATACTGAAAAATGTTTTCAAAGCAAATACAACATAAATTACCATCAGTAATCCTTCAAATCACTAGGTAAGTAAATTCCTGACAGCTGGTTTGTGATAGTAATATTCATTTTATGTTCAAGAAAGTGAAATCACAAGGGGATAGAAAAGTTTAGTCCAACTTTTAAATGAACCTTAACTTTTGGGATACAGGATCTTTAACTCTATTTATCTTACCCGACTCAACACTGCCTTTAGAAAGGGAGGAAGTGAGTAACTCTGAAGTTGGAAAAGTTCAGAGGGTTCACATTCTGTAACAAAGGAGTTTACATCACTTCGGTATTCCACTGGGCAGACAAAGTACTGGTATTTGGATAACACGTAGGCAGCCTGAATAACAAAGCAAGAGTCCATGAAACATTGAATGAAAAAAAATACATATATATATAATATCTATCAATCCCTTTTCATTAGACTCTTCAAAAATTAAACTTAACATTTTTTGTATACTTATCTTTTATCCAGCCATTTTATTATAACCTTTGATTCTCACAAGACCTCTTTTAATAAAAACCTAAATTCTATAACTGTACATGAATTTTTGAAACATTAACAATATCTGTTATGCATAGCTAAAAGTAAATATCAGTTATTTTTAACAAACTTTTCCTATAAGTTGGGCTCACAGCAGCACGCACTAAGTCAATTAGCCGGTATGCATTAAGGAGGCAGAGTTCTTCAATATTATTTGCATTTTCTGCTTTACTCAAAGCCACTACCTGTCCCAGCACCTGGTTCCCCCTGAAGGCACAACGACTGTTAGAAACTACCAAAACACAGCAGCACAGCAATGGGTCTCAAGCCTAGCTGTACATTAGAATCAGCTGAGGGAGTTAACTGACTTGGGATAGGGCTGGGACATAGATTTTATAGAAGATCCCCAGGTAATTCTGATATGAGGCCATGATCAGAGCTACTGGGGTAGAGAATTTGTTCTTAGTGGGTTTTAATAAATATATCATTAACATTTTGTGGTTCCGTTTTTTTAGGTTTAGAATAGATTAGTAAAACTTGCCATCAATTTTCAAAATATAAATAAAAATCCCAGCAAAACTCACAACGAATCCAAACACGACTGTGGAAAAGAAACCGCCAATGAATCCTTCCCAAGTCTTTTTAGGCGACAACTAAAAAAGGCCAAATAAATTGAAAAGAGTTACTGCACTCACAAAACACAAAAATACATAGGCAAACTCTCTTCAATGAATTCCCACAATACCTTATACATCTCTCCTTACTTTTTTCTTATTGGAATGGCTCTGCAAACTTTTTTCCTTCATTCTATTATCCTGATTTATTTGTGCAAATTTCTCTCGTAATATCTAACATATTAGATCCTCAAACATTTGACATACTATGAATATATGTGTTTCTGTATAACCTCAGCTGATTTTTTTCTCTCTCAAAGAACTATAAACTCTAAATTGAAATCATCGTCCTATGACTTTTATGCTTATATAAACCCCCACAACAGCGTAGTTCTTGCAATAAGGATGAGATGTATTCATTCCAAGTACATATGATCTGTATTGACCTACTACTGACAAAAAATAGAATGACTATCACAAAACATGGACAATGAAGCACACCAGATTTTCGTATATTCCCCAAAATCCCATGCATCCAACAGACCTCTTTCTGAAATGGCAAAACACTCCAGATACAGTATTTGCTCCACAAGTATTCACATATCCTTCTCCCTTTGGTCACAATCTATGTCTGTCTCCATGAAGAAAGGAACATGTTGTGCTTCTAAGAATAGATACTGTTTCAGATTCCGGCTATTGTTTCTCAGTCAATGGGGCATTCAGGCAGAGAAATCTGGAGGAAAGTTTGGAAATCAGTGATGCAGGGGCAGGAGGAAAAGATTTGGGAGTGGACAGCACTAACTGCCTGAGGTGCCCTATAAGATAAGGACTGATATACGGGGATCTGGTCATCCGATCACTGATGACCTCTGTGATGACCCTTTCAGTGGACAGGTAAGGCCAGAAGCCAAATAAATATCAGACAGAAGTTTATGCAGACAGCAACAGGTGACAGGCTAAACTACATGATCTCTTCATAAGACCTCTTGTCCTAATGATGCTCATAAAGCCCAAAGCCAAAAATGTTGATAGCAACAGTTTCTTGATGAATCTGATAACAATTCTGCCACAGAGATGAGACTGATACACACCATTTCCTAGGATAATTCAGTATTACTGTCATGAAGTAGGAGCTGACTCCAATTCAAAAGTGACTGTTGATAATTTTAAAGATAACTTATCAGGCACCTAGGTGGCTCAGTCTGTTGGGCCTCTGGTTCTTGATTTCAGCGCAGATCATGATCTCAGGGTCCTGGGACTGAGCCCCGTGGTCAGGCTCTGTGCTCAGCAGGGGAGGCTGCTTGGGGATTCTCTCTCTCCCTTCATTCTGCCCCTCCCCCCAAATTTTTGTTATCTCAAATAAATAAATCTTTAAAAAAAATAAAGATAACTTATCCAAATTAAATTAATCTATATAAAATTGATGTACGGGTTAACTCGTTTAATTGCACATGGGTATATTCTACAGCTAATCCAGCCTGGTATATTCATTAGACATCTATGTTCAAAATCAGATAGTAACATTCTTCTACAACCATAAGAACCTCTTTAAAGACTTCCTAAGCCAAAAACTTCTCGTATAGAAGCCTTGAATATTTAATCACTCACTCCTATGCTGAAGCAGCTTTAGAAATGTTTCTTTCTTTCTATCTATCTATCTATCTATCTATCTATCTATCTATCTATCTTTCTATCTATCTATCTATCTATCTTACTTGCTAGTATCCCTACAGCTCAGCCTCATGTTGTATGCTGGACTCCCATGTGGGGAAGAATTTATGGAAGATTTTCTTGAAGGATAAGCAGTCCATGCTATCCTCTGGGAACACTTAAGCCTCTCTTGTATCATTCTGATCAAACAGGTTTTGTATCTGCACAACTGTCTCAGTACCTCAAAACTGCCTTCATGGAGTAATATCAAAATAGCTAATTAACATATTTGTGGGAATATTATTAAAGACTTTGCCCAATACATGAATGGAGCGAATCGTATCTAAAGCCTCAACATGAAAAGTTTGTTTAAAAGTTAGTTCTATGATTTTTCCATGAGGAAATGGTTTGTTTCTTTCTTCCCCCAAATGAGAACTGTATAACTTAATTCATTTTCTTCTTTGCCTCCACTGACTGTAAGTAGAACCAAATCGAAGGCAAAACAACATGGTCTGCTCATGTGTATTTTTCTTTCTCTTATCTTAACCTTTACTTATTACTTGCATTACAAGTAATGCAAGTAGGGCCTCAGGGAGTTTTTTGAAATGAGTTTGGGTGTAAAAGTTTTACAGAGTAACATGAGTATGTGAAGATGGTTGTGTACCCTTTCAAAAAATTTGGTAGAGGAGGTGATACATGAGATGGCTTGGGAGAGCAGAGTCTAGGAAAGACTTGTTTGTAGGGTTGCTACAATGGGATGGAAGAAAGAAGACTTGCATTGTAGCTAATGGAAAGAAACCAGCAGAAAGATAAAACGAGCCTTCACAAGATGAAGGATAATTGATGGAGTCAGGTCCTTACTGAACGGCCAAGAGAATATCTCATGAAGAATCTAGATGAAATCACTGGGAAATATGGCTCACTGCCCCTACACTGTGTCAAATACAGTTATGGGAAAATCAAAGCACCTCACAAATAAAAATGTACGACAGCACCAAACTGTTGGAAATTTTCTCCAGTAGCTCATCTTTAAGGTTATTGTAATGGCTTGCTTGAGATGTTGTTCCATTACCTTAATTAACGGAGTCCTCCCAAAAAAAAATCCAAAAAGGTAAGCAGTTATGTCATTGCAAATAACACTTGATATTGGAACAAGGAACCTTAAAGAAAATCAGAAAAAAAGTCCATATGATTAAGTGGCAAACCTTTATACAGGTTATGACTCATAAAGAACCAATAACCCTTTGGATTATACTGCAGCCTCATCCAGAACATAACATTTGCCAAAACATTAGTAGAAATGATACACATCAAGTAAATTTGCCCAGATCTGCTTAATGCAATTCAGCAGAGCAAAATATATAAATAAACCAACATACCAGGAGAATACTGTTAAGGAAAATATTAAATAATCAATTTAATTTTAATATTAAGCAATGCATTTCTATAGCTATGGACTTTCAAATTTCAGTTTTATGAGGAACAAATTATAAGAGCACAAAGAATTAAAAGTCTTTCAAAATGGAAAGGAGTCATTTATTTAGACACAATATAATCTCATCAATTTATATCAAGCACTTAATACAAATTCTTTCACAGGAAAAACTATCAATTTTAATTCTACCTTAGCCTATAGTCACATTAAATCCTACTAATTTTACAGAACCCACTAATTTCAGTAACTGCCCCCTATCAATTACAAGCTAGTGTATGGAAAACAATCTTAAAATGATTCTGATTGTTTTACACACACACACACACACACACACACACACACCCCTTGGTATTAAAGAAAACAAAAAACATGAAGCTGTGAAGGACTTTATCTCAACAAAACCGATCAACTATAAAAGATTTTAATTAATGGGTTTAAAAAGAATGTGGGGATAATATGGTCAGATTTCTTAAATCATTTTTCTCCACTCTGATTTTTAAGTAATAATTTTTATAATTTTAAACTAATAAAAATGCTTTCTGAATCTTCAAGGCACTGCTAGACAGCAAGCGATTCCATCTGAAATCTGGACACCCACTCCTGTCCGCATAAAGGCAGAGTAGAACCCACCCAACTTTCACCCAGCACACTGTTTGCTAACAAGCAAACTAAGTTCTTTTGCATTCCACAAAAATAATACGCTCTTTTTAAAGTCTATGTATGCTTTCTAAAAAGCCACATTAAGATGCAGTAACACTTGAAAATATAATTAATTTTTGGAGCTTTTATGAGGACTTCCTGCATTTCATTTGGAACCCGAAAAAGAGGGGTTTTCAAGTTGTTAACAAAGTGTTTGTCTTCAGTTATCAAACAGTAAGCAAAACTCGGTAAGGTATTTTAGTGAAAGAGAGCAACGACAACAGAGTACATTTTAGTAGAAATCTACAAGACACTGTCCAATGTGAAAGAGCTTTAAAAAGGCTAGGACATAAATACAAAGCAGCATAATGCTGTCCCCTTACCATATCATGCCTTCAAACAGATTTTGGATGACAAGATGTGACTGAGTAACTGTTATCAGTAAAGTGACATGAGTCCATGCGAACTGTTAATAGCCCAACAACACAACAATTAGTGAACACAACTGATCAGCGCAGCCCTGGAGCAAGAGCAATTTTGAAACACAAATTTCTAGCATGACTTTTGGTCAAAGTTTGTAAGATAAGGACGTACAAAATAAATGCTGTTAGTAAAGTATAGTCATTTGGGGGCCTACTGGAACCTTAAAACTGTGAAGACATTTAACAAAGTAATCTTAATTTAAACAAAAATGGAATGCTAACAATACTGAGAAACATTACTGAATTTAAAAACATATACAAAATATACAATAATCTTGAATCATTAGATTTAAACAATAATGAGAAATTTCTGCTCTTGTTACAGCATTTAGAGAGGACCATTTTGCTCTGGCTGCATTCTGCATTAAAAATGCTAAAAGCTATTCTTCTTTCAGAGTTCATTATGGTAACTTTTCCCCATAAAGAGTTATTTCTGCCTATAAATAATTCAAACCAGCAGGGACCAGTTACCCTTAAACACCAGCTTCCCATACTTGAAAGATGGTCTTTACAGTACTATTCAATGGCAGTATCCAATTTCAGAATTTCAAACTTGTGTGCTGCATCAAGTCCATCTAGCCTGACAGATGCCAGTTTAGTAATTTTTTTTAGCATCACCAGTATGAGTAGAATGTGAATGGGAAAAAAAAAACACCTTAATGTTTCTATATGTGTCTCATAATTTTAACTGGAATTTATAAAATGTTCAAAATTCTAAAGGTTTGGATTTATTCATCATAAACCTATTTCCCATTTTGGCAAATAATATATTAGGTTTTATAATATGTTAGTTTTATTTTTATCATAAAATATGCATAAAAGATACAATTCTCTTTTATCTTGGTTGCTTCAAAATGCATAAACGATTTTTTTCCAATAGCCAGCATTTATATTTTCATAGGAGATTCTATTATTTCTAACTCATCTTGATGGTTTCTAGATTCTGATGGATAATTTTACTCTCAAGATCCCGAAAAATTAGAAATTTAAGAAATACTACAGTTTCCCAGTGATGATGCTCAACAGAATGTCTCAATGTAGAAAAACAAAGCATAAAGAATAGGAAATATATCCCAATCCAAAACAAGCCTTATTAATACATGAATTCACAGATCTAAATACTATATTTTCCATTTTACAATCTTATAATTAGTTATCTTTTAAGAAAATAAGAAAAAATCATCATACACAGTGATAAATATCATAAAATACTAAACACAATTCAATGATAAACTGCATAAAATTCCTTAGGGGAAAAAGAATTATGCAACTAACTGTGTGACTAACCACAGCTACCAGGAAAATATATATTCTGTTCTCTTTATGCTCAGGCTAAGGACAAATAAATATAGTTATTGTCCATAGAAAAATATGGTAGATACTTTGAAACCAGTTAAAATTTTTAAATCTTCAAAAATTGTACAACTTAAACCTTTTGTATTTAATAGTCATCCAAAATTGAAATACCCCTCATATTTAGGCAAAACATCAACTAGCAGATTAGATCTTCTCACTATAGAAAAAAAAAAGGTAAGCACATTTTTATTACATGTAGTTATGGTTAATACAGACCATATAAAACTGTAGACGATAATGTTTCTTCACCAAGCTCAGCACAAACATGCAGAAACCTGTTTAAGAACAAAAAACATGCAGTTGTTGTGCAATTTGTTATAAAATATAAGATTCAATGAGCCCAAGTAAACCGATTTTCTGTACCACTTTGAGGTATATTTAGCATTTACTCATAGGCCACCTCTCCTACTCATAATAAGCATTTGAAATAAAAGTTTCTTGAGTGAAATAATCTTATGTTTTCCAAAATGCCTAATATATTCTATGGTATAAATTCAAAAAACATCCCCTGCATTAAGTGAATTAGTCCCTTGCAAATATGTGGACACAGAAAAACAGATCCTGAATTTCAGTTGAATGAAAGTTATTTGATAAAAAACAAAAAGTGACCTACAAGGGAAAATCTATAAGACTATCAGCTTATTTTTCAGCAGGAACTTTGCAGGCCAGAATGGAGTGGCAGGCCATATTCGAAGTACTGAAGGGAAAAAACCTACAGCCAAGAACGCTCTATCTGACAAGGTAATCATTTAAATTTGAAGGAAAGATAAAGAGTTTCCCAGACAAAAGATAAACGAGTCTTACAAGAAGAGTTAAAGTGACTTATTTAAGTAGAAAATAAATGGCCATAAGTAGACATAAGAAAATTATGAATAAAAGATGTGGGGCACCTGGGTAGCTCAGTCAGTTAAGCCTCAGACTCTTGATTCTGGCTCAGGTCATGATCTCAGGGTTGTGAGATCAAGTCCACATCAGGCTCCATCCTGGGTGTGGAGCCTGCCTAAGATTCTCTCTCTCCTTCTCTCATTGCCCCTCCCCCTGCTCATGCCCTCTCTCTCTCTAATAAATAATATATCTTTAAAAAAGAAAAAAAAAAAAAGAATGTAGGGATGCCTGGGTGGCTCTGTTGGTTAAGTGTCTGCCTTCAGTTCGGGTCATGATCTCAGGGTCCTGGGATCAAGCCCTGCATTAGGCTCCCTGCTCAGCAGGGGGTCTACTTCTCTCTCTGGCCCTCTCCCCCCCATTTGTGCTCTCTCATGCACACACAATCTCTCTCTCTCTGTCAATTAAATAAAACCTTTTTTTAAAAAAAGTAAAATATGATCACATATACATAAAACATGGAGGTGGGAATAAAAAAAGGGGAGGAAAAAGAAAAGGTATTTTTTTAATAAGAATGTGTCTGATTTTAAATGACCATGTAATTAATATAGACTGCTATTTACTTAGGATGTCATATATGAATCTCATGGTAACCACAAACCTAAAACCTGTAATAGATACGCAAAAAATAAAAAGAACACCAAACATAAGACTACAGAAACTCATTAATCACAAAAAAAGAGAGAAAGAGAAGAAGGAACAGAGAAAAACAAAAAAACCTGGAAACAAATAACAAAACAGCAATATCTATCAATAATTATTTTAAATGTAAATGGCCTAAATGCTCCAATCGAAAGACATACAATGGCAGAATGGATAAAGAAACAAAACCCATCTATGTGCTGTTTACAAGAGACTCACTTCAGATCTAAAGACACGGACTGATAGCAAAGCAATGACAGTGCATTTACTATGGAAATGGATATGGGGGGAAAAAAAGCAGGGTAGCAATACTTATATCAGACAAAGTAGATTTGAAAATAAAGAATGTAATGAGAGATGAAAAAGGGCTTTACATAATGATAAAGGGGTCAATCCAATAAGAAGATATAATAATTGTAAATAACTATACACCCAACACTGGAGGACCTAAATGCAGAAAGCAAATATTAATGGGCATAAGGAGAGAAACTGATGGTAATACCATAATATTAGAGGACTTTAATATACCACTTATATCAATAGATAGATCATCCAGGCAGAAAAATCAACAAAAGATACAGTGTGTTTGAATGACACATGGGACCAGATGGACGTAATGGATACATACAGAACATTCCATCTAAAAAGAACAGAAGAGAGGTACCTGACTGGCTCAGTTGGTAGAGGACGTGACTCTTGATCTCAGGGTTGTAAGTTCAAGCCCCACATAAGGTATAGAGGTTATAAATAAATAAACTTTAAAAAATAAATAAATAATAAAAAAATAAAAATGACAGAATACACATTTAAGTGCACATGTAACACTCTCCAGAAGAGATCACATATTAGGCCACGAAACAAGCCTCAATAAATTTAAGAAAACTGAAACCATACCATGTATTTTTTCCAATCACAATGGTATGCAACTAGAAGTAAATCATTAGGACAAAAAATGGAAACAACACAAATACACGGAGGCTAAACAATTTGATCCTAACAACTAATGGACCAAAAGAAATCAAAGAAGAAATTTAAAAAATACACTGAGACAAATGAAAATGAAAACACCATGATCTAAAATCTTTGGAACACAGTGAAAGCAGTTTAAGAAGAAAATATATAGTAATATAGGCCTCCCTCAAGAAAGAAGAGCTCAAATAAATAACCTAACCTTACACCTCAAGGAACTAGAAAAAGAACAAGCAAAGCCCAAGGTCAGTAGAAAAAAAGGAAATAATAAAGATGAGAGCAGAAATAAATAACATAGAAACTAAAAAACACAGTAGAAAAAAAATAAATCAATGAAACCAAGAGCTGGTTCTTTGAAAAGATAAACAAAATTGATAAACCTTAGCCAGACTCATCAAGAAAAGAAAAAAAAAAACAAATAAAATCAGAAATAAGACAGCAGTAATAACTAAAACCACAGAAATATAAAGGATCATAAGAGACTACTATGAAAAATTATATGCCAACAAACTGTGCAATCTAGAAGAAATGGATAAATTTCTAAAAACATACAATCTTCTGAAACTAAATCAGGAAGAAATAGAAAATCTGAAGAAACTGATTACCAGTAAGGAAACTGAATCACTAATCCAAAACCACCAAAAAATTAAAGTCCTGGACTAGATAGATTCAAAAGTCAATTCTACCAAACATTCAGAAAATAATTAATACTTATTCTCCTCAAACTACTCCAAAAAAAAACCAGAAGGAAAGCTTCCAAATATATTCTACAAAGCCAGCATTACCCTGATACTAAAACCAAAGATACCACAAAAAATAGAAACTACAGGCCAATATTCCTGAACATAGATGCAAAAATACTCAACAAAATATTAGCAAATCACATACAACAAAATACTAAAAAGATCATTGACCAGGATCAAGTGGGATTTATTCTGGAAATACAAGCATGATTCAATAACCACAAATCAACCAATGCGATACACCACCATCAACAAAATGAAGTATAAAAATAATGATTATCTCAATAGTTGGAAAGCATTTGACGAAATCCAACATCCATTAATGATTTAAAAAAAATCTCTCAACAAAGTGACGTTAGAGTATGTATATATACACGTACACTCATATGTACACACACAAAACCCACAGCTAATAGCATATTCAATGATGAAAAACTGAGAGCTTTTCCTCTAAGATTAAGAATAAGACAGGATTTCCACTCTCCCCACTTTTATTCAACACAGTACTGGAAGTCCAAGTCACAGCAATCAGACAAGGAAAAGAAATAAACGGCATCTGTACTGGTAAAAGTTAAACTGGTGAGGACATGATACATAGAAAATCCTAAAGACTTCACCAAAAAACTACTAGATGTAATAAATGAATTCAATAAAGTTACGGGATACAAAATTAATACCTGGAAATTAGTAGTGTTTCTACACACTAATAATGAGGTAGCAGAAAGATAAATTAAGAAACCAACACCATTTACAATTGTGCCAGAAAGAATAATACCTAGGCATAAATTTAACCAAAGAGGTGAAGACCTGGGTTCTGAAAACTATAAAACATTAATGAAAATAAACTGAAGATGACACAAACAAATGGAAAGATATTCCATGCTCATGGATCATAATAATACTGTTAAATGTCTATATTACTCAAAACAATCTACTGATTCAATACAATGCCTCTCAAAATATGCACAGCATTTTTCATAGAACTAGAACAAATAATTTGCATGGAACCTCAAAAGATCCCAAATACCCAAAGCAATCTTAAGGGGGTAAAAAAAAAAAAAAAAAAGCTAGAGATATCACACTCCTGGGTTTCAAGATATACTACAAAACTGTAGTAATCAAAACAGTATGGTAAGGACACAAAAATAGTCACACAGATCAATGGAACAGAATAGAGACCCCATAAATAAACACATGATTATACAGCCAATTAATCTATGACAAAGAAGGCAAGACTATAAAATGGGAAAAAGGTAGTCTTGTCAATAAATGGTGCTGGAAAAACTGGATAGCTACATGCAAAAGAAACTGGACCACTTCTTAACACCATACACAAAAATAAATTCAAAATGGATTTAAGACCTAACGTGAGACCTGAAACCATAAAAATCCTAGAAGAGAGCTCAGGCAGTAATTTCTCTGACATCAGCCACATCAACATTTTCTAGATGTGTCTCTTAAGGCAAGAGAAACAAAATAAAAAATAAACTACTGGGACTACCTCAAAATTAAAAGCTTTTGTATAGGAAAGGAGAGCATCAACAAAACAAAAGACAATCTACTAAACAGAAGAAGATAATTGCAAATAATATATCCATCAAAGGATGAATATCCAAAATACATAAAGAACTTCTATAACTTAACATGGGTAGAGGACCTGAGTACACATTTTTCCAAAGAAGACATACAGATGGTAAACATGAAAAGATGCTCAACATCAGTAATCATCAGGGAAATGGAGGAAACAGTTGACAAAACTAAAAGACAACCAAAAGAATGGGAGAATATATTTGCAAATGTCTTAGTAGATAAAGGGCTAGTATCCAAAATCTATAAAGAACTTATCAAACTCAAAACCCAAGGAACAAATGATTGAATCAAGTAATGGGCAGAAGACATTAACAGACATTTCAACAAAGAAGACATCCAACTTGCTGACAGACACATGAAAAAATAATTGCTCAACCTCACTCAGCATCAGGAAAATACAAATCAAAACCATAGTGAGATACCACTTCACACCAGTTAGAATGGCTAAAATTAACAAGTCAGAAAATGACAGATTTTGGTGAGGATGTGGAGAAAGGAGAACCCTCCTACACTCTTGGTGGTAATGCAAGCTGGTGAAGTCACTCTGGAAAACAATATGTAGGTTCCTCAAAAAGTTGAAAATAGAGCTACCCTACGACCCAGCAATTGCACTACTGGGTATTTATCCCAAAGGCACAAATGTAGTGAGCCAAAGGGGCACATGCACGCCAATGTTTATAGCAGCAACGTCCACAATAGCCAAACTACAGAAAGAGTCCAGATGTCCATTGGCAGATGAGTGGACAAAGAAGATGTGGTATATATACACAATAGAATATTACTTGGCCATCAAAAAAATAAAATCTTGCCATTTGCAACAACATGGATGGAACTATAGGGTATTACGAGCAGCAAAATAAGTCTAACAGGGAAAGACAATTATCATAGGATCTCAATGGTATGTGGAATTCAAGAAACAAAACAGGATCATAGGGGAAGAGAGGAAAAAATAAGATGAAATCAGAGGAGACAAACCATAAGAGACTTTTTTTTAAGATATATGTATTTATTTATTTGATATAGAGAGAGAAAGAAAGGAAGAGAGCACAAGCAGGGGGAGCGGCAGACAGAGGGAGAAGCAGGCTTGCCCGCTGAGCAGGGAGCTGGATGAGAGACTTGATCCCAGGACCCCAGGATCATGACCTGAGCTGAAGGCAGGTGCTTAACTGACTGAGCCACCCAGGTATCCCACCATAAGAGACTCTTAATCATAGGAAACAAACTGTGGGTTGCTGGAGGGGAGGTTGCTGTGGGGGGATCGGGTAACGGGGTGATGGACATTAAGGAGGGCATGTGATGGAATGAGCACTGGGTATTATATAAGACTGATGAATCACTGACCTCCACCTCTGAAACCAAGAATACATTATATGTTAACTAATTAAATTTAAATTTTAAAAAATCAGGAAAATGGAAATCAAAACCATAATGAAATATCACCTCATACCCATTAAATAACCAAAATTAAAAAGACAAGAAATAACAAGTGTTGGCAAGGATGTGGAAAAAAGGAACCCTCATATACTGTTAATGAGATTATAAATTGTTACAACCACTGCAGAAATGAGTATGGAGGTTCCTCAAAAAATTAAAAATAGACACATCACATGAATCAGTAATTCCACTACTGGGTATTTATCCAAACAAAGACAACTAATTCGAAAAGATACATGCATCCTATGTTTATTGAGCATTATTTACAATAGCCAAGATATGGAAGCAACCTAAGTGTCCATCAAGAGACAAATGGATTAGGAAGATATAGTATATGTATGCAATGGAATATTACTCAGTCATAAAAAAGGGTGCGATCTTGCCATTTACGACAACATGGACAGACACAGAGTATTATGCTAAGTGAAATAAGTTAGACTGAGGAAGACAAATACCACATGATTTCATTCATATGTGGAATCTAAAAACAATAAATCAGTAAATAAACAAAACAGAAGCAGTCCCATGTTGATACAAAAGTTGGGTATTCATCTTTTCTGATGGAGGCATAAGAGCTGGTGGGTACTGAGGTGGGCATGTATTGCATGTAGCACTGGGTGTAGTGCATGAACAATGAATCTTGGAACACTGAAAAAATTAAATTAAATTTGAAAAAAAACAAAAAACAGAACCAGACCTATAAATACAGAATAAACTGAGAGTTGACAGAAGAGAGGTGGTGGGAGAATGGGCAAAATAGGTGAAGGGGAGTGGGAGATACAGGCATTCATTTATGGTATGAGTAGGTCATGGGACTAAAAGGCAGAGCATAAGAAATACAGTCAACAATGCACTAATAGAAATATACTGGGAGAGGTGATAGCTACACTTGTGCTGAACACAGCATAATGTATAAACTTGTCAAATCACTACGTTGTATACCTGAAACTAATATAAAATTGTGTGTCAACTATACTAAAAAAGCACAAAGTATCATTATGAAAAACTTATTTGCTATATCAATCCCTCAAGTGTATGTACAGAATGTTTCAATCTCTACATAATACAAAAATTAGTAATAATTATGGGGCAGCTAACATCTAGTGAACACTTACTATGTTCCAGGCTCTCGTCCAAGTATTTTACAAATATCAACTCATTTAATGCTTCCAACATCCCTATAATGTAGGTATCTATTATTATCTTCATTTAACAAATGAAGAAAAATACACAAAGGACTTTATTAATTGACTGAAAAATTAGGGCTAGAAAACAGTTAAATCCTCAGATCTTATTGACTCTCAAGAGTCATGTGGTTCCATAAACCATTATCAGTAAGATTCAGGGTAAGAATGACTTGAAATTGGGGCACCTGGATGGCTTAGTTGTTAAGCGTCTGCCTTCAGCTCAGGTCACGATCCCAGAGTCCTGGGATTAGAGCCCTGTGTTGGGCTCCCTGCTCAGCGGGAAGCCTGCTTCTCCCTCTCCCTCTCCCCCTGCTTGTGTTCCCTCTCTCACTGTCTCTCTCTCTCTGTCAAACAAACAAATAAAATTAAAAAAAAAAAAAGACTTGAAATTTCTCAGAACCATAATAATTGTAGTAAACTATAACACTTAAAGAATTTAAAGATTTACAAACACCAAATGTTTGTGTTTTGTGTTTATGTTTATATCCCATAAATTTGTTATAATGACATTTTAGGAAATAAAAATTCTGCCTAATTGAAATATAATGATCATATACAAAAATAATGGGAGGCAAGGGGAAGCACTTTTTGCCCCATATATCAGTAAACCTCTAAGGAGAAATATTCTGGGGACCCTAGGTGGCTCAACTGGTTAAGCCAGTTGAACTACCTTCAACTCAGGTCATGATCCCAGAGTCCTGTGATCGAGTCCCACACTGTGTTCCCCGCCCAGTGGAGAGTCTGCTTCTCCTGAGTCTTCCCCCTTTCGTGTTCTCTCTCACTCTCTCCCAAATAAATAAATAAAATCTTTAAAGAGAGAGAGAGAGAAAGAGAGAGAAATATTCTTTTACAGAGGTAGATATTGCAAATGCATAAACTAAGCTTAATTTCAGATAAACAGGCATCCATCGTTCTATTCTACAATATCATTACAGTGAGTTCTCCAAGATAGAAAATGAATTGTCAGATAATCTGTCCCATATGAAATAAGTACTAGATTCCATATATATAAGTAATATTTGCCAAGGTAATTCTACCCTGCTTCCCACCAGGGTAAGCAAGAATGATACTACTATGACCAGAGCAAAGAATCAACCAGCAGCTTCCTTGAGCTATTTTTTGAAGGCTATTTTGAAATGTCAGTGGAAAAGATAATGAAAAAAGAAGAGAATACATACTGGCTCCCAGATCCTACCTCACCTCCTATTTGTCACCTACAGAGTAATCTGACTTATCTGCAAAAGAAATATGGGAACATTTTCAAAAGGAAGTACAGCTGAAAGCCATATGTCATTTTCTTGAGACAAAGAAAGAACCTGGGAGGGGGCAGAGAAAGAAACATGAAATTCGTGGCTTTGAAATCACCAGTAGCATAAAAAACCTCTTTTAAAAAGTATTGCTTTTAAGTTTTTATTCTAGAGCAGGTAGACTTATTTTGTGGCTCAAAGAATAATGTAAATTCTATGTTTTAAGCGACTGATTCAGTTAGAGGCAAATGAATGTAAACTGGACTTAGTCCAGAGGCTGATGGGGTAAGAGCTAAGGAGAGACAAGACAGATGATGTCTCTGGAACCTCCACTTCCGTCCAAACAGACTCTCAGATTGTCCCAACACAACCTTGGGAAATTCTCAACATCATTAGCTGTGAATTATTTCCCCACAAATACTGCTTTCACATTTCACAATTTCAACCATCATTTTTGAAATCATATACTACCATTCACCTGTAAGCATTTCTTCAAACAAAATGACCAGCAGAATTATTCAGTATTTTCCTCATGTTGATTTTATCCAAGACAGTCTTGCTATTCACTTATACCTGATCCAATTTCACTGTTAAATCACCAGTAACATGCAGTTTTGGGGGCGTTTTCATAAAGGATAGAATTGTCTGACTCCTACATACATTAAGATAATACAATTTTCTGAATTTGGGAAGGGTATAAAGTGTTTCCTGAGAATATCTAAGGAATATTATTTTTAAAGAAAAACAATCTGAAAAACATAAACTTACTTTTTCATTCACAACCATATAGCTGTGTGTATGTTTTACATTTAAATGTATAAAATTACGTTATACTATATTTCAACAAATCTATGGAAAGAATAACTTTGTCCATTTGGATCCATAGTTCATTTTTTTCCCAATTGATAAAGAATCCCTGTTCGGTTACATTTCCAATTAAAAATAGGATTTCTTAAGTATTATAAATAAAAGTATTCACTGAAAAAGTTTCCTAATATCCAGTTTTTAATATGTAACTAGGTCTAGTTGCTATCAGTGATCTCCATTTAGGTACACAGCCCTGTGCCTGGTGCTGCCATGCAAACATGTATACATCCTGCCGTCTAATATAGCAGAGTTCCCAGGGAGTTCAGGAGATCCAGTTACCCAAGCGACTAAAGAGCGGTATACTCAAAAATAACAAAAATGAATGAGATTTCTAAAGGAGTCAGGAAAAGCAAAGGAGAAAGAAGACATTCAAAGTCCAAAAGATGGGACAGAGGGAATTTCAGAAAAATGGACAATCAAAAAATATTTACTGTGTAAAGATACACCAGATACAAAAAATGAGTATGACATGCATTCCCATTCAAGGAGCTCAAAATCAAGCCGAAGAGACAGAAAGCATAAATTAATGAAGTTGTTTTTAAAACGATTAACTTAAAATGATTAATTTATTATTAATTTATTAATTAATTTATTAACTCAATAAACACAAGTAGTCCTTAGTTCAAGAAACAGACATTAAGGGGTGCTTAAGTGGCTCAGTTGGTTAAGGGTCTGCCCTTGGCTCGGGTCATGAACCAAGGGTTCTGAGACAGAGCCCCCCATCAGGCTCCCTGCTCAGCCGGGAGCCTGTTTCTCCCTCTCCCTCTGCTGTTCCCCACCCCCCGACTTGTGCTCTAGCTCTCTCTCTCTCTGACAAATAAATAAAACAAGAGAGAGAGAGAGAGAGAGAAAGAGAGAGAGAGAGAAAGAAAGAAAGAAAGAAAGAAAGAAAGAAAGAAAGAAAGAAAGAGAAAGAAAGAAACAGACATTAAGAGGGACCCAGGATTAAATATTGGAGCTTAATGACTCTTCGTCAATCTTTCATGTGGTTATAGTTTTCAAAACATTACAAATGTCATGTTAAGTAAATTCAGACGCGCACTGCATTATGTGGCCCTTATTGAGACACTAGATTATGATGGAGTTGTTTTTAAGAAGTTTTAAGTACCCAAAGAAGCAGATGCAGTACAAAGAAGGGCCACATGTACCCCAATGTTCATAGCCGCAATGGCCATAATCGCTTAACTGTGGAAAGAACCAAAATGCCCTTCAACTGATGAATGAATAAAGAAGATATGGTACATATATATACAATGGAATATTATGCCTCCATCAGAAAGGATGAATACCCGACTTTTGTATCAACATGGACAGGACTGGAAGAGATTATGCGGAGTGAAATAAGTCAAACGGAGAGAGTCAATTATCTTATGGTCCCACTTACATGTGGAGCATAAGGAAAAACGTGGAGGACATTGTGAGAAGGAAGGGAAAGGTGAATGGGGGGAAATCGGAGGGGGTGATGAACCAGGATAGACTGTGGACTCTGAGCAACAAACTGAGGGTTTTGGAGGGGAGGGATGGGAGGTTGGGTGAGCCTGGTGGTGGGTATTGAGGAGGGCACATACTGCATGGAGCACTGGCTGTGGTGCATGAACAATTAATCTTGTAACACTGAAAAAATAAAATAAACATATTTGGGGAAAAAAACTAATGAAGTATTTTATGGTGACTAACATACAATAAAAAAATTTTTTAAAAAGTTTTAAGTACAAAAAAAAAAGTTTTAAATACATATGCATTGTAGAAATTGTCACACAAACCAACCATCATATTAGCTGAGATAAAGAAAAGTTTTCTATTAATCTGAACAGGGAGACTGACACGGGTCTTGATCCCAGCACACTGGGACCATGACCTAAGCCGAAGCCATACACTTAACCGACTGAGCCACCCAGGTGCCCCTACATGTTGAGTTTTAAAGTGTAGAACAACACTGGCACAGTGCACAGATTCTAATAGTCTTTACTCCAAAACTGGAAGTGGTTCTGGAGGAATCCTCTGTAAACATTTATGACATCTTTCTAAAGATTTCATCAATATCCTTTGAAATAATATCCAGGATGTTTGGGGGGAAATGCTTAATTATGTATTAATTTTAGTTAAATTTAATTTTGCATATCCACTGACTTTCTCAAAGTATTAAAGTCATATCTTCTCCTTAAGGGTTTTATTTTTTATTATTTTTTAAAGATTTTATTTATTTGTCAGAGAGAGAACACAAGCAAGGGGAGGGAGAAGCAGGCTCCCCACTGAGTAAGGAGCACAACGTGGGACTCAATCCCAGGACCCTGAGATCACGACCTGAGCCAAAGGTGGATACTTAGCTGACTGCGCCATCCACTTGTCCCACCTTAAGAGGGTCTTAAAAAAAAATCAAAATAGCCAAGCGTACGTACAAGAAGAAAAAACTACTAAAAATAACATGCATATCGCTGGGCAGCTAAAGAAATGTTAAGGTGATGATATTGTCAAACATCTTAAGCTTATTCACTCAACACTCCTCATTTGTAATCACATGGCTGCTCTAGTTCCTAAGGAGTCTCAAATCCAAATCACCAAGATCTTTTGAAAATATATCTAGACTCTAGAGAAAATGTTTGCCTTTTTACTTTCAGTCTCACTGATCAGCTCTTTGGTATCAGCCAAATTCATTTCACAACAAAATTATCTAAATGTCAGAATGACTTTCTGGGTCTTTGTCAGTGAGTTGTACTGTATGACATTAGACAAGTCATTTAGTCTCATGGGCCATGGTGAGGGGGTCAAACCTGGAGATACATGCATTCTATTTTAATAAGATTCTGTATCAATGAAATAGCTTGGGCTGTCTCTGCTGTTTAAATCTGCTAAGACCTATACCTTCCAAAGTCATTTGGCCACTGCAGAACTAAAATTCTGACAGGACTCTTTGGATATTGTTTCACAAAAAGAATTACAAAGATTTTCACAGTATAATTTGAAGGAAAGGTAGACGTATGTCAACATAGCACACTGTCTATTTCTTCACTCCTGTTTTAAAGTCAAATTCCATTTGCTAGACTAAGCCCATGAATGTTGTTAACCACTTCAAGAACCACCAGTAAGGCGTCAAGACTCAGTAAACAAAATGCTGATGCTGAAAAAATAACTCTGGGCAGCACTGTGCGTGAATGTGCATGTTCTCAGCCTCTTGACCGTTCATCCAACAAATATGTACCAGGAATCTAAATGCCAGGCCTTGCACCAGACACTGGGGATTAAGGAAAAATAAGAGAGACACAACAAAGGTTGTTTATGGTCTCACAGGACCACATTTAGGCCACATGTAAAATGGTAACAGATACAGAATACTATGCATAATTTATACTAGGCGTTTCATCATTTAACCCAGTAGCTCCTAGTAGTTAACTATGTTTGTAGGACTCTAATAATGTCAATATCCAGGATATTGTCCTGTGGTTTTGCAAAATATTACCATTGGTAGAAACTGGGCAAGTGCATTAAGGGATAGCTTTGTCACTTCCTACAACTACATGTAAATACACAATTGTCTCAACACAAAGTACATTTTAAACCAATAATGTGGGATACAAAAGCAATTTTTCATAAACTGTCATGAAGAGCAGTTGGTTTCTTTTCTTTTTTTAAAAGATTGTATTCATTTATTTGTCAGAGAGAGCGCGCACAACCAGGGAGAGCTACAGGCAGAGGGGGAAGCAGGCTCCCCACTGAGCAAGAAGCCCATGCAGGACTCAATCCCAGGACCCTGCAATCATGACCTGGACCCAAGGAAGATTCTTAACTGACTGAAGCCACCAGGTATCCCAGAGCAGTTGGTTTCTAAGAACAGCCCACAATATTTATATTTTTTTAATGTATAACCCACCCTCTTAGTGTTAAACACAAACCTCAGTGGCTCAGGCCTTCCTTGTCTTTAGCATGAGCTGCAGCAGCAACTTCCTGTCTGCTCATCCTATTAATGTCTCCCAACTCATGCTTCACTTCACTACAGATCCAGCTAAACCACCTCTCTCTCTTTTTTTTTAAATTAACATACTATGTATTATTTGTTTCAGGGGTACAGGTCTGTGATTCATTAGTCTTACACATTCACAGAGCTCACCATAGCACATACCCTCCCAGTGTCCATCACCCAGCCACATCCCCCACCCCCCTCCCCTCCAGCAACCCTCAGTTTGTTTCCTGAGATTAAGAGTCCTCAAGATATTAAAAATAGAGCTACCTTATGACCCTGCAATTGCACTAGTGGGTACTGACCCCAAAGATGCAGATGCGGTACAAAGAAAGGCCACATGTACCCCAATGTTCATAGCAGCAATGGCCATAATCGCCAAACTGTGGAAAGAACTAAGATGCCCTTCAACAGATAAATGGATAAAGAAGATATGGTCCATATATACAATGGAATATTATGCCTCCATCAGAAAGGATGAATACCCGACTTTTGTATCAACATGGACAGGACTGGAAGAGATTATGCAGAGTGAAATAAGTCAAGGGGAGAGAGTCAATTATCATATGGTCCCACTTACATGTGGAGCATAAGGAAAAACATGGAGGGCATTGTGAGAAGGAAAGGCATGGTGAATTGAGGGAAACCATGAGAGACTGTGGACTCTGAGCAACAAACTAAGGGTTTTGGAGGGGAGGGAGGAGGGGTTGGGGGAGCCTGGTGGTAGGTATTGAGGAGGGCATGAATTCCATGGAGCACTGGGTGTGGTGCATGAACAATTAATCTTATAACACTGAAAAAATAAAATAAAATTATTTGGGGGGAAAAAAGAGTCTTTCATGGTTTGTCTCCCTCTCAAATTTCATCTTGTTTCATTTCTCTCTCCCTTCTCCTATGATTCTCTGCCTTGTTTCTTAAATGCCACAAATCAATGAAATTATATAATTGTCCTTCTCTGATTGACTTACTTAGATTAACATAATCTAGTTATGGAACTGAATCCAGTTCCATCCACGTCATTGCAAATGGCAAGACATCCTTTTTTGATGGCTGAGTAATATTGCATTGTGTGTGTGTGTGTGCGCGCGCGCACGTGTGTGTGTATACATATATATTACATCTTTTTTATCCATTCATCTGTTGATGGACATCTAGGCTCTTTCTGTAGTTTGGTTATTGTGGGCATTGCTGCTATAAACATTGGGGTGCACGTGCCTTTCGGATCACTACATTTGTATCTTTAGGGTAAATACCCAGTAGGGCAATTGCTGGGTCACAGGGTAGCTCTATTTTCAACTTTTTAAGGAACCTCCATACTGTTTTCTGAGTGGCTGCACCAGCTTGCATTCCCACCAACAGTGTAGGAGGGTTCCCCTTTCTGCACAACCTTGCCGACATCTGTCATTTTCTGACTGGTTAATTTTATTTTATTTTATTTTTAAAGATTTTATTTATTTATTTGACAGAGAGAGAGATCACAAGTAGGCAGAGAGGCAGGCAGAGAGAGAGGGGGAAGCAGGCTCCCTGCTGGGCAGAGAGCCCCATGCGGGGCTCGATTCCAGGACCCTGAGATCATGACCTGAGCTGAAGGCACAGGCTTTAACCCACTGAGCCACCCAGGCGCCCCCTGACTGGTTAATTTTAACCATTCTGACTAGTATGAGGTAGTATCTCATTGTAGTTTTGATTTGTATTTCCCTGATGCTGCGTGATGTCGAACACTTTGTCATGTGTCTGCTGGCCATTTGGATGTCCTCTTTGCAGAAATGTCTGTTCATGTCTTCTGTCCACTTCCTGAGTGGATCATCTGTTCTTTGGGTGTTGAGTTTGAGAAGTTCTTTATAGATTTTGGATACTAGCCCTTTATCTGATATGTCATTTGCAAATATCTTCTCCCATTTTGTCAGTTATTATTTGGTTTTGTTGACTGTTTGCTATGTTGTGCAAAAGCTTTTTATCTTGATGAGTTGCCAACAGTTCCATTTTTGCCCTTGTCTCTCTTGCCTTTGGAGATGTGTCTAGGAAGAAGTTGCTGCGGCTAAGGTCGAAGAGGTTGCTGCCTGCGTTCTCCTCAGGGATTCTGATGGATTCCTCTCTCACATTGAGGTCTTTCATCCATTTTGAGCCTATTTCTGTGTATGGTGTGAGGAAATGGTCCAGCTTTATTCTTCTGCATGTGGCTGTCCAATTTTCCCAACACTTTTTGTTGAAGAGACTGTCTTTTTTCCATTGGACATTCTTTCTTGCTTTGTTGAAGACCACTGTATCATAGAATTAGGGGTCCATTTCTGGGCTCTCTATTCTGTTCCATTGATTTATGTGTCTGTTTTTGTGCCAGTACCGTACTATCTTGATGATTACAGCTTTGTAATAGAGCTTGAAGTCTGGAATTGTGATGCCACCAACTTTGGTTTTCTTTTTCAACATTTCTCTGGCTATTTGAGGTTTTTTCTGGTTCCACAGAAATTTTAGGATTGTTTGTTCCAGCTCTGTGAAAAATGTTGATGATATTTTGATAAGAATTGCATTAAATGTATAGATTGCTCTAGGTAACATAGACATTTTCACAATATTGTTCTTCCAATCCATGAGCATGGAACGTTTTTCCATTTCTTTGTGTCTTCCTCAATTTCTTTCATGAGTATTCTATAGTTTTCTGAGTATAGATTCTTTGCCTCTTTGGTTAGATTTACTCCTAGGTATCTAATGGTTTTGGATGGAATTGTAAATGAGATCAACTCCTAATTCTCTTTCCTCTGCCTCGTTATTGGTGTATACAAATGCAACTGATTTCTGTGCATTGATTTTATATCCTGTCACTTTACTGAATTCCTGTATGAGTTCTAGCAGTTTCCAAGTGGAGTCTTTTGGGTTTTCCACATAAAGTATCACATCATCTGCAAAGGCTGAGAGTTTGACTTCTTTGCTGATTCAGATGCCTTTTATTTCTTTTTGTTGTCTGATTGCTGAGGCTAGGACTTCTAGTACTATGTTGAATAGCAGTGGTGATAGTGGACATCCCTTTTTCCCCTAAGAGAAGGCTCTCAGTTTTTTTTCATCTCAGCAAATATGGTATTTGCTGTGGGTTTTTCATAGATGACTTTTATGATATTGAACAGTATGTACTCTCTATCCCTACGTTGTGAAGAGTTTTAATCAAGAAAGCATTTTGTCAAATGCTTTTTTTTCTTCTATTGAGCATATCATATGGTTCGTATTCTTTCTTTTATTAATGTAGTGTATCACATTGATTGATTTGTGGATGTTGAACCAACCCTGCAGCCCAGGAAAAAAATCCCACTTGGTCATCCTTTTAATATACTGTTGGATCCTATTGACTATATTTTGGTGAGAATTTTTGCATCCATGTTCATCAGGGATATTGGTCTGTAATACTCCTTTTTGACGGGGTCTTTGGTTTGGGGATCAAGGTAATGCTGGCCTCATAAAACCAGTTTATAAGTTTTCCATTCATTTCTATTTTTTGGAACAGTTTCAGAATAGGTATTAATTCTTCTTTATATGTTTGGCAGAATTCCCCTGGGGAGCCATCTGGCTCTGAGATCTTATTTGTTGGGAAATTTTAAATTTCTGCTTCAATTTCCTTGTTGGTTATGGGTCTTTTCAGATTTTCTATTTCTTCTTCATTCAGTTTTGGTAGTTGGTATGTCTCTAGGAATGCATCCATTTCTTCCAGATTATCTAATTAGTTGGCATATAGTTGCTCATAGTATGTTCTTATAATTGTTTGTATTTCTTTGACGTTGGTTTTGATCTCTCCTCTTTCTTTCATGATTTTATTTATTTGGGTCTTTTCTCTTTTCTTTTTGATAAGTCTGGCCATGGGTTTATCAATTTTATTAATTCTTTCAAAGAACCAGCTCCGAGTTTCAGTGATCTGTTCTACTGTTCTTTTGGTTTCTATTTCATTGATTTGTGTTCTGATCTTTATTATTTCTCTTCTCCTGCTGGCTTTAGGCTTTCTTTGGTGTTCTTTCTCCATCTCCTTTAGGTGTATGGTTAGGTTGTGTACTTGAGACCTTTCTTCTTTCTTGAGAAAGGCTTGTGTTGCTATATACTTTCCTCTCAGGACTGCCTTTGCTGTGTCCCAAAGATTTTGAACAGCTGTGTTTTCATTTTCATTTGTTTCCATGAATTTTTAAAATTCTTCTTTAATTTCCTGGTTGACCCTACCCGTTTAGTAGGATGCTCTTTAGCCTCCATGTATTTGAGTTCTTTCCAACTTTCCTCTTGTGATTGAGTTCTAGTTTCATGGCATTGTGATCTGAAAATATGCAGGGAATGATCCCTATCTTTTGGTACTGGTTGACACCCGATTTGAGACCCACAATGTGATCTATTCTGGAGAATGTTCCATGTGCACTGGAGAAGAATTTGAATTCTGTTGCTTTGGGATGGAATGTTCTGAATATATCTGTGAAGTCCATCTGGTCCAGTGTGTCATTTAAAGCCCTTAATTCCTTGTTGATCTTTTGCTTAGATGATCTGTCCATTTCAGTGAGGGGGGTGTTAAAGTCTCCTACTATTATTATATTACTGCGGATGTGTTTCTTTGATTTTGTTATTAATTGGCTTATATCATTGGCTGCTCCCCTGCTAGGGGCATAAATTGGTTATACCATATCTTAACTTAAAATCCCCCAATGGTTTCTTAGGGATAAAATTCAAACCCTTCCTATGACACATAAGGCTTCTCATCATGCAGCTCCTGCCCCCCTTTCCAGCCTTTAAGGCCTGCTCCCAGACTGAACATGCAATCCTCTCTCATTTCCAAGCCTTGCACAGCCGCTTCTTCTGCCTGGAATGCCCTTTCCCACTACCCACCTAGCAAATACCTGCTCGTTCTTTACTTTTCGTGACATCTGCCATCTCTTCTCAAAGGCCTTCTACCATCTCCAGCAGAGCAGAGTCCTCCTCATCCTTCATGCACTTACAGGTCCTTCTTCACATTTCAGCAGTGCATGAGAAGACTCATGTCCCGCCAATTTCAAGACCCCAGAAAGCATGCTATCAGCCTTATTTCCCTTTCTGTCCTTAACACCATTCACAGTACCTGCCATTTGGAAAGCACTCATATGTTTGCTGAAAAAATGACACTGATGACTTGCAATGAGCTTTTATGATTCCAATAGCCTAAAATACCAAGTGTAAGCTATTTCTATGATAGAAACTAGAAAAAAAAGATATATTGTTTTACTTTAGAAAAACAGAGTCAGAAAGCTTAGCATATGAGGCAAACAATTACTAAAAATTAGGGTATATATCACATGTAAAATAAAACAAAGAAAATAAATTCCATTGTCTTTACCCACTCAATGGGGAAGTTATTCTCAAATTAGTTGTAGCAAATCCCAAAGGGAAAGTAAGAAAAGGCAATAGTAGTCACCTTATTTTCTCACATTCTATTTCAGGTATTGCTATATGCAAATCAATAAAGATGTAACTGCAGCTATGAAAAAATGAAATTCAGATGTGCTGAAACAAAACCATCCATAAACTGCATTAAGATGAGGGGATACCTGGCTGGCTCAGTCAATACAGCATGTGATTCTTGATCTAGGGGTTGTAAGTTCAAGTCCCATGCTGGCTGTGAAAACTACTTGAAAAAAAAAAGAAAGAAAGAAATTAAGGTGAAAACCCACAGAGTGGGGAAAAAAAAAACAACAAACTGAAGAAATCTCAAGGAAAACAGAAGAGGTATAGCCACAAAATTGGAAGTTGGAAAACAGACAGGGTAACTCTTAGCAGACCTGAGACATTAGAGACAAGTAGTATTTTCTAGAGAAAATTGAACAGAAAAGACTCAGTGGAAAGCCAGGGTAGGGCTTTCCTACCTGGAAAGGGCTTTCCTAGGGCTTTCCTAGCTAGCCTCCTAGACTAGAGTACTAAGTAAAAGTCTACTAATAATGAGTGCAAGCTCTGGCCAAGCAGTCAACTGTGAGAATATTTTTAGAAATGTATGAACATAAAACATTTACCTTCCAAGAACATTTCACAGGAAAATATTGGAGGCCATGCTTCTGCAAAATAAGGATGTCAACCCAGAAACTGAAAGATGCAGGATAGAAGAAATGAGGTGGCCAAATCAGGAGGATACTGCAGCACTGGGCTACAAGCAGACAGTCCATGTGATGGGACTACTGGGACAGAGGTCTCAAGGTAAAAAGGAAACTGAAACATGATTTATGTGAACATTGGAAAAAAGCCTACCAATACACATTGAATAGACCCAGAAGAGAAATTAAGGAATCCTACATGGAAATTTATAGATGTGGAAAGGAGAAGGTGAAGCACTTACTAAGTTCAGGAAAAACCAAAAGCTATGTAAGAATAGAAATGCAATCACTGATACTATTTGGTTCTCCAGGAAGTGATATTTTAGGTATCTGTTTAACAATGTCAACAACGACAATAACAAACTGTGTGGATGGAGAAGAAAGGTTATAATAGGAAGTCAACAGGTAATACCTAATACAAATTAAGAAATTTATTACTTAGAAAAATGCGGAAAAATCTGTAAGTAGTGGGGTGCAAGTGGTTGTTTATATTGTATTTTAAAACTGATTTTTTAAAATAGACCTATATTAATGCTACAAATGACTTATATTTTTGTTAATCATAACTTTGTTATTCAGCAATTACAAGATCATTTAATGATATGAGTGATTTATATTTTCATTAATCATAACTTTGTTATTCAGTAATCACAAGAATGATCTTATGAAATAAGGGCTCAGCAGCAGAAGCCACTATAGCCACTTTTCTTGCTAATAATTGTTTTTAAAATTCAAAATGCCAATAAAGTCTTGCCAATCTATATATAATGTGAAAAGGCACTGAATTCTTTTCTCTTCTAACAGTAAAGAATCCAT
>CM052800.1:60560320-60615074 GCA_028533885.1 Nasua narica | reverse complement strand
TGTTGAACCAGGAGAGACTGTGGACTCTGAGCAACAAACTGAGGGTTTTGGAGGGGAGGGGGTGGGGGGGGTTAGCCTGGTGGTGGGTATCGAGAGGGGCACGTACTGCATGGAGCACTGGGTGTGGTGCATGAACAATCAATCTTGTAACACTGAAAAATTAAAATAAATTTGGGGATATTAAAAAAAAAAAAAAAAAAGAATCCATCCCCAAATCTACCTTACATTTAACACCACAAATCAAACCTCTTGGTTTGATAGTGTGGAAAACCACTCTTTCTACCAAGAAAAAAATGTCACAAATGTGTTTTGATAAACACAGAATCAGAGTCAAAAGTTTTTCCTCCCAATTTTAGCTATTGCCAGTCACAGTCATCATTAATCTCTCTAAAATCATGATTCTTCTAAACTGATTCAAATTTAAAACTACATATAGGTAGAATGACTACCTAAAATGAGTAATTTCTTATGACCTTGAAAGGACAGAAATACCTTTCAATATCTTTTCCCAAGAATGTACTTTATTTAGATACATTAATAATAATTTTTTAAAATATAGTAAGACTCAGAAGACTAGGCTACACACACAAAAAAGCCCTGACTATAAAAAGAAGAAAACTCTTTAGAAAATATAGGTTCCTCCAACCCCAAAAACAATCCTCTGAAAATTACTACTATCATTTCAGATTGTGTTTCACTTTCTGACTTTCTAGATTCAGAAACAAAATCAAGATGATACACTAGCTACATGCCAATACTATATTCCTTACCTGCCAAATAGAGGGCAAATGATATAAATCTATGGTAGCGAATGAGGAATTGAAGTTGTTCTTCTCTTTGAACAAACGTAGCAAAATAATCGGCTACTGTCTCTCCATAGAAGAAGTAGTTTACACACAGTAGAAAATACCTATAATTTAAAAACAATTAGCTTTTTTATATTTGAAGCCTTTTTTCCCCTCTCAAACTCAACGAAACTATTCTCTACATTTTGATGATGACACAAAGATCAAAAACCAAATTCAGTAGACAGGTTCAGGATATTTCATCAAAGCATGTTTTTCTGCTTTTAACCTTAATTTCAAAAGTATCAGTCAACAAAAATTTATTGAATATAGCTCATGCCTCTACTTAGGTCAAAATCCTTTCCTTTTTTCTTCTTCTTCTTCTTCTTTTTTTTTTTTTTTTTTTACATAGGTCAAAGTCTAATACCAGAGACAGATAATTGGGAAATGACGTTAAAAATGCTACACATATACAAACACACATATTCTTTCTCTCACAGACACACACACACACACACACACACATTCAGTACTGTTTATAATGAAAATTCACTCCCAACTACTCACAGCTCTAAAGCTTTTTAAAGTGGAGATCCTAAGCCAAATTCCCACCACCCTATGGAACATCAAATGGGAAAGCAGGAAGAGGTAATCCAACCTCCGACCTCGATCTTCACTGCCCTGTACACGTTGGTGTCTTTCTCTCTCTCCTCCATGTTCCAGTGGAGTCCAGTCTCCTCCATGGACTCCATTGGCACAGTGATGCTTAAGAGGTAAAGTAGCAGGTAGAAATCTCTAAGAGAAACTACTTAAAACTACGTCAATCACCTTTCCCTCCACTCAGCTCTGGTATGCCCTTTCCGCCCAGGGAAAGGTTGAACCCATGACATTTTGTTGATGGCAGCTTGTGTGAGCCAGGAGAAAAGGCTGAGAAACACTTCCTCAGAGTTCCTCTGTGTCTCATCCTTTGAAGGGCAGAGTCCCCACTGGCCAGGACAGCAGAGGAGGAAAGGAGCGATTTCCCTTCTAGATGTCATGGATGGAATCAGACCCCAGTGTTTTCAAAGTAAAGTATGCTCATTCCTATCAGCTGCATTACCATGTTCTATTCTCCTACAACAGAAATTGTCTTTGAGTCCACTCTAAGGCTATCAAGGCCTTCTCTAGCCCACTAGCCCAACTTTTTGCCCACTATTCTCAGGAGAGCCAGGAATGTCTCTCCCTCTATGGCATGTGCCTCTTCAGTCCCCCACCTAGAACTCCATCTAGAAGCTGCTGGGTGCAGCTTCACCAATGCAGAACAAACTTCTCTATCGAAAACTTTACTTTATTTCAAGCAATAGTTTGTTTCTCACCTTCTCCGTAAAGATTTCTACAATCACTGGAGCCCATCCCGACTTGACTTTTTTTTTTCCTACGCTTGGAATCAATCAATCCTGCCTGATTTAGCATTTAATTATTCTCCAACTGCTGATTCTACCTAACATTTCCCATAATTTTGCCCTTCATGAAAAGAACCTGCTATAAGGAAAAATTAGCTATCACCAAAACTAAGAACTATTTTTTGACCACTCTAAACCCCAAAAGTGATACATTTGTTTTCTTTAGACACTGGACCCTCTGGCTGATTACTAATCAAACAACTATATTCAAAGGCATGGCCAATTTGGTCAATTATGAACAATTATACTATCAAGGTCTTGAGAACTAAAAATTACACCTGAAAAGTTATAAAAAGATACAGAAAGCTTTAAATATTAAAAAAAACTTTAAATATTAAAATTACATGACTTTTTTTTTTACTAATTTTTACATGCATTTGTACCTATAAAATATTTCAAGGGCTGCTAATTGCCAATGCTATTTACAAGGCTGCCTTACATGGCCCCCTCAGAGAGTCTTACTCTTCCCTCTGACTACCTTCCATGTAGCACATCTCGAGGCCTAGGGCCTGAAGACAAGATCAAACCAGGAACAACAAAGGTAGTAATCATCCCTCCTCTCACTGCCCTGCAAGCCCCCAGGGTCTACGGGGAGGTGGGCCAGGGAGGGTAGGAGGGAGACAGTTATTCATCCTGGGCTTTCCTTCCCTTCAACAAACCACTGATCACTCAAGAAACAGAACAGAAAACCCTATTTTCGTATCAACTTTTTTCATATTTTCGTATCTCATCTTTCACTCTTTGTAGAGATAATCTAATTGTGTGGTCTCATGCCAACTGAGGCAAAGTAAAGCAAAAGAGAGCACATATTTCCAACATTTTACAAAATGAAACTTTATTAAAATTGTAATTCTAAAGAATATAAAAATGTGTCCAATATAATGTTTTTTAAAGAGAATAGTGTACATATGAGTATATACAGATACAAAGTATCTCTACAAAGACTGAAAGATGAGATATGAAAACAGTTGTGCTGAGATGGGATACTTAAAGGTAATTTTCTTCTTTTCAAAATCTAATTGCATTCTTTTTATCTTCCTCCAAAAATCAATCTACACGGTCAACCGCATGATACTGACTGATCAGGATGCTTCCTTTACAAACCGTAGAAAAGAGCCATAGTTTCATATCTGAAACAGTATTATTAAATTACTTACCAGCTTAATGTTCTAAACCATGGCAGGTCATAAGAGCGATAGACTCTATAACCTATAGTGATAATTTCATGGAAGCATTTCACTTGGATACCTAGAACCTGAAACCAAAAGAACACATTTACATCTCTTAGTGTTTACATTTGTGCTTCATCATTTAATATGCAGTTTGTTATCATATGTATTTTAAAAATCTTTAGCCTACCCTAAATGTCGGTACCAAAAATTGAATAGTCAATGCTTCTAAGATCAAGTAATATTTCAAAGAGGTAAACAAATCAATGTTTTATCCAAAAAGAGAGAGCCCCTTCCTGGGGTAGGAGGTGGCGCTGTAGCTTAAAGTTTGAGGGATACAGTCTGTTGGTCACAGACTAGGCTTTATCCTTCATTACTACTTCATTTCTTGAGTTTATCCTTCCTAAGATGGATGATCTTTTTGTCCATTTTGTTTCTTGAGTTACTCTAGGAAAATGATCGTATGTGCAAGTTTGCTTATATATATTTATTTTTAACCATACATCCTGGTATACTTTCCAAGGATAAAGATACTGTCAGAACAAATGATTAAACCATCTTTCTCCTGCCACCCAGCAGGGTTTGGGCATGGTCTTTTCATTCTGCCAGCTGTGCCAACTCTCAATGGCCAGCTGCATCCCTCTCTCCTCAATCCCAGCGGGACTACATTGGCAAATCATAAAACAGCCTTCTACATTTGCAGCCACTTCAGCCAGTCATTGACTCCACACAGTTTCGTTTGCATAGTGTCCTAAGTACATTCATAATAAATGGGTTAATATTTATGAATCCTTTTTTGGTGGTCTACTTAGGAGTCCTTGAAACTGTTGTATCCACCAAATGGAGTATAGGTCATCCCTGAGGACGTAGCATCATAGTCAATGTTTGGCTTAAATCAACTCCGACACTCGAAGAGCAAGTGGCAAGTTGAACACTTATTACCATGAACTGAGAGATGAAAATCTTTGTGAATACAGCAGACTATTTCGGCTTCTCGAGTATACCCAAAGGCTTGGTTTTGTATAGCTCTGGAGCTAAGGAATGGATTTTATATTTTTAAAACAAAACCCAAACATTATGTGACAGAGAAATATGTGGTTCCTTAAAGCCTAAAATATTTTTACCTGCTTCTTTACTTAAAAGGTTTAACAAAACTCTGCCCAAGAATATGCTTTGATATTTCTTTTATTTATTTATTTTTTATTTTAAGATGTTATTTGACACCAAGAGACACAGTGAGAGAGGGAACACAAGCAGGGGGAGTGGGAAAGAGAGAAGCAGGCTTTCTGCCGAGCAGAGAGACCGATGCAGGGCTTCATCCCAGGACCCTGGAATCATGACCTGAGCTGAAGGTAGACGCTTAACGACTGAGCCACCCAGGTGCCCCTACTTTGGTATTTCTTTTAAAACTCTCCACAAAGTAGCTTTCCCAAAGCTACTGTTCAGGATATTCTTAAGTTGTGTTTACATGTCCAATCACATGCTTAAAGTAATTGTGTCCCCTCAGTCACATGATAAGAAAATATTAGGCCAAACTACTATAAATAGTTTTTTAAAGAAAAAGTCATTACTGCTTTATAACATAAAGACAAGAAGAAATTCAAATAGTATCTTTCAAATAAGCTTTGCATATAATGTTGAAAGTCATTTTTTAAAATAATCACAGAATAGGGACAATGCTAGATGTTAAAATAAAATGGCAAGCCCATGCTATTTATAGAACCAAGGGCTTTTAAAATATCAGATGCACTGATGCAATTTCTATTTGCTAAATGAACACATTTTGCTCAAGAACAACCATTAGCACTCTACATGGTATTTTACTGGGAGGGGGAAAAACTACTTTTAATAGCACACATATATATTTATATGATTGTCAATTACAGTTTGCAAGGAGAATCAATACAGAGCTACTGGGAAAAGAGAAAACGGGGGATTCAAAACAACAAAGCTAAAATCCTTAAAATACATGTCTATCTTCCATGCTGGGTGATCATGCAGAAACTCATATTCCAGGCCATCAATACTGGTAGCAACGCACATTGGTAGGACTCTGTTGGCCCAATAAATGTGTTAAGACCCTTAAAAACAACAACCAATATGAAAATGCCTCCTCTGCTAGTTACTGAGGATTCAGAGTAATAATATAGGACCTCTGTCTTCAGAGAGGGTGAGCCTGGCAGAGAGGACACGAGTGGCTACAACACCACACGGGCATGGGCACAGGCAGGTCAGCCCAGCCGGATAGAACACCTGCGGTAGACACGGGGGACAGGCTGCGGTCGGGACAGAGGAGAAGGATATACAGAATCAGACACAGGAGAGGATGAGGCATGTTAGGGAACTACAAATAGTTCAGAGCTGCTGAGACACAAAAATGGGGATAAGAAGCAGAGAGAGAAAAGCCTGGTTACAGAAACACAGCAAACACTGCAAAGGATTGACTACACAAAGGAGTTGGTCCTGATCACTAGAGGCCATGATCAGATGTACGTGTTGGGGTTAAGAGAGGTGGAAAAGAATGGACTGGAGAGGCCACAAGAGTAGAGACAGAAGGCAGGTAAGATACCAACATCTGGTAGAGTGCAGATGAAACTTTAACTGGGCCAGTGGCAGAGGAGGGTGATATAAGGAGTAAGACGTTGAGGCGACAGAACTGGCTGGATTTGGTGGTTAAGGCAATTGGGGGGCTAAGGATGACAGGGGAACACAGAGTAAGACCAGGGAAGGCTTTTGGGAAAGTAGACAGATTTATGCAGAATGACTAGGGATGGAACAGAAGTTCAGGTTTGGATATGCTGAGTCTGAACTATGTTATCTATGGGTTATCCAAAATTAAAGTGCCTATTTTCACTTTGGGAATCTATTAAAAGAAAATAATCCTGCATCTGACAAAGTTTATATTCTAATATGTTCAGGATAGTGTTATTCACCATAAAGAGAAGCCAAAATATAGGCTGAATGTCTGAAAATAACACAGTAATTCATAAATTATGATGCATTCCATTCCACTGAGTCCATGAATGTATTCAAGTTGACTGGGGGGCGGTGCCTGGGTAGCTCAGCAGTTAAGGGTCTGACTCTTGGTTCCTGTTCATGTTATAATTTCATGGTCGTGGGATGGAGCCCCAGATCTGGCTCTAAGCTGAGTGAGGAGTGTGCTTCAGATTCTTTCTTCCTACCCTCTGCTCCTCCCCTTGCTCCTTGGCACACATGCGTGCTCTCTCTTTTAAAGATGTTATTTATTTATTTGAGAGAGAGAGAGAGAGAGAGAGAGAGAGAGAGAGAGAGCTGAGCAGGGGGGGAGGGGCAGAGACAGAGGGAGAAGCAGATTCCCCACTGAGCAGGGAGCCTGATGAGGGGCTTGATCCCAGGACCGTGAGATCATGACCTGAAACAAAGGCAGATGCCTAACCGACTGAGCTGCCCAGGTGTCGGTAAAAAAAAAATTTTTTTAATGAAGCTGATGGTTGTAAAGATGGGGGAACAACACAAAACACTGATACAATATTTAGCTTAAAAAGCAGGATACAGGGGTGCCTGGGTGGCTCAGTGGGTTAGAGCCTCTGCCTTCAGCTCAGGTCATGATCTCAGGATCCTGGGATCGAGCCCCATATTGGGCTCTCTGCTCAGCAGGGAGCCTGCTTTCCCCTCTCCCTCTGCCTGCCTCTCTGCCTACTTGTGATCTCTCTCTGTGTCAAATAAATAAATAAAATCTTTAAAAAAAAAAAAAGGCAGGATACAATCTCCCACAGCACTGAGAGAACAAAAGATTGGAAATAACCTAAGTGCTGTCAGTGGGGACTAGTTCAATAAATGATGGTAAATCAAAAAAAAAAAAAAAAAAGCAGGATACAAAAGTCTAATCACATTAGAATTACAACTATAATTTTTAAAACATAAAAAAGGGATAAAAGGGGCGCCTGGGTGGCTCAGTTGTTAGGCAACTGCCTTCGGCTCAGGTCATGATCCTGGAGTCCCTGGATCGAGTCCCACATCGGGCTTCCCCCTCAGCGGGGAGTCTGCTTCTCCATCTGACCTCTCCCTCTCATTCTCTTTCTCTCTCAAATAAATAAAATCTTAAAAAACAAAACAAAACAAAAAAAAACTAAAAAAAAAAAGGGATAAAAGAAAATATATTAAATAGCAGTGTTAATTGGGTTTTGGTTGATAGGGTTAGGGGTGATCTTCAAAAAATTATCAATTCCCCAAAGTAATTTTAACACTCTTGTGTAACTCTTGCATGTGAAAAAAATAAACTATTTAAAACTAAATTATATAATGTGAATTAAAACTTAAAGAAGTTTCCAAGAAGATGAGAGAGGAACCTCTTATACTCTCTGCCTTTAAATCAGAATGTACTTTAGTACCTCCATCACTTAGAAAGTACGACTGCAAGCTATGAATGCAACAACAAAAAGTATCTTAAGTAGAAGGCTGAAGGAAAAAAGCTTTTATATTAAGGAACATCTTATTATTCATTACTCATATTAGGAGTTCCATCTTAAAGTAGTAGCTATCATTTCCTAGAAATAAGTTTTTAATAAAACTCTTGAATTAGTCATTTTTGAGTGCTGAGATTGTAGGGTAAAGCTACAATGCATCCTTCTCAAAATATAAATGACCTAGTTAGGGATATGAATATAAGTAGGACTTTAAAGCACATAAAAGTAATGGCAACTGAGTGCCAACAGTGGGTGCATATGTGTATGTCCATCCACATTTCCTTAACAGGAACATCATAAATACAACGTAAGGACATATGCACATATACACCATGCATGCATGAGTGCGTGTGTGGTGCAATAAACCTAAATAAGGGCTAAAGTTCAAATCTACTTTCACTAGATCCTGAATATTCTTTGCTGATTAAGCTCACCAATGAAAGGAAGAACTTATAATAAAATGGTATTTCCTTTTCATAGGAGAAAAAAGGAACAAGAAGGTCCAAGCACTTTAGGTATGCTTATGACTCTCTTTTTAAAAATCAGAATCTAAATACACAAGGATGGCTTTAAAGGTATTTTGAATTTTCTCACAAATGAGTGGTTAAAAATTAGCCTTTATCCACAAATTCTGGCCCGAGTTACCACACCAAACAGTTTAGTGTGGAGAACAGTGTAACTTACTCACAGGAAGCCCACCAAACTGGCCCGAGTCCGCGTACTGAGGATGCTCATGTCCTTCAATGACTTAGCTCAAAAATACCTTCTAAAGGGAAATAATAATTTAAGTGATCCCCAATATTTCCCATGGCTCCCCAGTGCTTTACAAATAAATCCCAAACTTCTTCGCATAGTATTGCAAGGCCCTCAAGAATCTGATCCCCAATTATTTCTCCAAGTTCAAAGCCCCTGTGTTCCAGGAAAAGGGCATTGTTCACCTTTTCCTGACTCATCTAGCCATTCAGACCTTTGCTCACAGCGCTCACTCCTCCTGATATACCTCAGGTCAGCTGAAAGGTCCCCTCCTCCACAAAGCCTTACTGAACTATCTGTTATCACCCAATCCCTCGTCCTCCAACCAGCCACTCAGCACACAGCACTGGAAAGTGCTCTGTGCACAGTCACTCCTGAAAGGCCCAAAGTCTGAGGCCAGTGGTGGCTGCCGGCACTCATAGCCCTCCATGGGTTCACACTGAGTAGACCAGGGATGGGCTCTTCCCTGGAGTCACACCAGGACAACGATCACACCAGCCTATCTGGCCTTTGGGCTCAACATCTGCCCTCCCATTAAAGCGTCCTATCCTTTCTCCACTGTTTCTTTGTAAGAAAAAGTTCTCTGGGATGTCAACACACTTAACAGAGTGATTTCTTTATTCACCGCTGTTACCTTGATATCCTCGAGGAAGTACAAAATTAATGAGGGGACAAAAAGAAAGTGAAAGGGCTTTATGGCACTAACAAGAGCTGCTTTAAGTGCTTTTAGGAGTTGATGGGATTTTTTTCCCACTCGTGTCAATTTCACTTCAGAACATATTCTTTTATAGACTGAAAGGAAAACCATATCGTATTGCCCATGCTTACCACTACGGACAGGGCTGAGCACAGAGGGGAGCAGACAGGTCAGATGCATAAGCACCTCAGTGGGCAAGAGCAGCCAGAGATCAGGGTGGTGGGCACGACACAGGCTAAACCAGCGGGGAACAGGTGATGAAAAAGAAACAGAAAAGGACACACGCGTCTGGCGGAGAGCAGGCTCTCCCCGTGCCCTGCTAAACACGCTCTGTACCCACTATGTGCTGGATGGATCTGGTACACAAATGCCTTTCTCCTCCTCATTCCCACCAGTTTGGGCTTCAGATGTCTCATGCTTCTTTGGATATCGAGGCTTTTACACAGGAACCCCCTGCTGTGACACCCTGCCCCCAAGCGCCCCCTCCCCTCACCTGCTCCCGCTTCAGAGCGCAGCTCGTGCACGAGGCAGAACTCGAGGAGCCTCCTGGCTCCCCCCTTGCTCTCACAGCATTTTTTTTCAAATGCTGATTGCAGTTTGTAACTATAGTTCTGATCCGTTCTTTAAAGTGTAGACAGTAAACTCCCTGAGGGAAGAGGTGAGCGTGCTTTTCTCAGCACCCCCATATCATACCCCAGAATTAGGGCAACGCCTGGCACATAGCAGGCATCCTGGAAGCATGTGCTAAATGAATGAATTAAAAGCTTAAAATATCTGTCTGGCATCAGGACTTGTTAAGACTCCCCATATACAACAAAATCCCAAACACCCAGAATGGCTTCTGCTTTCCTCTCTGGTCTCATCCCTAGGAACCCTCCAACGCACAGCTGGCAAATCCCCCAACAAACCACATTCTTTCATTACCTCCATGACTGGTTTCTGATGTCCCCACCTTGGAATGCCCTCCCCTGTCCAGTCCCTTCTTCAGGACTCAACGTTGGCATTACCTCTTCTGGAAGTCCTCCTTATTCTTTCTCCGTCAGGCTAGATTACATACTTTTTTTCCTGCACTCAACCAACAACTTCTATGACAGCACTCACCCGCTTATTTACTATACTATTTATTCATATGGTTACTTCTGTGTCTCTGCCATTAGGTTGAGTTCTTTGAAGTGAGGGATCTGGCGAATAGTCCTAGATGATAAAGTCATGTGTGTGTGAACTCATTAGCAGTATCTAATGCTTGGAAAAATGTATTTATTATGCATACTTGGTCTCTGCCGAGTGAACACACTGAATGGCTACTTCGCAAACAGAAAAGATTGATCCAGCTCATTTCATGAACTAGACGTTTAAGAGAATGAAATTCGCTGTTACCAAACCTTGAACTACCATCTTTTTTATGACAGGCTCAAACTACTTCAATCATATCTATGCTGAAAAACAAAGCAAGAGATACTCAGAGAAATGTGAACCACTTACAAGAAGCATCAGCATAAAGGATCCCATATAGATGATCAGGAAAAACAATGAAATCATAGTTAGAGTAAGAATTCCACGAATCCACCAGTTTTTCCACCTACAAAGAAAATGTTTATAAAGTTAGTATTTAATGTATTCTTTCTTAAAGTTTTTTGTGTGATTTCAGTATTACCAGACTTGTATGGATTTTCCCTAATTCTACTTTAAGAAACCCTTATTTCATATATAATATATATGAAATATATATATTTCATATATAATAACCACAAAAACAAAAACTGAACAAACAGCAGTTGTTCACTTACTCAGAGCTAAATTAAGTGCAAAAATTACGTTAGCCAAAGAAAAAAATGAATTTCTGTTCAGCGTGATTAAGGGTGAATCACTAGACTAGGCAGTGAGATGGTCAATGTGGATCTGTGCACATCCCACCAAGGTCATTCAGAAGGGGCAAGGGCAGGTGCAAAAGCCCTCTGAAAAGACGTTCTATCCTTTAGGGAGGTCGGAAAAAACAATAATGGTTTTATTAAGGTGGTTTAGACAGAACACAGACTTCTAATGAGAAAAAGTAAAGAAAGGTTAATGGAGAAGTGAAACTGCAGAGCACAGCAATTTCAACAAAATGAAGAAGACATGAGAAGGTCAGTCACTGAGGTCAAGACCAAACTGATGGCCACTTCCTTCTAACGCTCAGAGTGTGCTGCTGGCCCTCCTCACGTAGGGACAAGGGCCTACGTACAAGAGTGCTTCCTCACCCTTGGGCCTTCCCTTGCTCCTTAGAGCGGAGCTTCTCTGGGGCGTGGCCAGCCAGGCCGAGACTCCCTTAGTCCTCTGGCTGCCAGGAAGGGCCAGGGTTTTGCCCAGGGGCCCTCCCTCCACACCCAGGAGACTCACTCTCTATCCCCTGCATACTTTACAAATGTCACTCTTTCTGTGGCCATGTCAGGAAAAATGTCGGCAGCCACAGGGTAAAATCAAAAGGATGCTAATAATACCTATATATGGATGATATCTCTGAATCTAAAATTTCTTCCCCCTGTTTTATTCTACACTGAACTCATAGTAAAGTTTTTCTTTAAGACCTCTCTGATTTCTATTAATTCAAATGACAGCACTGAAATTATAAGAGATCTGGGTTCACCTTAACATGTAGTAACACACACACACACACACACACACACACACTGTGTTTTAAGCCCATGTCTTCATTCTCCTGTCTATAAAAAGAAATATTTGCAGGGTGCCTGGGTGGCTCAGTGGGTTAAGCCTCTGCCTTCAGCTCAGGTCATGATCTCAGGGTCCTGGGATCGAGCCCCGCATCGGGCTCTCTGCTCAGCAGGGAGCCTGCTTCCCTCTCTCTCTGCCTGCCTCTCTGCCTACTTGTCATCTCTCTCTGTGTCAAATAAATAAATAAAATCTTTAAAAAAAAAAAAAGAAATATTTGCTGACTTCATCCATTTATCAAATATCAACTACATTCCCTGCTTTCAATCACTCTCCTATACGGTCTAGATATTTCTTAAATATCCCTTTTATGATGTCATTTCTGCATTCAAGATCTAAAATGCCAACAACAGTAAGTCAAAACTCTTTCATCTAGCTTCCCAGGTTTTTCATGAGGTGGTCAAATTGTACTTACCTGACTTTATTTCTCTTTCGTGTGTAACAAACCATATAGACTCATAAATTTCTCATGAGACTGTAAGTTTTAGGACTGAACTGAAGTGAGCAGGGAGTCAAAAAATGCTATGGCTGAAAGGTTCCATTTAGTTTTATAGACATAACTCTTTGTGGATTAATGAATAGACTGGGAACTGGGCTAGGTCACAGAGCTAGTCAGAGGTAAATAAAGAACCAAAAGCCAGTCTCCTGATAATAATCCTTCCCTGTTTGCATGAAACCCAGAGCGTATTTAGCTCTCCTTTATAACTGATCCTCAGATTCAGAATTGTTCAGAACCTACAGAAGAGGACGCTACGTAAGTGTCAGAAATCAGTCCCCAGGCGGATGTTGCCAAGGTCCATGTGCGCCTTTGTTAGATGCCTGGCTTTGAACTTCAGAGGATGGTAGCTGCTGAGAACCAGAGATTTTAAACAGAAAACCTACTTTCTTCGTATCATCCAAAAATTCCATGGTAACTGAACACCCGAGCCCCCAAGGAACATATCCTATCTAGTTATCTTTTATATGGCTTTTCCCCACTCCCAGAAAAATTCCCCTCCCCCAATAAGGGTCAACGACTTAATTCCCTTAATTATTCTAATGGTTCCCCAAATCTCTTAAGAATACCTAATACAAAGTTAAGCACATAAAAGAACATACTTACACGTAACATATATATCCATTGATGCAGTAACTGAAAGTCATCTTTTAAGAGAAAACCACTCAATTCAAAACAGAACATGATATGGGGGATAAAAAACATTGTTACTAAAAACCAGAGGATAGCCTGATTCTGAATTCAAAATTCTTGATTTCTCTTACCACGCTACCAGGATCACATTAATAAAAGTTTTAATTTTGAGTCCAAGTCATTATCTCATGATTGCTTTGAAAAAAGGAACTCAGAATCAGTACAGAAGAACTGCATTCAAGTCTCATGTCTCCAGGATCTACATGAGTTAGAAATGAGATTTCTAAAAGGCATATAATTAAGCAGTAGCCTTAAAAGTGATTATCCAAAGTGGTTATACACTTATTTCTCAAATCATTCATGAGATGTACAATGTTGTACTGTTACTACAAACATCAAGTGGTTTTTATTTCAAAAGTAATGACAAGGCGGGACCCCTGGGTGGCTCAGTGGGTTGGGGCCCCTGCCTTCAGCTCAGGTCATTATCTCAGGATCCTGGGATTGAGCCCCGCATCGGGCTCTCTGCTCAGCAGGGAGCCTGCTTCCCCCTCTCCCTCTGCCTGCCTCTCTGCCTACTTGTGATCTCTCTCTGTCAAATAAATAAATAAAGCCTTAAAAAAAAAGTAATGACAAAGCTTAAAAAAAATTATTTTCCTACTGGCACAAACATCATGAGTCAAGAACCTCGGGTGGCAAGCCAAGAACTGGTACACAGAGATACCTGTCAAGAATGACCAAGAATTCTATGGGCCATCTGGCAAAGAGAAGTTTTGAGAAAATCCATCTATCAGCCTTTGGAGGAATTGGAAAGGAAGTGTGCAAGTTCCCGAGAGAAGGAAAATGTATCACATAGTATAAAGCACCGAGTATAAGGCTATGCCTAGATGTTTCCTTGGTGTCTCAACCTGCATTAATAACATTTGGAGCCAGAGAATTCCTTGTCGCCAAGAGATGCTCTGTGTACTAGGGGATGTTCAACGTCCTCCCTGGTCTCTCCCCACTCTCTCGACCACCTAAAATGTCTCAAATGCCACAAATGATCAAATGCCACATGTCCACTGGTGCAGTCTGGGGTGTCAGGGCATTGCCCCATTGCCCCTGAATGGGAACTACTAACCTAGACTGATAGCTGAAGAAGAGCTGCACTAACAGATGGAACCAGACTTAACTGGTTACTAATGACTATTCATCCTCACAGACCCACACACAGGTCACGAAACAGACTGGGACAGTTTGCCAAGTGGCTGAAAACTTTCAGGCCCCTTCCAATTTCAACAACTTATGCTCTGTTTGATAATATATATTTAATATCTAAAAATGAGCATAAATCTTAACTTAGCTACAAAGAAAAATATTTAATACAGAGTTGTTTTTAATCATGAAAATTTGGAAACCAGCTAAATGCCCAGCAAAAAACGTTTAGTTGAGTAAATTGAACTATTACCATACCAGGAACATATCATGCCGTCATTAAAAATATTTAAGTATATTTAATGATAGTTGTTCCTAAAACCGCAGAATGAAAATGTAAACAGAAAGGTAGGAAACAGTACAATGTTATTTTATATTATACACCTCACACACACACACACACTTATACACAATGCACAAGGGAAAAAAGCCTCAAACAGTAGATATCAGGATACTATAAATATCAATGTTTTGGGAGGGAGGATTACAAGAGTTTTCTCCCCCGTGCAATTCATGTACTTTTTAAATGTAATTAATATTTTTAAGCCCATACGTCTACAACTTCTAAATCTTTGTAAGACAGACCATTTTGGGTGTTGGTTTAAAAAGAGCCTAAAATAAGATATATTCTTGAAACATTAATGTAGCCCTTAGGGCAAAGTTTGAGAAGACTGAAACTGGTTATATTATTCTTTATTGTTCATTTTTAAAAACCAATTCTTTTATAAATAGAACACAATACCTAGGGTCACAATGTGGTTCTATCATTTACTAACTACATGAGTCCTGACTAGAACATTTCTGTGCCTCAATTTCCTCAGTTATAAAACAGGTTTATATAATTGAACCTGTGCTACATGGTTGCTGTGAGACTAGTCAATATGTGGGAAGTGCCTCCAGCAGTGCCTGGCACATAGCATATGCTCAATAAATAGCAGCTGCTATGATTTGCTATTGTTACTTTACACTGGGGCTGGGGGGGGGTTGGGGCTCATTATTAAGGAAAATCTACTATAAATGACACACAGGAATCCAGCATCACTCTTATATAACATTAATACAAAGAAATTTCAGACCGGGGATAGACCTGATAAGATTTTAAAGCAAACGCACATGTGTGAATGAGGTCAGAAAAACTGAGATCAAAACCTATTAAAATAATAATCATGTTTTCAGTAAGGAACAGCAAAAAGTTGTTCTATTGGTTAAAAAATATGAAAACTTCTGTTTGAACCAATTTATTCTAACATGGTTATCTTCTAGGAATTAAAAACAGAAACACTTATATTACATTTATTAGATATGACTAACCAGGGCTTTTTGTTATGACCTATGGGTAGTAAAATCAACTTAGTAAGTCACATCCAGCATTTCTGTCCAATAATATAGAATATCAAACGAAAGAAATCAGAGGGTATCATACACAGTAATAGCAAGAACTGCTTCATAATATTTTTGCAACAGTTAAAATACACACTTGTGTGTCTCTTGGGGTGTGGTATAAAATGTATCTCCTACTGGGTATCACAGTCAAAAAAGTTGGAAAAACACTGTTCTATACCAATATTTAAGATTTCACACATTGATCTGGATAAAAGCTTATATTTATTTTGCTTTTATAAATTTTATAGTTCATATTAGTAAAGCATACAATGGAGGGCAATATAAGAGTAGCTCAAATTTGGTGGTGGCCAAACATTCAAAACCAAAACAAATATAAAATGGTAAAGGGTTGCAGAGTTTTGGCTGATAATTTTAAACTCACTTAAAAGAAAAAAAATGACCTATTTCCATCCAGCATTTGAAAAACAGGGAAGAGAGAAAATGGCATTTTCTTTATTATATGTTCCAAAACCAGAAAAGGTAACCTGATGCGGTAAATGGATCACTCACTTGAGGAATCTGACAAATTAGGGCAAGAGTCCCAGGTCTGCATCTTCCTAGCTCTGTAACCTTCCCCAGTTAACTTCTCAGACTTGGTTTTCTCATACTTCACGAGACCATAAGGATTAAATGAAAGAAGGTACATCAAGCATTTAGTACCCTGCCTCACATATGGTGAAAAAGTATAAGCCTTCTCTTTCACAGCTCCAAAACTTAGAAAAAGTGAGATTTATGGCATCAACGAGTGGAACCTCACAACTTCTCTTGAGCACACATTACAGTCATCTTCCTCCAATCATACCTTGAAGATAAACCAGATAGAGCTTTCTTGAGGATCTCAGGGGTTCTATCTGAAGATGGTGGAATTTCTGGAATATCAGAATCCGTTCTGGAATCCAAATCTCCGTATCTGTCATCAATATCTGTTTCCTAAAATTAAAGAAAAAGGAAAATCACTTTGCACAATTGAAAAAGAAAAAAAGCACATGTATTTATTTATTGCCCAATGAAACAAAGAAACATCTATTAACTTATCTTAAATAACCAAGCACTGTTGGTTATTCAAGTACTGAGGTACTTCCCTGTTAGGAAAGTTTGATGATCTTTGCTAAAATCTATCAATATAAAGGATTAATTTAAGCAAAAGACACAAATAGAAACTTCCTATAGTATCTAAATAAGAAATTTACCAATAAGAATCAAATATTTGGTTTTTTGCTACTTAACTGGGAGAATATGGGGTTAATTCCATGTAAAGTCTGATCAATTGTGCACAATCTCTTTTTTATCTGATTACGATCAAAGCATCAGCAACAAAAGCAGAATCTTACACTGGCATAGCATTATATATATATATATATATATATATATATATATGTGCATTTTCACTGCCCTCATTTTTATTAGATCCTCCAGAGACAATCTCAGTGAAGCAGGTCAAACAGACATCATCATCTCTGTTTTACTGATAAGTAATTATGATCAAAAGCATTTGCTTTGATGGTAGTATTTTTTATAAAGTAATTAAAACCCAAACTGCCTTCTAAGAGTACATGTACAGAAGCGGTGTGTGCATTCTGGGGCCTTTAGACAAAGTGGTCACCATGGAATTTCCAGGGATAGAGTGGCCAAGGAATTGTAAGAACAGAGTTGCCAGGGGCACTTGGGTGGCTTGGTCGGTTAAGCATCTACCTTTGGCTCAGGTCATGATCTCAGGCTTCTTGCTCAGTGGGGAGCCTGCTTCTCCCGCACCCTCTGCCTGCCACTGCCCCTGCCTGTGCTTTCTCTCTCTCTCTCTTTCTCTCTTTCTCAAATAAATAACTAAATAAAATCTTAAAAAAACAAAAACCAGAGGTGCCTGATGTTGTTTCAAAGTTGTTTGTTCTGCCATAACGTGTCTCCACACCTACGTCGCTCCCTCTCCTAAATCCACCACCCCCCAACCCCCAGCAACCTTGAGTAACGAGTGCTACACGTACATGTGCTCTGAAGAATGCTTTACAGATGGGGAAACTGAGGTAAAAGGGACTGAACTGGGAGGACGAAAATATTCACAGGAGGTGAACACAAGTAGAGGGAGCACTGAGCAGAACGCTGGGCCAGAAGTGACCCTAGGAATGAGAGTGCCTAGGAATTCAGAATGTTCAGGAATCTCAAACCCAGCTCTGTCCCTATGGGCAACAAAGTTTTGGTAAATTTCATCACTCCTTTTACCTGTTTCTTCATCCATAAAATAAAAGCATTTAATATGATGCCGAGGCCTTAGTAAAGTCAAAGAAGTAGTAAGCTATGACTATGATTGAACCAAGTCTTTCAATTCCTCATTAAGTAGCTCACCAAATAAAATTTTAGCCTTGGGGGAGTATTTTCAGTTTCATAAAGCAATAATAAACTTTCATTTACTAACTATAACTTTCTTATTAAACAATTATCAAATTAAACGTGTCATTATACCAAAGACGACAAATGAAATAGACATGCTGAATTCCCACAGACTCAGCTGTCCCCAGAGCAGCTTAAACAGAGATGCTGACGAATAAACCACCAGACGGAACATCCCCTGAAAATCTCAGGGCACCTGCTGTCAGTCTGACTTGCCAGCATGTCTGTGACATCTAGAACAATGGAACACATCACTTTTTCCCCCCTTTCTAGGCTACTCTTCTGTAACCTCCGATAACCCAGAGTTGCAGGCACGGTGTCAGCAGTGGTAGAGATGGAGAGGAAGGATGTGGCTCCCTAAGGAAAGTCACCATGTTGCCCAAAGAGCACTACTAGGAACCACAAGTTGCCAGCACTATTCCACTTCTACTCTATTACTGTGATGAAAGGCAAATTACTTCACACTTTGGTTAAGAAACTCAGCCTTTGGTTTCCCCAAGAAACAAAAGCATTGGACTAGAATACAAACTGTGCTCCTCCAAACACTGAAGCTCTCAGCAAGCCACTTCAAAATCTACTTGGCTATGACTGTGACATGCCACAAACCCCCTCCCCACGCACACATTCTCAAAATAGCTGCCCTGCTTTTATTTTTTTTCCTGCTTTTATTTTTATTATTTAAACTGCTGCTTTCTATTTTATATACCTTAGAGGAACACAAAATGAAACACTTAAGATTTAACTAGGCTTCTTCAATTCCACTCTAATAACTAAAGAACGAAAGATAATTCTGAAATAATGACATTTTAGAGCAATGTTACTCAATACTGTAGTCAATAGCAGAGACTCTCGCCTTTCTCTATTTCTTGTACGGATCCTCTGTTATAAAGATACCAAAATTGGCAAAGAAAATGAGTGTGATTGGAGATCCCGGGGAAAGAAGGAATTAGTACTACAATGATCAGCTAAGAGCCATGAAGCACGGTGCCTGCTGAATGAAGATACTTAAGATGTTTAAGGAAAGCAAATTAGCGGCTTCTTCTCAAGGTTGTAATTTAAAGATGACGATCCTCCACTTTTCATCTTGGGCCCGGTTCTCTCCCACCTCTACCAGGTTATCCCATGGTAGCTTGCCTCTTCATTTCTCTGTGAACTCACAATTCCCAATAGACCTGGCTCTCTAGCTTCCGTTTCTGGGTGGGTGGGCTTTCCATGATCACCTGAAACCCAACATAAGCAAACTAAGCTATCTTTTCCACACCAAACCTGCTACCTGTTCTGTATTCCCTACTCAGGTAAAAACACCACCACCAAAACAGTTCAACAATTAAGTCGGTTTTGAAACTTGGCTATCAACTTAGCACCAGCAATTCCTTTGACCAAAACTCATTCAGTTAGGGCCACGCCTGTCATTCATCTTTCCGCACATCTCCATCCTCACCCACTGCTCTATCCTTGCTAAGCATCATCCTCCCTCACGTAGCTCATCCCCCTGCCCTCTCTAATTCATTTTTTAAATATTTATTTATTTGAGAGAGAAAGAGAGAGCATTTGCACGAGCAGGGGGAAGGGCAGAGGGAGAGGGGGAATATCTCTTTTTTCAAAGATTTTATTTGAAAGAGAGAGGAAGAGTGAGCATGAGAAAGAGAAAGAGAGAGAGAGAGAACCAGCAGGAGAAGAGGAGAGGTAGAGGAAGAAGGAGACTCCCCACTGAGCAGGGAGCCCGATGCAGAATTCAATCCTAGGAGCCTGGGATCATGACCGGAGCCAAAGGCCGCTGCTTAATCAATTGAGCCACTCAGGTGCCCGAGAGGGAAAATCTCAAGCAGACTCCCCTCAGAGCGTGGAGCTCAGTCTCAGAACCCTGAGATCATGACCTGAGCTGAAATCAAGAGTTGGACGCTTAATCAACTGAGCCACCCAGACACCCCTCTAATTCATTTTCAACATAAAAAGAATCTTTCTAAATTGCAAATCTGATTTATCACTTTACAGCCTAAAAATCACCATAAACTAAGTAGTTTGATTAAGTGAAACTACTTAACATTGCTTTTACTGTTTTTCATGATGGGACCTGCTCTTCCAGCCACTGTCTGATGACTCCCCAGGTTTCACGTTCAAGAGGGTGCCATACTCTCTTGAATCCATATGTTTGTTCTATGTACAAAGTACAACTTATTTTGTAAGTCTGTAAGTACAAACTTACACTTTCTCTCTTGGTCTCCTCCCAGTTCCAATCTTCTCTTCCCCATTTCTCAAACCTAGCTACTGCCCATTCATCCTCCGACTTCAGCTTCAAGGTCATTTCCTTTGGAAATGTCTTCCCTGACCCCCAGCTCTAGGTTAGCTGCTCTTCAACTGTGTTCTCGCAATCCCCTTAATTTTTGCCTATTAGTTTATATTAACGTTGTTTGCTTATCTTCATTTTCCAGGAGTCCATAGGCTTTGGAGAAGAAAAAATACCATTCACTGGCCCGACTCCTGAATCCCAAGAGGCCAGCAGAGGAACTTGACCCCATGGCTGACATTTATTAGACACTACATAAATATGTGTTTAATGAATTGAGGCTGTCAACTCATGCTAACATTTAAGATTAAAATAAGAAGTTCTCATTTTACTCTTGCTAGCTGAGTCTTGCCCAAGTTACTTCACGTGGCATCTCAGATGCACTTATTTATGTAAAATGAAGGCTTCTGACTACGAAGGACTACTATTTTCCAAATATTAAATTTTAATGAAAATATGTCTAGGAAATGACAGCTGAAAATTGAAGAAATTAGTTTTTTTCTTTTTTCTTTTCTTTTAAAGATTTTATTTATTTATTTGACAGAGATCACAAGTAGGCAGAGAGGCAGGCAGAAAGATAGGGAAGCAGGCTCCCCACCGAGCAGAGAGCCCGATGGGGTGCTCGATCCCAGGACCCTGAGATCATGACCTGAGCTGAAGGCAGAGGCTTTAACTCACTGAGCCACCCAGGCGCCCCTTGATCTTATTTTCTATGTGTACTTGTACTGTAGAAATTAAATTTACAGGGTAATAAAGAAACTAATTTTGGGGCATGTGGGTGGCTCAGTGGGTTCTCTGCTCAGCGGGGAGCCGGCTTTCCCCTCTCTCTCTGCCTGCCTCTCTGCCTACTTGTGATCTCTCTCTGTCAAATAAATAAAATTAAAAAAAAAGTTTTTAGAAAATAAGATCAAAAGCACTTTAAAAACATCAAATTAAGTCTTTACTAAATTTTTGGCTCATTCTGATTTTCCCCCAATGACACCCAATTCCATTATACATTAAAATCATACTATGTCTGATGTTTTCATTCATATGGGTGTTAAATTCCAAATTAGAAATAAAGATCTCTGAAGACAAAATCCATGGGATAATACAAAAGAACTTAGAAATTTGAAAAGTTTTATTCGAATGTAAAATATTACTATCATCACAAATTTGCATTCTATCTGAGATCATATTAGTGTTGGGCTCCCAGAGGGCTGAGGGCTAAGAGAAATAATGCTCATAGCTCTTCTTGCCTTTTGGAAGGAAAAACAAATTATATGCACTAAGGGTGATTAAATCTGTCCTTGGATATTTTCTGCAATGTGTGAACCTTGACTAGATCTTGGTTTGAAGGGACAGGCAGAGGAAAAGGGGAATCTCAAATACAAATTTGGCAGCAAATGGGAAAATATGAATATGGACTATTTGTAGATAAGAAAGTTAATTTTTTTTTAAGATTTTATTTATTTATTTATTAGGAAAGAGAGAGAGTGAGAGAGAGCAGATCAGAGTGAGAAGCGGACTCCCCATGGAGCTGGGAGCCCGATGTGGGACTCGATCCCGGGACTCCGGGATCATGACCTGAGCCGAAGTCAGTCGCTCAACCAACTGCGCCACCCAGGGGCCCCAAGAAAGTTAATTTTTTTAGATAATGATAATGATATTGTGGTTACAAAGGAGCCTGTCTTTAGGAGAGGCATGATTTAATATTAGGAGTGAAGAGTGATGAGGTCTTCCACTTATTTTCAAATGGTTCATTAAATATTTGCATATGCATATATGGCAAGATAAAGCAAATCTGGCAAAACCTCAACAATTGTTTAGTCTAAGTGTTGAGTGTACAGATAATCGCCGTACTAGCCTTTTAACTTTTCTACAGTAGAAACTGTAGAAACTTTTCTACAGTAGAAACTATTATAATAAAAAGCTAGGAAAAAAATTCAAAACTAAAAAATACACTGTTTGGGGATACAAATATGTTGTAAACCTATCAAGAGAAGGAAATACTGAATATAAAATTCAAGCCATAATTAGCTAGATGCCTAAGGCGTTCCTTATAATCATGATCCTTTTGTACCAATTCTATATTTATTAATAACATTATAAGAAGTATATTATAAATTATTATTATTATTATAAGAAGTACCACCACATGCAGAATTCCAAGGGGCACCATCTACACTAAACCCTACATGAATGGTGTCCCAGGGTCGTTCAAAGACAACACAGAAACAGTTCAAGTACGGACACAGTAAGTGGGTAAAAAGAAAAGCCAAAATCTTGAAAGAGACAGGATTCTAATTTTGTTTTCCAGATCTGGATTTTTGTATTTCAAGGTAAAATGTAAGTCTCAGATGGGCGTAATAAACATTTGCTGCCCCACTGCACTACAGTGTTTTCAAATAACCTGCTTGGAATGGGAAGGTGGCATTGAGCCCAATCTTAACTGCCAAGGTTTGGTCCCACCTGGGCCAGACAGATGATGAAGTCAGACCGGCTTCGTCAGCCTTACATACAACTCTTCAATAGCTGGCCATGGGCGCTGACAAACAAAGGGAACTGCGAGGACGGCCGGGAAACAGAAAAGCAACACCGCTTTCCTAGCCACCAAGTTAGTACAAAGGAACTTAAAATTCCCATTGCTATGAGCTCCTCATGCTGCCTAGACTCCTGTTTCTGCCTTCCTGTGCGCTCCAATTTTATATTTAAAAGAAAGCTTACAGTGTAGTTAGTTCTGAGTCTTAAGCAAACAAACGTTCAACGATATGACATGAAAAATAACTTTGACCTCTCCCTGCTAATTGATAAGAAAATTAGCAAACACCTAGAAAGATACCTAAACTTGGCCTGTGATCAACAATCAATTGGTCACTAATGAAATTAGTTCCTCTTCTGGAGTCACTTCAAAATGTGACATCACTCTCATTAAATAGGTTCTGAAACGTTTCCCAACTAAATGAATCAAAGTATAAACACCTATAAAATTAAAACGAATGATTTTTTCTGATCAATCACAAAATAAGTGAATAAGAAACTATTTTGGGGGGCAGGTGGGTGGCTCAGTTGGTTAAGCGTCTGCCTTTAGCTCAGGTTATGATCTCAAGGTCCTGGGATCAAGTCCCACATCCGGCTCCCAGGAGGGAGTCTGCTTCTCCCTCTCCCTCTGCCTGCCAATTCCCCTGCTTGTGCGAGCGCTTGCGCTCTCGCGCTCTCTCTCTCTCTCTCTGTGTCAAATAAATAAATAAAATCTTAAAAAAAAAAAAAAAAGAAGGGGCACGTGGGTGGCTCAGTGGGTTAAGCCTCTGCCTTCGGCTAGGGTCATGATCTCAGGGTCCTCGGATCAAGCCCCACATCGGGCTCTCTGCTCGGCGGGGAGCCTGCTTCCCCTCTCTCTCTCTCTGCCTACTTGGGATCTCTCTCTCTCTGTCAAATAAATAAATAAAATCTTAAAAAAATAATAAAAAGAAAACTATTTTGGGTTCTTTGCTGTTGTTCTGGGAGAGCACAATGTGCGCACTCACTCTCGCACACACAAGCGGGGGAGAAGGGGAGCAGAGGGAGAAGAGAGAACTCAGGCAGCATCCATGCCCAGGGGGGAGCCTGATGTGGGGCTCAAACTCAAGACCCTGAAATCATGACCTGAGCCAAAATCAAGGATCGGATGCTTAATAGACTGAGCCACCCAGGGGACCCTAGAAACAATTTTGTTTGATTTGAATCCAGGTGCTTAAAATCACAGATTTACAAGTATTCAGCTAAAAGATTCTAACCAAATTCAGAAAGGCCAAATTAGTTTTTTAAAAAATCACTAAGTGTTAATAGTAAAAAAAAGGTTCCTAAATAAATTTTAATTAATTTTATAAATTTAGGACCACATACCTAATTTTCTCCTTTACATTTTTTTACACAGAAAATTTAGGGTAAAACCCAGTTCTTAATACCATGTGACCTTGGGAAAGGAATTTAGGTTTCCTCAAGTATAAACTAAGGCTATCTCCCTTGTCTACACAATTGTTAAGAGATTCAAATTGGCATTATATACAAGTGAGTATTTTGCAAACTATAAATTACTTTATTACCTTTATTCCATACAGGTAAAGTCCACAGTCCAAGAAATTAATACATATTCTACAAGTAGTTATTGAGCAACAAACAAATCTTGGCCTCAGCCCTTTTCTCAAAGGTACAAAGAGCCACAAAAAAGATGACAGTTAATCAGACCTCAAATATAACAGGCATCCAACAAGTATTTACTGAATGCAGAGAAGCAAGCCAAGCTTCACGAAATATGTCTGTATACAAATTCTTAAATGACCTATTTTCCTTATACTGACTCAAAATCTGTATTTTTTTAAAGACATTCCTAACCACAGAGTAAAGAAAAACAAACAGAAAAAACCTTTGTTTTTAGCTGTGCTATGCATGAAGAAACATGTGAAGGTCTATTTTACAAAAAGGAATATACATAAACATAAAGGATAATCATACTCGACATGCATACAGCATACTTTTTCTGTATGAGGTAATTTTCCAGAGTACTACTTTAAATTGTCCCACTTTCCCCTAGTACATTTATGACAAACAAAATATTGTTTGCATCAAAAAGGTCCACTGTAGTACACATCCAAAGCCTCATGCAGCTGATGACATCGTATGACAAAATTTCTCAAAATATTAAGAAAACAAACTGAAGACCAAAGATCACAAACAGTAAGTAAAAACTCACATGGGGACACCAGGATTTTCTTTAGATGTTCCAAGAGTAATATAAAACATAATTTAAAAACAGGCGAAGAAACTACCCGCCTTCACCTCCAAAAGTTTACTGCCTACATTACCATGACTTTAAAATGTGTCTACATTAGCAGACCTGTACTGTTCCTCGACACCAGATCTGGAAATAAGATCTTCTGAAACACACACCGACTCTTTGAGGGAAAGCATCAACAAATAAATTTCTTTCTAAGATTCTCTGAACTTTTGCTTAAAATCATTACATGACTCTTTTTTTTTTAAATCATTAAATGACTCTTGCCACCAACCGCAAACTGTTATCTGTGATCTTTGCTCAATCCTAAACAAGTCCTTCCATTGAAAGACCTACCTCAAGCCAAACTTCCAATTCTCACTAAAATCCAACCCTGCCTTTCCCACTCCAAGACTCCGCCAAAGTTCTGTTGAGGTGCTGTTCTCCCTCAATGTGGGAAGCCATAAACTCACCTTTGTCTTTTATCAATTGGTTGGCTGGTGATATTTGGGGAGCCAGCATTCAAAAAATGTTGTTAAATAAAATGAATATGTTGCAAATGACAAAAGAATCATGAAAAATTACTTAGGTGGTAATAGTGACTAGTAACTGATCAACAATTAGGGGGTATCAGTCTAAACAGTGCTTTAGATGTCTTTATCTAAATATTAGTATTTATTAATGGCCTAGATTTAAATGGAAAAAAAAAGAAAAGAAAATGTTTATTACATTTACAGGTGATACTAAGACAACCCATAGAGAGAGAAGTGTGCCAAACTGAAGAATTTATAGAAACACAAGTTCCAAAACTAAAAGTTTATTTTAAAAAATTCTAAAGTTATTTATGAAAGAAACTACACACATCTGAAATGGGGAAGGACAGAAATTAGCTGACCAGACTGTTTCACCCTCAACCTCACAACACAAAATCTGTATTGAAGTAACAGCCTCACATACAAGCATACCAGGGACCCTGTCCCACAGCACACTATTCTACATGTGCCCCCCTTTACTAGCCCAATTTCCATGTGCACCCCCTTCTCTCCCACTTTCAGTCCAGGAAATCAGGTCTTAGCTTGACTTCCAACTGCTCAACCCCTCTCAACCCATCCAGAGCTTCAATAACCCACTTTGGCCTTAAGTCCACTTCCCATCTACCTAACTTGTGGTCTGGCCTTGCTGATTTATTTATTCGTTCTTTTGGCATTTTTGACCTGGCATTCCCAGGCCGTAATCACACCTAGAGCCTCTCTTAGCTATTAAATGGTGGCTATTCCTAACACATATAGTTGCTGTGAGGAACAAGTCAAGTAAGATGTTACAGGGGCCAAGAGCAGGAAGCCCCAAGACGAGCTTCTTTGACATGAAGATTATTTTGAATTAAAAGCTATCAAAACCCAACAGACTCAGGAAAAGCTCTTTATCTCCCCCTTAGCTGCATAAAAAGAATTTAGATCAAGGACCTGCTCAAGGTAGAGAGCGATCACCATAGATAACTATGTTATGCTATGAACTAGGTCTTATAGGGAGAAACCTAGCTACCTCTGTTTGATCAAAGTCCTCCGTGTCCCATTATTTCTCAGCGGCCCAGCAAACATTTTGTTTATCAAACATTTACTCTTTTTCCACTTTCTGTGAAATTGCCTTCCTTCCCTCCAAAATCCCAGATCCCTACCCCCTCTCTCCTTATATACCATACATACTCCTTCTCCTTGTGTACCATATACAACTCATGTTGTTTGTTTTTAGAATTTCCATGTCCGTCTTGATTCCCTGTACATATAAAATTAAATTTTATTTTCTCCTGTTAATATGTCTTATGTCACTTTCATTCTTAGTCCAACTAGGAGGACTCTGAAAGGCAGAGGAAAGTCTTCTTCCTTGGTAATGTAAAAGTACTCAGTGAACTCTAAATCATTCTACAAGCATCAACTACTATGACCAAAACTGCCACTGAGTTAAGAACTATGCTAATTTGCAACATAACAAATTCATGTTATTTTAGTTCAACTGAATCTTCACTGAGTGATAATTCTATTGGTTGCCTCTTGGTCCCTTCATCTCACACTCCCTAAAATAACATTCCAAACAGGTCCCAATAAGAGATGACTTCTAGTTCCAGCTCTGTTGCTTGCTCTAGGTCATTCTGGGCAATAACAACCACAGTCTAGACCAAGTTTATTATTTTTAAATATATATATGTTTAATAAGTATTGTATCTATTTCTCATATATATATATATATGTATACATAAAGATTAGGTTGAACTAAACTGTTTCTAAGATCCTGTGAATCTCTGTGGTTCTGCTTTACAAAATGTTTCTATGTCTACCCTCCATTTCTTCTTTCCTTTCCTTGGATACCCTCTTCTTCTGTACTCTCCACATCATGTCTGTTTCCTTTTTCCTAGGCCTCTCCATCCTCTTCAGCACCTTCACTCTCACGTGACTTCTTCCACTCAAATACCTATCTTCCCTTCCTTGAAAAAGGAAATTTCCACTTGAACCTCCTCTCTAGCTGCTATCGTGTACTCACTCCCCTTCACTGTCGCTTCCTGACAGTAACCAACCGGACTTCACCTCTCACATTCTTCAACCTAAAACCTGGCTTCTACTATGATCTTTGGCCAAACTCAGTGTGCTATGCCTCACCTTTATTCCCAAATACTACTAATGATATCCTCTAAGTAATCCCTCTTCCTTTAGCTCGCAGGACTTCCTTATCTTGGTTTCTTCCCTCCATCTAAAACTCTGCTCTAGTCATGGGCACTTCTCAAGGTTCTGTCTTCAGTTTTCTCCCCTCTTTTATTCTAATCAAAAGTTAACATTTCCAAAAGTTGACCTTTCACCTCAGTTTCCAACACCACCTTGAATCACCTCTCTCATTTTAGAGACAAACCCTGTCCAGTCCAATTCACTCATGCTCACTCTCAAACTGCAAAACTACCCCCAAATTTTTGCTTCTTCCCTTAAAATCTCTAAAGTTATGGATCAAAGTATGTCTGCCAGCAGGCTCTTCCTGTATTACTTTTACTCTGATCACCCTAGTCTAGGTCCTAAAACCACTATCGAAAATATACATTCTCTCTCAGCCCTTATTTCCCTGCCCCTACCAGACCTAGTACAAGCCCTCATCATTTCATATCTATCATGGTTGCGATACACTCCTATCTGGTTTGTTTGCAGCAGGTATCTCCCGCTTCCAACACTTTCTCCAGACTGCGGCTAGAGTGATAGGCTAATGCCTCTGCAAAAACATTCCAGTGGCTAGCCAGGGTACATAAAATAAAGCCTAAGCTCCTTCACAAGACTTCCAATCTCCCAACCTCCTCCCAAACATACACAATTTATGCTCCAGTATTATCGAACTAATTTCAGTTCCCTGTGCCTAGAGTGCTGACTCAAGAAACAGTTCCTCATGCCCTTTGCCTAGAATACTCTGCCCTTTTTTTTTATTAACATATAATGTATTATTTGCCCCAGGGTACATGTCTGTGAATCATCAGGCTTACACATTTCACAGCACTCACCACAGCACATACCCTCCCTGATGTCCATGACCCTACCCCCCCTACCTCCCAGCCACCTTTAGTTGGTTTCATGAGTTTAGGAGTCTCTTATGGTTTGTCTCCTTCCCCATCCCATTTTGTTTCATTTCTCTGGCCCCCCCACAACCCCCTGCCCTGCCTCTCAAATTCTTCATATCAGAGAGATCAGACGATAATTGTCTTTCTCTGATTGACTTATTTTGCTTAGCATAATGCCCTGCAGTTCCATCCACGTCATTGCAAATGGCAAGATTTCGTTTTTCTTGATGCCTGCTCCAACTCTAACACACCTGATGAGTCCCCAGGCATCTTTTAATTCCACACTCAACCCTCACCTCCTCTTTAAAGCTTTTCCTATTGTCTCCAATGCAGAATCCACCTATACCCCTCTATGCTAACAATGAGCCTTGTTCAACTTCTAAGAAATCTAACTCATATGTCTCCTGGGAGGTTCCTTGAGGGACTGGGCTTGTGATCTTCCAAGTATTACTCCAGCATTTAACAACTGGAAACACTCCCCTGTAGGTAAGACTGACTTTTTCATTTGCTAATTCTTCAGAGCACAGAGCCTTCTCCCAGCATGTCTCCAGGTCTGAGCAATGAGAATGTCGTGTTAACAACACTATTATAAAAAGACCACAAAATGACACAGGAGTGTACAGAATATAATACGACTCCACCACTTCATTAATTCCCCAAGAGTTCTGCCTTTACGTCTATTTGAACAGAGAAGGGCCTTAAATAGTTTAAATGCACCAAATATTAACCAGCTTCTGATGTGCAAACTGATTTTAAAATAGCCCTTGACCTGGAAATACGGGTGCATTCAAATATACACCCTGATAAGAAAGGACAGATAGGGGATAGAGTTCAATGTCTCAGAGCTTGCCCAGTCAAGAGTTCCTTATGACAAACTCTCAAAGTGCAGCAATATTTTAGACAGTTTGAAAATGGTCATCATTGTCTAAGGAATCTTAACAGACTGGGTTACATGTAGCAACATCTACTCTCAGAAAACAAAATCCAGCTGGGTACATATTAATAAAAACCAACAGTGCAGTATTTATAAATAAATAAATATGCAGTGAGGTAACCCAGTCATAGATAGCTAGAAACAACAGTTCTAATGAGTTAAATCAAACCACAGGAGTTTCCATTTTAAATACATTAGGGTGTTAAGTAAATTCATTCAAAAGTTATTTTATGCATGACTTCCTGAACATGTTTTTTCTTATTAAAGAAGCTTGTTAGCTTCTGCTGGTTAAGGAAGTCAACATGGGGAAGCTGGTATTTCCTTGATTCTAAACTATACCAGCGCTAAAACAAAACAAATCCCAACCTAATTAATTCTATTTTTGGTCTAGTTTCCAAGGCAGTTTTCACAAAGACTATTCTCAGCCCACTGTTTCTTGCTTTGTAACACCAACCTTCAGTAACTGGAAACTGTTATATTTTGTGTAATTCCTTGACACATATGTTCTATTACAGATTCTCATTTTATTCCTCCTGCTATCAAGGGTAGAAAATAAAAGGATTTGTCATCCCACTGATTCTAAAGTTTCATTCCTAAAATCACTGTTAAATTTATTAGTTCATGGTATCCTGTAAGTTTCCTACCAGGGCCTTGAAACTTAGGTTACACCAAGTTCATCAACATCAAGTTGCAGGTGGTACCCTCCCCAAATCAGAACTGCCAGTGAGTCTCAGCAACAGTACAAACCAGAAGAATGGGTATCAGGAAACATCTACTTCCAAAAGGCCATTGACTTGACCTTGGATAATCCACTTCACCTCTGTAACTCAAACTGCAATACCTGCTGCTAAAAAAGAATGCTTCTAGGAATAGTTTAAGAGCTTTGAGCTTCTAAAATACAACGGAATTGTATAAACAGATTTTATGAAACAATCTATTCTTTGGCCCAATTTCGTAAACCATCTAATTTAAAAGGTCATAAAAGTGTTTCCCAAAATCCCTACTTTGACCACTGTATTACGGAATAAACTGAAATTTGATTCTTTTTCTACCTCTAAATAGAATGGGAGTTATAAATTCTCATGAATTACCATGCCAGGTCAGATGAAATCCACTACAGACAGAAAAAAATGCGCTGTCTTGGACTCAAAAGAAGCTGGAGGATTACAACTGTGTCACGTGTATGATACTCTTACCACACACACACACACACACACACACAACCCAAATCTATCATACGCGAAAAGGGAAAACGAAAACGCGCCGATGGGGGATCAAGCGCAACAAGCCAAGCTTACAGCGTCAGGATCCAATGACATGTTAGAAACGAAGGTGCATGTCTTAACTTTGGTCTTTCCTAACTTTGTTCCCCTGCGGAGGTGTTAGGTGGCAGCTCCTAGGGTGGCAGGTTCCATCCTGATTCTCGTGTCGGCCTCAGATGCCGGGGAGGGGAACAGGAATGAGAAGACACTAAATTGTAATCAAGTTGAATCATCCAGCTATGCAGGGCAGCGGTCATGGCCATCTCGGGAAACGCACTATCGCTGGTGCCCGGGTTCTCAACCCCACTCGAGGAAGGAGGAAATAATGCCAGGCCGGAGGAAGGCGCGGCGGGCAGCCTGCAGCTTCGCCAGACATTCCTTGGGCCCCACCCTTGCTCGTGTCCCGGCCCAAACCAGCACCTAGGCCGGCGCAGGTGTGCGACTCTCGCGGCTCCACTTACTTTGTCACTGGTACTCTCGGTTTCGTGGTCGCCGCCCGCCGCCTCTCCTTCGCGGGGTGGCGGCGCCACCGCTCCCCCGGGGCCGGGGCAGCCTCCTCGGTGCCTCAGCTCCAACATCTCCCGCTCCCGTGCGGCCGTGGCGGCCTCCTCCAGCGCCCCAAACCCGAGCTGCGCGCAGGGTCTCACTGGCTGGCTGTTCTGCCCCCCGGCAGCCGCGCACTCGACGCCTGGCAGAGCCGCAGCCACTAACACGCCCCCACCATGGAGGCGCCGCCGCCTCGCCGGGTCACCCCCAAAACGGCATCAACGAGCGAGCGCTCGAGGCCGCCTCTGGCGAGCGCGGCGCCGGCGGAGCGGCGAGCGCCAGGGGCCGGGGTCGGCTCGGGGTGCGGGGCAGGCTCGGGGCACCCGGCCCGAGCGGAGAAGGCGGGGACGCGGCGGAGCTCGGCCGCCGGTTTCCAGGTGCGCGTCTCCACGCAGAGGCCCAGGTGGGAGGAGAAGAAGCGGCGGGGAGGGAAGGAGGAAGCTTGACCCGCTTTAGCGCTTCACCCGGCACCCGCCGCCTCAGCCCGGGCACTCCCCGCCCCGCCTCCGGACTCCGGAGTCGGCTGGGGCCGGCCCCCCTACACCTTTCTCTGGGTTCCTGCCTCCCGCAGCCAGGTCACGCGCCGCAGGCCCCGCCCCGGCCCGCCCCTCTGCGCTGCACTGCGGTTCCCACAGCCCCGCCTCCCTCGCGGAGGGGTGACGTCACGAACCCCCCTCCACGGCTCCACCCCCGTCTCTGCGCGCACACAGGTGGGGGCCTTCAGAAAAGGTGGGAGCGGCGTGGGCTGGAGAAAAGGGGAGGAGCAGGGAGGTGGAGGAGGGCCGAGCATGATGTTTAGCAGTGAAGTTGAGAACTTGTAGGCTCGTCCCCGAGCACCCAGAAGGCTGGAAAAACTGCCGGAGGACGCCTGGTAAATATTGACCGCCTTATGCACTACCCTCTTCAAACGACTCCACGGCCGCATCAGCTTGGTACACCGCGGCGGGTCGGAGCTTCAGAGGCGTCCAGAAGCAGAAACTTGTCTGGCAGGCTGGACTCGTTGACTTCACGGCGTTCTAGGCCAGTCTCATCTCCTTGAAAATAGATTCGGAGAGATGAATATACCCCACTGGGTGTCCTGGGATGGATTGGCAGTTTCAGTCCCAAGCTCTGCCTCCTAGAAACTCGAGTATTGGATCTCACAAAATTCAGTGCCTAGGGTCCAGAGAGAGAACCCAGACCCCAAAATGCTGCGGGGTGCAGTTGCCAACCAGCTAATCTCTAAGCAGTCGTGGACCTTGGGCTGCTAAAGTTGGAACAGGAAGGGCACAATATCCGCATTAATTCCATTCCAAATCCTGTTAGAAGGTGATTAGTTTTCTTGACATGTATCCACCACCTGGTCATTACTGATAGACTGACAAATCCGGGGTGAGGTGGGAGAAGTGGGGGAGACAGGCCATCACACAAACGGAATAAAGTGTCAGGAAGACACCCTTAAGAGAAATAAATCGACAATGTAAATTTCTCAAGGTCATTACTAACACGTTGAAAATAAGTAAGGTCACTACCAATACATTGTTCTGAAAATTTAATAACAAGCAAAACCAAAAAGTCAAAGTAGGATGCATTAAAATACCAAAGCACAGGAACATCATTTTATTTCACCAAAGTAAATCTTTAAGCTCTGAGTTCAGATTGGGTCATCATATTTTCAAAAGGTTATAGAGAAATCAGATGCATGGGAAGAGTAACAAAAATGATAAAATATATGACAACAATCCTTTGAGTGATGGTAATGGTGTGGTATCCTTTAAGGAATAGAACACTATGGGGTGACTAGTTAACAATTGTCCTCTATTTCTTTGGAGGATAAGACATGAAGGTCTTCCTGCTTATCAAGTACATAAGGTTGAAGAGGCTGCTGAAGGCAGTAGTGAAGTTTCCATCTCAGGCTCCTTCACCCAACTCAGCAAAAGGGGGCATTAGAAGTGCTCCACTTGTCCATTCTAGCCTTCGTGGAAGTTCAGAAGCCTGAGTTCTAGTGTCACTGATGCCACTCATTGGCTTGAATTAGTCATTAAGCCTCAATGTCTTCAGCTATAGCATGGATACTAGGGAGGATGGCCTCTATGGTCTCTGCCAGCTCAAACATGATTCTGCAACAAAAGTCTCACTTTTTCAGAACTCAGTCCTTCCTTTCCCCCCTGCCTCAAGAAAGGGATACATAGCATAGCAAGGTACCTGAAGGGTTTCCTCCTTCCCCTTTCCCTAGTCAACCTGATAGCTCCTTTGACTTTCTTCTCCTTTTGCTGCAGGAGGAAAAGAGAGTGACAGAAGTAGCAGAATGGACCAAAAGGGGACAAAAGTGCATGAAAGGAGAAATAGCACTCCCTGACCTAGGAAAAGTGGGACCAATTCAGAAACTGACAAAATAGACTGGTTTACTATGTTACCTTTACCTTCCTTAAGCTTTGCCTACTTCTGGATTTCAGCTGAGATAGTCATTTCTTTGTCTTCTTCGTTATAGTTATTGCCACTTGTTGAGTGATCACACTGAGTCCAGACAGCAAGAACCATAGTTTATTCACCTTCAGGCCAAGCCATTGCCACAGTGCTGGCCCCCATCCCCATATAGTTAATACATTTGTTGAAGAAGTGAATGAAGAAATGAATGAGTGGAAGAGGTATAGCACAATCAGGGAAAGACATATGGTGTTTGTGGTTTTGTAATGAAAAGATTTATTTTAGACTTAAATAGGTACTCACTTGTCATTTTTCACTTTATATGAAAAGAGAAAGATTGATTTTATTATGTATTAAAAGGGGATTCTAGTAATGATTTGCACATTTTTCTTAAGATATATTATGATATAATCAACCACAAATGTCCTTCCTGAACTCTATGTTCTCAGACTTTCTTGATGTCTTTTGTTTTGTTTTGTTTTCATTTTTTTGGACACACAATGTTACATTCATTTCAGGTGTGCTTTTTTGTATTATCATTAATTTTTCTTCATTCGAGGGGCTTACCGTGTTTGGTGACACAAAAATCAGGCATGTAATGGTTTCTAAGTCTTCACCTGTTAGTTTTATGAGAGGTTCATCTGCTCAAGGGCATCGTGTAAACCCAAAGCGCATGCATGGCCTAATCACATAGGAGACACTTGGCCAATACTTCTTGGTTGGTTTAGATTTTCTACTTTAGTGATATCAGAATGATTTATAACCCTTCACAAGGGATTTGCCAGGGGCAAAAGAGGAAGAATACTAAGGTTATTATTTATATGGTTTTTATTTTAGTTTGATTTTACCCAAAGATGTATAGACCTTTCCTGGAGTGGTAAGTGGATGAAATGGAGAGACCAGTTACCACTGTCTTCCCTGAGAATCTCCAGAATGTTTCCAGACTGATAAACATTCTCTTCTGGTGTGGGAATTTGAGATGCTTCCTACATGGGAGCCTCCAAGGCACCTGACTGCGATGTCCCCAGCTTGCCAGGGGAAGAAGAAATCTTCCTCATCCAAGCATCATTTCTGGTTGCTTGGACACCCCCGTTATAGCTTTCCTCACTTGACCTGTCTTTCTCTGTTGCCCTGTGTCAGCTTGTAAGTTGGAGGTAGGAATTTCTGACAAGTCTACCAGAGAAACTTCCTGTGGGAAATTCTTGACAGACAATTTATGTTTACATTCTTATTTTTAATGAAATGACACGAGAAATCAACAGTATACCACCAAGTACTACAGTGACTGAGCACCAGAGGAGGGAGTATAGAGGTGTAGTTAGAAGCACAGGTTTTACATATGGCCGGCCATGGGTTCTAGTCCCAGTTCTGCCGTCTCCTAGCTGTCACCCAGTTCACTGTGTGGAACATCACGCAGCCATATGCTAACTGACATGACCATTCCAGGTCTAAGTAATAACTCTTCATGGAACACTTCACAGAGAACTTTTACATACATTATTTGTTCTAGTCTACAACCAATGAGGTAGGCAGGACAATTATTATTATTCCCACTTTACAAGGAAAAAAAAACACCTGAGGTTCGGTATATAAACTGCCCCAATTTTGGATTGAAAGGTAGGTTTCTATACTTCAAATTCTGCCAGGTCCACTCTGTACTGCAAATAGGTAGCAGCAGAAGTAAATAACTTCTAAGAGAGGGCAACTTATTATATATATAACAGCTAAGCACAAGACTTCTGAGCCAACCTGAGTTCAAACCCCAGCTCTGCCCCCTACTGGTCCGTGCAATCAGTTAAGTCACTTAATCTTGTGCCTCAGTGTCCTTGTATAAAATAAAAATAAGGGTAATAATATTTTCCTCCTAGAGTCCTTCCGAAGATGACTTTGGTTAATATATGTGAAATACTTAGAACTGTACGTGCTCTAGTGAAGCACTACACAAGTGTTATCTGTGATCACCATTTATATTATTAAAAAGCTGCATTTCTCAAGTACAGTGTTTAACTTCTAAATGCACTGAAGCTTCAACTTCCCCAGAATACTTTAAGCAGACAAGATATGCCGGCATTGCTTTGGTGAGGTGGGTAGAAATTACAAAATGGGGTAGAGCAACTTTGCAAGTAAGTACAAAGAAATGATCAGCTTATCACATTAATTAATATTTGCTTTATCCTTCAGTGGTAGTAAGACTGACGAAATCTGCAATCCCTATGGTTAACTGGAATCGAGATATCCAGAGATATCAGTCAAGGTTCTTTGTTGCAAGTCTGGCTGATGTAGGCAGACAAGGAATTTACTGAAAGGTTAAGAAGCTCATAGAACTGTTGGGAGAGCTAAGGAACCCACACAGAAAACTGGTAGAAACAAAAGATGCTAAGCAGCTGCCAGGACTAGAGTCCAAGCCATACCCAAAATCAGCCAACTGGGGTCCCCAGTGTTGGACCCACTGGGACAGGCCACCATAGTTTGCACCATCTCTGTGGGGGTGGCAGCTACTGGGGGCCATATTTGCCATAGCTGGCTCTTTCTTACTTAGGTTTTTCTTCACAACCTCTTATTTACTTACCCATTTTTTTTAGTATACTTTAACAATGGGGATCATTTCCTTATAAGATGCAATAATAACAAACAAAGAAACCAAGAGACAAACAAAAAACCAGACTCTTAAATACAGAGAACAAACTGGTAGTTGCCAGAGAGGCCATGGGTGGGGGGAGGGGTGAAATAGGTGAAGGGGATTAAGAGATACAAACTTCCTGTTGTAAAATAAATAAGATTGGAGATGAAAAGTACAGCATAGGGAATATTGTCAATAAGATTGTAATAATGTTGTTCGGTGACAGATGGTAAGTATGCTTATTGTGCTGAGCACTGAGTAACGTATGGAATTGTTAAGCCATTATGTAATACACCTAAAACTAATATAATACTGTATGTTAATTATACTTCAATGGAAAAAAGAAAAAAATAATTTGAAAAGAAGCAATAATAGCCATAACATCTCTTTGTAAAAAAAAAATCCTTACTGGGACGCCTGGGTGGCTCAGTTGGTTAAGCTGCTGCCTTTGGCTCAGGTCATGATCCCAGGGTCCTAGGATCAAGTCCCACATCAGGATCCTTGCTCAGCAGGGAGCCTACTTCTCCCTCTGCCTCTGCCTGCCACTCTGCCTGCTTGTGCTCTCTCTCTGACAAATAAACAAAATCTTAAAAAAAAAAAAAATCCTTACTGATCAGAGAAATAAAACCAATAGTTCATGTCTGATGAAAGACCTAAGAAATGCCTTATTTCTTCTAAGACTCCCTTTTTATTTACATTTCAACCCCTCTGAAATCATACAGATCTTGTCATCCAGTCTACAGCTGTGTGCTGATGTGGTAAGAAAACATCGTGTCATATTTGAATTGGCTATTTTATTTGTCTTAGAAGTACATGAAATAATGGTGCATATAAAAAATGATGGTTTAATTGAGTCAATGAAATATAGCTTGACTATCATTGGTTAGGAAGAGCACATATCTGGGATTTTCCAGATGGTCCTAATTACATGTATCTTTTTTCTTTTCAGTAAAGGGTATTTGTTCAATATATAACTATAATATTATTAAGTTTTCAAAAACTTGAAAAACGTTTTCACATTTATATATTCTTATAGCAAAAAAAATAAATAAAACAAAAACCAAAAACACCTTTTGCTAGACTAATTTTTTTGAGGCCTAATTTTTGGTTTGGAAAATATCATCAGCAAGCATGTTTAAGAAATTATTTCATTAGTGAATCTATTTGAGTCCTACATATGAAAAAAGACCTTTTTTCCCTAAGATTTTTATTTATTTATTTGAGAGAGAGAGAGAGCATGAGCAGTGGGGAGGAGCAGAGGGAGAAGGAGAAGCCCTCTGAGAGGGCTCCCCACTGAGCCTGAGACCTGCTGTGGGGGTCCAATCCCAGGACCCTGGGATCATAACCTGAACCAAAGGCAGACGCTTACCTGACGGAGCCACCCAGGCTCCCCTGAGAAAAAGACTTTTAACGTTAGATGTATCTGTGGTAATATCTATTATCTATTGCCCCTCTTACAGTTTGGTCTATTAAAAATATATATTTTTTAAAGATTTTATTTATTTATTTGTCAGAGAGAGAGAGAGAGAGCACAGGCTGGCAGAGTGGCAGGCAGAGGCAGAGGGAGAAGCAGGCTCCCTGCTGAGCAAGGAGCCCGATGTGGGACTCGATCCCAGGACCCTGGGATCATGACCTGAGCTGAAGGCAGCTGCTTAACCAACTGAGCCACCCAGGCGTCCCATACTAAAAATATTTTTATCGTGCTTTAAGAGATGTTATTTGTTCCCAAATTAGTATTAATATCCCAAGTTATTACAAAGACTAGATTAATCCCATCCATACCCTTAACAACAAGTAATGTCTTGATCAATGAGCATTTGATGCATTTTTCTGTGTTTAAAAGTATAAGAACAGAAAGGGATTGTAGCCTCCCCGCAGTTGGGAAGAGCTTAGAATAGGAGATTGATGAGAGTATCTGGGAAGGCCAGGAGAGGTTGTTAACCTAAGGTACTTAAGAAAGACCTAATACTGCAGTGTAGGTTTTTTGTTTTTGTCAACAAACCTGGCTTTAGCAACATATCATTCAGACTATGAATACTGTACTGTTGTGTTTAGGGAACAAGGCCAAGATGACTTAAACCCGGTTTTGCCAAGTTATTTCCAACATTTTTGAGATGAGTAGTGCAATAAAAAAATTTTGTACAAGGACACTAAACTTTTCATAAGGCAAAACTTTGAGTTGCCTTACTTGCAACCCAAATTTAGACAACCTTGTCATCTGGCAATCTTGTCAAGAGAATGCACGAATAGTATCAATTTGCATATATACGGATTAAAGAAATTATTCAGAATTATGGAATCATTGACATATGTTAGAAAAGAGATTCATAAGTGTTTCAAAACATTAAGACAACAGATGATTTTAACCTAACGGTGTCGGGGAAAATTGACAGTGTTTTGGAAGGGAGCAAAAGAGATTCTCAGCTGTCCTTGCAGTGGGGTTGGGCATTGCCTAGCAGGTCCACTGGGGGTTATCTGATACTATGGAGAGGTGCCCTTTTGTTGCCTTAGTCATCTCAGGCTGCTGTAACAAAAATACCACAGACTGGGTGGCTCACAGAGAACAGAAATTTATTCCTCACAGTTCTAGAGGTTAGATGTCTAAGATCAGGGTGTCAACTTGGTCGAGTTCTTTTATGGGCTCCCTCTCAGGTTGCAGACCACTGACTTCTCAGATCCTCCCTTGGCAGAGAGCAGAGAGAAGAAACAAACTGTCTAATGATTCTTTATAAGTCACCAGTCCCATTCTCAGGGACTCTATCCCTGCAGCCTCACCTAATCCTCATCAACTCCCAAAGGCCTCTCCTCCTAAGACCATCACATTGCAGTGTAGAGTTTCAACATATGAATTTGGGAGCGGACACACAAACATTCAGTCTATAGCAATTGTGGTTGGTCACTTAGGCTATCTTATAACTCTGTAGAGTTATAAGTTGACAGTTGACAGTTGATTTGCAGAAAACTAATAATCATGGATGTGGTTCTCGATCATGACAATGTAAGTAAATTTTTTCTGATAGGGACTAGAAGTCATTTTAAGTCAAAATCCTATTTAATTTTAATATTTTTCTGGTTCCCTCATTAATTAATACATTAAGATCTTTGACATGTGTCCATTTCATATTTTTACAAGACTCATGATTCATGATTTTTAGAAATAATACTTTAGCAGCAATAATAATGCATATCTGTTTTCATTCCATAGATACTCATCTATGCAACAAATATTTATTGTGTTCCTACAATGTCAGTACACTGTGTTAGGCACTTTATGGGATTCAGAGATAAGAACCACCCGAAATTCCTTTTTTTTAATTATGTTATGTTAGTCATCATAGGGTACATCATTAGTTTTTGATTTAGTGTCCCACGATTGATTATTTGCATGTGACACTCAGTGCTCATTACAACACGTGACCTCCAAATATGTGGATTTGTTTTTTATTATATATGTACACACACATCCATTTACAAATGATGCATGAATATATACTCAAACTTAAAAAGTTAAACAATCTATATTATCTAGAGTATATAGTAACATATATTCTTCTTTCCTTCCTCTTAAAAATATACTACTTTTCCTAGAAATAACCACTGTTTAACTGTTTGCTGGACTTCCTTGCAGATACACACACACACACACACACATACATAGAAATATATCCATTATATATCCATTATATGTTATATACATACATATGTGCTATATAATATTCTGTAATATTCTTTTTAATTTAATAATATGCCTTGGAACATATTATTTAATAAAATGCTAGTTATCAGGATGGGGAATGAGACTGAAAATGGGCCTGGGAAACCAGTGTATTGAAGAATTAGCTTTATCCCATTATGTCTCCACCTCATCCTTGTACACAGAATGCTTGGCAAATATCAAAGACTTTTTGCTAAAGATAATGGAGCGGTCTAAGGGAGGAAAAAAACCTCTCCACTGCCTGCATCTCATCCAGTTCTCAAAGCAAAGCAAATTCCGTTTGTTGACCAACTCCTCTCATAGGCAGTATCAAACTTGATATTTCCGACTTATTCTTTAATATGAAGGGGGAAAAAAGGCCTGAGACATTTAAAGAAAGCATGCTACAAAATAAAGATATAGATATGCAGTAACAATTACCCCTGGCAAAGGTAGTTTAAAAACTAGAAGAGGATTTTGAAATAAGAACAGTGTGTTATTTTACTGACACAAACTCTTTGGGTTCCTGGACCCAATCCTGATGTCAGGGGATCCTCCCCTCCCCTGCCCAATACCAAGCAGTTGTTCGGACACCCACAGGATGTCATAGAATTCAAACTAATTCTGACACAATCTACCCAGAGATAGCACCAATTTCCTCAGTCCAAAAAGACTAACCCCCTACTTCAGACACTAGTCTCAAGCCCCAGGCTGTTTCCCGTGCTTCTAACCAGCCTACTACAGATTGGGGGTTTCAGAGATCTCCTTCTTGGACTTCAGATGCCAGGTTGTTACTTTGTACTTCTGACCAATCAGCTATAAATCAGAGGTTCCCAGGACCTCCTCTTTTGGTTCTTTCAATTTGCTAGAACGGCTCACAGAACTCAGGGGAACGCTTACCATTTATCGGTTTACTAAAGATACAGTAAAGGTCAAAAGCTAGATGAAGAGATACATCGGGTACAGTATGGTAGAAGGGCTCAGCACGTCCATGCCCTCGTCAGGGATGCTCTCCCTCCATCTCCACCTGGTCACCATCCGAGAAGCTCCCTAAACCCAGTCCTTCCAGGTTTTAATGGAGACTTCATGATATAGTCAAGATTGACTAAGTCATTGGCCACTGACTGATTCTACCTCCAGCTCCTCTCCCCTCCCTGCAGGTCAGGGGGTGAGGCTAAAAGGTCCAACCTTTTAATTACATGATTGGTCCTCCTGGCACCCAGCCCCCACCCTTCAGTGGAATCCAAAATTACCTTCATTAGTAACAAGACATCCGTGTCACCTTTAGGGCTTCAGAAATATGGAAGAAGACCAAATATATCTGAAAAATATGTATTTTCTCTCTAAGCATAACACAGCTTTTGTAAAAAGGGGAAAAGATATAAGAATAAGAAAGAGCTCTCAGTAATGGAAAATATGATTTAAAAAAAATTCAATGGTAGATAAATACAACCAAGATATATCTCTAGAAAGAGATTTCTTATAAATTATTGGCTCATAGGATTATGGAGGCCAAAGACCCCAGTAAATGTTGTCTGAAAGCCAGAAGCCTAGGGATTCCAGGTGGTGTAGTTCCAGTTCAAACCCCAATGCCTGAGAACCAGGGGAGCCAACGGTGTAAGCCTCAATCTGAGTCCAAAAGCCCAAGAGCCAGGGACCAAAAGTGTAAATCCCCGTCCAAGTCTGAAAGCCCAGGAACCAAGGGTACCAATGTCCAAGAGCAGGAGAAGATGGATATCCTAGTTCAAGCAAGAGCACAAATCTACCTTTTGCCACCTTTTTGTTCTGTCAGCCCTCAAGGATTAGATGATGCCCAGCCCTCGGCGAGTGTCTGAGTGTCGTTTTTACTCTGTGGAGTCAAATGCTGATCTCTTCTGAGAACAGCCTTACAGACACACCTAGAAATAACGTTTTCCCATTATTGGGAAATCCGGGCTTCCCTTTCACCCAGTCAAGGTGACACACACAGCTAACCATCACAATGGCACAGCCAGGATCCAACTCAGGCTCCCCTCTTAAATAGAGGAGCTTCTCAGAAAACTTCTGTTTTCTCTCGGACTTCATCTTTGGCTGCTTTTCGCTGCAGTGGCCTCCTTAGCCTTCGGCTGTCCCATCTCCTCCTCCGCATCATCCACCGCCATCTCTCACCCTTTTCATGAAGGACAGTTTAACTTTATCTCAGCTCTCTCAATTGTGCTTCCTATTCCTACTATTTCAAACATGCAAAAGCCTTTATCCTGAAAATGACAAGCAAAAGATACTCTCATTACCAATCAATAGCTACCCTCCTGAGAAGAGTGGAGGGAGTGTGTGCCTGAGGTCGGGGGGGGGGGGGGGGGTAATAGATTTTTAAATAATAACTAATTTTGCTTTCCAGTCAGTTGTATCTTTGTGAAGATGGTAGTTTTCTTTTTATCAGGGAGTTTGATTTCTCTTTTCCTGGTATTCGGTAGGTGGCCCAGTGTTTTGGTGATGAAATGGACAGGAAGAAGGATAGAAACGGACGTGTCAAAGGTGACTCCAAAGTTTTTACCTTGGAGACCACTGGAGAACAGCAGTGTTTGCCAAAAAAAGGGAAATTGAAAAGAGCTGCTACTTCCTCTGTAGCACCAATGAAAATTGCAGTGGGTGGGAGCTGGGAATTTTATCTGGATATGCATGTTTTGAGATGATAGTAATACTCTGAAGTAACAATGTTGAGGTTATGGGAGTTGCATGGGACTGTGCTATAAATGGGAGAATAAAGACTGAAGGTAAAAGACTTAGGAATTACCAGCATGGAGGTGGGGGCTGGGGGGGAGAGATTGGGTGAGTGTGCGAAAGGTAGGGAAAAGGAAAGCTTACCGGACAGCAACAAGCAATCAAAGGATGAAGCTGTTAGAACAGAATCGGAATGTTAAATCATTGTGGATGCCAAAAAAGAAAAACATTCAACAAGAACAACAATAGCTAATACTTATAAAGCTTGAATAACGGCATGTATTGTGAGAAATATAGTATTAGAAATAAGCCAGTCAGAGAAAAATAAATACCACATGATTTCACTCAAATACGGAATTTAAGAAAAAAAGCAAATGAGCAAAGGAAAAAAGAGAGAGAGACAAGGCAAGAAACAGACCTTTAACTGTAGAGAACAGACTGATGCTCACCAGGGGGAGTTGGGTTGAATAGGCAATGGGGATTAAGGAGTGCACTTGTGATGAGCTCAGGGTGAGGCACAGAAGTGTTGAATTTCTCTACTGTACACCTAAAATGAATAGGACACTGCGTGTTAACTATACTGGAATTAGGATAAAATAAAAAAATAATGACATCCGTTATTTCCGTTAAAATTCTCAATAACCATATGATCAATGTACTGTTACATTATACCATTCCTCACTGATGAGAAAACTGACTTATGAAAGTGAAATAATTTATTGAGAGTCACATAGCTGGTAATCAAATCCAGATTAGGGGAAGCCTAGGATCTGGGCCCTTTAAGCTCTATTCTGGAGGATACATTTGAGAATCCAAAGTTTCTATACAATTATATAATCCTCCCTGTGTATGAGGCTGAGGAATGTGCCTTGTATATACTTACTGAGTTCTCACACACTCAGCAGACCTGCTATCCCCAAATAAATTGTAGATAGGTGTTCAAACTCACCCTAGGCTACACAGTTGTTAAATAGAGGGATTGGGATTGGAACTCTACAGCTCTGTTCCAGAGTATATTAAAAAAAAAAAAAAAGACTAAAAGGGGAGAAAAGCCATTATTCCATGTTAGCGGTTAAATATTTTCCATGAAACTAAACTTTGAAAGCCACGGCTTCAACCTCTGTCACGTGGGTCTTATTCTCCCCCCTTCACTGCCTCTACCTTGCAGGCTCAGCCTCCGAGAAAATCACATCTTGTCTGTTTCATGGTCTCCTGCCACCTTTTGTCCCTTTTCTCCTTCTCAACCACTGCAGAGAACTTGATGTTTCTGATGGATCCAATAGTCTTGGTTGAACAGATTTTGGTTGCAAATAGAGAATAGCTGACCGCCCTAATGTGACAAAAGTGTTAATCATGAAGGTATTCTTTTCTTTTCCCCTTCTCCATTTCTTTTCTTTTCAATCGAAACCAAGACAAATATTAAATATCTTCCACTCCCTCTTAGGCAAGTATTCTCCCCTCCCTCCCATGAACAGATAGAGGAGCAGTGGCTAAAATAAAAAAATATGTGCTTATTATGAGCAGAAAGTAGGTAGGATCACCAGATTTAGCAAATAAAAATGCCGGATGCCCAGTTGGATTTGAATTTCAGATAGACAACAATTTTTTCTTTCTTTTTAGTATAAGTATGTCCCGTGCGGTATTTGAAACATACTTATACTAAAAGTCAATTTTCACTGTAGATCTGAAATTGACATTTAACTAGGCATCCTGTATTTTATCTGGTAACTGTAGCAGACTATGAGTTCGGATCATCTTTTTTTCTGACTTAACAATTCAAATTAATTCAACCCAGCAAGTCATTGCACAAAATGGGAAGTGGTACAAAATGTTGCCTCTGAGATTCTGTTCCATTTGAATTCACTTGGAAATATTTATAAACCACACTTCCTGAGTACTCTGGTACTGTGGACAACAGGAGACAGGACGCCCACATTTCCCGGGGAATGGACCATGACATGTAGCCAAACTGAATTTTATTTGTGCTGTAAGTTCAGTCTGGGTATCTAATGGCTATCTGGGTTCACACTGAATTTGAGCACTCACTGGCTAAATCTATCCAGTTGAAAATTAGGGTCAATTCTGTGATTTTCAAATTTATTTAAATGAAGTAAGTGACTACTCAAAGTCTCCCCCAAAGCCTCTCTTTTTTAATTTTAAATACCTGGTTGAAGGCTTGAGGTAACCTTATTGTCTACTAGGTTATTCACTTTCTCACTTCCCACAGTACTCTATTAACTACTCTATTAACTTCAGGCCCCTTTTCTTCTCTATAAAGCCATTATAGATATCTAATCAGAACCAAACATGATGGCAATGGAGATAGATAGAATATATGTTGATTTGTGGTTTTCCTAACTTGGGCTTCTTCTCCTCTGTTAAATCTAATATCTTCATACATATTGAGAGTGAAGAGGACCTATTGTATGTCAACACCACGGAATTGTCATATAGTTTATATCCGTTAACAAATCCAAAAGAGGAAAAAAAGGAATTGATTCTTTGCCATTCATTGATTCAGCCAACAAGGATTTGTTTTGAGCCTTGTTGGGGATTCAGCTGTGAGGAATGACAGCTGGTCTTCATTTGTGCCATCCCCTGCTCTGAGTACTTTCCACATCAGTCATCCTACTCTCACAGCATTCTGAGTAGGTCCTTTAATAATCATCATTCATGGAGTGCCTGGGTGGCTCAGATGGTTAAGGGTTTGCCTTCAGCTCAGGTCGTGATCTCAGGCTCCTGGGATTGAGCCCTGCATTGGGCTCCCTGGTCAGTGGGGATCCTGCGTGTCCCTCTCCCTCTGCCTGCAGCTCCCCCTACTTGTGCTCTCTTTCCGTCAAATGAATAAATGAAATCTCTAAAAAAAAAAAATGTCATCACCCATTTTACAGGTCTGTAAAATCACCCTTCTGGATATGTAAAGAGAGGTTGAATAATCCACCAGGATCACATTCCTAGAAAGTGTCAATGGCAGGATGAAACTCAGGCAGTTTACCATTAAAGTCCACTCTTATAATGTATAACTTCTCTGTGAACAAAACAGGCATGGTCCTTGCCCTCTTGGAGCTTAACATATCCTTGACTGCTATTTCCTTTAATATACATGCTATGTGCAAAACTCAACATTGATTAATAAAATGCAAATATACTTATTAACTTTTAAGACACATGAATATATCGCTTCTCGGCCTTTTGGCTAAGATCAAGTGTAAGACACATGACTATATATTTGCAGTTTATTTTTCATCACAGATATTGATAAAAATATTCAGTAATGATAGTCTAAAGTGCTGATATTTGATTATGTCTATATGTAAAATACGAGCAAGAACCTGGAAAGACCTTGGAATCCAAATCAATTTAAGCTTTTAATGAAACCATTCTTATTGATGTGGCATCCTTGCACAAAATGTTTTGCCAATACTCATAAGTTAAAAGGTTACGATAATTTAGTAAACGATGACTTAAACAGATGAGTACCTGTTTTCCATGTTAAGAATTCTTAGAATTCAGAAGATCTCGACTTTTCGAAAACCAGTCTTACCCCAAAGCTATTGAACTAGCGGACATCCAGTATTTATACACCATGCAGCAAAACTATCCGATTTATTTATCTACATAGAGTAATTCACTTTGTCCTTTTTAAAATAACCATCTTAATCAGATTCCTTTGTACATTTTGTATAAAGAGCTTTCAAAGTAGGTTTTGTTGTTTTGTTTTTCATTCATAGGTAATATTTGAGCTTTTTTTTCACTCCACTTACTCTTTCTAAACAAAATATTCTCTATTTCCTAATAAATCCAACGTTGTCCTTAATCCTGTTTTCATTCTATATTTTCTGATTTCTCAATTCTGGATGTACTTTGTAAGGGTGTGTTCAATGTATCAAACCAAACCGAACATCAAGAAATCCAAATTTGCCCAAATTTACATGCACACACACACACACACACACACACACACACACACACCCCACATTGCTCTAGAAATTATTTATGGTATTATTTTATCTTTATTTTTTTTAATTAAGTAGACTCCATGTCCCACATAGGGCTTGAACTCACGACCCCAAGATCAAAAGTTACATGCTCCACCAACTGAGCCAGACAGGTGTCCCTATGGTATTACTTTACAGAACAAGTCCATTCTGACTAATTTTAAATCATGTTCTAAATACATATACTTTAAAGAAAACTTCTATTTTTTTACTTCAGTCCATCTGACTTGAGAATAAACTTCTTAATAGTTCCTGACTTGCCCTGGCCATCCTGGTCAGTGTGTGGCAGGCAGTAGTGAAGGTGGGCAGGGAGGTGATGGGAAATCAAGAGGTGGAATTAAAAGGTGACAGGACCACTAAAGCCATTTTGGGAGGCTGGCTTTGTGAAACTAAATAAAAGGAACCTCATTTAAAATGGGGTTAAGGGTGGGGGGAGGCCCTGGGTGGCTCAGTGTCTAGGCCGCTGCCTTCCTCTCAGGTCACGATCCCAGGGTCCTGGGATGGAGTCCCCAAGCGAGTTCCCAGTTCAGGGAGAACCTGCTTCCCCCTCCACTCGCCCTGCTTGTGTTCCCTCTCTCACTGTGACTCTCTTTGTCAAATAGATATATAAAATCTTTAAAAAATAATAATAAAATAAAATGGAGTTGGCAGGCCAGAAAGGGTGAGCTCTCACACGTTACCACTCCTCGCAGCCTTTTGTAGCTCCAACAGAAAGAGACACACTTTGCCTTCTTACTATCCCCGCCCCTCAAGCGAAAGATTTTCTCCTTGCCTAGCAACTGCTCAGCCAATGAGAGATAGTCATAATTCAGCCAATGAGAGATAGTCACAACTCAGCCAATGAAATGTCCCTACGTGTCAAACTCCCAGTTCTGGCCAATGGGCTCTATGGTTATAACAGTGGGCTGTCACCACTAGCCCCCTCCTCTATTAAAGAGCAGTCATCGCCTTTGTTTTCTGAATTTGCGTATGATTTATGGGATACCTTGCATCTCCCTAATTGCTTGCAATTCCTCTCCTGTTCCCAAATAAACACATTTTGCTGGTAAAATAACTAGCTGTTTTACTTTTTGGTCAACAGCTACTAAAACCCAGCTATGGTTAAGGCTGTGTTATTCAGTGGTCAGGAGCATTTCCCAGGTAGGCCGTCCTGGTTTGTAATTTTGGCTCTTTTACTTCTCAACATGTGGCTTTGGGCAAGCTACTTAATCTCCAAAAGCCTGTTTTCTCATCTGTAAAATGAATGAAGGATACTATAGAACTCACAAGTTTGTCCAACAAATACTCCCTATTTAGTCTTTAAGACTTGGTACGATTCTAATTAGTGATTTTATGCAGGCATTCTAGTTACAGAATACCATTGGTTCAGCTGGACAGATAAATAAAAAAAGAGAGAGAAAAGTGTTATTTTAATTATAGCTAGTAGGATGTTACCACTTAAACATGTTATTCCTGTTTTTACAGGCTGCTCATGGTGCCTCAGGTAATTTGCTGCTGTGAAAAATCTTTAAGCACAAACAGTATCTCTTTCCAGGAGGAAGTTAAAAGCAGATAATGACAGCCTAATTTCAAACTCATTTCAAATATATTTGTCAGCAAAAGTGTTCTCTGTGTCCTTCTTCTTGAGCCTTGCATTACAAGGAAAAGACTGAACCCAGGGTATCAGCTTTCTGCGTGAGGGAGAAACAAAAATAAGAATTGTAGGACTCTGGAGTTCCCACTTCTACCCTGCTGCCTTCTTCAGACACGCCCAGAAACAAGCCTAAAGATCATTATCTAAACCAAGAACCAAAGCCCACAAATCAGTGTGCCTCATGAATGATGAGATGAAAAGAACACTAATAGCCTAAGGGTTATTTATTGCATTGTTGTTAGGATGATTACTTTGATTTTTTTTTTTCCTGCCCAAACTAGAGTAAATTTTATGGGGTTTTGGTTGGTTGGTTTATTAACTCTTTCCCTTTTGAATAGTTATTCTTTCCTCAGGAGTTGGATTTTTTGGAGGCCTTGCTTTAAACTTTAAATTACTGTTGCTCTTTTGACATATTCCTCTCTAGTCATTTATGAAAATACACACATGCACATACACATATATGTATCTCTGAATACACTGCATTTCAATCTTTTTTTATTCACTTAATAGTATATCATAAGCATTTTCCTAAGCAGAACTCTTTTTTTTTTTTAAAGATTTTATTTATTTATTTGACAGAGAGAGAGAGAGAGAAATCACAAGTAGGCAGAGAAGCAGGCAGAGAGAGAGGGGGAAGCAGGCTCTCCGCTGAGCAGAGAGCCCAATGTGGGGCTCGATCCCCCTAAGCAGAACTCTTAAGGACTGGACTACACAGGAGTTTTTCTTCTGATCTTACCTTTCTGTGAAGCGGACCTTCAAGCAGCTGCCATGATAGAGCGGCGTCACATCTGTGGCTGGGCTGGGGGTTGCATGGGGGTGTCCCTGGGACCCACCCACTCTTGCTGGTTTCCCCGTGTATCGGTTATATTGCATCCTAAGTAGCACTTTAAATCACTCAACCGGGGTGCCTGGGTGGCTCAGTGGGTTAAGCCTCTGCCTTTGGCTCAGGTCATGATCTCAGGGTCCTGGGATCAAGGCCTGGCAGAGCTCTCTGCTCAGCAGGGAGCCTGCTTCCCTTCTCTCTCTGCCTGCCTCTCTGCCTATTTGTGATCGCTCTCTCTCTGTCTGTCAAATAAATAAGTAAAATATTTAAAAAAAAATCACTCAACCTCAAGTCTGGGTAGTCTAGCTCTTCAATCTTCCTTCCCCTAGTTACCCGCACCTACCTCCTTCACTGGTTGTGCATTTTTTTTAAAGATTTATTTATTTATTTATTTATTTATTTATTTATTTATTTATTTATTTGAGAGGGAGAGAGAGAGAGTGAGCATGAGAGGGGAGAAGTCAGAGGGAGAAGCAGACTCCCTGATGAACAGGAAGCCCAATGTGGGACTCGATCCCGGGACTCCAGGATCATGACCTGAGCCAAAGGCAGTTGCTTAACCAATTGAGCCACCCAGGCGCTTTGGTCGTGCATTTTTATAGTGTGTTTTTCAGACCTTGGAGATGAGAAAATGGAGGGGAAAATGCTGGCCAATTTTCTTCTTCCATAATGCTAAGGTCCCACGGCCCAGTTATAATTGGCAGTTATGCACATAGCTTTGAAGAAGTCCCATGGTCTATTCCAGTACTAGATACTGTCATTAGTTTACATGTGCCTAAACTGAGCTTCAGAGAGGGTACGGATGAGAGATTTGCCAAAGACTTAATAGCTAGTAAGCAGCAAAGCTATGCTTTGAACAGAGGTCTATTTTATGTTAAAATGTTGTTCTTGCCGCAATGACGATCTGACTCCCAATATATGGTGATATTTTGGAGTGCTATCAACTTAGTTCACTGACTTCATCAAGTCGATGAATCTCAGGTTCCTTCTTATATTATTTTATTTATTTATTTATTTTTCTTTTTAATAATTTAGAGAGAGATTTTATTTTTTATAAGATTTTATTTATTTATTTGACAGAAAGAGAGAGAGAGAGATCACAAGTAGGCAGAGAGGCAGGCAAAGAGAGAAGGAAGCAGGATCCCCACTGAACAGAAGAGCCCGAAGAGGGGCTCAATCCCAGAACCCTGAGATCAATGACCTGAGCTGAAGGCAGAGGCTTTAACCCACTGAGCCACCCAGGTGCCCCTATTTTATTTATTTTTGAATACTACACATCATTCTGCATCTTTTCTTTTTCTGTTTAACAATTCACCTTGGAGCTCCTTGTATATGAGGACATATCAATGAGCTTTATAATTTTAATGTTGAGAGTACCATTCCATTTTCCACTGTACAGTATTTGTCGTGATTCTTAGTTGTGAATGACAGAATTTCCTCTGGATGTTTTAAACAGAAGAGAATCTGTGGAAGACTATTGGGCAGCGGAACAAATCTCTTGGATAATCAGAGAGACAGGCTCTGAAGCTCTGCAGCCAACAATACAGTTCCTAAAAGTCTGGGAATCCCTGTGCACGGTAGGCCTTGCTGACCGATGACTTCATTACTGCATGATCGAGTATTGAATACCGATATCCTTTCTCCTCCCTGCCCTTGATTTGATTGGTTTCCCCAAAGAGAAATCCTTCAATCATCTGCCTACAGACCTCTCATGTTCTAGAAGCTGTATGGAGGTTGATGGTGGAGGGAAGCAGTTTTGGAAGTCTCACTTTCCATCCTCGCTTTCAGTCCAGTCCCTTCCCACTGCTTTCCCTTGTGTCTAGGGTCTCCAAGTCCAAGTCCGTGGACTCCAGGATTCTCAAAGAGAATCCACCGGTCTTCCGCCAGATTAGGGAATGTACTAGCCTGCTTACATAGGTGTACATGAGGATCTTGAACTCCTTATCATTATATCTGCTCCTTATGTAGCATCTCAATAAATCTTCCAGTTTTTCACCTTATACCCAACTTCCCATCCACAGGCAGGAGTGGTTTTATCTTTTCAGTGGCCAGGATAAGAGGTGGAGTTGCCTTGTATGAGAAATACCTTACTTAGTATTGGCTTTTCACCCTGGTAACGATTCAATTTCAGCTTTCTCTGGGCTGGTACTCTAGTTATTATTCCTCTATCTACTTCCTGGTTTCCAAAATTTTGTTGACATTTCATTTGCTCTCTTCTCGTTTCCATTTTCTTTCTTTCTTTTACCTCCTGCTATCTTGATTCTTTTGGCTTTATATCTTTTAAATTCACTTCCTGTAGTTTCAGCGGGGTCTTGGTAGGCAGTGGTGATAAACACAGTATGAAGTATATGATGTGTAAACGGAGATCCTTATTGCAATAAGACCTATAATAATATTTATCAGAAAGAAGATCCTCAACCCTGCCCTTTGTTAGCAGGTGATGTTGTTGTAAGAGTTCCTAAACATATCATGTGAAGTCACTTAGTTCATCCCTGAGGAAGCTCGGTCACTGACTTCAGCATTCCACGAGTATTGGCCAAGTTGTGCCTTGTAATAGCTTACTTGAGTGGTAAATGAGAACTCAGGCTATAAAGAGATGTCCTGGTGTCAAGAAAATATGATAATAAAAGCATGGGTTTTACTTACTTCTTGAAACTTATTAAAGAGTCATAAGAACTTAGACGCTATTTTGTAGTGTTCGATTTTTCCTCCCTTAGAGCTTTTGTAAATTATTCACTTGATTAGTGCAGTAGTCATGATATTTTTCAATTTTTGTAAACAGATTTTGTTTGGAAGTTTTGGAAAAAAAACTTAATTTGGAGGTTGAAAAATATGAGCATATTGAGAATTTAGAGAAAAAGCATCCAAAAATGTTTAGACATAAGAGGAAAAAAATCTAAAAGCAAAATACAGTAAAATAATTAACATTATTACCTTAGGTGCCTGAATATAAATTGAAGTTATTTTGAGATTTCCATTCTTTGCTATTATTGCATAATGAGGAAAATGGTGAGGACTTTTGAGACCTTCTGTTATAATGAGTACCTAATATGCTTGGTTCAATCTGTCTCGGCTCCTTGAAGTTAACTTGGCTTGATGAGATGGTTTGATATCTGGGATTTGTTTTAAAATAACCCAGTGAAGGGGCGCCTGGGTGGTGCCTCTGCCTTTGGCTCAGGTCATGATTTCAGGGTCCTGGGATCGAGCCCCGCATCAGGCTCTCTGCTCAGCAGGGAGCCTGCTTCCCCCTCTCTCTCTGCCTGCCTCTCTGCCTAGTTGTGATCTCTCTCTCTCTCTGTCAAATAAATAAACAAAATCTTAAAAAAATAAAATAAAATAACCCAGTGGAGGGGGTGGAGGGAAGTGAGTGGGAGTATAGATTCAACAAGATTGGCAATGTATTGATAATTACTGATTATTCAGTAATTCAAGTTATTGAATTTATTCAATATTATTTCAATTTATTCTCCCTAATTTTGTATTTTTGGAAAAAAATTATAACAAAATCTTAAAAAGAAAAAAATAACTTAAAAAAGACCCTAGGGGTTTATTTTAAGATTTTATTTATTTATTTGACAGAGAGAGAGAGAGAGAGAGAGAGAGAGATCACACATAGGCAGAGGGAGAGGGGAAAGCAGGCTCCTCAATGAGCAGAGAGCCCGATGTGGGGCTCGATCCCAGGACCCTGAGACCATGACCTGAGCCGAAGGCAGAGGCTATAACCCACTGAGCCACCCAGGCGCCCCAAGACCTTAGTTTTTGTTTTTGTTTTTTTTTTTTTTTAAGACCTTAGTTTTTAAGAGTAGTTTTGGAGCAAAGTAAAATTGGGCAGAAAGTACGGAGAAGGGAGCTTGGGTGGCTCAGTTGGTTAAGCTTCCGACTCTTGATCTCAGCTCAGGTCTTAATCTCAAGGTTGTGAGTTCAAGCCCTGCATTGGGCTCCGTGCTGAGCATGAAGCCTGCTAAACATAAATAAATAAAAAAGTATTGAGAATCCCCATATATGCCTTGCCACCCCCCAGCCCCTACACAGCCAACCCCACTATCAACCCCACACTAAAGTGGTACATTTGTTACTATCTACGAACCCACACTATATACACTTTGTGTGTATAAACCCAAAAAGTTTATAGTTTATACTAGGGCTCACTCTTGGTATATGTTCTATGGGTCTGGACCAATGTAGAATGACATGTATTCACCATTACAACATCATACAGAATAATTTCATTACTCTAAGAATCCTCTATACTCTGCCAGATCATCGGTCTCTCCTCACTGAGCCCTGACAACCGCTGATGTTTTATCATCTCCATAGTTTTGCCTTTTCCAAAACATCATATACTTGAGATTAAAATCACTGTCTTGAAACCACCACTCAAAATTAAAATCACACATTGCCATATAACTTTATTTATGTAAAAATGAAAAGAATGTAAATATAATGCAACTCTTTAAAATTTGAAAATCTGGGAGGGGGGCAAGATGGTGGAGAAGTAAGAGATCCTGCAGCAACCGATCCCCAAAAGTGAGCTGGAAATCTACCAGAACACGCTGAACACCCATGAAATCACCCTGAGGAGGAAGATTTCTCACTCCTGGATCTCTCATAGAGCAGAAGACAGCAGTGGAGAGGTAAAAGCAGAGTGGGACCACTCCAACTGATATCAGAGGATAAACAAAAGGGGGAGGAAGCCACCAGAAGCTAACCAAGGACGGTAATACCCTAAAGGAAAGTGCCCGGTGGCGGGGGACCAGCATTAACGTAGAGTCCGTTAAAAACATTTGAAAAGGGCAAAAAGTTCTGAGGAGTAACTAGTGGAAGGGGGTGGTCATGGGCACCTGCTTGGACCCATTCTCCCATGAAGGAGCGCCCCAAAGTGAGACTGGTGGAGGGATCCAGTCTGTGGTTCCTGAACCTGCAGCTTTCCGCTCTCTGCAACAACCTGTGGGCCGTGTGCGCACCTGCAAGCGCCTTTAGAGAGTCTGCGGTGGTCCACGAGCCGCAGCTTTTCTCTGTGTGCGCCCGCGACCGTGACATTCGCGGCCCTCTGCAGAGCCTGAGTGATCCCCGCTGGCCGCAGAGAGAACGCAGGCAAGCGGCCTAACCTCTGGGGCGCCCCTCGCGGAGCTGCAGAAAGGTGGCTGCGGTCGCGACTTTCCCGGCCCCCCACAGGCCTCCCGGGTCCACACTTGGGAGCCGCAGAAAGGCGGCTGGGGTCGTGACTTTCGCTGCCCGCCGCAGGCCTCCTGGGTCCACACTTGGGAGCCACAAAGAGGGGGCTGCGGTCCGGCGCCACCTCGGACAGGCTGCGCTGTGAGCAGAAATTTCGCGGAGGGGAGTGTGTGTTCTGAACCACACAGAGGGGAGCAGAGACTCGCGCTCGGCTTCCTGCAACTCAGAGGTCTGAGTGCTTCTGGGCAGATTCATTGCTTGGACTCTGAAAAGGTG
>CM052800.1:60534789-60559820 GCA_028533885.1 Nasua narica | reverse complement strand
TGTGGAGTATAAAGAAAATCATGGAGGGCATCGTGAGAAGGAAGGGAAGGGTGAATGGGGGGAAATCGGAGGGGGTGATGAACCAGGAGAGACTGTGGACTCTGAGCAACAAACTGAGGGGTTTGGAGGGGAGGGGGTGGGGGTGTGGGCAAGCCTGGTGATGGGTATTGAGAAGGGCATGTATTGCATGGAGCACTGGGTGTGGTACATGAACAATCAATCTAATCAATCTTGTAACACTGAAAAATTAAAATATACGTATTTGGGGAGAAAAAAAGAAATTGAAAACCTGGGGCTCCTGGGTGGCTCAGTCCCTTAAGTGGGCTGGCTTGGCTCAGAGTCCGGATAGTGCTCACCGGTCAGCAGGAGGTCTGCTTCTCCTTCTCACTCCCCCCTTCCCCCCCCCATGCACACATGCTCTCCCTCTCTCTCTCAAATAAATAAATAAAATCTTAAAAATAAAATAAAATAAAATTTAAAAACCTGGATATCCCACAAAAGCATGAATGAGGAATATGTAAAGTCATTCCAGACACTATTGTCCCAACACAGGACAATACAATGAATTTGACAGGACACAAGTGCTGTCACAGGATTGTCACAGGACAGTGAATTGTCACGGGACAATGAATACACACCTATCTCCTGCTTGTTCACTTGAATCTGCTTCTCTTCTCTTCATCTACCAAGATGCCTTCTGATCATCCTCTCAGACCCGTTTGGATTGGAGACTTGAATTAGACTTGTTTTTCTGGCTTGATCTTAACCCTTTCCTTCAGCCTCCAGATTCTGTGACTGACCCAGTCAAAGTCCTTGCTCAGCTGTCCCAACAGAAGATTAGACAACAGGCTTATAAATAAGCCAGGCTATACTATTCTTTGCTAAATAAAAGCCCTATTTGCTCTTTTTATATATATCATGGTGAATAACATACTAATAATTAAAAACGTTTTTAAAATATCAACATATACTGGGGCACCTGGGTGGCTCAGTGGGTTGGGGCCTCTGCCTTTGGCTCGGGTCATGATCTCGGGGTCCTGTGGGTCGAGCCCCGCATTGGGCTCTCTGCTCGGCGGGAGCCTGCTTCCTCCTCTCTCTCTGCCTGCTTGTGATCTCTCTCTCTCTATCAAATAAATAATTGAAATCTTTAAAAAATATATCAACATATACTAATAATAAAAAAACATTTTTAAAATATCAACTTATGTGCCTTAACCAATTTCCTGCCCAGAACAACCTTAACAAGGTAGGCTTTAATACTATCTCCATTTTGTGGATGAGGACACTGAGGCAACAGAATTTAAGTAAGTGGGTCAAATTTGCCCTGTTGATAAGTGGTGCATAAACTCTGGGCTGGGGTAGGGGCTCACCTAGGTGGCTCAGTCGGTTAAGTGTCCAACTCTTGATTTTGGCTCATGTCATGATCTCGGGGTCCTAGGGTAGAGCCCTGAGTCAGGCTTTGCGATCCAGCAGGGAGTCTGCTTCAGGATTTTCTCTCTCCCTCTGCCCCCCAACCCATGCTCTCTCCTTCTCTCAAATAAATAAGTAAATCTTTAAAAATAAAAATAAATTAAAATAAATAAACTCTGGACTGGGGATTTGGAGGCCATGTTTGCTTTTGCCTCTGCTGTGAGTCAGCTATGTGATTTTAATAACCTCATAAACTCCCTTCAGAGGCCATGGTGCTGGACTAGGAATAGATTATCTTCTGAGTCCTGTTCAGCTGTGTGGTTCTCTGTGTGCTGATCACTCAAAAGGAGACACCTCAAAAGAAGACATGGCAGTCTTCAGCTGAGCTCTTTTAAAGTTTTGCTTTTAGTTAACTTTTCAACGAAATGAAATGTGCCCAAGTAGTATATATTGCTTTGCTTCTCTTCTTTCATTCTTGCATCCCCAGGTTCCTCAAAGTATGATTTATAGCTGAGTGACTGAGGCAGTTTGTTCTCATGCAATGACTTCTTTCTCTAAGATTTCAGGAGCATAATGCAATGTATAATTCATCAAGTATCTTTACTTTTAATGCAAACATCTATCTGGAATACTCATCAATCATTCAGTAATTCTCCACTCAGCTTTTGTTATGCTTTTGAGGCAAAACAAAAGGCCCAAAGAAGCAAATTTGCACCTGCAGTGGCCAGCATCCAAGATGGTCCCCAATTCCTGCCTCTTGGTATTCACCCCCTTATCTGTTTCCCTCCTACTTTGCGCCAGCTGGTCTGGGTGGCCAATAGTACGTGGCAGAAAGGATGTTATATCACTTCCAAGGTTGGGTTGTAAAAGGATGGTTGCAACCTTGGTTGCTCTCCCTAATTTTTCTTGGATCATTTGCTCTGGGGGAAGCTGGCTGCCGTGTCAGGAGCAACTGTGGAGATCATGGAGGGAAGAACTGAAGGCTCCTCCTTGAGGTGACCATTGCCATCACTGACACTTTGCAACCTCACAAGGAACCTTGAGCCAATCTACCCAGCTAAAGTGCATCAGAGTTTTGGGGTAACTCGTTATGCAGCAACAGGAAATTAATTTTACAGATGAGAAAGCTGAGGTACTGAAAAGTTGAGTGAGTTCTTCAAGAACCCTCAGCAAGCAAGAGGTATTGCTGAGTAAAGATCATAGTTGTATTTTCTTCTCATTTTAACATTGCTTACCATTGGCACTTTTCTCGGTCACTTTATGTAGACATTTTTATTTGGATTAATGACATAAAAAAGACTCTTGTTATACCTTTCATTTATAAAATTATTTGTTTTTCCTTGAACAATGAAGGACTGAAGTGTTTTTAAGTGCCTTACAGTTGTTTTTGTTTTTTTTTTTAAGATTTTATTTATTCATTAATTTGAGAGAGAGAGCGCGCGCATGTGTGCCGGGGAGGAGCAGAGGGAGAGAATCTCAAGCAGACTCCCTGCTGAGCGCAGAGCTTGTCCTTCAACCTTGAGATCATGACCTGAGCCAAAACCAAGAGTGAGACACTTAACTGACTGAGCCACCCAGGCACCCCAAGTTCCTTACAGTTTTGCAAAATTGCAAAAATGCAAAATTGAAGGTAATTGCAAATTATTGCAATTGCAAAAAATGAGGGTAAATTTAAAGCGACTTTTGTGTATATCACACACGGTGACTGATTACCAGTGTGACAAGCTGTGCTCAGCAAAGTCCTGCTTTTTGCCTATTGTCCAGCATAATTATTAATAGTACTCCCTTAAATTCTCAAAAGTAGACTATGAATTATATACTCACTGTGGGTAGACCAAGTCAACAAATTAGTAATTGCTTATTTCCTACAACATCAGTTCCTTTTTCAACCAGGGCTACCTGCTTGGCCCTTTAAGGCTTAAGCTCATTCATGTGCATTTTCTGATTGGCTCTGGCCAGGTCAGGCCATCCTCAGTGAATTCTTGTCTAGGACACCTTTAGCTCAGAATCAAGCAGCACTCCTGGTGCCCATTCCCTGCTGGTATAGAGAACAGGCCTTGCAGTCAAACAGAACTTCTCTTAAACCACTGTTTCATGACTTACCAGATCTGGGATCAGGTTCAATTACTTAGACTAGGCTGTCCAGTTAGCACTTCTGCAATAGTGGAAAAGTTCTATAATTGAGCACTGGTCAATACAGTAGCTACTTCCCACAGGTGGCTATTGAGTACTTGCAGTGGGGCTAGTATGAATGAAGAACTTGATTTTTAGTCTTATTCCATTTAATTTGAAAATAAATAGCCATATGTGGCTAGCTAGGGGGTACCTATGCTGGACAGCATAAAAACTCTTTGAGGGGCGCCTGGGTGGCTCACTGGGTTAAAGCCTCTGCCTTCGGCTCAGGTCATGATCCCAGGGTCCTGGGATCAAGCCCCGCATCGGGCTCTCTGCTCAGCAGGAAGCCTACTTCCCCCTCTCTCTCTGCCTGCCTCTCTGCCTGCTCTTAATCTCTCTATCAAATAAATAAATAAAATCTTTTAAAAAAAAAAAAACTCTTTGAGCTTCAGTTTCCTCTCTTAAGAAATAGAGATGACACCTACTTTTCAAGGTTGTAAAAGATTTGAGAAAGTGCTTCACACATAATCGATAGCCAAATTATCATTATGTTTACATGCATAAATTCTTTGCTAGATTCTGTTCTCCAGTTGACCTCTCTTGGCTCTATGCCCTGATACCTCCTTCTTCCCCATTGTCCTCATAGGCAATTGGTCATTTTCTAGTGTTGTTTCAAGTGTCCCTTATCTCCCATCTAGTGCCACCAACCTGGCCCAAGCTACCTTCACAGCTGGTTGATTTTGTCCTAAAGAGTTCATCTGTTTCACCCTTCTCCCCTCCCAGTCATTCATGCCCCAAGCCTGAGGCATATTTTGAAAGTACAAATATTACAATTTCCCTACTTAAATTCCTTCAGTGGTTTCTCAATTGTTAAGGAAAAATAAAGACCAAGACTCTTCCTGAGACCTAAAAGCTGTGTAAGATCCCACTTTACCTGCCTCTCCAGCTGTCCTTCCCCCTCATCCTCCAACCACACCAGCCTCCTTGCTGATCAAGTACACCAAATCCTTCATGCCTCAGGACTTTTGCACATACTGTTCTTTTTGTCTGGACTGCTCTCAGTTCTTACTCTCTTTGTGTAGTTAACTCCTATCTATTTTTTATACCTCCACTCAGAAATATCTCCTTCTTGGGGCATCTGGCTAGCTCAGTCAGTGGAGCATGAGACTCTTGATCTCAGGGTTGTGAGTTGAGCCCCACATTGGATGTAGAATTACTTAAAAATAAAATCTTTTTTTTAAATAAAATCTTTTTTACTAAAAAAAAGATAAAAATAAAAAAATAAAAATAAAATCTTTTTTTTAAAAATTGTCTCCTTCTCAGGAAAGCATACTCTCCTGGCACCTTATTTTTGGAGGGAATAAACTCTCATTGAATTCTGCCTTGTCCCTTCGAGATGCTTATCACAGACTGAAATTTTATATTTATTAATTTTTTTTTTAAACAAGTAACACCCAGGCCTCACTGGAAGCTCTAGGAGCACAGGTTTGTATTCTTAGCACCAAATACAACACTTGGCTCATAGCAGATGTTCAATATGTATTTGTTAAGGGAAGGAGTGGGGCCATGGAAAATGATGGATTTTGCAGTAAGTAAACTAAACCTGTAGTTAGGACAATACCAAAACAGGACACATGCACAAAAGCAAAGAGGGAAAGAGAAAGAGAAAAGGAAAAAGAGGAAGGCTGGCAGGGAGAGTGGGGAAAGGAGGGAAAGAAAGAGAGAGAAAAGTTTGGTTTCAAACTATCTCTTCAGAAAAGTCTAGAAATAACCTATTCAGTATTAACACATGTATGAGTTTTGTGTTTTTGCGGTTTAGGTAGAATCACACTGGGAGTGAACAAGCAATCTTTTCAGTGCTCAGGGTTTCTAATGTTCATAATCTGGCACTAATTTTGACTGATTTTTAAAATTTTGTATGCATCTTTCAAATAAGAAAAGGAACTATATTACTTAAAAAAAACTTTGTTTAAAAGATTAGGTTGAAAGACATTACTTGTATTGATAAATATTTTCAAATCCAGCATCACTTTATGATTTAGATAGCATGAAAAACAGGAGTGCACTAAAATTGCACTGAATATATCCATAATATCTCTTTATTCTTACTTTCAGCACATTAGACTGAAGTAATCAAAAATCAACATTGAGCATGTGCTAACTTAGGAAATAAATCAATTTTGTAGAAAGATTAACATGTACAATCAGGAAAAAAGTTTGAATGAAGGATAAAATATTGAAAACATTTGACATACTAGATTTGAGCATCACAGCTTTGATAAATATATGAAAATAAAAAAAGGCATCATAGAATGACTAAGTCTGAAATTTTCAAAATAGAAAAACAAAACTATACATATCAGAAAGGTATTGATATGTATTGTGTGTAAATGCATCAATATTATTTTAAAATCATACTAGAAGAACAACACTGATTAAAAATATCTTTAGACAGGGGTGCGTGGGTGTCTCAGTCAGTTAAACATCTGACTCTTGGTTTTGGCTCAGGTCATGATCTCAGGATCATTATTTCAAAATAATCCCCACCTTGGTCTCCCCGTCAGCACCGTCTGCCTGGGTTTCTTTCTCCCTTTCCCCCTGCCTGTCTCTTGTACTTGCATGCACGTGTTCTCATTCTCTCTCTTTTTCAAATAAAAAAATAAATCTAAAAAAAAAAAAAGAAAGAAAGAAAAGGAAATATCCTTAGACAAATGTGTTTAAAAAATCCTAAGGCTAGATAGTAGGTGAAATGGACACCCTCCTCCACCGCAGAGAAAGAGAAAGTATGTAGAAATTCTTAAAAGGAACTGACGACTGCCTGTCATATATAGAATGCTTCAAATAAATTTCAGGTGACTATGGAAATAGTTTGATCATAGTTGAATTAGTTAAGGAAAATTGTTTTAAGGCCAGTTGATCTGCACCTAAGATGGGAGCACTGATGACATTGGTGAAGGAGGGCAATAGTTAGAAGGCAAAAAAAAGTGGGACTTGGCAACCACTTTGGTGTACAAAGGTGACACAAAAGAAGTCACTGACTGTCAAGTTCTTTACTTGAACACCTGTGTAGATGGTGATACTCTATCTTGTGCTGAGAGGATGGGGCTCAGAAGAGGGATACATGTGATGGCAGAAATGAATTCATTGAGCATACTGAGTTTGAGGTGCTTCTCAAATAGCAAGATATGCCCATTTGTCAGTTAAAAGTATAGAACTCAGGAGAAAATTGGGGGGGGATACAAAATTTAGGATTTATTTATGTATAAATGAAATCTGATGCCATGGGAGTAACAACAACAAAACCTTCCAAGGGTATTAGAATATCCGATTGGCTTCCAATGGTGCCAATGTTCAATATATTCAAGTCTTGCTCCTCAGAGCATGGCCCACAGACCAGCGTGAAAGCCAACCTCCAAGACAGTCCTTACCACCAGGTATTCATGACCTTGTATAGTCCCCTCCCATAACAAATTGTGCAACCAGCAGGATATTGTGTAAATGACAGAGTGTGACTTCTAAGGAGAGTTCATGAAGGATGCTTTGGCTTCTTCTTTGCTCTCTGGAATCACCAGCTCTGCAGGAAGTCAGCTGCCATGTCCCTAGGACACTAGGACTACCCAGTGGTCAGGAACTGAGGGCTCCTCCCACCAGTCATGTGGGTGAGCTACCCTGGCCGCACAGAATCTTCCAGCCCCACTTGCGTTTTACGTGACTACAGCTCTTGCCAGCATCTGGCCTACAACCTCCTGTGAGATCTTGATCCAGACCCATCCAGCTCCTGGGACTCAGGACCCATCAGAAACTGTGTGAAGTAATACTTTTGCTGCATTAAGCTGCTAACTTTTGGAATAATGCACTCGCAGCCATCGATAACTAATACAATCAGCATCAAAGTTGTAATCTGAAAACCTGTTGATATGCAGACTCTCAGTCCTCACACCACATCTAATGAATTAAAATCCGCATTTTAGCTCCAGGTGGTTTTTATGCACATCAAGTTTGAAAAGTCCTGAAAGAGACAAAAAGGGCAAGAGTGCCCAGGGCAGTACTGGAGGGAGGGGGTGGGGTTGCTATGGAAAAGTGAGGCAGAGATAATGGGGTGGCAGAGGAAGAGCTGCTAGAGAAGGTGGAGGGCCATCAGGAGAAACAGAATAACAAGGAGAAGGAGATGAGGAAGACAAACGAGAAAAAAGTTTCAAGAAGAAAGAACATATCAGTGTTAAGATGTACAGAGAGGCTGAGTGGGAGAATCAATAGACAATGGTCAGGAAGTTTGTGGTTATGCTTTTTTAAAAGTGTTCTTATACTTTAGAGATAGACCCTGGAATATTTAAGGATGAAATGACATCACGTCTGGGATTTGCTTCAGAATAGTGCTAGAGAGGAGGGAATGGTGGTAGAGATGAGACACACCTACCCCCGTGAATTGCTAATTGTTGAAACCAGGGGTGGGTACCTGGGACGAATAGCACATTATACGCATGGGTCTATTTAATTATGTTTGAAATTTCTCACATTAAAAAGCTTTGAAGTGCCATAAAATTGCTTTGGGAGATTATGGGTGACTTTTGTCAGAGTAAATTTATTGGAGTCTTAGAGCAGGAGCCAGACGGCAGTGCGCTGAGTGAAAGACAGAGATGAGGAGAGCCACTAGTGATTATTCTTTTCAGAATTTTGATTTTAAGAGAAAGGACAGAGAGTAAAGCTTCAAGGGGAGGGAAGGTTAATGCGAGTTTGTTAGACTGTGAGAGAGAGAGAGAGCCAAGGCTCTCTAAAAAATAAAAAAATCCAATTGTTATGATGCACAACAGCCATCAACATCCACCTTTTTTTTTTTTTAATTTTTTTTTTCTTTTTTATTCATCAACATCCACCTCAAGGCTCTGAGTCTTCCCGTTGCTGTTCTTTAGCTTTGTTTGAAAATTGTAGACTTTCTTCAAATTGCCTTAAGGATCTCCAAATTTGTTGATGATCCCAAGTACCAGAATGGCGGTTAAGGCAACCGCTTCCATCAACAGCTATGGATAGTGCTATGAATAGCACTCAAGTGGTGAAGGCATTGCCTGAGTGGAGAATTGAAGGGTTGTTTAGGGAAATCTCAAAAAATGTGTGACCCAAATCCAGTTGGTACCAGCTTGCGGTTGCCAGGAGGATTAAGGAACATGAATAAGAGTGCTCGGCAAGTGTTACTTTTGTTTCCGTCATTATTATAATGAAGGAAATCATTATATTTTGTATAATATATAAATTATAATAATATAATAATATAAATTATTATATAATACATAAATTATAATACATATGTGAGATATGTAACATATCTCATATGTAATAAAAGATATGTAATAAGTATGTAATAAAATATAACATATTATAATATAACATATATATTATAAAATGTCATTTTCTAAAATGTGTTTGAAGGACAGCAGTCCTAAAGGATGTTAACACGTGTCACAACAACAAAAAGTTGTTCCATAGACAAATACAGCTGGGACACGTTGGGCTGATAGTTAAATACCCATTCTTATTGCAGAGCTTCTCAAAATTATTTGCAAGTGTTTTGTGAATTTCCAAGAACATACAATCATTTTTTTAAATTTCTTCTGAAAAAGATTTTATTTATATATTTGTCAGAGAGAATAGAGAGTGGGCCACAAGCAGGGGAAGCAGCAGGCAGAGGGAGGAGCAGACTCCCCACTGAGCAGGGAGCCTAGTGTGGGACTCATCCCAGGACCCTAGGATCGTGACCCGAGCAGAAGGCAGACGCTTAACCCAGCAAGTCACCCAGGGATCCCAGAATATACAATCATTTCCATCTGTTTTAACCCTAGAATTTTTTTGGAAAGGAGCATTTCTCAGGACTGCTGTCCGTCAGACCCCAGTTTGGGAAGTAATGGCACTAAAATCATGTGATCTACATAGTCATCACATTTAAACATTTGAATGCCTTCAAATATTTTTTGCTGGCAACATTTCCTCACAGAGCTGCGCTCACTTTTGCTTTTCTGGTTTAATCACTTACTGATAAATGCCTTATGTAGTCTGAACAATGACATGCATCTTCCATGAGTCATTCATAAAGATTCGTAAGGGTAACAAATTCCCTTCAACTCTCTATTGTAGTGGGAAGTTTGTTGTTGTCATTGCTGTTTTGTTTGTTGTTAGTATCCCAATCTCCCATAGAATCTTAGGAGACGGTTTTCTGTAGCAGTTAAGAATATCAGCTTGGAACAGGGCTTGCGATTGGGACCTGTTTGAAGAAATGTCAAGAGTAGATAAAGCTAGAAGACACATGTCACATGTCCATGGAAGCCTGCCAAGGGTTAAGTGGAAGAAACAAAAGCTATCATGAAGTGGGAGGGATGATGGTGATGATGGGGGGAGGGGGAGGTGGCAACCAGAGAAAGAACCTGAGGCTAATTTGTGCCAAGGTTCAGAATATGTCACCCCCAAACACGCCATTTTGGCATATTGACTATTTTGAATTAAAGGTACTTGAGAAACAGCCGGTGCGAGAAGTATACTCCAAAAAGCAGCAGATAAATCTCCCACATGAAGGTGCCTTTCCTGTGCCAGGAGGCTAGAAGACATCCTTATCATCAGAGTCTGGAAATTTAGGGCTAAGAAGCCTACAAAAACAAACAGTGTTACTTTTTTGCCATTCTACTAGCCCAAACCCCTTTGTCTTGTCAATTCTTCGCGTATCTATTGTTTGTTTGTCTAACAGGTATAAAACCTTCCTGCTCTGATCACTAATTTGACTCTCATACCTTGAGTCTCATACCTTGAGTGGGGCTCCTATATGTTAATATGTGTGTATATAATTAAATTTGTTTTTCTCCTGTTAATCTGTCTTTTTATTACAGGAAAGTCTCAGTCAAGAACCTAAAAGGGAAAATTATTTTTCTTCCCCTACACTTGAATATATTCAAGAAACAAAGCAGAAGCAATTTGGGAGAGTTCAAACTTTTGTTGTAAATAGGGCTGAATCACCCTGAGCTCCCTCTTCTGTGGGCTGGCTGCATTGTTTAGCCTGGGGTTAAAGCCTTGTGTCACAACTGGAAGGTACCTCAGCTGGTCTGATGTCTGTGTGGTTCCCCAATTCATTACAGATATGTTAGCTGCTTTCTCCTTCCCAAATGCCTACTTCCAAGTATTATTTGCAAACCCTTTACTGTTTGTATTAGTCAAGGTTCTCCAGAGAAGAGAATCACTAGAATAGACATCTCTATCATCTATCTATCTATCCATCCATCCATCTATTTACCTAATCAAGAAGGAAAAAGATGGAGATTTATTTTAAGACATTGGCTCATGGGCTTATGTGATTGTAGGTCCGGCAAGTCCTAAGTCTGCAGGGTTGGCTGGTAGGCTGGAGACCAGGGGAAGAGTTGATGATGCCATTCAAGTGCAAAAGTAGTCTGCTGGCAGAATTCCCTCTTTTTTGGGACAAGTGAGTTTTCTTTTATTAAGGCCTTCAACTGATTGGATGAGGCCCATCCATGGTATGGAGAATAATCTTCTTTATGCAGAGTCAACTCATTTAAATATTCATTTCATCTAAAAAATACCTTCACAGAAACATCTAGAATAACATTTGACTAAACATCAGGGTACCATGACTAGCCAAGTTGACACAAAATTAATCACCGTGCTATTCTTCCTTCTTTCACCAAAAGCCAGTTAGCATATTAAAAAGAGAAGTAGTTGATTCTTGGAAACTTGAAACTCATTGTTGAGATGTGTATTAATTTTTATGCTCTCATTATTGGGCTCTCACATTAGCATGGCCTAATTTCTACTACCAGGAATAGGACGTGCACTGTGCTAATGGGAAATGATATATTTAGTGTTTCGTAGGATCATTCTTTAGTGTCTGTGTCCCTTTTGTTGGATGTGAGCCCACGTGGAGTAGCTGGATGAAAGTGTCCTTTCTGCTTACCCCTGCATTAGGAATAAAAGAGAGAAAATATGTGTGTGCTAAGGGGGGAAAATCCATTATTTTATAGTTATTTATGGTATTATAATCAATATAGTAACTTTCAAGTACCTTTTAGTTAGTAAGCTCTACAGAAGATAAAATAATTCAATATCAGCTGAAGCCAGTGACTTCTCCCATGTTGGGTTCAATTCTAGTTGTATTTTAAGTGATACACAAAACTTTAAAAAATATAAAAAAATAAATAAATACATTATGCTTAGCAGATAAATAATATTTTTTGTATTAGAGTAATTTAAATCAATTCACTGTCTCAATACTACAATCAATTTAGCTTCTGTAATAAGTTAAGTAGTCATATTTGGTTTATAGAATAGTATAATAATATGAAACCAACTTTTTAAAAAATTAACATATAATGTATTATTTGTTTCAGGGGTACAGGTCTGTGAATCATCAGTCTTACACAATTCACAGCACCCACCATAGCATATACCCTCCCCAATGTCTATAACCCAGCCACCCTATCCCTACCCCCAACCCCAGCAACCCTCAGTTTGTTCCCTGAGATTAAGAGTCTCTTATGGTTTGTCTTCCTCCCAGGTCTCTTCTTGTTTCATTCTCCCCTCCTTTGCCCCATAAGCCCCTGCCCTGCCTCTTGAATTCCTCATATCAGAAAGATCATTTTCTTTCTCTGATTGACTTATTTTGCTTAGCATAATACCCTCTAGTTCTATCCACATCATTGCAAATGGCAAGATTTCATTTTTTGATGGCTGCATTCTATTCTCTCTCTCTCTCTCTCTCTCTATATATATATATACAGTGAATAGGTATATATATATGAGACAGTGAATAATGTCTCACACACACATACACCACATATTTTTTATCCATTCATCTGTTGATGGACATCTAGGTTCCTTCCATATGGAACGTGGACATTGCTGCTATAAACACTGGTGTGCACGTGCCCCTTCAGATCACTACATTTGTATCTTTAGTGTAAATACCCAGTAGTGTGATCGCTGGGTCATAGGGTAGCTTTATTTTCAACTTTTTGAGGAACCTCCATACTGTTTTCCAGAGAGGCTGTACCAGCTTGCATTCTCACCGACAGTGTAGGAGGGTTCCCCTTTCTCCGCATCCTTGTCAACATCTGTCATTCCCTGACTTGCTAATTTTAGCCATTCTGACTGGTGTGAGGTGGTAGCTCATTGTGGTTTTGATTTGTATTTCCCTGATGCCGAGTGATGTCGAGCACTTTGTCATATGTCTATTGGCCATTTGGATATCTTCTTTGCAGAAATGTCTGTTCATGTCTTCTGCCCATTTCTTGGTTGGATTTTTTGGTTTGGGGGTATTGAGTTTGATATGTTTGTTACAGATTTTAGATATTAGATATTTAGATATTAGCCATTTATCTGCTAAGACATTAGCAAATATCTTCTCCCATTCTGTCAGTTGTCTTTTGGTTCTGCCGACTATTTCTTTTGCTGTGCAAAAGCTTTTTACCTTGCTACTGAAAGTATAGACCCTTGTTTCATTCTAGGTCATTCATAGACCTAGAGCATCAGCCTCACCTGGGAGCATAGAGATTTACTGAGTTATATCTTTAATAAGATTCCCAAGTGATCCAGATGCACATGACAGTTGGGAGAATCACTAGCCTAATCAAGAGAATATTTCATTATTTCACAGAACTGGAAGGTCATTCCCAGCTTCCCAGGCAGCTTCTCTGTATTTTTCTTAGCTTTCCACTCATGTTCCAAAAAAGGCTGCCACAGCTCTGGACATCATGTCTTCACATAACTTTGTTCAAAGACAGGAAGGACAATTTCTCTTGGTGTCTCTTTTTTGACAAGGAGAAAAATCTTTCACGGAAGTCCCCACCAAATCTCTTTCAGTGTTATTGGCCTCTGCCTGATGATTCCATTAGCAGGGAGGATGAAATTGTCAAGAATGGCTAAGACTAATCAATATTCACTCTGAGGCTAAACTAGGATCAGCTTTCTTTCTTTCTTTTTTTTTAAAGATTTTATTTATTTGAGATAGAGACAGTGAGAGAGAGCATGAGAGGGGAGAAGGTCAGAGGGAGAAGCAGACTCCCTGCGGAGCCAGGAGCCTGATGTGGGACTCGATCCCAGGACTCTGGGATCATGACCTGAGCCGAAGGCAGTTGGTCAACCAACTGAGCCACCCAGGCGCCCTAGGATCAGCTTTCTTGAGCACATAATCGCACAGGGGCTCTGTTACTGAGAAAGGGGCGGGAAGAGCAGGATACCAGATGGGCATCAGCAGTGACTGCCAAAGTATTGCTGCTTTCTGGTTCTCTATCAAGACATGTCTTCAAAGACCTGCCATAAGACTTTGCAATCATGTATAGGAATCCATTTCTGTGATCATGACTGTAATTGGAATGTCAAATAAAAGTCCTCTTAAGCCTACTAAAAAAAAAAATCAATGCAAATTCCTGGGCCCCATTGCAGATCCAACCAATCAGGATCTCAGGTGAGAGGGCTGGCCATCTATTGCTTGAAGATTCACCAGGTTGGGTAACCTGGTTAACCAGGTTGGGTAACCCCTGAACAGTTTCTCCAGTTCCTACAGCTGGTTTAGCTCACTGAAGTGTTAATATGTAGTCCTCTAAAATAACAACTAGAATAACAATAACAACAATATAATAATAATAACATAACAAGAGCCAAATAACTTTCTAATGTCTACCGTGAGCCAGATGCTATTCCAAAACTTTACATACGTTAACTCATTGAACCTTCCTAGCCACCCAATAAAGTAGGTACCTTTATTATTTCAGCTTTTCAGATGTGTAAACTGAGGCACAAAATGATTCAGTAACTTGTCCAAGATAAACACAGTTACTAGAGAGCATTTGAACAAAGGCCATCTGGCTCTCGAGTCTGTTACTAAAATAAGGGTTCTATGATCAAATCTTTTTTGGAAATTCTGCTCTTTCTTTAGATTCATAATGTGTTAGTGCAAAGCTTTGAGAAGTCTTTCTGTAAATTATGCTGCTCAGTACCAAATTCTCTGGTACAGTTCATAAATTTATCTCTGGAACGCTTTTCTGTATGCCATTGATTAACATCTTGAGGAATTTGTATTCTGGGGGACACCATCCGGTAAACAATAACATAGACACAGGGTGTCTTGATTACTCTTGATTATGTTTTCTCTCTCTCTCTCTGTCTCCCTTTTTAGATAGTCTGATGAAGACCTGAAATCTGGAGACTTAGACTGCAGCTCACGCTATCTCCCCTGCCGGCTCTATCACGCTGACTGATGATTCAAATACTGCAGACCTTGGTTTCCTCATGTGGGAAATGAGAAGCCTGGACTGATTGCCAAGCCCCCTTCCAGCACACAAATGTTTGAATCTGTGATTTTCGCTGGGATGCTCCGGGAACGATGTTGAATGGGTCCCCTTATTTTCACTCAGAAGAATGGAGTTTAATTTTAGCAGGAGGAACTTAGGTCAGTTTTAAGAAAAACATTCTGAACATAAGGGTTATATTACTTTGAAACATTTTACCATGAAATGTTCTTATAATAAGATTAATAGTGACAATGGCAACAGTAACCAAATAAGTAGTCCTGCCACAGTTTACAAAGTTCTTTTACCTCTCTCTACCCTCTGTATTTGGCATTCCCCCAGGGAGAGATTACTATCATGTCCATTTTAAAGAAGAATAATTAAAATTCAGTGAGATTAAATGACTTGATCAGGAACAAGAGCCAGTAGATAGTTGAGCTATTTCAATCCATTGCTTTTAACTCCAAATCTCAGACTCTTTCATGCTTGTCATTATGAGCTTTGGTTTACTTGGTGGCTAATACCCTACCGATCAGGCTAGATGGCCACTCAGTTGGCAGAGTTTGAATGTAGACCTGTTGGAATGCAGGGCATGACCTTTTGGTTTCAGGGAAATCCTTATATTCTTCAAGAATATTCTTTTGGAGGGCACCTGGGTGGCTCAGGGGGTTAAGCCTCTGCCTTGAGCTCAGGTCATGATCTCAGGGTCCCGGGTCGAGCCTCACATCAGGCTCTCTGTTCAGTGGGAAGCCTGCCTCCGCCCCTCTCTCTGCCTGCCTCTCTGCCTACGTGTGATCTCTTTCTCTCTGTCAAATAAATAAATAAAATCTTTAAAAAAAAAGAATATTCTTTTGCTTTTTTTTAATATTTCCCATGGATTTCTTTTCTTTTCCAATAAAGACTTAGGTATAGTTAAATATTGTATAGAGCACAAAACAATTCAAAGAGCAGTGCCTATTACGGTGTTAGGATTCTAGCCATAGCTATAATGGTAATGATGTTGTTCATATTTGTGAAAAATTCTAATCATCACCGTCATTGTCAAGCCCTGCTTTTCTCTTTGTTAGCTCTAGTGAAGGTATTTCAATGCCATTTCTCAGATTATCTATCACCACTATATCTCTACAAGTTGAGTGATACGGTTTTCCCTATTAAAATATAGGCCCAGGGCACTTGGGTGGCTCAGTCGGTTAAGTGTCTGCCTTTGGCTCGGGTCATGATCCCAGGGTCCTGGGCACTCTGCTCAGTGGGGAGTCTGCTTCTCTATCTCCCTCTGCCTCTCCCGCAGCTTGTGCTCTTTCTCGCTCACTTTCTCTCAAATAAATAAATAAAATCTTAAAAAACAAAACAAATTAGGCCTGACGTTTTAGTATGCATATTGGACAGGTGTTTGCCACCTTAGAGTTTCAAGGAATTTTTACATTCTTAAACAATTTATTTATTTATTTGAGAGTGAGAGAGAGAGAGAGAAAGAAAGAGAGAGAGCACGAGTGGGAGGCACAGAGAGAGAGGGAGAAGGAGAATCTCAAGCAGACTCCATGCTGAGTATGGAGCCCAATGCAGGGCTCAACCCCAGGGCCCTGAGATCATGACCTGAGCTGAAACCAAGAGTCAGATGTTTAACCGACTACACAACCCAGACACCCCAGAATTTTTTTTACATTTTTTATGGAACAAAAGTAGAGTAAATGATACAATGAACATACATGTAGTTATCCAACCTTAACAATTCTCAGCTCACTGTCAATTTTCCTGAATCTATCTCCTAACTCACTACCCTGCCACTCCTCATCTTGCAAAACACCAGACATTGTACTATTTATATCAGGACATGTTTTGATAATAAAGCTTCCCTGTTATTTTAGTTAGACATATCAGTAGGGGGAAAATGAGAAGGAATTGAAGACATACATAAGTTTTTAGCTAGAAGGGTAAAACGAAACGGTTTTTAAAGAACAGTCAATTGACACCACTTTTCATGACAAAAATAAACCAGGTTATCGATCTCTTTTTGGAATGAGGCAAAATAACATAATCAGACATTAGTAACTTACTTTTTCAGAATGCTATATAATTCACAAAGCACTATCAAATACACGTCGCATTTGATATACAAACAGATCTGTGAAGTAAGTAGGTTCTTACCATTTTAAAGACAATGAATAAGGCTCAGAAATGACTGCTCCAATGTGTCTTAGTCTATTTGGGCTGCTATAACAAAATACCACAGACTGGGCAGCTTATAAGCAACAGAAATTTGTTTCTCATGGTTCTGGAGGCTGGAAGTCTGAGATCAGGATGCTGGTCAGGTGTGAGCCCTCGTTTGGGTTGCAGACTTCTCGTTGTGTCCTCACATGGTTGAGGGACAAACGTGTTCTCTGGCCCTCTTATAAATATGCTAATTCCATTCACTGGGGCTCCATCCTCCTAATCATGTTCCAAAGGCCTCACCTCCTGACACCACCGTCTTGGGGGTTAGGATGTCAATAAATGAATTTTGGTTTGGACAAAGACATTCAGACCACACCACAATGTCAAGCAACTTTAAATATCGGGACTTGAGGGGCGCCTGGGTGGCTCAGTGGGTCAAAGCCTCTGCCTTCTGCTCGGGTCATGATCTCAGGGTCCTGGGATCTAGCCCCGCGTCGGGCTCTCTGCTCAGCAGGGAGCCTGCTTCCCCCTCTCTCTCTGCCTACCTCTCTGCCTACTTGTGATCTCTCTCTCTCTCTGTCAAATAAATAAATAAAATCTTTAAAAAAAAAAATATCAGGACTTGAAACTTAAACTAATTTAAATTCCAGTGTCACTCCCCACCACCCGCACACACTATACACTGCAGATGCGATCTCAACAATGGACCAAATTTACATGCAGCCTGTCTTAGTAGCAATCTTTTGTTGTAAATGACAGAACGTCAACTCTAATAAGGTTGTGCCAAAGGGGAATTTATAGGTTTAGAAACAGGAAGGGGCAAGGGTAGGTCATGCTCAGAGACTGCACAGTCCAGCTGCTCAGACAGAAGTCTATCTCTTGCTATGCCTTGGCTCTGCTCTCCTTTGTTCTGATCCATTCTCCAATAGGTTCTTTCCTTTGGTGGCAAAGATGGCCACCACTAATTCCAGGCTTACAATCTAGCGGTTACCAACCCTAGCAGAAAGAAATTTACATTTATTGGCCCTAACTGGGTCAAAGGCCCACCTTTGGTATGGGTATGGGGTTAACCCCATCTGTACTGTGCTCATTGCTAATGAGGAGGGGATGCATCTAGAAGGGGACATTTGAGAGCTGGTACTAGTAGAAAGGGGGAAAAGAGCACTGGGTAGATTAAAGACTTGGCTCAAGTCCTTACAAAGGAACAGGAAGTTCAGAAAAGCATACTGGCAAGGAGGTGATGCTCCCAATTCTCTCAGTCAGTCTGCTCACTCCCAAATCTTACTGCGATGACAATGCTGTGATGTCAAGTTCTGTAACTGGAAAGTTTTCATAGTTTAACCACTAGATGGTTTTAAGTTAAAAGGCCTTTTCATGTTACAAAGTAGTTTTTTGTACATTACTTTGTAACCTTCACAACGCTATGAACATCTGCCCCAAGGCCTGGAAATACCCTATGGGGATGTAGGGGTGGGCTCCATGTAGAGCCCTTTCTCCACCTCTTTCTCTTTCCTAACTTTGACATTTCAAACCCACTGGTAAGACAGAGAACTGTAGGGCACACAGGGTGTTTGGCTACTCCAAGCAAGGACTGGGCACTGAAGGGAGTTCCATTTGGGCAAAGCAAGTCACTAAGCACAAAATATGACATGTTATTTGTATCTGCTTATAGGAGTGAGCTGGGAACCTGAGCCAATGTATCCACACCAAAGGGCTAGTTAGATAGGAGGCTAAAAACTGCTGAAAATCTAGCTAGTTCGACAGAAGGCAAATTTGAGGGATTGTCCAAAACTCAGAGAAAAATGACAATGATGAAAAATGACTCAGAGGAAAATGACAAAATGATGAAAATTATGCAAGTTTTAAGTGGGAAAGGTGGAAGAAATCTAATCTCCTAGTAAAAGGAATTTGAGAAAGGGTGGCTTAATCACCACAGAAGCACTAATCAAAGAAGATAAATTTCTTTTTTTTTTTTTTTAAGATTTTATTTATTTATTTGAGAGACAGAGAAAGTGAGAGAGAGCATGAGAGGAGAGAAGGTTAGAGGAAGAAGCAGACTCCCCGTGGAGCTGGGAGCCTGATGTGGGACTCAATCCCCGAACTCAAGGATCATGACCTGAGCCAAAGGCAGTTGCTCAACCAACTGAGCCACCCAGGCGCCCAAAGAAGATAAATTTCTTGATCCAAAGAAAGACCCCAATTTGAAAATTAAGAGCACGTACCCATGTACCAGGCAAATTGTTTGCAAAAGCAGCTTGCCTGAGTGTATTCTGACAGAACTGGAAACTTTTAAAATAAATTTTATTTATTTGTCAGACAGAGAGAAAGTGAGCACACAAGCAGGGGGAGAGTGGCAGGCACAGGGAGAAGCAGGCTCCCCGCCAAGCGAGGAACCCAATGTGGGACTCGATCCCAGGACCCTGGGATCTTGACCTGAGCAAAAGGCAGTTACTTAACCAACTGAACCACCCAAGCGTCCTGATAGAGTTGAAAACTTTAATGATAAAGAAGAAATCCTACAAGCATCCAGGAAAATCGTTATCCACAAATAAATAGCAACATCAGGGAGGCCTCAGCCTTCTTCTCTGGCACATCTAGTAGTGGAAAGAATCTCAGCCTGGTTCCTCCCAGAGAGCAGAGAGCCTGAGACTGGACTTGAGTGCAGGCAGTTGAGGTGGGGCTCGGGTAGAGGTACACTGAGTGATTTACTTGACAGTCATTTTCTTTTCTTCTGGTTACATGGGTTTGATTCAGCTTGGCATGTGGCCCTGGTTGGTTGTGTTGATTCAGTCCCCCTGCAGTCTGAGCTCTGATGGGTTGACACAAAAGCAGGAAAACTGACTCATGTCCCCCCCAGAGGTGGTGCTCTACAGAGCATCCTGTGTCCTGCCTCCCAGAGCCTGGAGCTGTGAGGGGTTTGAATTCGCCCTCTGGTTTTTCAGCGTTTCCTTTGATTCTGGGAGCTCCCAAAGGTCTATTCCAATTCCTTCTTTGTCCAAGTGAGGCGGAACTCAGTCTGTTGGTTCTTATGATTTGACTACTGCGGCACAGTGGGCTACTTTATTTCATCAACTCTAACTTTCATGCAATTACAACCAAAACTCCATTTGGAGATCACAAATAGGCCAGTGACAGAATCTATAAAATAAAAGGAGTTGGCATTGATAAAGGGGATATCATGAGTAAACAGGGAAAATAATAGTATACATTAAGAAAATTGGTAATTTGGAAGAAAAAACCCTATTTGGTTTCCATGCCTAATTCCATGCACTAAAATACATTTTAAAAAAATAAAATTCAGGGGTGCCTGGGTGGCTCAGTCATTAAGTGTCTACCTTCAGCTAAGGTCATGATCCCAGGGTCCTGGGATCAAGCCCCGCATTGGGCTCCCTGCTCTGCAGGAAGCCTGCTTCTCCCTCTCCCACCCACTCTGCTTGTGTTCCCTCTCTCGCTGTGTCTCTCTCTGTCAAATCAATAAATAAAATCTTTTGGGACGCCTGGGTGCCTCAGTGGGTTAAAACCTCTGCCTTTGGCTTGGGTCATGATCTCGGGGTCCTGGGATTGAGCCCCACATTGGGCTCTCTGCTCAGCAGGGAGCCTTCTTCCCCTTCTCTCTCTGCCTCTCTGCCTCCTTGTGATCTTTCTCCGTCAAATAAAGAAATAAAATCTTTTTAAAAAATAAATGAATAAATAAATAAAATCTTTAAAAAAATAAAATTCAAATGGATTAAAAGATTAAAGTTTGTGAAGAGAAAAATACAGGGAAGTTATACAAAAGCTAAAAAATCTTGAGTGGCTACCTTACTGATCTCTGCATCAAAGACATTATAAGCATAAAACAAAGAAAAGGAATGCAATGGAAATAGATTCAACGTAAATATTTAAGAATTATGTTGACCTAAAAAAATTAGATGCAACATGCCCAAGCATGGAACAATTTAATTCTTTATCTTCCCTTGCTTTGCTAATGATCAGGGACTTACCTGTAAGAGCAAAGGAAAGAAAGGCGATCTTCCAGGGATGGTGGCAGACAAACTCTGAAATACTTAAAATAGTGAACTTCCTTTAAAGTTCTGTGGTTTACCTTAAAAACTTCATATAAATTTGATAATCTATTACATGTTTGTTCAAATATGAAAATGTATTAAAATGGTCACAGAATGAAATTTTCCCTCTGCTTAAGAGTCTCTTATGGTTTATTTCCTCTCATTTTGTCTTGTTTTATTTTTTCCTCTCTTCCCCTCTGACCCTGTTTTGTTTCTTAAATTCTATATACCAGTGAGATCATAAGATAATTCTCTTTCTCCGATTGACTTATTTCACTTGGCATAGTACCCTTTAGTTTGATGCATGTCATTGCAAATGGCAAGATTTCATTTTTGACAGCTGAGTAGTATTCCATTGTGTGTGTGTGTGTGTGTGTGTGTGTGTGTGTGTGTGTGTGTATACCACATCTTCTTTATCCATTCATCTGTCAATGGACATCTGGGCTCTTTCCATAGTTTGGCTATTGTAGACATTGCTCCTATGAACATTGGGGTGCATGTGCCCTTTTGGATCACTACATTTGTATCTTTAGTGTAAATACCCAGTAGTGCGATTGCTGGGTTGTAGGGTAGCTCTATTTCCAACTTTTTGAGGAACCCCCATACTGTTTTCCAGAGTGACTGCTCCAACTTGCATTTCCACCAACAGTGTAGTCCGCCTTTCTCCACATCCTCGCCAGGATCTGTTGTTTCCTGAGTTGTTAATTTTAGCCATTCTGACTGGTGTGAGGTGGTATCTCACTGAGGTTTTGATTTGTATTTCCCTGATGCCAAGCGATGTTGAGCATTTTTTCATATGTCTGTTGGCTATTTGTCTGTCTTCTTTGGAGAAATGTCTGTCCATGTCTTCTATCCTTTTCTTGACTAGATTATTTGTTCTTTGGTGTTGAATTTGATAAGTTCTTTATAGATTTTGGATACTAGCCCTTTATCTGCTGAGACATTAGCAAATATTTCTCCCATTCTGTCAGTTGTCTTTTGTTTCTGTAGACAGTTTCCTTTGCTGTGCAAAAGCTTTTTATCTTGATGAAGTCCCAATAGTTCATTTTTGCCTTTGTTTCTCTTGACTTTGGAGACGTGTCTATTGAGAAGTTGCTGCACTGAGGTCACAGAGGTTGCTGTCTCTGTTCTCTTGTAGGATTTTGATGGATTCATGTCTCACATTTAGGTCTTTCATCCATTTTGAGTCTATTTTTGTGTCTATTATGTAAGGAAATGGTCAAGTTTCATTCTTTTGCATGTGGCTACGCTTTAGTTTCCACTTGTGTTTTAGAAAAGTGATTTTTGTTAATTATTATGTTTCTCAATATGACAGATGATGATAGTATATTGTAATAAAATCATAGAAACAGCACTATGACACACTATTATTATTGTAATGAAAATAATAGAAAGAGCAATATGACATTTCCTGGAGTGTTTTGATCTCAGATATTTTCTTGTTTATTTATTGTATTGAACTTTTGATCTTGAAAAATATTTCAGACCCCAGAAAAATTATAAGAATATTACAAAGAACTGGGGCACCTGGATGGCTCAGTGGGTTAAGGCCTCTACCTTTGGCCCAGGTCATGATCTCAAGGACCTGGGATCAAGCCCCACATTGGGCTCTCTGCTCAGCAGGGAGCCTGCTTCCCCCTCTCTCTCTGCCTGCCTCTCTGCCTACTTGTGATCTCTCTCTCTGTGTCAAATAAATAAATAAAATATTTTAAAAAAATTTAAAAAGAATAAAAAAAAGAATATTGCGAGGAACTTCTAGATGTTGCCATATTTGCTACATTTCAATTTGTATTAAATGTGGTTATAAAACACTAATTCACACAATGCTCTTTATTCTTTTCATTATTTTTTTTCCGAACAAATTAAGAGTAGGTTAGAGATTATGACTCTTTATCCCTAAGTATTTCAGTATTATCTCCTGGGAACAAGGGCATTCCCTTACATAACCATGGTGCTATTATCAAATTCCAAAAATTTAACAGGAAACAATGCTAATACTAATACACAGTCTAAATTGAGATTTTGGCAATTGTTCCAATAATGTATTTTATAAAAGCAACTTTCTCCCACCAATTCAAGATCCAATTATGAACCACCATATCCAATTTAGTCATGGTGCTTTTTAGGTTTTCTTTATTCTAGAAGGCAGTTTTTAGTCTTTCTTTGCCTTTCATGACAGTGACATTTTTTGAAGCATACATACTTGTTTTGTAGGAAAAAAATCTCACGGGTTTTGAAATCTGGGGGAAAATATCAACACAAGGCCAGAAATCTGGGATTCTAGTTGATGATCCACCACGAATGAGTTGTGGGTTGTTTGTATTCTCAGAACCAATCTGCTTGTCTTTAAAATGGGGATAATGTTGGGGCACCTGGGTGGCTCAGTTCATTAAGCATCCCATTCTTGATTTGGCTCAAGAATGGTGGTCTCATGGGTCATGAGATCAAGCCCTGTGGTGGGCTTCATGTTCAGCAGGGAGTCTGCTTGAGATTCTCTCTCTCTCTCTGCCTCTCCCCTTCCCTTCTTTCTAAAATAAGCAAATAAATATTTTGTAAAAATGGGGATAATGTTGCCTGACCTGATTGTCTCACAGAGTTCTTCAGTAGATAAGATAAAAATATGGGTCTGGAACTACTTCCAAACTGCAAAGCATTTCACAAAACGAAAGGCATTTTATAGATATCCACCAACAGATGAATGGATAAAGATGTGGTATATAAAAATATAATGGACTATTACTCAGCCATCAAAAAGAATGAAATCTTACCACTTGCAAAAATGTGGATGGAAGTAGAGAGTATTATTCTAAGTGAAATAAGTCAGTTGGAGAAAGACAAATACTGTTCCATTTCACTCATATATAGAATTTAAGAAACAAAACAGAAGAACATAAGGGAAGGGAAGGAAAAATAAAATAAGATGAAAAGAGAGGGAGAGGTGAACCATAAGAGACACTGAACTCTAGGAAGGGGTGGGGGAGAGTGGTAGGGGGTAACTGGGTGATGGGCGTTGAAGAGGGCATGTGATATAATGAGCACTGTGTGTTGTATCCAAATGATGAATCATTGAACTCTACCCCTGAAACTAATAATACACTATATGTTAGCTAAATTGAATTTATTTATTTTTGTTTTATTTTATTTTTTAAATTTTATTTGAGAGAGAGAGACAATAAGAGAGAGAGCGAGAGCATGAGAAGGGGGCGGTCAGAGGGAGACCCTCTGAGAGTCTGAGCAGGGAGTAGGGAGCCTGAAGCAGGACTCCATCTTGGGACTCTAGGATCATGAACTGAGCTGAAGGCAGTCGCTTAACCAACTGAGCCACCGATTTACTTAATTTAAATTAATTAAAATTAACATTAAATTAAATGTATTCAAATTGAATTTAAATAAAGAATAAAAAAAGAAAGGCATTTCAGTTGTGAGTTAATGCTACAGATATTTTTTAACTGACCACATTTTTGGTCCTTTATTAAAAGCAATAACGTGAATTCTGCTAAGATAGTCTTTAAAGAGCATCTGAAATTCAAATTACATTTTTTTTAAAGATTTTATTCATCTATTTGACAGAGAGAGAGAGAGAGATCACAAGTAGGCAGAGAGGCAGGCAGAGAGAGAGGGGGAAGCAGGCTCCTCGCTGAGCAGAGAGCCAGATACGGGGCTCGATCCCAGGACCCCAAGATCATGACCCCAGCTGAAGGCAGAGGCTTTAACCCACTGAGCCACCCAGGCGCCCCCAAATTACATTTTAATGACCATACAGTGAAGGAGCAGAGCAAGGCTGGCTTGTTTTGTTTACACCCGCCTTCTTGTGTATGGCCCCCCCCCCCTCCGCAGGACCTGCCTCTGGGAGGGTCTGAGTGTGGCTCAGCCCTCCCTTGAGCTAATTAGCCCAGACGGCCTATGGGTTGGGTTTGAGTTAGCCAATAGGAACACGGAACCCCTGCCTGGGAAAGAATATAAACCCCGCCTTTTGCCCGCCAAACTTGTGCGCCAATTCTGGCCAGGGTGATAGGCTAGTTCAAACAGTTAC
>CM052800.1:60439501-60534689 GCA_028533885.1 Nasua narica | reverse complement strand
GTTGTGCTTTTTGAAACTTGCTCTCTTTCTCTCCACCACGCCGCTGTGTCGGTGAGTGTGAGAGAGAGCTCAAGCTAGCTTGAATAAAGGGCTCTTTTGCTTTTGCATCTGACTCGGCTCCCTGGTGGTATTTGGGGATCTCAAAATCTGGGCATAACATACAGAAGAAACACTGTGTTTCTTTTGTCACTTGCTTCCAGGCTGTATTTGTCCCAACACATTTTCCCCCCAATGCTACCAATGTTTAAATGTCATCATTTGTAAGTGTTGTCCTCCTGGTAGAATCTGTCTGCACAAATGCCCACACATACTCTTACCTCTACTTTCCCTAGAATGGAAATAATGCCAATATATACCAATGGAAATAATACCGTAATACCAAGAGTTAAGCAGCAAGGGGAAAAAAAAGGTAACGCGTGGAAGATTTCCAATCCTCCGTGGCTCTACCATTAGAGATCGAATGCCTACTGCTTCATCGGTGGCCAGCTCTGGAAAGCAGAGGATGTAAATCATAAAATCATAGAAGGGACCTTAGACAAACTCCAGGTTGACGTGTTCACCTAGAGGTGGCAAGACTTGCTCAGGCCACACGGCTGATCCATGGAGCCAGAACCAGCAGTGCGCAGACTCCTCCCCTCCTGGTCTAGGGCACTTTACCTTATACCCACTCTCTGAGTTTATCCAGGCCACAGGGAGCCAGGCAGTTCACGAAAAGAATGCAGCCGGTTTGGTCGCCTGGCCTCACAGCGGAGGCCTTTGAAAGACAGGGCCACCGCGCAGGTGCAGTGCGAGGGACAGAGCTGGGCGCAGGTGGCCGCTCCCAGAGACCATCTCCTGCCGCTCCCCAGGTAGCTGCGGCTGTCGCCATTACTTTATTTATATATGAAACTGTATTGGGAAATGTTGCACTTACAGAAAAATTACACAATAGTATGAAGAACACCCAAATATCTTTTATCCAAATTCACCTACCCTTAACCTTTTCCCTCATTTGCTCTATCATTTGCTTCTCTCTTTCTTTCCTTCTCTATGTACGTTTTTTTTTAAAAGATTTTATTTATGTCTTTGAGAGAGAGCATGAGGGGGGAGGGGCAGAGGGAGAAGGAGAAGCAGGTTCCCCGCTGAGCGGGTGGGGAGCCCCACTCACAGCTGGATCCCAGGACCCCCAGATCAAGGCCTAAGCTGAAGGCAGACACTTACCCAACTGAGCCACCAGGTGCCCTATTTTAACCATTTTTAAGGCTACTGTTCAGTGGCCTTAGGTACATTGACACTGCTGTGCAACCACATCCTCATCTGACCATGGAACTCTTCCTCTTGCAACCTTAAAATTCTGTACCCACATAGGTGTACACACACCCCTTTTTCTGAACCACTGGAGGGTCAGTTATCTATGTCATGATCCTTTCCCTCTACTTCCCTGTGTACTTACACCTACATGCTTCCAAGTGTGTTTCTTAACAATAGAGGTATTATTTTACATAAGCACAGCATAGTGCTGAAGTCCAGTGAGTTCATTTACACTGATACAATACTTTTATGTAATCCGCCATTTTATCCAATCTACCTATTCATTTGTTAGTTGACCCTGTAATGCCCTTCAGAGCATTTCCCCCTCCTAAACAGAATCGAATCTGGAAATAGGCAATGCATTTAGTCATAAAGTTTCCTTAGCCTCTTAAACAGGCTAAGGATTGTTTCCACAGCCATTCTTTGCCTTTTGTGATTTTGATTGTATTAAAGAATTTACTCCCTCCTCCCTTGCCTTTAAAAGAGCAGAACAGTCACCATTTTATCTCCCCGATGTTTCCTTGTGGTTACAGTCAGGTTATGCCTCCTCGACAAGAAAACTAGTTCTGTGATACGATTTTCTTAGGCTCTCCCATCTGGAGGCACGTGATGTCCCGTTGAGCTTCCCAACTTATGTTATGCTTGATCATCATCTCAAGGTGTTGCCTTGTTTCTCCACTATTTAATTCTATGTTATTTTTCTCCCTTGCAACTAACACGTAGTAGGTGAAAAGACATTTCACCATGCAAATATCCTATTCATCAAAATTTCTCTTCGATTTGGACTCTACTGATGTTTCTTGTCTGACTCAATCTCACTATGATGGTCGCAAAATAATCATTTTTTAACTCCTGTCCTCCCTCCATATTTACTAGTCTGCCCCCAGTAGTCTCTTGTCAGCAAGAACCCTCCCTTTTTCTTATCTCTCTGTTTGCTTGCCTGTCTAGCATTAATTTGAACTCACGAATTCTTCATGTTTCAATGTTTACATGTCATCATTTTTGTGCTCAAATCGTCCCAGGTTTGGCCAGAAGTCTCTTCAAGCTGGCACCTGTCTTATCACTTACCCATTTTTTTACAAAAGGAATTTTCTTACTTTTTTGCATAACAAGCTGCTTGAGGTTCGTCATGTATTTATCCTGCCCCAGCCCTGGAATTAGTTACCACTACTTCTTAACTAGGTGGCAGCTGTAGACTCAGGTGGATGGGCAGAAATGGCAGAAATTATAGTCCTAAGACAGGAGGACTTTCAGTCTTTCTGTGATATAAGCAAAATAGAGAGAATACATAATACGATAACCTGGCAAACAGATATACTGGACTAAGAAAAACCAGGTTTGAGATGTAACTTGGTGGCTTTTTTGGTTTTTTTTATTTGACAGAGAGAGAGAGATCACAAGTAGGCAGAGAGGCAGGGAGAGGGGGAAGCAGGCTCCCTGCTGAGCAGAGAGCCCGACACCAGGCTCGGTCCTAGGACTCCTAGGACCCCGAGACCATGACCTGAGCCGAAGGCAGAGGCTTTAACCCACTGAGCTACCCAGGAACCCTAGAGATATAACTTGTTTAGTAGCTGTGTCAACAGAATAGAAGAATGGCTCGGGGTGTGGACTCTGGAGTCAGAGTACCTGGCTCCAAATTTCAGCTGCGCTTGCTAACTCTATATCCTAAGTCAAAGACTTAGTTTCTGCATCTGTAAAATGAGATTAGTAATCGTATTAACAGTATAAAGTGATCCAAGGATTAAATTAAAAACCGAGGTAAGTAGTGAGCAGAATCTATAGTGCAGAGTGAATCCTCAATAAGTCATGGTTAATATTATCAATCATATTTGCTGACTTCTTTGTTCTTTTCCATTTTTTTGTTTCAAGTTGAATGAAAAAGATTATACTGTTCTTTTCTAGTTGAAAATCCCTCTGCTGATAGAGTTAATTCTTGGGAGTATATGTAAGACTGAAAAGACCGTTTGGTAACATAACTTTTGTTTGTACGTGTGATAGGAAATTTCTAAGAAGGTGGGCACGTGATGTAATGATCATTGGGTGTTATATAAGACTGATGAATCGTAGAATTCTACCTCTGAAACCAATAGTACATTATATGTAAAGTAATGGAGTTTAAATTTTAAAAAAGAAAAGCTTTTTAAAAAGTTTCTAAGGAACAGTCACAAGTATTAAAATTAATAGCCCTAAACGATGTTCAAAAAACAATGGTGGCAATGTTCACTAGGGGGAGCTATTACAACAAATTATATGATACTCTTTTTAAAAATATTTTTTGTGACTTTACTGACAATGTATCTTTGCTGTGAAGTGAAAATTGATAAATACTACGTTTTACTTTTGGACAGGCCAAATACGATAGCTAACTGCTTTAAAAGATAAACATTAATTTAATTTGGAGAGAATAAGTATTTACTAAACTTTGAAAACTGTGCTAAGATCTCATTACATCTTGGCCAAAAGGATTTCACAGAAGTTGTAAGAGGTAAGTGATCAGTAGTGCTATATAGTTAAATAAGGTCACATTAAATAGTGAAATCAAAACAAACCATTTCAAATTGTTAACAGCATTCTCTGAAATGACTAGAAAAGCAAGATAAAAACAAATGACAATTTAAAAGATTCTCTCGCAAGTCCTGCTCCCCCAAAGGAGGGGAGACTTTTAATAGAAACAGAGTGGCTTTGAATCAGAAATAATCTGGCAATTAGAGACCCAGTATGACAGAGCAGCAGGAGAAAGGATTGGTCTAATAGTCAGGTGCCCTGGGTTTGGGGGCCAGCTTTTCTGCTGTTGAAGGTAAGGCAAGTCCTTTGGCCCCAGTTGCCTTCCTCCTAAGAGGAGAAGGGCTGGAGCCCCAGGGGTCCTTCCAGTTTTGACACTCTATGATAGTGACAGTAAACAGCAGTCAATTACGTGTGATTATGTTTAAGGTAAGAATTTGCTTAACTCTTGATACCTTAAGTGTTATAGTCATATGGTCCTTGTTTGGCTCTAGACGAACCTCCCCTAATACCAGAACCAGAGTCCTGATTTACTCACACAGATATTTCCAACATGTAATTACTATTACTTGCTTTGTTTTGGTTCTTTTTGGAGGATAAGAGAATAGTTTCTTAGGACTGGATCTAGCTGAAGAATGTTTAAGCTGGCTCCGTTAGTACAGATGGAAGAATGGATGGGCAGCAGCTTACGACACAAAGCCAAGACAACTACTGTAAGAAATATATATATTTGAAAAATAATATTTAAGGGGCACCGGGTGGCTCAGTCATTAATCGTCTGCCTTCAGCTCAGGTCATGATCCCAGGGTCCTGGGATCGAGCCCGGTATCTGGCTCCATGCTGGGGAGGAAGCTTGCTTCTCCCTCTGCCACTCCCCCTGCTCCTGTTCCCTCTCCCACTGTCTCTCTCTGTCAAATAAATAAATTAAATCTTTTAAGTTTTCAACTGGAAACTTTCATGTTTGTCATAACTGTATTTGTAATGGGCAGGCCCAGATCATACCTCCACTTTTTATTTTGTTTGAGAAAATTCTTTTCAAATTTGAAAGATTTGTTATACCCTCCTGGATTATACTTAGAAATACAGTTTCCATTTCAATCAAAATGAATTTTACACTATCTACCCTGACACTAAGTAGCTGGTAATTTGCAAAACTCTCTTAAAAATATCTACTTGTCTCTTTCAAAAATGATGGGTCTACTTGTAGACTTTGTTAGGATTCTGAGACAAACAAACTGCATGTAAAATGACATTTATGGGACATTTGAGAACGTGTGAACACTGAAGAATTTTTGGATGGAATTAGGAGTCTATCTAGTTTTTAGGTGTGAATACGATAATTAATAATATAGTGGGGTTTTTAAAAAGAGTCCTCTTTTAGACACACACACTGAAATAATGACAGAGGTAATGATATTTTGTCTGGGATTTTTCTCGCAATAAACAGTCCAGTGTTTGAGGAGAGAGAAGTGGGAGAGGATACAGAGGAAATATGCTTAGCTATAAGCTGGTAATTGTTAAAGCGGGGTCCTCAGTATCTAGAAGACTAGATCATTGGTCTTTAGGTCCTAGTCAATAGGTCATTACCTATTCTGTCTACTTTTGCATATTATGAAATTTTTCGTAGTAAAAAGTTTAAAAACAATTACATGCCAAGAAAACTCCAAAACCCAATGGTCATTATTTAATAACTTTGAACTTAGTGTGTACCTAGGAAGACATCTTTTACAAGAGAAATTTGCAGTTCCAAGTCTTTTTCTTGATGATTGGGTCTGAATGTGTTAATCAATGCTGCCCTGTCATAGCCCCTGACATAAGGAAAATGCTGAAATGTGATTTTTAAATCATAAAAATGTGCCCATAGGAATAGTTCCATCTTTTGCATAATATTTAAATCAATTCATTGATTTCCAGTTGCCTGATACTCTTATTGCAGTAACAAAATAAACGATACATAGTTCAGTAAAGTTGAATCCATTCGTGGATTCATTCGTGCTCAGAGTCCGAGGCCGGTTAAGATCGGCCTCTTAGCTGTGTGTCAGGGGTTGAGGCATTTGGTTGCTTTGCAAGGCTTGTTTTTTCTTTCTTTATTGTACAGTTGCTAACCGTGTTTATGAAAAGAGAAATCGGGAGTAAAACCCACCTATGTCTGACCTTGGCTCTTTGTATACTTGGATCTAAAGAATTACAAATAAAGTATCTATAAAGATCTTTTAAACATCTCCATAAAAAATACCTCAGAAGGCAAAACCCTATTTTCTTCTTCTCCCTATTTTTCTGTTTCTTTTTATAGCATGACTCCTCAAAAGAGTCATCTGTGTTTGCTGTCTCCAGTTCCTTTCCCAGTACCCTTTCTTGAATTGACTTCATCAGGGCACTGCCATGACCTTCTTGCGCTTGTCAAGGTCAGTGATGGCTTTCCCTTTGTTTAATCTGAGTGTCAGCTCTTAGTCCCCATCTGACTTGACCTATCAGCAGCCTTTGACACTCCCTCTGAGCTCCCCACATGCTTGTTGGCGTTCAGATCACAGTAATCTGCAGGTTTTCCTTAGACTTCACTGGTCACCCCTCAGTCTTTCTTGCTGGTTCTTCCTCTGATTCTTGATTTTAAAGCCTCAGGGCTCAGTCCTTGAAATTCTTCTTTTCTCTATCTATTCTCATTATCTCGATATCATTTGGTCTCATTGTAGCTCTAAATGTCACATAAACACAGATGCTCCCAAATTTATGTCCAGCCCAGACCTTTCCCCACGAATTCCAGACTCATATTTGACTACCTCCTAACAGACATCTTGGATATAAATAGGCATCTCATAATTAACATGCGCAAAACAACAGCTGATCTTCCCACCTAGCCAGACCTGGTCCGCCTTCGGTCCACCTCGTCTCAGTGAAAGGCCACTCCATTATTCCAGTTGTTCAGGCCAAATCCTTAGTGATCCTCTCTTCCTCTTACACCCCACATCCTGTCCTGCAAATCTTTTGTTTCTACCATCAAAACATATCTGGACAGTCTACTCCCACCATCTCTGTGATTACCACTTTGATCTCTTTCCCGTATCATTTCCAAAGCCTCCGAGCCAGTCTTTCTTTGTTTTTGCTGCTCGACAGTCTATTCTCTATAGAGTAGCCAAAGGAGCTCTTTTAACCTGAATCTGGTCATGCGGTCCTCTGCTCAAAGCTCTTCCGTAGTGACATAGGAAGCCCTTGGATTGTGCCTTTTTTCCTCCACACCACTCTCTCTCTTACTCGTTTTCTACTATTGTCTCCCTATTTTGCCCTCTGCAGGTATCCCGCTCCCTTGTCGTACCCTTGCTGTACACCAGGCCTCAGGACTTTTGGGCTTGCGGTCTCTTTGCCTTGAACCATTTTCTCTGTGGTAACAGCATCATATGTTAGCTTCAGTAACATTGTAGTCACAAAGGTTTGTCCTGGTTATGTAATTTATCACACCCTCTTCTCTGTCACCGATGCCCTGCACTCTCTATCCCCTTCCCTTCTTTTTTGCTATAGCTCATATCACCCTTTGATGTGGTGGTGGTTTTCATCTATTTATCAGCTCACCCCCAGCCCCCATTAGAATATAAGCTCCCTGTAGGCAGGGATTTTTGTATGTTTTTTTCCTGCTATATCTCCACTGCCTTGTTCAGAGCCTGACACTTTGTAAATACTTAAATATTTACTGAATGAATAATTGATTGCAGGAGTCAGGCACTGAGCATTTCAAATTCTTGTTTGAACACCATATTGCCAACAATTAATAAATAACACAGAGGAAGGTATAGAACGGAACAGAAGAATAAATAAAACAAAGAATGATAGAGGATGTCTGTATAGAAAGGTATTGGTAGTAACAGTTTGGTTGGAAGCAGGGTAAGGTTAAGTCTGCGGGGTTTTTTTTAATAAGATTTTATTTATTTACCTGAGAGAGAGTGAGAGAGAGCACCAGAGAGGGGAGAGGAAGAGGGAGAAGCAGACTCCCCATTGAGCAGGGAGCCCTCATGCAGGGCTCCATCCCAGGACCCCAGGATTATGACCTGAGCCAGATGCAGATGCTTAACTGACTGAGCCACCCAGGAGCCCCATAAGTTTACATTTTTATAGCAAAAGTTATGATTTTACTTTGGTTGCATTTGGGCTGAATTGAGAGTGGGAACGATAAAGATGAGAGAGAGAAATAAAGTTAGCCCATCAAGTTCCTCCTTAGCACTGTCATCTCTATCTGTAAGACAATTAATAGTTTATGAAAAGCCCTACCAGATACATTATTTTTGCTTTTGAGCCTCACAACAACCTTCGTGGATAGGCAGTCCTAGGTAACAGGTGAGGAATCTGGGGCCATGAGAAGATAAGGAAATGTCCCAAGGCAGAACAGAATTTAAAGATCGCATATTCTTTTGACTCACTGGAAAAATTATAAGTCTAATGCAGCAGTTCTCAAACATTTTGGTTTCGGGACTCTACTATATTAAAATTATTCTTAATAATTAAATCAAATTATTTTTAGTAATGATTAAAAATTATTGAAGACTTCAGAAAGCTTTTGCCTATGTGAGTTATACCTATCAAGAGATGTTGTTTTAGAAATGGAAACTGAGGACTTAAAAAATGTGAACTTAATTAATCCATTATTAATCCATTTAGAAAGAACAGTAATAAACATATTACATGTTAAGTGGGATAACATTTTTAAATTTTTATTTATTTATTTGAGAGACACAGAGAGAGCGGGCACGAGGAGGGGGAAGGGCAGAAGAGATAGAGAAGCAGACTCCCTGCTAAGCAAGAAGCCCCATGTGGGCTGATTCCAGGATCCTGAGATCACAACCTGAGCCCAAGGCAGACGCCTAACTGACTGAGTCACCCAGGTTCCCTTGGATAATATATTTTTATGAAAATCGTGTTTTCAAAAAATATATAAGAGGAGTGGCATTGTCCTACATTTTTGTAATCCTCTTTAAGTCTGGCTTTATAGAAGATAGCTAGTTTCTCTTCTTTTGTGTTTAGTCTGTTGCAATATATTGTTTTGGTTGATTTATATGAAGAAAATCTGGGCTTACACAGATATGTAATTGGGAAAAGAGGAGAATCCTGGTAGCATTTTCAGATAAGGTTGTCTACTACATCAAAACTCAACAAATACTAGTTTCTTTTTTAAAAAAGTTTTATTTATTTGTTTGTTTGTTTATTATTTATTTATCAGAGAGAGAAAGAGCACAAGCAGGGGGAGTGGTAGGCAGAGGGAGAAGCAGTTTCCTCACTGAGCGAGGAGCCCAATGCGGGACTCCATTCCAGGACCCTGGGATCATGACCTGAGCCAAAGGCAGACGTTTAACCGACTGAGACACCTAGGCATCCCAACAAGTACTAGTTCCTAAAAGATGAGTGAAATTTGGAATCTGAAATCATGTCAGGAACATTTTTGTACTCTATAACCTGAAATCCATGTACCTTGCAGTTTGAATTTATCTTTTACCCATGCATGATTTTCAACATCAAGTACCGGTCATTTCAAAAATGTTGATTCACTAAATTATGCGGATCTTTCAAATGTTAATATATATCATTTTAAAATTTTTTTAAATCACATTTGTTAATAATATTATCTGCTATAGGCAGAATCGTGGTCCCCCAAAGATGTCCACTCCCCAATCCCTAGAGTGTGTAAATACTTTAGATTATAAGGCAAAGGGGAATTAAGGTTGCAGATGAAATGAAGTTTGCTAATCAGCTGAGCTTAACATCGGGAGAGCAGCCTGGATAATCCAGGTGGATGCAATGTAATCACAAGTGTCTTTAAAAGTGAGAGAACAAGGGGCACCTGGGTGGCTTAGTGGGTTAAAGCCTCTGCCTTTGGCTCACATGATCTCAGGGTCCTGGGATGAGCCCCGCATCGGGCTCTCTACTCAGCAGGGAGCCTGCTTCCGCCCCCCCCAGCCTGCCTCTCTGCCTACTTGTGATCTCTCTCTCTATCAAATAAATAAGTAAAATCTTAAAAAAAAGTGAGAGAACAAGTTGGAAGAGAAGGTCAGAGGAAAAACATAGAATGACAGAAGCAGAAGTCAGAGATGTCCTGTTGCTGGTTTTGAAGATAGAGGAAAGGGCACCAGCCAAGGAAGTCTTTAGAAGCTGGAAAAAGTAAATGAACCAACTCTCCCCTGGTGCTCCCAGAAAGACCTACTGATACCTTGATTTTAGTCCAGAAAGACCTGTGTTGGACTTCTAGCCAATAAAACTATAGAATAAAAAATTTGCGGGGCACCTGGGTGGCTCAGTGGGTTAAGCCTCTGCCTTCAGCTCGGGTCGTGATCTCAGGGTCCTGGGATCGAGCCCCGCATCGGGCTCTCTGCTCAGCCGGGAGCCTGCTTCCCCCTCTCCCTCTGCCTGCCTCTCTGCCTGCTTGTGATCTCTCTCTTTCTCTCAAATAAATAAATAAAATATTTTTTAAAAAAATTTGCGATGGTGTAAGACACTAAGTTTATGGTAATTTGTGTTGGCAAGACACCATTTCTCCAACCACCAAGGTCATCAAAAGGATTTCGATATTACAAAGTGGTCAGGCTCATGGTGGCAAATACAAATATTCAGAAGTTTTGCTTGAAACCTTGCATTTTATCTTTGACAAAAATATTGTCAGTTGTTTTCCTTAAAGTGAGGGGCTTACCATGTTCATATTGAGAAAATGTCTACAAAATACCCAGGTCTGTTTGTCTCTCAATTGTTTTTTCAATTAAAAACGATGTTTTGGGGAAGAAACTGTCTAGTTCAACTTAATAAGTTAACCACAAATGATGTCAAGGCAACCATCATATTTTGGTATGCATCAGAAGTGCTTCGTGTATACTTGCAATTTCATGGCACAGAATCTTCAAAAGATACCTACTCAAAGGCCAACATTAATAAGATTGATAATTTTGACAGCTTCATCAGGAACATTATTAAGTAAAACTCATTATTTGGTTTTTCTTTTCCTGCAAGTGCACGGTAGTGAAGGACATAATGACTACTAGTATAGTTTGGTGCCATGACCTAAACTCACTGTAAGTTAATAGTATTCTAACCACCATTGCCTCTATATAAATGTATATGTTAGCACAGTGAAAAAGGCAAAAATGTCCTGGCATTGTTATAAAAATAGTTTGACCTGGTGGACCCCCTGAAAAGGTCTTGAGGACTCTTAGGGTTCCATGGACTTCTCTTTGGGAACCACTGCCCCACTATGATTTGAAACAAAAACCTTAGGTAAAATATTATTTGTTTAAAAAATTGATGCCTTTAAGTAGCTTGGAGAATATTAAAATACTCCTTATTCTTGAGCTTTCTTTCTATTTTTAGGTGGTTTTTAGTTTTCAAGTCATATTCCAAAAATATCTGGGAGGGACTCCCTGGTCTCCAGAAAGGAAACTTTGTCCAGTATTAAAAAATATTTGGAGTAAATTTTAAAAATAAACCTTGTGGTTGAAGAATGAAGTCATAAGTTTTGAGTCAAACTGGCCCCGTCATCTTAAGTGAAGTATGGCTTTCCTTAAAACCAAACTTATCCATTTATTCAATAAGTATTTGCTAAATGTGGGTGCCTGGGTGGCTCAGATGGTTGAGCAACTGCCTTCGGCTCAGGTCATGATCCTTGAGTTCCGGGATCGAGTCCCACATCGGGCTCCCGGCTCCACGGGGAGTCTGCTTCTTCCTCTAACCTTCTCTCCTCTCATGCTCTTTCTCACTTTCTCTGTTTCTCAAATAAATAAATAAAATTTAAAAAAAAAAGTATTTGCTAAATGTACTAGGCACTATGCTTTGTGTTGAGAGGAAGAAAGAGAATAAGAAAGTGTCTTTACCTTTAGCAGAAGACATGAACAGACACCTCTCCAAAGGAGACATACTAATAGACATATGAAAAAATACTCCATATCACTAGCCATCAGGGAAATACAAATCAAAACCACACTGAGATACCACTTTACACCAGTTAGAATGGCAAAAATTAACAAAACAGGAAACAACAAATGTTTGTGAGGATGTGGAGAAAGGGGAACCATCTTACACTGTGGGTGGGAATATAAGCTGGTACAGCCACTCTGGAAAACAGTATGGAGTTTCCTCAAGATGTTAAGAATAGAGCTATCCTACAACCCAGCAACTGTACTGCTAGGTATTTACCCCAAAGATACAGATCTAGTGAAAAGAAGGGGCACATGTACCCCAATGTTCACAGCAGCAATGTCCATAATAGCCAAACTGTGGAAGGAGCCAAGATGCCCTTCAACAGATGAACAGATAAAGAAGATGTGGTACATATATACAATGGAATACTATGCAGCCATCAGAAAGGATGAATACCCACCATTTGCACTGACATAGATGGAACTGGAGGGGATTATGTTACATGAAGTAAGTCAAGCAGAGAAAGACAATTATCATATGATTTCACTCATATGTGGAACATAAGCAATAGCACAAAGGACCATAGGGGAAGAGAGGGAAATCCGAAGGGGAAGAAATCAGAGAGGGAGATGAACCATGAAAGACTCTGGACCCCGGGGAAAACAATCTGAGGTTTCAGAGGGGAGAGAGTAGCAGGGTGATGGGTATTGGGGAGGGCACATGCTGTGATGAGCCCTGGGTGTTATACATAACTAATGAATCATTGAACACTGCATCAAAAACTAATGATGTACTATGCAGGCGCTAACTGAACATAATAAAAAAAATTTTTTTTAAAGAAAGTCTTTACGTTTAAAGAGTTTACAGTCTAATGAAGAAACCCATAAAAGTGACAATTTTGGTAACCAGGGGATAATACTGGAGGTGAGCACAGGGCACCATGCAAACACAGAGAAAGGGCACCCAATGGGGGAGGGTGGGGGCCCTGGGAGGCTTTCCAGGGAGCTGGCAGGTGCAAGGGGGCACAAGTGGTGTTGGAGTGGGAGCAAGGGTGTGAAGGCGAGGAAGGGGTAGCAAGTGGATTCTAGTTTGGGGGAGTAGTAGGAAGAAAGGCTTGGTGAGAGAGCTAAGCATATTCAGAAAACTGCAGATAGAGAGTCAGCTAGGAGCATTTTGGGTGAGGGTAAGCCAGCGTTCATAGGCTTGGTAAAAGGTGGCCCTGAAGAGACAAGCAGGAGCCAGAGTAAGAGTACAGGACCTTGTCTTCCATAGCAAGGAGTTGTGCTTTAAGCTAAAGGCGTTAGGAGTGGTACATTCACATTTCTGGAAGGGAAGTCCTCCAGTGCTGGACCTGATGGCCTCCACATCCTCTCGCAGCCCTTCCCTCATGCTGCCCATCTGATCCCTGCAAGCTGCATTTCCCAGGCTCCAGTGTCTGGTGGCTTCTGGATTTGGCCAAAGGGAAGTACTGTTGGAAAACTGGGTGGTGGTGAGGAGGCAGAAATCAGAGTGTTCCTTTCAGCCCTTTCCACCTTAGACAACATCACCAGCTGCACCTCTATCTGCCTGGTGGCCTTGTCTCCCTCTACACAGGCTGGAGGTCATTCCCACTTGTGCTGGGTCACCCCAGACTGTGGACTCCCGTAATAACCATATATTCTCTTTGTCTCTCCTCCTTCCTTGGGTGGGGATGGTTCTTTCTTCTGCTGTTCCTCATCTGTGGGTTCCCCCTCCAACCTTTCTTTGACTTCCAGGCTCCTTTATCACCTGCACATTTCAATTCAGTTTTCAATATAAAATTACATGTATGTTTCAGAGTAGTTTGTCCCTTGGCCAGACACTGACTGGTACAAAAATGATAGAATCGATTAACATTTGGGAAAGATCACTCAAACTGCAGGGGGGAAATGAATTGCATGAAGGGAGACAGAAGCGGAGAGACCAACTGAAGGTGGCTCAATAACTCAGGTGAGATGTGCTAAGGCGTTGAATTTAAGCAGTGGCCGGAGTTTAAAATGAAAAGAGGTTAATTGGAGAGATATTAAGAAAGTGGAATCCAGGGGCGTGTGGGTGGCTCAGTATGTTAAACGTCCAACTTTTTTTTCCCAAATATGTTTATTTTATTTTTTCAGTGTTACAAGATTGATTGTTCATGCACCACACCCAGTGCTCCATGCAATACGTGCCCTCCTCAATACCCACCACCAGGCTCGCCCACCCCCCCACCCCTGCCCCTCCAAACCCCTCAGTTTGTTGCTCAGAGTCCACAGTCTCCCCTGGTTCATCGCCCCCTCCGATTTCCCCCCATTCACCCTTCCCTTTCTTCTCACAGTGCCCTCCATGATTTTCCTTATGCTCCACACGTAAGTGGGACCATAAGGTAGTTGACTCACTCTGCATAATCTCTTCTAGTCCCGTCCATGTTAATACAAAAGTTGGATATTCATCCTTTCTGATGAAGGCATAATATTCCATTGTATAGATGTACTACATCTTCCTTATCCACTAATCTATTGAAGGGCATTTTGGTTCTTTCCACAGCTTGGCGGTTGTGGCCATTGCTGCTATGAACATTTGGGTACATGTGGCCCTTCTTTGTACTGCATCTGCTTCTTTGGGGTAAATACCCAGTAGTGCAATTGCAGGGTCATAGGGTAGCTCTATTTTTAATTTCTTGAGGAATCTCCACACTGTTTTCCCAAGTGGCTGCACCAACTTGCATTCCCAAACCACACTGAGATACCACCTCTACACCAGTTAGAATGGCCAAAATCAACAAGACAGTAAACAACAAATGCTGGAGAGGATGTGGAGAAAGGGGAACGGCCGACTTTTGATTTCAGTTCAGGTCGCGATATCAGGGTCCTGAGATGGAGACCCATGTTGGGCTCTGCGCTCAGTGGGGAGTCTTTTGGAGATTCTATTCCTCTCCTCTGCCCCTCCTTCCACCCCATGTGAGCTCTTTCTCTCTCGTTCTTTCTCTAAAATAAATAAATCTGAAGAAGAAGAAGAAGAAGAAGAAGAAGAAGGAGGAGGAGGAGGAGGGGAGGGGGAGGGGGAGGAGGGGGAGAGGGAGGGGGAGGAGGGGGAGGGGGAGGGGGAGGAGGGGGAGGAGGAATCCACAATAGCTGTGCCTGACTGACTATGGGATTGGGGAAGGAGTTAAAGTGATATCCATGTTTCTAGCTTGGGCAAATGGGTAGATGATGAGGCCATTCCCTGAGGGGGGAAATACTGATGAAGACATGAAGAGGATGGGCTCCATGTTGGGCCTGTGGAGTCTGAGGAGCCTGTGAGATCAGTTATTGAACAGGTGAGTGTAGAGCTCAAGCAAGAGACCTGGCAAGAGAGGCATCGATGTCTCACGGTCACAAAAGTAGCAGAGATCAGCATAGAATAAGGACAGAGAGAGAAGGGAAAATGCACATGGGAAGAGAGGCTTTGAGGGAACAACACAATTCTGTCAGCAACCGATTTTCAGATTTATGAGAATCTGCCCTTCTTTCTTGATCTGTTGATTCAGAACTTCTACTGACCTCAAGAGGCTGGTTAGAAGATGCCTTGGGAAAAATTGGTTTGAACAAAGGAAAGGGGTTAGAAGGTGCTCACTCAGCTCTGTCAACCCAGAATCTGATACATGAAACTGCCGTCTCCTCAAACTCCCTCTAGTTCAGTAACTATTGTCAAAACTCCATTTGCCTAAGTACTGATAAGTAAGGGCACATCTTTAATTACTATTTAGCACAGAGCATTAGATGTTTGACAAGGAAGAGATTCCCCTGAGTTGGCAGGACCAAAAACCGGCCTGTAAAGGTCAGGGTGGGCTAAGCCTTTTAGAGCAGGCTGGGGTTGGCCAGCAGGAGAGGAAGGGCTGGTGATCCCACTTTGCTGGAGAGGTCAGCAAAAAAGGCAAAGAAATGGGTCTGTTTCTATTCACAGAACCGAAAGACAACAATTTGGGAGAAAGCAGAGGGTTTGTAGGAGACATTGGGACAGATGTGGTGGCCCCAGAATACTAATGCCAGGGTGAAAGACTGACATGATAAGGAGAAATCTGACTTCTCTGAATGACCAAAAGATGGCAGTCAAGCTGTAAGAAAAAGTTAACAGGCATCGGATTTCTGGCTCGGTCAGAGATACGCATGAAGTATCCAGCCTTGAGAGGTAGTGAGTTCCCTGTCATTGCAAGTGCTCAAGATGGACTTGATGCTAGAGAGCAGCATCTCCAGAAGATGCCGGAGAAAGCGGTACAGTGGATGTATTTCTTTTTTTTCCAAACTGCTCTTCATGGCCCATTAATGGATCATGAAACTGATTTAGCCTATTGTGTTAATGTGCTGGGGCTGATATGTAACAAAGCACCATGGACTGGGTGGCTGAAGTAACAGAAATTTATCGTCCTACAATTCTGGAGGCAAGAAGTCTAAAATCAAGGTGTTGGCAGGGTTGGTTCCTGCTAAAAGCTGTGAAGGAAAGGTCTGTTTCAGGCTTTTCTCCTACCTTGCAGAATGCCATCTTCTCCCTTTGTCTCTTCACATCGTTTTCCCTCTATGCACATCTCTGTGTCCAAATCTCCCCTTGTTGTAAGGATACCAGTCACATCAAATTAGAGCCCACCCTAATAATAACCTCATTTTATTTAATCCTTTTTATTTTTATTTTTTAAAAGATTTTATTTATTTATTTGACAGAGAGAGACACAGCGAGAACAGGAACACAAGCAGGGGGAGTGGGAGAGGGAGAAGCAGGCTTCCTGCAGAGCAGGGAGCCTGATGTGGGCTTGAACCCAGGACCCTGGGATCATGATCTGAGCCGAAGGCAGACGCTTAATGACTGAGCCACCCAGGCACCCCCATTTTATCTTTTTTTTTTAAGATTTTATTTATTTATTTATTTATTTATTAGGAAAGAGAGAGAGAGTGAGAGAGAGCATGAGAAGGGAGAAGGTCAGAGTGAGACGCGAACTCCCCATGGAGCTGGGAGCCCGATGTGGGACTAGATCCCGGGACTCCGGGATCATGACCTGAGCCGAAAGCAGTTGCTTAACCAACTGCGCCACCCAGGCGCCCCCCCATTTTATCTTTTTAAAGATTTTGTTTATTTATTTGAGAGAGAGTGAGTGAGAGAGAGAACATGAGAGGGGGAGCAGCAGAGGGAGAGGGAGAAGCAGCCTGCCTGCTGACAGGGAGCCTGAGGTGGGCTCTATCTCAGGGCCCCATCCCGGGGCTCCAGGATCATGACCTGAGCTGAAGGGAGATACTCAACTGAGACACTCAGGCACCCCAATAACCATATCTTAATTTGATGGCTTCTGTAAAAATACCATCTCCAAATAAGGTCACCCTCTGCGGTACTGGAGTTTAGGGCTTGAACGTAGGAATTTGGGGTGGGATACAATGCAACTCAAACATGTATCTTCATCAGAACTTAAAAAGAATGAAATAGATTAAAATAGAAGAGGAAACAACAGAGGACATCATATCTAGACACATGTGTGGGTCCTGGGTTGCAATATGAAATGTCACAGTTCAAATTTCTAAGCTGAGAATCTGGACTTTGGACTGAGGGCAAGTTCAGAGGAGGGTCTCAGAGCCGTTTCCCCTCCTAGTCAGAATTGAGGAAGATGAAGCTGAGCAAGTCTGCCTCGCCCCTGCTGCTCAAGGACCATCAGCTCTGTGTACAGAAGGTGGGCCCAGAGTTACCTTGGTAGTTCACGTCTGCTGGTCTGTTTCAGCTGTGTCTGTGCCTTCCTGCTCCAGTCTGGGGGTGTTTGTATATGCCTGCTTTTCTACTCCGGGGCATAGTGCTCACTTGCCCTTATTAGATATCATTCCATTGGTGCAGGAATCTTCTTGTGTTGTGTATGCGTGGGTGTTTTTTTGTTTTGTTTTGTTTTTGGACAATGCTTTTACTCTTACTTAAAATTCCATTTGTGGAACTAATTTATTCCAAACCTAACATTAAACTGAGTTATATGAATGAACTATATCTTCTCTTTCTTAAGGGAAAATATTGGTTGTAAAAATATAGCTGTGCAAAAGCATACCATATTTCAACTCATTGTGGCGTGAGTCAGGGCTCAAAATATAAATCACATCACCCTCCGCCCGGCTTCTCTAGCAGGTGCTCCAGGTGAAATTCCCAGCGACAGTTCTCTGCCTACTAATGGAAGAGGTAGAACTGGTCTTGGCCGTGTGTATTTTATGGCTGAATAATGCTTTACTTCACTCTAAATTTAATCAAATTTGTGACTTGGCATCTGTAGTCATCTGGGTGACTGTATTTCTTATGCATTTGAATCAATTGACAGGAAGGTATGTCTTTTTATGTAATTAGCAATTTCTCTTAACTATAGAAAGGAGGACCTCTTGGTGGGTGTGGCTTTGCTAATCAAGCTTTGGAAGCCAAGGTCAGGATGAAGTGATATAAATAGATAGCTTGGAGTAGGTTGCCTCAGTCACACAGGATGGATAAACCTCTTCCTCTGGGGTTAAAAAACAATGCAATGCATCATGATCAGTGCAGCGTATAAACATAGTCCTTGGGGATGCTCCTCTGTAGGTGAATTCTTTGGGGGCCCGAATTAGGTACATCACATGATGCATCAATTAAGTATGGCGATTAAGGCAATGCAAATCTGTTATAGCTGCTATTTTATGTTTCATCTTCTTTCCTGTTAATTGAATCTTGATTGGGAGTCAAAAAGGATATTGGGAATTGCTATCTTGAATCGCCATTATAATAAGCTCTCTAGGAGAAACCAACAGGTATTTTCCCTGAGTAATAGGTTTAAGTGTGACTCCTTTTGTCAGCAATTCTGAATCTAGGGTCCAGCTTCACATTGAAACTGTACTGATATAATAATAAAAGTGAGAAACAGGAACAGCATTTTAACCAGTTGATGGAAGAGATGAGCATTGCCAATAAGCTACTTACAAAATACCTCTAATAAAAAGTGCAGATAAAGATAATCGCATTTGCTGGGCCACCTCTAGTGTCTGCAAAGCCTGAGATATGGCTAGGCGAGGGCAGAGAAGGCTGTCTTCCTCTAGCCCATCCATGCTTCTAGCCTAAAAAGATAGGGACCAAGTATTGGGCAGATAAGAAAAAGAATTCGAAGTTCAGGCCCTTTGCTTTAACAGCATGGGTCACGTGGCTGGCCGTCCAGGTTCCCTTGCAGGATGAGTGGGGAGGCAAGCTGCTGCCCTCAGAGCCATCCAGCCCTGAAGCTTTGGAGCAGTCCCTGGGCAGTTCCACCCCGGCTGTAAGTCACTCTTTTACTCACTCTTCTTGACCCATTCACCTATTTATCATGGCAACTGTCTTGACCTCTTTCCCTTCTCACATCATCAACTCTTCCCGGAATTTTTCCATCAAACGGATGTTTCCTGCTTACCTGAGAGAAGTTTTCTCACCTATTTTCCCACCCTAACTGTCTGTGTTTTTTTTTTATACCCAGTCTTGCCTCCTTCAATGCCAAAGAAAGGCTTACCTTTCCATCTCTTCTCATCCTCTTGGATATTGCTTAGCAATCCTCTCCTCTCTCGTTAGAATCTTCAGTCTCTTCCATTGCATTTTCTTCCTTCTGGCTTTCTGCAAAAATGCACAGGAATATCTGGTCTAGGGGAAAATGCACAAACACATATTCAAAAGTGAAAGGGCCCAACTTTGATTAGATTATGTCTTACTAGCAAGTTCTCTCTGACCAGAGGTTCTCTTCCCAATGAGCTCCCACCCATACTCCTAGTTGACCAGCCACTGACATGGTACTTATCAGTTAGCCTCTGCTATGCTTTGCTAGTTATCTTTTTACATAAATGAACCAAGTTATCAGTAGGCTCCTGCTGGAAGTACTATACCTCTCGGCATCTAGCTGATTTAAGATCAATTCTGTATTCTATGTCCTTAAAGTCAATGGGTAAATTGATGTTCTACATTATCTAAACAAAAAATCTAAATTATCTAAAAACTTTTGTCTACCTAAATAAAAAATTACTAGGAGCTAGAACAGATGGTTACCAGAGGTGAGGTGGGTAGGCAGGTTGGATGAAATAGGTGATAGGGATTAAGGAGTCCACTTGTGGTGAGCACTGGGCAATATGTGGAAGTGTTGAATCACTAAATTGTACACCTGAAACTAATATTACACTGTATGTCAACTAACTGGAATTTAAATAAAAATTTAAGGGGTGCCTGGCTGACTCAGTCAGTAGAGCACGTGACTTTTGATCTTGGGGTCACGAGTTCAAGTCCCACTTTGGGCATGGAGCTCCCTTAAAAAAGTGCTTCTTAAAAAAAAAGTGCTTCTTAAAAAAAAGTGCTTTTTAAAAAAAATAAAAATTACTCTTATTGAAAACATTAGGTTAAAATGGAATATTATGCCTCCATCAGAAAGGATGAATATCCAACTTTTGTATCAACATGGACAGGACTGGAAGAGATTATGCGGAGTGAAATAAGTCAAGCGGAGAGAGTCAATTATCTTATGGTCTCACTTGCGTGTGGAGTATAAAGAAAATCATGGAGGGCATTGTGAGAAGGAAGGGAAGGGTGAGTGGGGGGAAATCGGAGGGGGTGATGAACCAGGGGAGACTGTGGACTTTGAGCAACAAACTGAGGGTTTTGAAGGGGAGGGGGTGGCGAGGTGGGCGAGCCTGGTGGTGGGTATTGAGAAGGGCACGTATTGCATGGAGCACTGGGTGTGGTGCATGAACAATCAATCTTGTAACACTGAAAAATTAAAATAAACATATTTGGGAAGAAAAAAAATAAAGTTAATGATAAGCTAAAAAAAAAAAGAAAATATTAGGTTAATTCAAGCAGAAGTAGATTTGTGATGCAGTATCCAAATAATAATGCCAGGGACACTCCTAAAGGTCTTTTTAGTAAAGAGTTCTAGGGTCCCTTCTCAGACCAGGAAAATTCTTTGCTACCCCTTTCCCATTACTGCAGACCCCAGAAATTAAGTGTACTTGTCTCTGTTCTTAGCAACTGACACACGCACCCAATTTCTTCACTTCAGAATCTGTCATCGGTCAATAGGGGCACAAGCTACTTCCAGTTGTTGAACTTCTTGGTATATTAGTGGATAAATGAATTCCAAAATAGGATTATGAAAATTCTGGTCTATTTACCTTTAACAATTTAGCACTTTTAACATATACATTTTTATTATCACAAGGTAATTATAAGATTTATTAAAAATATTAATGTAGAGGGGCTCCTGGGTGGCTCAGTGGGTTAAAGCCTCTGCCTTTGGCTCAGGTCATGATCTCAGGGTCCTGGGATGGAGCCCCGCATCAGGCTCTCTGCTCAGCAGGGAGCCTGCTTCCCCCTCTCCCTCTGCCTGCCTCTCTGCCTACTTGTGATCTCTCTCTCTCTCTCTCTGTCAAATAAATAAATAAGATCTTTAAAAAAAATACTTAATAGCTTAATCACGATTAGTCTTGTATTTGTCCAATGCAGACACTGGTTTGCTGGTGATACGGGTGTAAGGCATTATCCCGAGCCAAGAAAACAAACCAGATACTTAATGGATATGTGGAAATGGAAATTTTCTTGTAAAATTACAAAAATTCAAGCCAATAGTATACTAAATTATAATAAAGTTTTTCATTAAAATGCTGAGCAGGAATCTTATACACTATATTCTTTTCCCTTGAAGGATTAGGTATTCTGCAAAAGAATGCTTGAATACCATGTTCATCCTTTTACAAGATTTACATCCTATTTACAAGATAAATATAACTTGTAGGCTAGTCTACAGAGCAAGTGGATGAATCTCGCCCATTTCATTGTTTCTATGCGTTCAAGGCAAAGGGCAAGACCCGAGACCATTGTTAGCGACTAGTCAATTCTGTGTAGATCTCTAAATCAAAACTGGGAATGCCTTATGGCAGAATATCACGTCAGAAGCTTAGATCTCTGAAAAGCTGACAGACGGGTTCATACACGGCTTTATCAATTATTCCTCTTCAAAAGTAAGGCTTTGCCTTTGGTGAAAATTGGAAGTCCCTGGAAACACTGAGCAATATGCCTTAGCAATCATTTAAGTCCAGTCATAATGAATTTAGCAGATCCTTACCTAAGCGTAAACTTTAATGATGGGAACAGGTGTAGGACTTCTTGGCTACATTGAACATCTAAGGACTGGGGAAACGGGCCCTGCTGGAGCAAGGGGTCTTTACGAAAGATGGCATAAGAATAAGGGAGTGGCTCCAACAAGCTTTGACTTTAGGATCATGGAGATGGGGGAATGTAGTCACGGAGCTCAAAGGTGCCACATCAGCCCAGGGAGTCAGCAGAAGTGCGCAGGAAGTAGGGATACAAAGCCTTTGTGACACCTGGGTGGCTCAGTTGGTTAAGCATCTGACTTCATCTCAGGTCATGATCTCAGGGTCTTGGGATAGAGCCTTGCATAGGGCTCTGGGTTCAGTGGGGAGTCTGCTTCTCCCTCGCCCTTCTCCTTCCTGCTCATTCTCTCTCTCTCTCTCTCTCTCTCTGCTCATTCTCTCTCTCACTCTCTCCCCCCCTCTATCCCCCCCAAATAAATAAATAAAATCTTCAAAAAAAACTTTTGTAAAATTTCTCAAAGTTAGTAACTTAAGCTCACTTGTTTTTATCCCCTCCTCCCCAAAGCCTAGGGGTTCTATGTGCTTATATTTAGAGACAGCAAGCAAGGATGATACCAGGGAGACTTCCTACTACTCTTGAGCAGGTCGTGGGGGGAGCTTATGACCTGGTGTGTGGGTCCTCGGGTCTGTGCATGTACACTGGAGAATCAGGCATGCAGTGGAGGGAAGCTGTTTGGCTGATAGCTTCCACACATAAAGCACCTCACATTTAGACTTTGTAAGTCACTTCCAAAAGAGAAAATGTACACACTTACAATCATATACACTGACCAATGGAAAGGAAAAGACAATCACCTTTCAATTTTAATCCTGTGTCCCATTACCCAACCATATAGCCTTTGTAGGATCTACATTAATATTTTTTAAAAGATTTTATTTATTTATTTGACAGAGAGGAGAGAGATCACAAGTAGGCAGAGAGGCAGGCGGAGAGAGAAGGGGAAGCAGGCTCCCCAATGAGCAGAGAGCCCGATGCGGGGCTCGATCCCAGCACCCTGAGATCATGACCTGAGCTGAAGGCAGAGGCTTTAACCCACTGAGCCACCCAGGCACTCCAGCTATTAAGTATTTTTAATTCCCTTTTATTATTCTTTGGATAGTTTATTTCTGAGGAAGCAGAAGCAGAGTGGAGAACCTTGATATTGCAGAACTTTCTAGAGCAAGCATATGGACTTGGATTATTCATCATAGTTGGCAGAGATTCTGTTGTACAGACTCTTGTGACAACATCTCAATTTTCTTGCTCTAGTGAATGTCATACTGAGCATATTTCAGTGTGAGTTATGGAGAAGAGTGAAAAATTTTAAATCTCTGTAGCATTTTTATGTACTGTCTTCCTTTTGTGTATGTAATCACATCTTGATTAAGAGGCAGAATTAACACCCAGTAGGACATCAAAATTTCTTGGCTTGAATCCTCTGCATACCTTTTCTTTGTCTCTAGGGCTGTCAAGGACTGATTTATGGACTCTATGATTCTGAAATAGTAAAAAGTATCTGACACACGTATTTGTTGTTTCTACAAGCCAATTACATTCTTGTTTACATATGAAACAAGGCAAATCTAGACGGAAAGATAAATAAATGGGTGCTTTTTTTTCATATTGTGCTATTATGTTTTACATTAATCTTCTTTTATAAGGCAGTCATTCCCATGCCTTGTCTTCCGGTATCTATTCCTTTAGCTGCTGGCAGTTTGTCATTTCCCTCCCAGTAAATTTCCTCAAATGAAGACCGTAGTGACTCCTCCTACACAAACAGAGCATTTTCCTCTTTGTACTTCCACACTATCTCTCTGCTTTAAAAAAAAAAATAGTTTTATTGAGGTACGTTTCATGTGCCATAAAATTCACCCACCTAAAGTGTACAGTTCAGAGGTTTTTAGTATATTCAGAGTTGGGCAATCATTACTGCAATCTCATTTTAGAGCATTTTCAATATTCCCCAAAGAACCTCATACCCATTAGCAGTCATTCCCCATTTCTGCTTCCTCACCCCATCCTATCCCCAAGGAACCACTCATCTATTTTCTGTCTCTATGGATTTACCTATTCTGCACATTTCACATAAATGGAATCATAGAATATGCAGTCTTTTGTGACTGGCTTCCTCACTTAGCATAATGTTTTCAAGGTTCGTCCATGTTGTAACATGTGTCAATACTTGATTCTGTTTTATTGCCCAATAATATTCCATTATATGGATGCACTACATTTTATTTATCCATCAATTAGTTGATGAATATGTGGGTTGCTTCCACTTTTTGGCTACTGTGAATAATGCTACCGTCAACATTAGCATAAAAGTTTTTTTTAAGATTTTGTATGTATTTATTTGACAGAGAGAGAGAGAGAGATCACAAGTAGGCCGAGAGGCAGGCAGAGAGAGAAGAGGAAGCAGGCTCCCTGGTGAGCAGAGAGCCCAATGCGGGGCTTGACCCCAGGACCCTGGGATCATGACCTGAGCTGAAGGCAGAGGCTTTAACCCACTGAGCCACCCAGGTGCCCCTTTCCATGTGCTTTAAATCTAACTCTCCCATGGAGATGGGGGAGGTGCTTCTGGTTCTTTCCTTGACCTGATCCTGAGTCATTTGCCTCCATCTGGATTTTGTTTCTTTTCCCACCTGATTGAGGTATGAGCAGTCAAGTCCTGCAAAAGTGGATCCAAGGAATAGTAGGTAAATATTAATGGAAAGAATACAGATATTTGGCACAATTAGAAGGAAATTTGAGGAAAGCTCATATTTTCAGGAAGAGCTAAAAGTTTCCACCCCTATGAAGCAATGCCCTTTCCTTACGTCTCCATCTATGTCAAGGGCACAAAATAAGCCCCACGTAAATGCTAAAATGTATTTTCATATCATCTCCTTCCTTCTCAATATCACATTCATTTTTTTTCTTGATTTCTTGACTACGTGCTTTCTATCTACTTACAATGCTCTTCTCTAGAACAAGAATTCTTTTTTTTTTTTAAAGATTTTATTTATTTATTTGACACACAGAGAGAGAGAGAGGGAACACAAACAGGGGGAGTGGGAGAGGGAGAAGCAGGCTTCCCGATGAGCAGGGAACCCGATTTGGGGCTCCATCCCAGGACCCTGGGATCATGACCTGAGCCGAAGGCAGATGCTTAACAACGGAGCCACCCAGGCACTCCTAGAACCAGAATTCTGTTTCTCATTCTTTTTCTGTAAATCTTGTTTCCATTTAAGACCCACTATAAGTGACTGGCCCATTTTCACAAAGCTTTCTCTTCCAAGCACCACCCTTTATTAACATTGTACACTTCTTTATTACTGCAATATTTAGTTTACACTTTTAAATCACAAGCTGTACTAAATGTTACTTAATTATCTCCAGACATTTCATATATTGTATGTACTCTGTTTCTCCAAGGACAATGGACAGCCATGGGCAAGAGCTATGCTTTCTGTATCTATTAAATTTCCACCATAGTACTGGGCACGGGGATGGGAGTTAGTAAATATTAAATACTTTCATTTTAACTAATTCATAACCTGGATTTCAAGATTAATGTTATTTATATCCACTTTATGTGACAACATGCCTATTTTCATTATCAGTTACCTTGCAAAATGAGGATCAAAAAAAGAAATGCGTGCAAGATAGTATTTCGGGGGGCGCTTGGGTGGCTCAGCAAGTAAGTGTCTGCCTTCAGCTCAAATTATGATCCCGGGGTCCTGGGATAGAGTCCCACATCTGGCTCCCTGCTCAGCAGAGATCCTGCTTCTCCCTTTCCCTCTGCTGCTTCTCCTAGCTGTGCTCTTTCTTTCTATCAAACAAGTAAATAAAATCTTTAAAAAATAATTAAAAAAAAAAAAACAGACTCAAGTTCTAAAACAGTGATTTTCATTGGGGGTATTTGGCAAATCTGTGGAGTTTTTTTGTTTTTGTTTTTTTGGTTTTTGGGGTTTTTTTCTGCCAGATTGGTTAAGGGCAGGCAATACACTGTTAACAGGCAGGGCCCAGGGAGGTGAGATGTCCTAATACATGGAACATTCCCACAAAAGTAAAAATTTAAATTATCCTACTGAACATTTATATAGGTAAAAAATCTACTTATTATTATTGAGCCCAGAATTTACTCTGTTTTATATATAAGCACAAAACATTTCTATATGTTTTCAGTAAACACTGACTTATCCAGAAAGGTAACTTCCACGTAAACTAAGAGAAGGACATCCTTTGTATCATTCAAGTGTTAGTCCCCATTTCTGAAAATCCACACACAAATGTCAGTGCCACTAATAATATTTGAAACTCCTTAAATAGCCTGTATTTGCAGTGACTACATTTATTTTGATTCTATATATAGTTATATCTGATTATTTCATTGTCTTCAGTGTAGATAGTTCCTGTGCATTTACATACGGAAGTATATATTATATCATTATAAATAGTTTTCCTTTTATTTCTCCTTTGTGTTATAGTTCAAGCTCTATATTGATTTTTTTGGAGATTATGTGGATAGGTAGATTATATTACATATTAATATAATTTCAGAGTAGTAAAAGAACCATTACCAAATATTCATTCTACAGCGGCATGGGTAGCACTTGTTTTAATAGGATTAAGAGCCATTGTTTTAAACCAATGTGGTCCTTGTTCTCACTGTTTGCTGTAATCTCTTAACCTGCCAGAGGACTGCACCTTTCTACCAAAAACACAAATTGTCACATCTTATAGTACACTTCTTACAGTACTTAATGCTCTCTTTCTTAGGTGGGGCAACCGTTCTGAGCTGGAAAAGAAAAGTACCTAGACAGCTGACCTAGACAGCTTAGGAGGGGCACAGATCTCTCTTCAATAGTGGATTCAAATGTGGACAGTGGATTTATCTCTCCAGGAGCAATTCTTAGACCATGCTGGAACATGTAAACAAAGCCTTACTTCTGTAACAGAAAATGAAGTGCAAAAATGAGTATCATAAAACTAGATAAACTAGTTTATACAACACACTCATCATCAATTTGAGGTTCCTCGCAGGATTTCCTCTTTCCTAGATCAAGTTTTGCCTCCAGTGACAGTGCTTATCTTTAACCTCTGCCTTAAAAACACCTTGAAGAGCTGGAAATCCATACCAAAACAAAGGACACTGAGTGAGGTAAACATTTCCTCTTTTCTAATTATCTAAGGGCCTGCCTTGAAGTATCTCCTTCCTTCTTCCTTCCTTCCTGCTCTTCTATTAGTAATTAAGATCAGGAACGTTCACTTTCTTTGAGGAAACTTCACCCCTATAGATGTAAGGGCAACGACCACAAGAGCACCTCTACAAAACAATCCTTGGGGAGATAATGTACTAGATCCAGCCTCTCTTCAAGAGTGCCAGTTTCATATGAAAAGTAACCAATTTACCTAAGATCACAGCCAGGAGGGTGTAGGGCATGAACCAGAACTTGATCGAGTTGCTGAATTCCAGGCCGATAAATAGTACATTCATTTTAATAGACAAAGTATCACTTCTGGTTGGCTGATAGCTGTGCTGTGCTAATGTAAAATGGCTTTAGTACCACTTGGATTTGCACATTACTCCACAATACCGGAAGTATCCCAGGTAATTGGAGATTTTCTTGGTGACTAAGGGGATAGCCTACATCCTCGGCAATTTTGCAGGGTAAAATGGCCGGGATGACTGATTTGTTTTGAAGTCTACTTGGTCTTCGAGTGGCTTTTTAAAGTTATAATCTACACCATTTGTGAAGCAAATCCAGGATCAGGAAATAAAGATATGAAGCTGAGGTGTATGTATGCTAAAAGAAAAATTAAAGTTAAAAAGTAATTAAAATACCTAACACCGATCTAAAAATAAAGTCTATTAATTTTTAAAAACTAAAATCAAAATTATTTTGAAACTTAAATATTTGTCTTGTGTGTAAACCAAGGCCTGATATTATTTTCAGGAATTAAATTTGCATTTGAATAATTTAAAAAATTCAAAAAGTTTCTAAATACTTTTTAATGTTTTTCTTATCTAAGAAAATATGAATTGTGAATTTTTTTCTATGATGGAACATGCCAATTTATGTTTATCAATTTACAATATTCAGACTGCTTTATATGCATTTAAAATTTTTTTTAGTTGAGGGACACCTGGGTGGTCCAGTCAGTTAAGTGTCTGCCTTTCAGCTGAGGTCATGATCTCAGGGTCCTGGGACGGAGTCCCGCATTGGGCTCATTGCTCAGCAGAGAGACTGCTTCACCCTCTGCTTACTGCTCCCCCTGCTTGTGTGCACTCTCTTTCTCTCTCTCTGACAAATAAATAAATAAAATCTTAAATTTTTTTTTTCAGTTGTCAAAAAGGCTGTTTAATGTAGTGGTTAAAATAGATTGTAGTGCCAGACTACCCGGGGCTTAAACCCCATCTTCCCCAATTAGTAGCTGTATCTTAAATGAGTTAATTCACTTTTCTTGCTTTAATTTTCATCATCTTTTCCCATCCTTATAATGGGGACACTATAGTACCTAATTCAGAGATTCAGAATTGCTGTTGAATTTATACTATACTCAGAATTGTAGATACTCAGTGTTCGCTCTTATTATTGTGTCATAAAATTCTAAGAACCAGTGACAAAGTGTCTGAGGATCTGAAGTGGTTAATGGTGAGTGGAAAAGTCAGGCGTTGCAGCACATTGCCTCTGCGCAAGATTACCTTTTTTGTTGGACCCAGGTCTTCTGACACCCAGGTCTTCAGGGCCCTCTTGACCCCATAGAAGACAAAGTCTGGGAGAGTTCAGTGCTGAGCTGTACCCTCTTCAATAAGTGAATAAAGCTCAGGGTGCTTGGGTGGCTCAGTGGTTAAAGCCTCTGCCTTCGGCTCAGGTCCTGATCTCAGGGTCCTGGGATCGAGCCCGACGTCGGGTCCGGGGATAGAGCCCCACGTCAGGCTCTCTGCTCGGCAGGGAGCCTGCTTCCTCCTCTCTGCCTGCCTCTCTGCCTACTTGTGATCTCTCTCCTCTCTGTCAAATAAATAAAATCTTAAAAAAAAAAATAAGTGAATAAAGCAGGTTATTAAAATGGGCTTAAGGATACAATATTGTACATTCGATGTCCTCTCAATCATTAAAACAAAGCATAGCATAAAACCTGGAGAAAAAACAGCAAGCACATAGGCCAAACATCAGGAGCATTTGCCTCTGAAGGTAGGATTACGGGCTGCTCTTTGTGTTTCTACAGTTGTCTCTACTTTCCAAGTGTTCTGTATTGAGCATAGCCTTGTTTTGATAACCAGGGAAGAAAAGTAGAAACCAAAAATGATTCCAATAAAAATAGAAATTTGTTTTAGCACTATTGGGTCAAATAAGGGAGCATCAAGAAGGGTAGGTGAGGAAGAAAGATTTAAAATCTAAAATGTTCATTTTAGAGAGCTTTTGTTATTTGAGAAAGCAAGAACTGTCAGACCCACACTTCATTTTATAAATTTGGCGTTTCAGATAAGATTAAGTAAATGTTAATCCTCGAACACTGCAGTGAAACAAAGGCAGCCGCCACTTAGAGATGATAAATCCTGCAAGGCACTTAGACAACCCGGGAGGCTCGTCTTCCCTCGACAGAATGAAACGCTAAGACGTTTTTTTCCCACAAGAGGGCGGTAAGTGCTCAGGATTTTTTTCAAAGGGCCTTCTGAACGACCCAGACACTTGAAAACCAAGCACGACACAAATGAAATAACTTTCTCAACGAAGAGTAAGGAGACGCACGTATAAGGCACCAGAAGGACCCATTCTGACACACGCTCGCACACCCAAGTCAGAAGCAACCCAACTCCAAGCAGGATATAAAGAGCAACTAATTTCAGACTGGTTTAAAATCACCTAAATTATGTTCGGTAGAAGTTATTTATACAGGTGTAAGTTTTTTATGGCCGTTCACATCAGACACTGTATAATCCGGTGGATCAAACTGGGCTAGCATTTTACTCCGTAAGGAAATTGTAATGACCCACAGACATTCCTTCAAACACTGGGTTTCCACACCGGAGCCTGTTTTTCAGAATATACTCTCAAACAAGGGGTTTCCCTGGAAGCAAATGGGTCTCCGCAGAAAATTCTGGAGGGAACAGGATTATATATATGTCAACGTGCTTGGCTGAAGTTCAAGACCAGTTTTCTCTCCAGCAAGGTATTTAGTGTTTTCTAGCATTTATTCTCGTTCCTGAATTTGGGTTTTGATATTGCAGACATTTCAGGACTTATTGTTCTCCATCTTCTAGGACATTTCCGACCCCTCCCTTCGGAATGCGCATATCCCCCATGAGAGCTCAATACCTATTCTGATACTGTGTAGCAGGAGGGCCATGCTGCCACTTGGAGGATCCCTGAGGGTGTCCTGGCTTGGGGGTTCGAGATCTTTTCGGTGGTGGGTTCTGTGTCTACACCAGTCGCTTCCCTCACATATTTTGTTGGCCTCCTTGGGAGAGCGTGGACCACAAGACCCTACAGGACTCTCGGTCAGCGGGCATTTGTTGGCCTCTTTCTACTCCAACACTTCCCAAATCCGTCTCCTTAATTGCTGATCAGCAGAAGCAGCCAAGGGTCCAGTTCCCATTCACCGCATTTGGAGGAGGCAAAGACACGGAGGGACAAAAAACAGCCCCTTTCTTCTGCTCTCGTTCCCGAGACTGACTTGTTTCAAGCTTGTGGACATTCCTTCTTTCTCCCTTGTGCCTGCTCGGACCCTCTTACAACACTAATGTAAACCCAACCAGCCTCCGGGTTCAGCCCGCACCGGCCCCACTCGTTGGTGAAGTGAAGTCCTTAAAGAAGTCATGTAGGCAATTCAAGCAAACACATTTCAGAGAGGTTTTTGGCTTGAAACACACACCTAATTCCCTTCATACCCGCCACCCCCGCCCATATTCCTTGCCTTTTGCGAGTGCGGAATAGGCTCCTTGTGGCTACAAGGAGTATCCCGACATTTGATGTTAATACAGTTGGGGAAGAAGAGTTATCATTCATTCCCGATTGCTGAATTTAAGTACATTTAGCTGGGATTTCATTTGCATTCCTTCTGCGAGTAACCCTGAATTTAGTGGCTGTCCCTTTAACTTAAAGCAGAAGTATCAAAACGCGCCTGGCGTTTCGGGGACGAGGGTTAGACCGAGGGTAGGGTGGTCTCGGGGAACGCGCAGGCTGCGTCACAGTAGCAGCGGGCTAACAGCAGTAAACTTGAAAACTGGTTCGTTCGTTCACGGGCTCAACAAAGCCAAGGGAGGCGTGTAGCTTTCCTCATCCCTATCATTTTTTTTTTTTTTTTTTTTGCAACCTCAGAATTTGCCAACACTCTTTCATTTATTTTTCAATTAAAGTGTAAATTGTTCGCTTTCAAACACAGCCCCCCCCCAATATACGTAATTGCAGAGATGCGAGGGGGGTGTCGCAACCACGTGTTACACGTTCTACCCCTAGAGTGCACTCCTAGTCGGACTTAGAAATGTCCGACTTTATTAGGTCGTAGGCAGAAACGCTTGCCGGTCCTGGGGATTCCCCAAGGAGAAGTCCGGACTCTCTAGGGCGTCTGTAAGCCGCGTGCAGGACGGCCCCGACCAGAAACTGGCCTCCCTGGTCAGCATCGGGATCTGTTCTTCCAAGACTCGGCCCCTAAGGTGGTAAGAGTTCTGCAGGGGCAGGACCATCTCTCCCCGCGAGTGACAGGAGCAGCTCACCCCCCTCGGAAGACGCCCCTTGCTCTTCTTGCTCCCAGCTGGAGACGGACGGAGCAGATCGAGGACAACCGGCACCAGGCAGGCAGGAGGCACCGGGCTTCCTTCAGCGCAGCGCAGCGTGTGTCTGGAACACACGCTGCCCCACGCGGGATTCAGGCATCCAGGGTTCACCCCTGGGGATCGAGGTACACGGCCCCCAGAATTGTTTTATTGTCACAAGAAAAAAAAATGTTGCTATTTTAATTCCTCAATGTGAATAAGTAAAACCCAACGGTAGAGATGCCTTGCACCCAGCTTTGCAACTATTTTCCAATGTCAGTTAAGCCAGAGTTGGTTGGATGGAGTTGAATGTCTCTGTCATATTTCTCTGTCTCTTTACTTCACTTCTCCCCATGTCAGATACTAAATTTACAAAAGGAGAATATCCAATTCTTTCCCGGGTCACAATATTTACATGAAACAAAGGGAGGATCGTTTTTTTGGAAACTGGAATCTTTGCCGGTCACTGGCCTCCTTCCCCCGCCCCACCATTCCTACCTAGTTCTTGAGAATACCGTGTACTTGGTGGGGGGGGAATGTGAGGAGGTCGTGGGTGGCCCAGGAACAGGGCTCAGGAGGTAGATTGTATGCCACTGTCAAGTGGGAGTCTGTGAGGTAAGGAAAAGTTTCGTTTGTAACGAAGCGAGAGGCAGAGGGGCCCCCAGCAACTCTGCCAGGCTGGGCTCCCCACCTCATCCTTCCATCACAGTCTTTTGGCCAAAACGGCAGGGCGTTAGGGTTTAGACCCATAGCCTAGCAGAGCATCCTCCCTCATAGGAAAATGCCAACGGTCCCCGCAAGAACTCTTTTCTTGCCCGACTCAGCATAATTCACATGGAGGAAAGAATTCACCTTCCTTCAGGTCAGAGTCTAAAGTCTGAGAAGTCATCGATTTAACCCAGTCTCGAAGTTAATGCAGGAGGGTGGAGAGGGAAGAGGGGCACCAAATAAAAACAAAATTACTTTTATCCCAGAAATGGATGATAAAAGTGGCAAAGGGTAAACAAAGACATTTTTAAAAAACAACTCAAGCTCCAGCTGCCACCTTAAAAAGACCAAAGCTTTAGAAATGAGGGCTATCAAAGCAGAATAAGCCCTCCTGGCTTTTGGGTCTTGGACCCATATGAGTGCTTTGGCACTCACAGTCAAACTCCATCTATGGGTGGTGCCGCTCAGATTTTATTCTTGAGCGATTTATTTCTATTTTCTAAGAATTAACTTTGGATTTAATGATCTCATCCAAATTGCTCTAGCGGCTACCCCTCACTGGAGTGTTACTTCTCAACATCCTGAAATCTCAAAATTGTGCAAAGGTCTTCCTCCTCACTTGCACAGCTCAACCCTGCCAGCAATTTCAAGATCCTTTTACAAGGGACCAGGGATGGAAGATAGAAAGAGAATAAAGGAAATCACTCTTCAACTCCTAAATCTCAGACATCCCATCACCACAGCTCAGAAACCTGGACATCTCCATCTCTCAGAACAACCCTGGAGTTGAGGGAAAGGGGCCAGAGTTTTGAAGATAGTTTTCAAAAACTTCTATCACAATGGGGGGCACCCGAGACTTCTTTATATAGATTCCCCTTTTGGTGATTCTGCTCCTGTGTAAACTCAGAACAAATAACGACAATAATCAAAGGAAAGAAAAGTTGGTGGGGGGGGGGATAGGTATAAACATCACCTGAAAAACAAATATATTCCCATTAAGCTGATTCCGTTCTCTGAGTATTGAGTAATCCTATAAAATGATAACGTTGCGGAGAAACTTAGGAATGAAAAGAAAAGTAAGGAAGAAAGAACAGAGAGGGAAAGGGAGGTGGCAAAAATGGAAGAGGACGATCTTTCGGCCTACTAGGGGATTAAGGACAGCTATAGGCTTAAGGAGCAACAAATTAATTTACACAATTCTGGGAGAGCCCAGATGGCCATTAATTAATCCCTTCAAAAGAAGGAGCTTGGCCCGGGCTGCGCCGGCTACCCGCTCCATTAGCTCCATTTTACAAGGGACCAGACCGTTCGAGGTGAGGCGTCGCGAGCTGGTAGGCGAAAGGGGGTGGGTAGGGTGACGCGAGCAGGCGAGGGGGAAGGCGAGGGAAGAATATGAACTGCTTTTCCATAAAAGGGCTGGGTTTTCATTATTCTTCTCTTTAAAAAGTAATACCCTCTCCGTCTCTGCTCCCCCCTCCACTTTTCCATTTTATTTAACACAATTAATTGAGGCGTCCACTGGCCTCAGGGCGGAACCGCACCACTCGCCAGGCCCCACCCCCTGACCCCACCCACAGAAGGGATGGAAGGGGAGGAGGCGGGAACCAACCAGGCGCGGCTCTACGGCTCGCCCCCCTCAGCCAATCAGAGGGTGCGGCGCTCCGGAGTGGGCGTGCCCCAGATGCAACGCGAGGCCCAAGGCTGCGCGCAATTGGAGGCGGTGGTTACGCCCCCGGCCTGCGCCCCGCTCCTCGGCTCCACCCACCCCGGCCGCCTCCGAGTGACGTCCCTCAAAGTTCTCATTTTGGACCCCCACTTCCCCCTCCTTTTCGTCCCCCAGCTAAAGAGGGGTAGGGAGTGATGCAAATGTTTTATTACCTTTGAGAGCTTCATCTGAACTGTCAGGCCCGGAGGGAGAGAGGAGAGGAGAGAGAGAGGGAGTGGAAGAGCCGGAGAGGGTCAGCTTGGCCAGAGGACAGGACTTAGAAGAACGAAACCTGTAAAGCCGCGAAGAAAATGCGAGAGAGGAGAGGCAAAGGCGGAGACTGAGAAGAAGAGAGGGTGCTGAGGGGGTGGGGCGGGGGTCGCCAGGCCCTTTTGCAGAAGTGGACAGACGAACGGAGCCGTAACCGAAGCCGTCAGACTTTTCACACTTAAGTCTTTGTTTTTCTGTGTTTTTTTCCCCCTCTTTTCTTTTCAATATTGCAACTCTAGTGCCCCGTGGCCCAGAGGGGAAGGCGGGTTGGCGCGCCGAATCCGGGAACGGCGGGGATTGGTGGCACTGCCCTTTCTGGCGCACCAGCCCGGGCAGAGCCAGCGGAGGAAGCCCGCCCAGAGGCGAGGTCCTCCCGCGGGCTGGATGCGCTCTCTCCCGGAGAGCAGCGAGCGCCGAGTGCGAATCAGCCTCCCCGAGAAAGAACAGGGCAGTCAAGTAAGATTAGAGGAGTGCGTCCGGCGGAACCTGGAGTCCTTTGAACGACCCCAAAGAAAGCGAGCCAGTCCCCATACTCTAACATCCAAGTGGAGATTTGGTGACTCTTAACTTTGTTGCAAACTCGGGCCGGCCTGGGTTTTGCTTTGCTTATTTCTCCGGGGGAGAAGATGAGAAGTAACGCACATTGAGAGGCGAGGAAAAGTGAAGAAGAGAGGACACCGAGATTGAATCCACGACTCTAGGAGCGAAAGGACAGCCAAATTCGCCTGGACGCCCACTGATCTCGGCAAGCCACCGCCTCTCCAGTGTCGTGTTTGGACATTTCTGCTGCGCAGCTTCGAGAGCAACTCTCGGCGGCGGCGTTCTTGGCCCAGTTGGCAGGTCGCCTCTGGGAGCGCGGAGCTACTCCTCGCTCGCGCCCTCGGCACTCCTCGCTCTCCTGAGCCCCACCGGGGCACCGGCCGGCGCCCTCGCTCAGTGGCTGCGGGCTCCGGCCTGGCCGTGGGATGTTAGCGGTGGGGGCGATGGAGGGCACCCGGCAGAGCGCGTTCCTGCTCAGCAGCCCGCCCCTGGCTGCCCTGCACAGCATGGCCGAAATGAAGACCCCTCTGTACCCCGCGGCGTACCCCCCATTGCCCGCTGGCCCCCCCTCCTCCTCGTCCTCCTCATCCTCCTCGTCGTCGCCCTCTCCGCCTTTGGGCGCCCACAACCCAGGCAGCCTGAAGCCCCCGACAGCGGGGGGGCTCTCATCCCTGGGCAGCCCCCCACAGCAGCTTTCAGCTGCCACCCCCCACGGCATCAACGACATCCTGAGCCGGCCCTCCATGCCGGTGGCCTCAGGGGCCGTCCTGCCCTCCGCCTCGCCCTCGGGTTCCTCCTCCTCCTCCTCCTCGTCCACCTCCGCTTCCTCTGCTTCCGCAGCTGCCGCGGCGGCCGCGGCCGCTGCAGCCGCCGCCTCATCCCCAGCGGGGCTGCTGGCTGGCCTGCCCCGCTTCAGCAGCCTGAGCCCGCCGCCGCCGCCGCCTGGGCTCTACTTCAGCCCCAGCGCAGCGGCCGTGGCCGCCGTAGGTCGGTACCCCAAGCCGCTGGCGGAGCTGCCCGGCCGGACGCCCATCTTCTGGCCAGGAGTTATGCAGAGCCCACCCTGGAGGGACGCCCGTCTGGCCTGCACCCCTCGTGAGTACGACCGCCTGAGCCCAGTTGTGCGCGTTCTGCCCACTCTTGGGTCATGGTCTCTGATGTGCATGGGGATCCGTGCACCCTCTTGGCTCCCCAGTAGTTTGGCAGCGCCAGACTTGCAGGATTTGGGCTCTGCCAGGGCATTCATTGAGGGATTCTGGCTTCCCTGAGCTTGCCTCCAAGCCCTCCCCCCCCCCCCGCCCCAAGTCTTGGGCAAGCCGCGAGGAGCGGGTGTGCATGAGTCCCCGTTGAAAACAACGCGGTGCTAAGGCATGTGTCTCACCCGAGGCCCCGGCTGCTCTGGAACAGCTTGACTTCAACCTCAGGCCCTGCTTGGGTTAAAGGGGTGGGAAGGGCAGGAGAGGCCATTGAGTGCCCGGCTACACCCCTCTTTCCTGGCTCCCGCCTGTCAGCCAGGGCCCCACTCCATCTACGCCAACCGAACTGGCCTCTCTGCGAACAGATGGGGGACGACAGCGGCAACCCTCCATGGCCCCGGCCGGAGTGCGTGTACTTGCATGTACGTCTCGGCCCAGGGTGTCCCTACCCAACCTCTTCGCCTTCGAGGAGCTCCTCCACCCGCCGCCCCCACCCCAGTATGGTCGGGCTGGGTGAGCCCATGGAAGACAGGCCCCCGGCAGCCACAGGAACGAGCTCAGTCACTCCGGGCCACCCCCTCCTCTGGGCTCTCACTTTCCCACCTGCCTCAGCCCTGGGAAGGTGGGGTGGGGGTGGCAAAGGGCCAGGATATCTTAGGCCTGGGAATATTGAGAGGCATCGTGGCCTTCAACGTCCTAACATGAAAATGAACCAGAGGCAGAATGAGGTGGTGGCAGAAGGACTGGGGAATATACACATCCCACCAAGACCTTGCTTGAAACCAACTGAGTTGCCCCATGATCAGTCCAATCTTCTGGGTAGTTGGCCACCGCTGCGGAGGTTCCTAGTCTTACAGGTGTAGTTCGAGGCCCAGCCCAGGTCTTTTTCTTGCTCGGTTCCTTGCTCTTGACCGAGTCCCCCAAGTTTCAATTAAGTCTCCAGACCTCTTTCGTGTGGCTGAGCGGCAGTAACTAAGAGAAGTTGCAGAAGCCAAGTAGAGGCTCCCTTGGGAAGCCTCCGGAAGGAGGGCGGCCCGCGCTGGTGCGGGTGCAGGGGAGACGTTATTGTATTCGTTTTGATGGCCACGTAGGGACCGCCAACAAAGGCGGCACCTCCTCCCCCTCAGCCGCAGCGCCGTTAGACTTGGGGGCGATTTAGCGCTCCTGTGTGCAAAAAACAAGGCGCCCTTTGTTGTGCGGACACAGGTTAGGAAAGCGTTCAAGGGGGAAAAAAAAAGAAAGAGAAAACAAAAACAAAAACTAGTCATCCTCAAGCAAAGTCTCCGGGGGGCCGAGCGGACACTGACTGGACTGGGAGGCGAGAGGGGCCTTTATCCCGCATTCTTCAATTTACTGGGGCCTGGTGATTTCGGCTCCGGCAAACTTCAGCAATGCGCTCCCTCACTGTTTGACGTTGGTGTTCGCAGGTTATTTACTGCTGCTCCAAACACACCCGGCTTTTTAAAACAGGTGGGCGTAAAAAGGCAAAGGGAGGCGCGCGGTGGGACTGGAAGCGCCAGACACTTCTGACGTCTGCCGCGGAATAAGCTTTCCAAAAAACATCGGGTTTTTTGTGTTCTTTTCTTTCCAGTGGAGCCGCTTGTAACCGATTGTTTACCCCCTTCCCTTGTTTATCTGTTATCGCAGATCAAGGATCCATTTTGCTGGACAAAGACGGGAAGAGAAAACACACGAGACCCACATTTTCTGGCCAGCAGATCTTCGCTCTGGAGAAGACTTTCGAACAAACGAAATACTTGGCGGGGCCCGAGAGGGCTCGCTTGGCCTATTCGCTGGGGATGACGGAGAGTCAGGTCAAGGTGAGAAGACCTTGCAAACCTCGAGGGATGGTCTCCCAATTCCCAACGCGCGCGCAAACACACACACACACACACACACACACACACACACACACACACACCCTCTAACAAACAGCGGTGTGGGGGGGGGGGTGCGGATCTGAGGAGCCTGGGGAGAAGATGAAATCTGCAAAAGGGGTGGGAGTGGGGGTTACAAAGGCCCTAGGGTCTTGAGGCGGGCAAACTGTTGATGAACAAAAGGAATCAAGCCCCCGCCTTTGAAATTAGGTTAATCTAGATAGCAGCATGTGCTGGGGGAACTCGCCATTATTGGAGAATAAAAGCATGACCAAAATATAAGCCCTTAGAATAGATCAGGCCAGTTAGATAGCTTCTATTTACTCTATTTGTAAGGATATTCAAGCTTTTGTTTGTCAATTCAAGCTCTGCTAGTTATTTAATTTCCTGATGTAGCTCAGCCTTACAGTGCTACAATATTAACTTGCAGGTTAAAAAAAAAATCCACAGGATCCAACCACTTAGCAGGGATGAATCTGCTTTTAGTTTAGCTGAGGACCGTAACTTTGGAATAGCAATTTTCCAAATGAATTGACAGGATTATTACTGTATTATGAAAGAATTCTAAGTTTATCAACAGATGTACAATATTTTACTGTTTGTGACAACAATTTATAATTAAAATGTCATTTAGCTTATAATTGAGTTGTACAGTATATTTCCATGGAATCAAATTTGAGAAATCTTTCCCTGAAAAATAAAAGGATTGAACCAGTAAGTAAATTAAATCTAGTGGCTTCCTATATTTCCAATATTCTCTTTTCTGTCCCTTCTTCAATTTATTATATTTGGTTTTTGGAGGGAAAGGAGTTTAGGTCTGTCTTCATTAGTAATCTTGTTGCTTCTTAAATTAAGTAGGAATAACTGTTAGCCACGTCTGCTGGTTAGTGTGTATTTCCCCCGGGGGCAAGCATCATAAAATGCATTTCAGGAGTGATTTTGTACGTGACCATTAGAATACCATCACAGTTAAAATTATTTTTGCAATGGTTGGTACAGAGCCTACCACAGTAATCTGGAAGTCTTCATTTGTCACTGTAAATATGTCTGTGTGGCTAAAAGTGAATTATTATAGCTGTATAAGGAAAATAAAAATTACTTTCTTAACAATTCTGATTCTCAAGATAAAATACATAACGGATGAGAAAATGGATGAGAAGAATAAAAAGAGGATACTATTTTTGGGAAATTGGTTGCTTATTGCTGATGCTTGGGTCAAATTATGTATATCAAACATGATGTCAAACATTGTGAATAGCTTAAAATATTTGTTATATAAAATAAGTGTCTTGGAGAAGAACAATATTAAAATAATATTTGAAAGACTAGGCATGCTAACAGTGGGAAATAATGTAATTGGCAAAATTTCACTTTAAAAAATAACGAAAATTTCAGCTTGATTTTTGGTTTCATGAAAAACATTAAACCATAGAGACTCACACACAGCTACTGTGATGGTTTTAGCTAACCTATACAATATTTTTCAAGCATTTATGTTGATTATTATTAGTGATTTGAGGTTTTAGCAAATCTTTTTCTTTTTTTTTTTTTAACTTAACATGTTACATTACAAGTGTAAACGGGAAGGAGAGTGTTTACCCACCATGTTTGTGTGAATTCAGACTTGAGATTCAAGAAACAGACAAATATCCAAAAATGAAAAGGAGAACGGAAGTAATTTGGGTAAATGCCGCGCTTTCTCCCACAAATCACACTAAAAAGCAAGTACACTTCAAGTTGTTTGCAAGTCTTAATCTAAGAAAGTAAACGACAAATAAAATCACAAAGTCTTTATGAAGCAAACTTAGGAAGGTGAGAAGTTTTCTACTTCAAACTACAAAGTAGGAAAGCGGACTCATTTTTAGGGAAACTTACTTTAAGTTTCCAAGTTTTTTCTCTTCTGAGAGATAGCTCACTGGCTAGTCTATACTCCTGTGTTACTATCGCTATGGCAACGGCAGTCAGTTCGGTGGTGCCCGCTGCTCGGAGCGAGCTGGGGCGTTGGAGACTGACTTTGACGGCCCCAACAAGGGAGGTCTCTGAAGGAGGGTGGCAGGCCGTCAGGGGCCCGCGGGCAGGAGCGACCCGGGGATCTGGGGGAGGCAGCCTTGCCTGGATCCGCTCGCCTTCAACTCCTGTTCCCCCCGTCTCTCCTCTCCTCCCCTTTCTTGGCCCCCAGGTCTGGTTCCAGAACCGCCGGACCAAGTGGAGGAAGAAGCACGCGGCCGAGATGGCCACGGCCAAGAAGAAGCAGGATTCGGAGACCGAGCGGCTCAAGGGGGCCTCGGAGAACGAGGAGGAGGACGACGACTACAACAAGCCTCTGGACCCCAACTCCGACGACGAGAAAATCACGCAGCTGCTGAAGAAGCACAAGTCAAGCAGCGGCGGCGGCGGCCTCCTGCTGCACGCGTCCGAGAACGAGAGTTCGTCCTGAGCGCCCGCCGCCCCCCCAGCCCCACCGGCGCCGGCCGGGCCTCCGCCCTCCGCCCCGGGCACCGCGCGCGCCCCGCCTGCCCGCCCCGCCGGGCCCGGAGGAGCCGGCCCCGCCCGCCGGGGCCCTTTGCTATTTTCTGAGATGTACATATCTATTTTTTTAACCTGGAAGTTGAGGGGGGCGGGGGGCAGAGAGAGAGAGAGACAGAGAGACAGAGAGAGACTCGGGGGTTGATGAGAAGGCAGAAAAGACCTCGAAAATCACTGCAGAGATAAGGCAACTGAAACTTGCAGCTGGGCCACACTCCCGGCCCCGCTCCATCCCCTAGACGGGTCCCCGCGGCGGAGCTGCGGGGGTCCCCGCACCGCCCCTTCTCACAGGGCCCCCCGCGGCCGGCCGGGCCGGGGCGCGGAGAGGTGTTCTTGAAGGCTGCACACCCGCCGCAGGGACCTCAGAGCCACGCGGGCGGGCGACCGCCACAGATGGGAGGAGAGAGGGAGGCTTCTCCCGCCACAAACTGCTGTGCCGACTAAAGCAACCTGTTGAAGGCTCTTTGTAAATAAATCGTGAGTCACACTGACTAGAAGTTACTTTATTGTGAATATTTAAAATGTAAAATGCTTTTTTGAATTTGGTATAAAAAGATGGCCCTCCTTCCTTCACTCTGCCCCCTTTTAAGAGCTACTCAAACCACACGTTTCCCTTTTATTTTGAACTTAATTTGAGAAGCGAGACAAGAATGTTCTCCACCCCCCTCCTCTCCCGGGTTTGGATTTGTTCAAATCTCACTTTTCCCTTTGTCCCCTGTTGCTCGTCCCTGACCACCCCCTGGCTCCGCGCCCCGCTCCCGCCTCCAGGACTTGAAGTAGAAGACGTGGAACCAGAGAAGGCCTCAGATCTGCCTCTCCGTTCCTCTCTGAAATTGCACAGTCGTTTGTTGCTATTTATTAGTGATTTAAAGAAAGTATTGGGGAGGGAGTGGCTACAATAGCTTGTATTTAATTTAATTCCTTTCTGATAAAAATGCGTGTTAAAGTAGATGGTGGGAACTGTTACAACTGCTCTGGGTCAGAAACATGAAAATCCATTTAGTTGCTGTAATTGAATTTGAAGTGTTTTGTATCATAAGAATACTATAGACTATGTATATTGTTTTCTTTTCTAAGCTAATAATGGTGATATATTAGCATCTTTAACCTTTATTAATTTATATAAGGAATTCGGTTTGTAAAGAGAAGAGACCCCCTTTGCAAGACCAGTTAAATGTAATGCACTTTCTGTTTCAAAGGATAAATCAAATTAAAAAACAGTTTGAAGACGTCTGTTGCCTTGAATGGAAGGGTACAGATCATTTGATCTCACCAGAGATCTCCAAAGTCAAGACCACAAAATTGTTATATTGGTTCCTTGGGTAAAATAGCTGCCATTTATTTATTTATTTAAGAGTGAGGTCACATCTCTCCTTCTCTGGGATTAGGAAGATAAAAGAAATGTAGCGACACTCGTGGGGCTTCTTGAAGAGACTCGTCTAACGGGCTGCTTCTGATGTCTGTGTTGTCTAATTTTTTCCTGATCGCTTTTTCCTTCTCGAAGAAGTCCCTGGAGGGTTTTGGGAAGGCCTCATTTCCATATATCCAAGATAGCTCCTTGGTGGAGCCCTAGCTCACGTAGCTGAGAGGAGGCCGAGGAGCTTGCTGGTGTACCAGCACTGCTGTTTGATGCTAACATTTACCCACCCCTTGTAGCTTGTAAGAATGTAGAAGTTGTTGGAAAGACAGGGACCTCAATTTTGCTAACCATTACAATAAAGGATGAATTTAAAGAAAGCTTCTTCTAACTGATGCGAAAGTCTTTAGGGTTATGGAATCGATGTCACAGCTTCTGCAGCTAAATTTGCAGGGGGGAAATAAAGGAATCCTACCTAGGGAGAGGGCTGTATCACTATCTTGGGATCTTTTTGTTTTCAGACACTCAGTTATAGGCTCGGTGAAATATAGTTATCCCCTTAGTGTTTCAGGTTAATGAGCTTGTGTTCAAAGAGAGAAAAATCAATAGAATTCAGTAGATTCTTCAGGCTAGCATTAGGTAAAGAAAGTGTGGGTCTGTTTTGTTCCCTTAGGAAAAAAAAAACTGTGAAAACTGGGAATGAGATTGCCTGAAGGAAATTATTATAGAATATATTCCTGATGGCATGGTGTAATGGAAAGAAAGGATGCAAATATGCTCTATTTCTTTTCTCTGGTTTGTCTGTGAAGTTCCCAATAAACTTTAAACTTCTGAATTTCTGCATTCTAAGCTAGACTGAGGTGTGTATCCTATAGAGAGGCAGATATTACTGTGCTGGGGTGACGTAATTTGAGTCTTAGCTGTAAATAATAAGAATTTCCTTCGTTCCTTCCCTCCATCCCCCCTTCCTCCTTTCCTTCCTTCCTTCCTCTCTCCCTCGCTCTCTCCTCTCTCTCTCTCTTTTTAAAAAAAAAGATTTCCTTTATTTGAGAGAGAGAGAGTGAGAGAGAGCATGAGAGGGAGAAGGTCAGAGGGAGAAGCAGACTACCCGTGGAGCTGGGAGCCTGATGTGGGACTCGATCCTGGGACTCGATCCTGGGACTCTGGGATCATGACTTGAGCCAAAGGCAGTTGCTTAACCAACTGAGCCACCCAGGCACTGCCCCCCCTTTTTTATGAAAGAACCTGGGGAAGGTGTGTTGTGGAAAGTCTATTATTGTAAATTGCACTTTATTATTTGTTAAATTGCAACAAATGAGAGTGTCTTATCTACTTTATCACTACTTTTTAACCTTTTTTTGCCTTGGAAAGCCAAGCAATTTTGTACTTATTCCTTCTTCCTAAGAAAACAAAAATTCACAAGATAATTAGAAATGCTATTCTTGGAATAGGATAATAACAATTATTACTATTAGTAGTAGTAGTAATTATAATATAGTAGTATCAATCATAGAAATGTGGAACCAAGACTGAAGCTTTCTCTCAAGAAGCAAATCGGGTTATAGTCTTTATTCCAAATTAGAAATGTGGAAAGACCTCTTCCAATTCCTTCAGGAAGCATTCTCTCTGAGCTCTTCACCTTTACATTGAGAGCATCTGAGAAATGGGAGAGTTGGTGGCCTGACCTCTGCCCTAAAGGCAATTATATGGAAGGCAGACAGGGTCTTCACGCTTGCAGTAAAGTGCTCTGAGTTGTGTAGGCAGGAGCCATAGTTGGGCTCTGGGGCCGTACTGCACTGGCATTCGTTCCTTTTTCTGGTTGACTGCAACAGTGACTTGATGTTTCCAGTTAATTTACTTCCACCCAGGATTCCAGTTGGCCACCAGTTGCAACTGGCCCCATAAAACTGGGAATGAGGGATAAGTGGGTAGGGGGCACACTTGACTTAGGTGTTCCTTTGTACTGGTTGGTTTGAATTGGTTCTGTGTAGGTGCAACAAGAATTTTTTTAAAGAGTAAGCATGGTGGGGAAGCTGAGGAAACAGCTCAAGCAAGGCAGAGTAAGAATCATTTTCCATTTTGGCTCAAAATTTTTATGACATTAACCAGCCATAAACATCTGATTAAGGCTGCCACCTAGTCATTACAGCTAAAGGGGTCATGATTTAACAACAAAGTAACAGCAAGTGACCTGATGAACTACTTTTATTTTTAGAATGTTCTTACTTTTATTGAGATATAATTGGTATATAACATTGTATCCATTTAAGATATAATATAATAATTTGATATATTTATATGAAATATCACCATAATAAGTCTAATCAACATCCATCACCTCACATAGTTACGGTTTTCTTCCTTGTGATGAAAATTTTTAAAATCTACTTTCTTAACAAGTTTGAAATATGGAATAGTTAACTATAGTCACCATTACATCACCAGATGCTTTCAACCTTTTAACCACCATCATCCATTGCCCCTCCTGCAGTCAACCTCTACTTTTAAAAATGCTTGCAGGCAACAAAATGTCAACATGGGAACATAAGAAATGAGAAAACAAGGATTTTTGTGTGTGTAGTGAAAGGAAGGGGAAAACTGCTTTTTCATTTTTGTTTTATAGTGTGTGTGTGTCTGTTTCTTTTTCTGAAAAAGAGAGCCAGTGAGATTGAGTGAGAGATATAGAATAAAAGGGAAGGGCCTTATATGGGTCTTTCAGTTGTCCCAACAGTGTTTACAATTCACAGCTTCTACAGTTATTTTCCCAGTCTCCAAAGTCCAAGCTCAATTATCCATTGGTGGCTGACCTCTTCAGTTCACATTCAGAGGATTCGGTAACTTAGAGCTCTATTCTATGCCTTCTTTCCCAGAATCTGTGGTATGGTAAGTGGCTTTCTAAGTTTGTGAGCACTTTAATCCACTTTTCCTTTCACTCCTTGGGAGACAGTGGGAAGGGGGAACTGAAAACTACTCATTCTTTTCTGGAAAGATGTGCATTTCATCATCACTTAGTGTGCAGGCCGTTTGGACTGGAGGCCAGCTCTTCTTGGAAATAATGTGCTAGGCAACAGCGTCTGAGGGTGCATTTGAAACCTTTTAGAGCCGAATGTCATGTACATGAGTATGTTATTAGACCAGCATCAACTTGGCTAGATCCACACTGTTTTGTCCTGTAAGCTGGTCATCACTGGACACACACACACACTCACACACACACTCACACACACACACTGGAGAGGTGAAATTCCACTAGGGAACTCCTAGCACTGAATAGCTTAAAGAGACAGTGGCTTCTTTGTTAATCATTGACAATACGATCATGTAATAACAACAGAGGTAAGCAGTAGGTTTCATCTATAAACTCTATTTTAACCTAGTTTGAACAGCTTTCCCCACACTAAATTTCCTCGCTCTTACCACACACAGAGATACGTGCACAAATACTCTTCTCCCCTCTTCAGTATGACTTTAAAAAAAAAAAAAACAGTTCCTCAGTACACTTCCTTTTTTGACAGGAAAGTCTGTATTTTGTTCTGCAGTATTTAGACTGCAAGTTTCACAGAGAATTACATGCTTCCTAACATAGCCCTTTTTCAGATCTGCAGAAAACGCAGCCGCCCAACTGCTCCCCACTGTTAATGTAAAGTCTGACTAGGGAGCAGAGCAATGGTGTGAGGGGATGACAAAGGGACAGGCTATTTTCCTGAATTCTGGCCTTCAACATTCCATAGATTGGCTTGGAGTTGCTCCACAAACTGGAAAGTTTATCTGCAAGCCTCTATTCACTCTCTACTCTTCCTCTTTCATCCAGTAGATCATTCATCCCAAAGATGAAATGTCTACATATGCATCCTTTGTTTTCTGGCCCTGATGAAATGTGTTCATTGAACACCACACTTGAAGACTTGAAAAAGTAGATCATGATGTCTCTGTGGTGTTCCATATCTACCGGAGCCTGGCCAGAATTCTGAAGCAGAAGTCTCATCCAGAGCTTCTATTTTAGTGTATTTTGAATACTAAGGGCTAGTCTGAATGAAGATACATTCAAAGATGGATCCCTTCCTCATTCTAGGGAGAGAGTTTTTTCTACCAAATTGAAATGAGCATTATTTTTGTAGAGGAGTCCTATCACTTCTCTAATATGATTGCCTCTGGCTATCTTGGTAAAGCTAAAGGAAATGTTAAAATATAATTATCCCATATATTTGGTTATTCCAAGGGAGACAGATATATCAGATTAAGAAAAAAAAAACAACACACCTCTATAATATAGTTTTATTTTTGGTTATGCAAAAATTATGAAAAAACCCTTAATCACCAGTAAATTGTTTGGAACAAATCTGCTTGTATAGATCACAGAAAGGCAAGGTTGCTGAAAATCTATTAACTTTATTACCAGATGGCCTAACCACCTTCAAATACAGGCATCCAAGTTTTCATGCCTTGAATCTGAGCCTTCTCCATGGGTACATGGTTTGTAGTAATTTCTCTAGTCATCATGAGTAGCTGTGGTTCTTGTGCTTGAGACTATAGCTCAGCTCTATTTTTCCTTTTTCTTTCTTTCTTTCTTTTTTTTTTTTGTGTGTGTGTGGCTCGGCTCTTGAAAAGAATTTTGTAAACTGTTTCCCCCTGCACCCCCTGCCCTGCCACTGGGTTCTTCTTCTTTCCTCTTTGAGCCCCTTACTTGGTTTGTAAGTATTTGCCTAATGTTCTCCCAACTCCAATTGGTCTCAAATGAATTACAGAGTCTGAGAAATGTTTTACCTTTGCCACAATCAGATCACATAGTGGTTGAGAGTGGGATTGTGAAGCCAGATTATCTGATCTGAATTGCAGTTCTATCACTGACTGGTTGTGTGATCTTGGTCAAATGACTCTACCTCTCTATGCCTCAGTTTTCTCATCTATAAGATGGAGATAACGTATCTACTCCATAAGATTGTTAGGGGAATTAAATGGATTAATATATAGAAGTTCTTAGGACAGTGCCCAGCAAATAGTAAGCCATGGAATTCTTAGCCATTATCACCACTATCATGACCATCATGAAAAGGCCAGTCTCCGGTTGCTCCTAGCTTGGACCCTGCTGTCTTGTGCAGGATAACTTTTCAACTGAGGAAAGGTCACAAAAAGTGAAAGTGGGAAGAGAAGTAAGCAAGGGATATTTTCTTTTCATGTGAAACTTCAAGGCTAACTATTGGTAGTAGTTTTCAAATATTTTGAAGACTGTTTGATATTCTTTCCTTTTTAAGGTGGAGCCTAATCCCTCTCTTCTTGAGTGTAGCTGTATTTAGTGACTTTAATGAACAGAGTACAGCAGAAGTGATGGTATGTGACTGGGTCATAAAAGGCATTATGGCTCCCTCCTCTCTCTCTCTCTCTCTCTCTCTCTTTTTCTAACACTCACTCTAAGGAAAGTCAGCTGCCATGTTGTGAGGATACTCAAGCAGCCCTATGGGGAGGTTCATTTGGTGAGGAAGTGAGTCCTCTGCCAACAATCAGTCCTAATCTGCAAGGAGTGTGAACAAACTCTGGAAGCTGGTCCTCCAGCCCAGCCCAGCCTTCACACAACTGCAGGCTTGGCCAACATCTTGACTGCAAACTTATGAACCCCAAGGCAGAATCACTCATTGAAGCTCTCCATGATTGCTTACCCACGGTGTGAGATAATCAGTGTTTACTGTTTTAAGCCACTACATTTGAGGATACGTTGTTATGTAACATAGATAACTAATATAGTGTCTAACAGACCTATCTCTGTTCTCGGAATAGAGAGTAGTGTATTAAAGACAGACCCTTGAGGAAGGTATCTTTCATGATTACTTCAAGTCATTTGAAAATGCCACCAGAATGACCCCAGGTGGTATGAAAGAAGCCTTTGGGTAACTTCACCAGGGTCAAAAAACTTGAGCCCTATTGATGGTTTCTATTTCTTGGTGGTAACTTGACCCCCAAAAGGTCACTTAACTTGGGTAAGCTTCCATTTCCTTATCTGTAAAATCATCTTAATAACAATTACTACCTCATAAAAAATGAAACAAGAGGAAACCAGAGAGGGAGACAAACCATAAGAGACTTTTTTTTTTTTTTAAGAGACTCTTAATCTCAGGAAATAAACTGAGGGTTGCTGGAGGGTAGGGAGGTGGAAGGGATAGGGTGGCTGGGTGATGGACACTGGGGAGGGTATGTGCTATGGTGAGAGCTGTGAATTGTGTAAGACTGATGAATCACAAACCTGTACCCCTGAAACAAATAATACATTATATGTTAATTTAAAAAGTAAAAAAAAATTACTACCTCACAAAGTTGCAAAAGCTAAAGGGCTTCATAAAGTATAAAGTAGCACATAAACGTAAGAGGTGACGACTCTCATGTAATATAGTTGTATAGTTTGGTTAAACATGTCATGCTGTTGTTTCCCATAAAGGAATCTCAGACATGGGAAAAGCTTGAATCTGGCTTTGCAGAGCCGTATTATTTCTCTCCCCATGGAACAGGGACCAGATACACTTCCATCTTTACTCAGACTGGTTGGGTGCTGGGAAATCCCGAGTGGGGGAAATCTCAGGAAAAGAAAAAAAAAAGGTGCAAAGGAGAGCAGGGACCCTAGATTTCAAATTAGGACTGAGGGTTTGGAATTTTCCCCTTTATACTTTGAGAACTGAGGACATGACTCTGTTTCCAAGGCAGTCCAGGTGGCAAGAAGGCAGGAAAGAGGAGGAGGGAATGATAGATGCCGAAGCTGCTGCTGGTTACTTGGGATGAAGGAAGAGAGGCAACAAGCCCCTAGAAGAACAAAGGGAACCTCCCCCACAGTGCCTGGCCCCAAAGTCAGGAGAGCTCTTGGTTCAGAAGAAAGCTCCTGTAGACCTTGCTCCTTCCAAGGAGCGTGGACATCATTTGCCAACTGAAGTTGATGGGCACAAAGTTCCCCTTCCTGCCTGCCTCCTTGACTCTTGTACACCCATTCCAACAGCAGCAGAGAGAAGTCAGTGCACCAGGGGAACAATAAAAGCTGAAAATACAGTTGAAAGACTCAGGCTTCATTGCCTCTGGTGTAAGAAAACCATCCTGGTGCCTGTCTAGGTATTCTGTTAAAAGCAGTTACAGAGAAAAGGGACTGCAAAGGCAAATATGAAATCAGCACATTGTCATTAACTTCCGTGAAATAGAGAGTAAAGCAGAAGTGGGTGACCTCAGGGACCTTGCCTTCAGCACCCTTAAGATGACTATATCAGCCAGGGACCCATGCTCTACTTGGAGATCATGATGGCCTCCAGGTAGACAGTCTGACCACCTCCCTCCCTTCTTCCCTCCCTCTTACCTTCTCTCTACCCTTTCTTCTTTCTCTCCTTCTTCCTCTTCCTCCTCCCCTCTCTTCCTCTTCTCCTCTCCCCCTTCTGTCTCTGTAAAGTATAGTGCTGTGCCATTTCACCCAGGGGAAGAATGTGCCTCAGAGGGGCGTGAAAGACCAGAGTGGGTGACAGTTTGGAAGAGCTGTATCTATATTACCTCTTGGAAAGCAGAAACCCAGAATAGTTGGACTGCAAGGATACAGGACTATACAGTCCTTGCCTACTGTTGTATCCCCAAGACGCTGTACAGTGCCTGGTATAAAGATGGTATTCAAGGGACATTTCTTGAGTGTCTGCACTCCTGCTAGAGCACACACACAAACACCCACACAATGAAGCCACGGGGAACTTTGCATTCTCTTGAGGGGTTTTGTTTTTCTCTTGAAGATTTTTTTTAGACTATTTTATTTTATATTTCATTTTATATTTCATTTTATATTTTATTTTATTTTATGACAGAGAGAGAGAGCACAAGCAGGCAGAGTAGCAGGCAGAGGGAGAGGGAGAAGCAGGCTCCTCGCTGAACAAGGAGCCTGACATGGGGCTTGATCCCAGGACCCTGGGATCATGACCTGAGCCCAGGCAGCTGCTTACCAACTGAGCCACCCAGGCGCTCCTCTCTTAAAGATTTTAAAGAAAATGATAGACCTGTCATGTAACTCTGTCTCTTCTCCCAGCCTGGAAGTGGAGAAATGATCTCCAAACTACCAGGAGTCTCTTTTAGTTGTGAGTATATATGTAAATATCTGAAAAATTGCTGTAAAAATAAGCACATACAGCTTAAGTAGAAAATGGGTGAGTTCAATGCAAAGATTTTCCTTGGGGAAAATGGAAGATTGAGTAAGGGTATTATAATACATTCATTTATCAGCTCATAACAGTTACTTTAAAATAAAATCTTTGGTACAATCATTATTTGTAGAAATGTATGTTAGTTTCCAAGGCACATGAGTGAAAATAATGCATAGAGCAATAAAAAAGAGGAGGGCTTATTGGCCACTTAAAATATTCTTTGCAATTGAGATTCATGTCTCTTTCACTGTCCTATCAGAGAGTAAATACCAAACTTAGATCTCCAGTAATATTTTCCCTGAGACAAAAATTTAGGATGTTATAAATTAATACAACTAACTCCTACATATTTTTACTAGGCTTCCCTCTAAGACTTGGAAACATTTCTCTTGACCACTGTCCATCTGTCTGTCTGTCTCATGCCTGGTTCAGTATCTGAAAAGTCTGGATGCACTGTGGAGACCTTTGCATCTTTAGAGGCCCCTTTGTGGTGCACTGATTCTTAGAAGCTGTGTGAGGGCTAAGAAGCTGGAAGCAGACAGAACATGGTGCAGTTAGGTGGTGGTGGGACTGGAGTCAACTTTCTCTTACCCTGTCGGTCAAGGTTACAATTAAGGCTGTTTTCGTTAGCCCACTCCCTTTCCTTTCCTTAGAACAGGGAAATTAGGAGCTCCTGGGGTTTTGTTGTTGTTGTTGTTTATTCTTCCCAGTCAGCCACCGTATTGAAAGCCAACTGCCAACGACCACTTTGTTTCCAAGGGGAAGATTTAAAAAAAATTTTTTCCCCCTGAGGGTAATGAGCACATTTGGGATCCAAGGAGGAGGAGAAATGAATAAGTGCAGACCTCAGGTCTTTTAAGTAAGACTATAAAATGGGCAGTACCAGCCACTCCGCCATTCCTTATCCCCACTCCCTCCCCAAAGGGGTTCGCATTCTTCCTTGGTAAAGGCTGCCTTGGCTTCATCCTTCAACTCCTTTTCTTTAGTACTTTTTCTATGTAGCTTTATTAGAGCAACAGCCCCCTCACTGTCCCGTAGAGGCCCGGGCAGCCTAGAAAAGCCCTGTGTGTGTGGTGCCTTTGCTCCCTCGAAATCTGGGCATCCTTTACCCGGAGAGCGGTAGCATGGTTTGGGAGTCTCAGTTCTACAGCTGAAGTCTGGGCTCTCTTACTTTACCTGATTTTATGCAGCTGGGCAGAAGTTTTGCTTCTCTTTCAAGGAGCTGTTTCCTGGATCCGACCTCTTACCTGATGGATACTGGCCCAAAGAAGATTCTCTTTAAAGAGCTGGGTCTGTAAAGGAGCAGAGAATGAAGACACTTGGCTTTCCTAGGGCGAAAAGGGCCATATCAGGAGAAGAAAGATTTCCCAGACTGGGACATCTGTTCCTAAGGGTACAGTCTGGACTGTGCTCAGCGCTCCCATCTATGGGTTGGCGCTGAAGTAATCTTCCTGACCAGGCCTCCCACCACTTCCCCTCCCTCCAGGTGAGGGGAGAAAGGGGGATGCCCTAGGGCCTAAAGGTCTGGACCTCCTAGGGTCCTTCCAGTTCAAAAAGGACCTGGAAAGGCTAGATGCAGAGTTTGAGGGGCTGAGGCTCCCTTTGAATCACAAGCAGAGGTCAGAAGGAGACAAATCAGAATTCGTCTTCATTACATGGGAAGACAGTTTAAAAATGCTGTTTGCCTGTGTCATGCCATTTGCTCTGAAAGCAGCTCCTCACAAGGGAATCCTATACACAGGTTCAAGCTGGGTCCTCTCCCATCTTTCTAATTTGCACACTCTGGGTTCCTGAGTCCACCTTCGGAAAGGGAGGCAAGAGGGCAAGAGGGTGTCTGCAGGGTGGGGCTTAATGGTTGTTCTCCTTACGTGGGTGATGCATGATGCCTGGACTTTGGCAATTAGGGCCCACTGAATGGGTTTGCTTTTCTGGTTTGCTTATGGACTCCTTCAAGCACAGAAGGTGGTGCCTCTGAGGACATTTGCATTGCACATCCCACTTGCCCAGGAAGTGCATGCCTACACACAGAGGAACGGGCGATACAAGATCTGGATCCTTCCAGAAGATCCCCTTAGAGTCAGAAAGGGCACCCGTGTCCGCTGCCTTCTGCAAACGAACTGCCCCTTATTTTGTACACCCCTTCTTCTCCTGTTCTCTTCTCTGTGGTTTGCACTAAGCTAAAATCCAGTCCCTGGACAGCGGGTCTCAGGGAACTCATTTCCACAGAGCTCCAGACACTTCCTACCACATTCTCTCTTTTGGGGATCTCAAGGCCCAGGAAATTCTAGAGAATTCGGACACGGCAGGCATCGTATTTCTCTTTCTGGTCCCGGTTCTGCCTTTAGCAAATTCCTTATCTAACCCAGCTAGACAAAGTCCTTTTTTGATTCAGGACCCAGATTGCCACGCCTGGCCCCATAGGGTTCATTTGTAACTGGGGCAGGGTCGACCTCGGACCCCTCAGCCCTGGTAGCTGGGCACACGCCTGCGGGGCCTGGGGGCTCCACTTGCCTTTGGCGGGTGTGCTCCATCTGTTGGGGGCCCTCCCCTTGGGCGGTCTCCCGCTAAGAAGACAGGGTTTGAGCAGCCCCTCTGGGGAGTCCCTAAAAGTCCTCCAGCACTATCCGCTCTTCATACTGCCTTCCCCTGGACAGACCCCACTCCCGCCAAGGCACTTGACAGCGCGGCTTCATAGAGGAACAAACCCAGAACGTCCAGGGCAGAGCTGATCATAGGCAGCTCTCTCGTTCGTTCCCACCTCGAGTTTTTAGCCCGATCGTGGAGGAGGGCGCTGAGCCTCGGAAACCTGACCTTGGAAGCCCGCATGTTGGCTCAAGGGGCCCGGCGCCCCCCGCCCCGCCGCCGCGCGCTGGGCTGTTTGTTCCAGCGCTTCGGATCCTGGACCAGGCTGTTCCCACAGAGGCCGAGCGCGCCCCCTGCAGCTCGGGCGGGCCCCAGGCGCCCACGAGCTCCCCAGGTTTGAGTCCCCCGCGCGGTCTGTACTTTTCCGGCCCAACCTGGGGGAATGGTCGGCTTTTTTGAGCACCCTCGGGTCGCTGAGCTCCAGCCCTGGGCAGGGGTTGCCGGGTCCTGCAATTTGTAGACAAGTGTGGGCCCTCTTTCCCGAGCTCCTTGGCACCGAGACGCCCTGCTTTCGCTTCCGCGGAGTAGTTTTCTGTCTTCTCTCTCCCTTGCTTGGCTTGACGATGAAACCATAAAGACCACCACAGCTATGCTGGACCTCACCATTTTAAAAAAGCTATTAAACGATATATTTAGAGAAGTGTGTGCACACGTGTGTACATCTATTTTCACACACACACACACACACACACACGATTCTTCCCCTCATTCCTGCCTCTACCTCCCTCCCCCTCACAGCTCCCACCAGGTATGTTCTAGAACAGATACAGGTTGCCTGCGCTGTCTACCAGCTGTCCAGAACATCCGTTACAAATCTCTCGGAGGGACGAAAACATCTGTTCGGGCGGAGGCTGGAAGCCGTGGCGGCGGGTGCAGCGCTGCGGGACGCACCCCACCCCAGCGCGGCGCCAGGGGAGAGGGCCCCTGCCGGTTGCAAATCATTTTCGAGACCGCAGGTACCCCAAGCCGAAGAGCACGGCGACACCTCCCAAAATGCTCCAGGTGGGGTGTTCCGCGGTTTCTCAGGTCCTATGCTACCCACCTTGGCCCTTTGTTCTTATTCCACCACCCCCTAGGCTCCGGGTGGGGGCCTCTCCTCCTCCACTGTCCTCGTGCGCTGGAGGTGAATGTTTGCACCCGCTCCCCTGGTCGCGAGCGCGCGGAGCCGGTGCGGGTGGAAGGGCGCGGCGCGGTGGCGGGGCACTGCGAGCCCAGAGCTGGGGCGCTGCCCGGGTGCCCCGCTCGGAAACCCCGCGAGCGAGCGCTTTCAAAGAGCGAGCAGCCTCTTCAAAGAGAAGGAGGAAAGGCAGGGCCGCCCTCAGTTACAAATAAGTTTTATATTGTTTGCTTATATGTTACCAGATAGTACGCGCAAGTGATGGAAACACATTTAAACAGGATAAAGGGACGCACAAGCACGCAGGTATTTGAATATATTCTCTTGGGTGCCTTATCTAAAGAGTGTCGGAACTCTTGGATCTCTGGGCTCAGAAAGACTCTCAACGGGTCCATGTGCCCACAGAGCTGGGAGGATCATCCTCCCACCCTCCACAACCTCCGACAGTTTCTCACTTGGTGGTTTCTCATCGCCTCTGCTCAGCAGCAGTTCGCCCTGCGGTTCCCGGGAGAGCTGCCACTTTTCCTGCAGTGTTCTAGCGGAGCGTAGCCAGCCTCTATAACTTCAGAAGTCAGGGCTCCTGGTATCAAACACTCATTATTGACTACCCGGATGGCTAATGTGGGCGAGGGGCATATGGGGAAAGAGACGGCTTCATTTTTCTTTTTTCATTTCCCCCGATTCCATTCACATTGAACATTACGAATGGTTAATAAAATGTATTTTGCGACCGTAATATGGGGACGGATTGGTCCCAATAAATGTCACAAGATATAAGACAAAAAAGTACCCTGCAACTGTATGCGGAACTGTATTGCTCTCAGTTTTGGCTACGGATGCACTGAAATAACCTGTTAACACACACCAAAGTGCATCCCTATAATAACCTCCTCAATCATTTATTAAAAGTCGTGTCAAGCAGGCCCGTATAATTCATTTCTATGCAAATACATCAATGTCAGGCCATTAGTGTATTGCTCAGGTTTTTATTAAAGTGCATTCTTTTTAATTCAGCCCCGTAAAATACGAGCCCCATTGCTCAAGAATTATAGCAACTATTAGAGTAACATATGGGCAACATGCACTCAGAAAATAAAAATCAACAGATAAAGTGGCAGGGTCACATCACAGGAGCAAACACTTAACAAAATGGCAGTGGGGTAATAGATTTTTTTCTCCCAGGGCTTTTGGCGAAAGAGGCTCGAGGTTACTCTGCCCTGTCCCAACCCCAGAACCAGCCCCGGATAGATATCCTCAGAGTTAGGAAAGGGAAAGCTTCCAGAGCTGCTCCGAATCTGACCTCCATCTTTTGGCACAAGGATTTCAACATGGGCAGAAAGATGCCCATGCAGAGTTTATGGCTGAAGCCATTCTCTCCCTCCCCAAATCTCTCGCGCTTTCTCGCTCTTTCTCCCTCTCTCGCTCTCTCCACCTTCCCCAACAAAGCTACTTCTCGGCCGCACACTAACCGCACCGGGAGAGCCACCCCACCTCGAGTACTTTCTGAGATAACTCTTTTCTCCCTGTCACAACATTGAGAAGGAGCAAAGGAGGCCCAAGAAGGCCCGGGGACTTGCTGGCAAATTTCCCCCTTGTGGTAGAAGCCTGGGGAAAAACTTTCTATTGAAATCAATTCCTGGCTAAATTATAAGAACATCCTCTTTCAGTTTCTCCTCGGAAGAACGTAGGTGCCCTCCGCCGGCTCCACCCCTTTCTCTCGCTCCCTCTCCGCCCCCGCCCCGGACCGCGCGTTTCCAGGTTAGAACGCTTTGCTATAAATTTTGCTAAACCAGGGAGAACACTAGGCTGATCCCGGAGGGACTTTGCTGTTTTCCGTACCAAGGACAGAGTGGGGGAGGTAGTGGTGCCGAGAATCCCTTCAGCCAACCCCCAGGTTTGAGATGGAGGAAGGGCAAGGTGGGAGCGCACGGATCTGAAACAGCAGCTGATAAATCCACTGGAGAAGTCAGCAGCATCAAATTCAGTTTTGTTTTTGTTTTTTAAATCTTTAATTGCCATTGGAACAATCAATTTCCAGAGGCCTAAAAATAAACCTCAAATCCAAAACACAATACAACCCTCACAGAAAAATAGAGAGAAAAGGGGAAAAAAACTAAGAACAATCTCCCAGTTTTAATGAGAGAGTCGCCCACATCCTCATCACCCCAGCATGGTAATTGAGCAGATCTATTAACTTGTTACACTAGATTTGTTTAAAGAGACTATTACACAGTCATTTAATCAATTTGTTACACTGGAGGTCCTGACTTAGGAGACACTTGCCTTATGATTCCTTAATGACTGAATTAATTTGTTTTAATAAAACCAACATTGTGTACAAGTACATTTCTAGAAATGTAATTTTGGAGACAGAACAGTCCAATGCTTCATCTGATTAGGTCCTTTCTATGGTTTATCAAAGTCTGTAGTTTCTGACATAGCTGCTTGTATGGAGTATTTTTCTTTTTTATAGCGCCATTAATTTAATATGGATCATTAGTTCTTTATACACATGCATGTTCTGACAAATGTACCCAATGAATAATGCAGCTAATGCGCTTAGGCCCAAATGCATCACATCATAAACAGAGACCTCTGCAAAATAACAACAATGAAATAAAACACCACCTCAGGTCTTGGAGGTCATCATTACAGTAACATTCTGAGCTATACTTAAGTCTTGTTTTGCAGAGCAAGACATGTTTGGCCCCAGCATTGTATCAATGTAGCCAACTGGGTCTAACTACGTCCTGAACACAAATAGATTTATGGTGAATTAAGGTTGTCTTGAGAGCAGATGCAGGACAAGAAAATCGGTTTTACTCTTGATGGAAACTGACGTGTGTAGAATAAAATGTAAATAAACAGAAAGTCCCCAAGAAAAGGGACTTGATGTTATTGATTATGTAAAATAATTAGAACATTACAAATGATAATGCACTACAAATAGTTGGCATTTATGTCTAGATTTTTTTGCAGGAAGAAACGATTTAGGCTCTGAAACACCACTTGAAAAATGGGGCATGATCTGAGGGGCAATAAAAAATTAATAATGGAGGGATTGGAATGATCAGTTTGTAACCAATAACTGATATAAATGATAACTGAATGAGCCGGCTGCTGAGCTAAACATTGGAGCTTAGAGGAATACAAGGCGAGTGATGGCCCTATAGGATCACTGGAGGCATAAAGTGCTTCCGCATAATGTGAGTAACTATGCACAGATGCCAGATATTGACTAAGTAGCTTAACAATTATTACAGGGCAGAGGGAGAAGCTGGATATATTTCCAATAAGGTGATGCTTTCTTTACAAATCTTCCTTTAACAATGCTGGACAGGCAGGCATTTGAACTTGATTTCATTTTGAAAAAGACTCTAGACTGCACATGTATTAACAGTATATTTGGATGCTTTCATGTCCTCCTTTTGAAATGTAAATGGACATTAAGGTGATGAATGGAATTTGTAAATAAAAAGATGTGGCTACTTGTGCTGTATCAAGAGTAATTACGATTATTACAGAGGATGAAACTCCACTCAGGGTTTGATGAGTAGAAAGAAACCTGCTCTGCGAATAGTATGGGAAAAAAACCCCACCAAGATTTCAATAAGAGGTACAAAAATCAGATGTGGTTGTATTTACTGGCTTTGGTTAAGCAATGTATGTAATATTATTCATGGTTGGGATTCTCTTTTGAAACTAATTTTCGCATCCTGGTTCTGTTGATCAAAGAGGCTATTTTTGAGTCATTCACCCTAAAGCTTGTGGATAACATGGAGGATGCCACTAGAGTTTTGGTTTTTGAAGCATAAACATTTGTAAAACAAGAAAGAGTTTTAGAAATCATATAGTTCTACAGTTCTGACATTTTCACAAGCTACATTTATCTTTTCCCTTTCATCATAGCTCAGTGACTTCTCTGCCTTAGACAGGAATGTTTATGATGATAAATCAGTGTTGTTTAATTAGATGCATCTTTACTTCATTTTAATGTTAGCTGGAAATGTATTTCTTTAGTTTATAAAAATGAATAATTTAATCACTTCCTGGTATAAAATAAGTGGCATGAGACCAAAAATCAATGTTGGATCCTTTTTGGAATTTTTTGACTTATTTCTAGATTTCTTATATAATATCTTACTTGCTGTGACAAATGAATTTTATGCATTTCTTCCTATTTGTGAGTGGCTAATGCAAAATATATTTGCTATTTATTACAAAGTAAATGAATATGACCTTTTGCCCATTTCACCAGATGCTATTTCTGACCATCCAAAAAAAGCCTGCTTAAAGTCAACAACATGAAGCTTTAGGGGTCACCAGACCAACTCAAGGTCATTTTAATACTGGCAAAAGGTTAATTAGATCACTGCATTAAAACAGGAATAGACTTTTACTCAACTTCATCTAAATAAGCATAGACAAGCTTGCCTTACCTTTTAAGGTTTCCTTAGAGATTCTAGCTCATTTCTTAGTATGGTAAAAGTAACTTTTTGTAAATATAATTTGTATGTTTTCTTTTCCCCAATTTTAGCAATATTTGTTATTTGTCGAATGCTCACTACATACCAGGCACTAAATAACATACTGTATACATTTCATATAATCCTGTCAATAACTTATGAAGTAGGTATTATTATTATGATGATCCCCATTTTACAGATGAGGATACTGAGCCTCAGAGACATTGCTGCCTGAAGGAGATTAACAGAGCTATTAATCTGGAATCAAATTCAGGCTCTAAAGTAGTTAAAATGCCTTATGCTGCCTTCAGGAAACACATTACATCTCATTTAAAGTGCTTTCCTTTGCAAGCCTCTTTTTCATCATTTTAGGCTCTTTCTTATTTTAATTGGTAGCTGTTGGCTTTCATATAGTTTAACATGAATAGAAGGAGAAGGCCTAAGAAATGTATATAGCTACTTTGGTTCTAAGAAAAATAAGCTTTTGTACTTAACTCAGACAACACTTTAATGAACAAGTATCCAGTAGGATGATAAACAGTGTTGTTCAATTAAAACTGTCCGGAAGTGTTGAGGTGCCTGGGTGGCTCAGCCCGTTGAGCCTCAGACTCCGTGGTTTCAGCTCAGGTCATGATCTCAAGGTTGGTGAGATAGAGACCCCCTGCAGGGCTCAGTGCTCAGTGGGGAGTCTGTTTGAAGATTCTCTCCTTCTTCTCGGCCCCCACTTTGCACCCGCACTCTCTCTTTCTCAAATAAATAAATAAATAAATAAATCTTAAACAACAACAACAACAACAACTGTTCCATAGTGAGTATGATGATCAACACCACCAAATGTAAATGGCCTGCCTGAACTCTGCAGTTAGGAAGTTCTTTGAGGCAACTGAGTGAGATGTAAGAGCAGATCGCCCCGGAAGCCCTTTACTTCCACGGTAAAGTAATTTGCTTAACGATTCCTTGTGGCTCCCGAAGAAAAAAGATCTGTACTTGCCAAGGGCCAGTTTCTCATGGGACTGACTCTGTCACTCCTAGATCCTTCTTTCATAGTAAATGGACTGGCAGACTGTTAACTATATCAGATTAGCTCACATGGGTGCCCCTCAAACAAACAAACAAAAAATTAAGGTAACTTTCAGTGTAATTGAGAAAGTTTCAGATTATCAGCCTACTTCAGAGTTACTTTTCCTGGTGGTTGGGAGGTTATGTTATTCCGACTCTGTACCTTAGCACTGTATTGTTTTCTGTTTGTCTCATCTGCTTATTAACCTGCTTTCCCCATGTAGGGCGGACCAAATCTTTTGAAGGGAAAAATACACATTTTGTTCTAGTCTTTCTTCATCCAGACTATTTTTCTACCTGGCCTCTGAAATGCAACTTTCTGGAACACTTGTAAGCCACAAATTTCAGGGACAATCTGCTCATAAGCTTATATTTAGAATTAATTAGAAATATATTTGGAGGGGCACCTGGATGGCTCAGTGGGTTAAAGCCTTGGCCTTCGGCTCAGGTCATGATCTCAGGGTCCTGGGACCGAGCACCGCATTGGGCTCTCTGCTCAGCGCGGAGTCTGCTTCCCCATCTCTCTCTGCCTGCCTCTCTGCCTACTTGTGATCTCTCTCCATCAAATAAATAAAATCTTAAAAAAAAAGAAAGAAATATATTTGGAAATAGTTAGACAAGAGAAATATTTCTATTTCCCGATGCTCAATATTCATTATATACCGTGGGAGATTTTTTAGGGGGATGAATTTGGGCTCAGAGCCATGGAAGTTTCCTGTTCTGCTTTCCAAACTGCCTTCACCTTCTTTTAGTGCCTCTGAAGTTGGACCCTCTCTGGGACAGGGTTAAAAGCAAAGAAAACTTAAGAGGAGACAAGCATGGTCAGTTAGACACATAACTTAATTTCAGGGCCCAGCATAGAGTTTTCTTTTTCCCTTGATGAATGACAAAATTAAGGTAATGCAATGAATATACCCATCACTCAGATTCTGGAATTATCCTGATTTCTAACATAGAACTTAATTCTCATATATTAAATATGACAAAATCTGAAATCTGCTCTAAAGGCTGGCATATAAAATTTATGGTCTCCTCATCACTGTTGGCAGCTAAATATTTCATATGCATCATGATGGGCCACAGAGGCAGCAAATCCTGTTTCCAAATTCCATGTGTTCAGTCTCCATTTAAGTGGCTCTTGGTTAGTACTTTTCAGCTCTTGGCCACTACCTGCAGACTACTTGCCCTTGGTTTAGGTGACTCTGAGACAAGATGCTCCATAAAATTAAAAGGCAGAACTTCTACCGAAGAGTGAATCTGGATTCTCTTCTTAGGTTTTCTCCTGGTTCTACTTTGAGATCTGGGTCTACTCTTTTGCCTTTCCTTTGGGGGCTTTTATGAGCCATCATGTCCCCACTTAAAATTTTTAGACTGGACTGAGAGGCTCCAGATTGCATATGAAAAGGTCATGTCTTCTTGCTTTATGACTAATGGCATAACTAAATTAAGTGAGATAATATGTAATGTGTCTATAATAATGCTTGGTACAAAGTAAGGATGCAAAAATTGGCAAATATTATTATTATTATTTTTAAAGATTTTATTTATTTGTAAGAGGGTGAGAGAGAGAGAGAGCACAAGCAGGGGGAGCAGCAGACAGAAGCAAAGAGAGAAGCAGCGTCCCCATTGAGCAGGGAGCCCGATTTGGGGCTTGATCCCAGGAACGTGGGACCATGAACTGAGCTGAAGGCAGACACTTAACTGACTGAGCCACCCACGTGCCTTGGTAGCTATTATTATTATTGACACTATTACTATGACTATCATTGGTCCTGGTTTTTTCCACCTTTATTATTGAGATATAATTAACACAACATTATGTGAGTTTAAGGTATACGATGTGATGATTTCATACACATATAACAATAAGATTAATTGGCACATCCTTTACCTTACATAATTACCATTTTTTGTAGTTATGGTGGGAACATTTAAGATTTACTATCTCAGTAACTTTTGAGTATATAATACAGTATAGTTAACTATAGTCACAATGCTGTACATTAGATCCCCAGAATTTATTCATCCTACAACTGAAAGTTTGTACCATTCAACCAATATCTCCCCATTTCTCCACCACCCAGCCCTTGGCACCCACCAGTTTACTCTTCGTTTCTATGAGTTTGGCTTTATTAGATTCCACTTATAAGTGAGATCATGTAGTAATTGTACATATTTATACATGTACATATTTATAGATATAATTTATGACACATATGTAACTTTTCTTTATTAATTTATCCATTGATGGACACTTATATTGTTTCCTTGTTTTAGCTATTGTGACTAATGCTGCAGTGAACACGGGAGTATAGGTATTGTTTGAGATCTTCTTTTAATTTCTTTTGGATATATACCTAGAAGTGAAATTGCTGGATCATATGGTTACTCTATTTTTAATTTTTTGAGGTACCTCCAAACTGTTTTCCATAGTGGTTGCAGCAATTTACATTCTGTCCAACAGTGCACAAGTGTACCCTTTTCTCTACATCTTCACCAACACTTGTTCTCTCTTGCTTTTTTGATCATGGCCATTCTAATAGGTATGAGGTGATATCTTGGGATTTGATTTGCATTTCCCTGATGAATAGTGATGTTGACCACCTTTTCATATTCCTCTGTATGTCTTGTTTGGAAAAATGTCTATTCAGATCCACTGTCTATTTTTTAATTGGATTATTTATATTTTTACTACTGAGGTAGATGAGTTTGCTGTTATTGTTAATCAGGACAGGTTAGAATAAGAACAACAATGATTATTATGATCCTAATCAACTTCAACTCTTGGGAGTGACTTCTGACTTCTGAAGCGCCTTCCTCTGCGTACAGTGCAATGGCTGACATTTTATTTTTGGTACTCAACAGAAGCAAGAGTCAGTTTGAAGACGGGTCTCCCCCCCACCCAGTTTTATAGGATAGCAATAAACATGGCTGTATCTCATTAAATTTAATGAGTCTTCATAAAATAACCATTACATTCAGAAGGTAATGAAAGAATAGCTTTGATGGCTAGTAAATAAACTACCAAAGGCAGTTTCATCACATTCTAGGGCTGCATACGATACAGGCAACACCAGAAGGGGGCTGTGACGTTTTTGTGGTAAGACTGTGCCAGGCTATGCCTGGCTTCACTGTATGAGAGCCCATGGAGCAATCTTCATTTCAGTCGGGGGTTTCTAGCTATCCTAGCTAGCTATGGCTGTGAGATGTGATTAAATGGATTGGTTTAAAAATCTGCTAAAGGATTTTATGTATATCATGTCACTGATATTGAATTTGAATACTACTGTAGTAGGTTAGACTAAATAATTTATCTTATAAACATAGAGGTAGAGCAGATTGAATAGAGTATGCAAATTTATGTAAATAACCCTACAAATTCAGACTCTTCTGATCCAAGAGCCCTGGTACTTTATAAACGGGGCTGTAACATTGTAAATCAGGAGTTATTAACCTGTGATCCGTGGCCCAGTGGGGTCCTGAATTTATATGCAAAATTGGATGGCTGTGTGTTTTTCTAGAGAGAGGGTCCAGAGCTTTCATTATATTCTCAAAGAGGTTCAGCACCCAAAGAGTCTAAGAACCATAACATGGGATAAATATTCTAGTTGGTTCTATTAAATCAAATCACATTCAACTCTCTGCTTTTCAGAAACTGTTAACTTAATTAGACTAAATATTTGCTACTTATTTATGATCCAGTTAGAACTAAAAGTTCTTGACTTTTTAAAGACTTTGCAAGCATATAAATTTAAGAAATCCTACTGATTTACATACCTGCATTTTTCTACACTGCTTTCTATCCCACATGACTCTTTCACCTTAATTTTCAGTCTGTATTTCTTGAAGTCATTTTTGATACCAAGTCACGCAAGGTTTTGGTCAAATGAAATGGGTCTGAAAAGAGACTAAACTGTAATAGCGAAAAATGAATCTCTATATAAACAATCCTTTCTGGTGCTCTGTGTTTTTTTCTTCCTAATATTTTATCCATATTATAAGCTTCCCAAATTAATCTAATAATTACCCAAATATTTCAGATTGACAAATGCTGCAGAAACACTTATGTCCTTGGATTATCCCTGTGAGATAAAGCACATATAAAATGGTTTACAGTTGTGCTAAATGAGATCCAAGGAAATGTAGAGATGGGTTTAGGACCGTAGGGGCCAGGTCTCCATAGGTATAGCAAAAGCAGAGAGTCAGAATCTTAGAGTTGGAAGAGATCTTTGATATTACTGAGTCACTCTTGACCAAATTAGAAGACTTTGGGTTATAACTCGATTCTGCTAAACCCCAACCTAGAGCTAATTTATGACAGTGTATCACCACGGGCAATTAGGTGTGTGTTTAGAATCAAAGTAAGCACAGAACTCACAATGCATACCGTCTCAAAGATAGTTTCCAATTTGGCTGTTTCTTTTCCCTCTATGATTGTATGTGTATGTGTGTGTGTATACATATCCATCCATACATATACAAATATAAGTACAAAAAAGCCTAAATGTGTACAGTGTTACTTATGTACAGTTAGAGTCAATTATTTCCATTTCTCGTTTCCCAACAAACTTCTGTGTAAACAAGATCATCTTTATTCAATAGCACCTAATCACCTTCACAATGAAGGCATTCTGGGTCAGGGATATTCTGAAAATGTCACTGGAGTTAGTCACAACTTTTTTATTGCTTTAAAAATAATGAGCTGAATGGTCACACCAGAAGGACAGAGGGTCTATGTAAATAACCTTGCAATTTCGTCACTTTGGGATATTTAACATCATAAATGGTGGATGCCTAGTTTCATACTGATGGATGGATGGCATTATTTGAGATAATGTATATTAAAGTATTTAGTGCCTGCATGTCTCTTAAACATAGGTTGTTACTCACTAATTTGAAAAAAAAATTTTCTCTCTTGATTACACAAATGTAAAAGAAACCTTAGTATCTTTTCTTTTATAAAGTGCCTGTGAAACATGGTGAGAAAATCAGCAGCTTCTCCTCAGTTTATGGAACCAGCAACATCTTCATTTCTTAGGGATCGGAGAGGGTTCCAAATCCTGGAGACTATGGTTGTTTTTTGTCTTTTTAAAGATTTTATTTATTTATTTGACAGAGAGAGAGAGATAGTGAGAGAGGGAACACAAACAGGGGAAGTGGGAGAGGGAGAAGCAGGCTTCCTGCCGAATAGGGAGCAGGGCTCAATCCCAGGACCCTGGGATCATGACCTGAGCCAAAGGCAGAAGCTTAAAGACTGAGCCACCTAGGCGCCCCTGCCTATGGGTTTTTATTCCGTATATTTTCTCTTACCTCTTGTAGCTCCTAATGAGAACATCTACTGGGAAGTTCTGAGAATAATTTCTGATATTGCTGGGGGTCAGCTCAGATGAATGATCCTATTTTAAGGCATTCTGAATGCCACGTGGAGAAAATGCTCAGATGCCTCCTTGTGGCTTGGGTTGCCTAATGAAGCTGTTGGAGATTTTTCATTTAATCTTTAACCTTTTTGTCTCCATATAGTTCCCTACCTGTCAAATAGGTCACTACCTTAAAACAGTGCATTCATAAACTGTTAAGTAAGCTTGAATTGTGGGACACTTCTAGAGTCCCAGGATACAGTTTGACTATTATGAAAGAAGTTTGAATATAAAGGTAAGAATAGCTTTTTCTTAGTTCTTCTGCTCTTAGTACCCTAATTAATGATTTAAAAAAAAAAAAAGAATGCCAAATGCTTATAAAGAGGAGATTCCTGCCTTGCCAATAAATTTTTTTCCACCACTATTTCGCTTTTTTATCTCTTTTCTGTCTTTGGAAGAAGGCATAGAAATGTGTGAACCCATTCACAAATATAGACTCACAGTAACACCAGGAAGCAGAAACATGAAAAGCAGTGAATGACTTTAATGGTGAACTGTTGTGTGTGTGTGTGTGTGTGTGTGTGTGTGCGTGTACTGCAAACTATTATTACTTACATATGAAATAATTGTCATTATTTTATTGTAGCATGGTTATAATTTTTGTTGCATTATAAATATCACAGATCTTATTTTTTTTCTACTACCACAGCAGTTTCTGAAGACATGTAAACCCATAGTGTTATTACTCTCTAATCTAGTTGAGGTGATGAAATAGTGCCAAAACTCTCATTGCAATTTCATTAGCATATTCATGAGTCGCACTTTTGCAGTGTTGCAGAAACAACACAAATTGGTTTGTGGATTGTGAACTCCCCCTTCTTCTCCTCTCCAGGAGCACAGACTGTAGATTAGCAAATCAAGTTGGCCCACAAACTTCTGAGCACTAAATTGCATAAGTTTTCTGCTCTGCCCTTTATTTCCATATTTTATGATTCTTGTGTTATTGAATGCCATATGAATGGACATACCGCCCAGTAGAACAAACATGGGGGCTCAAGTGGCTTGGAAAAATTTAAGTTCTGGAAAAGCCAGACACTAAGTTGCCCTGCTAGGAAAAAACATTTCTTTCTCGCTTTTTATTGTTCTTGATGTTTGTTTTCTTTTTTCTTGTGAATGGGGGTTAAGAGAGCATTTGTAGTTTGGCTGAAACTTAGTAGACTGGCTTGCAGTCTACTAAACCACTTTTCTTCCTTCTTCAGCACACAGATAGACCACGTTTTCCAGCCTCCCTTGCAATTAGATGTGGACGCAGCACTGAGTTCAGGCCAATGGAATGTGGGCAGAAGTGATACCTATCACTTCTAGGAGTGACACAGAAGCACTTTTTCTGTGATGTTCCACCTTCCCTCTTGCTCCAACTACTGGCTAGATGTTTATCCTTAGGGCAGCACTGACAGCTAATAGTGGAAGATGACAGCCTTCATCAGACTGGGTCCCTGAATGACTCCATGGAGTTTCTGCTCTCCCTTCCTCCCTCCCTCCTTAAATGAGAAAGAAATATCCTTTGTGATAAGCCATTGAGATTTCAGTATTAAATGTAAAGTCAGTTAGCATTATCTTCACTGATTGAATGGTATCTTTATTATCCAGATTTTGTGCTGTTTAAAAAACTCAGTTGCTGTTATTTAAATATTTATTTGACATGAGAAATGGAACTTTGAGGATTAAAACATGTGGTTCATTTCTACTGTTCGCTGTATTTTCTTCCTATGGTTGTGTCTTGGCTTCGTTGTAACCCATTTTTACTAATTGCATGCCCTAAAGAGACATTATACAGTTAAATAAACCCAGTTCCTCGATCTCTCCTAGTAAATTAAGCATCGAGGAAGTATATGCGAGCATGTTCACGTACTAGATAGAACACAGGAATCCACCTATTAATTAACTAGAAAACTCAAAAAGCCAATTTAGCTCAGCATCCAACATATTTCAGAAGTTAAACACTTGGAATGTTGATAACTTAAAAAATGTATGTAGCACTTTTGGCTTTTCAAAGGACTTCCACATATAATGTGTAGAATAATGTATGTTTGCTCAGCTCTTTGAAAGATTTGGATAAGAAGATTTCTCTGAAGATGAATCATGCATTTTCAATCATGCCTCTCTCACAGTAACAACAATCACACACTGCTAACACTTGAAAAATGGATCTTACTCCTAACCTTATTAGGCGGCTAGGGAAAGTTACTCAAGGTGACCAGCTCTTCTTTGCTAACACTTACATTGCTTTTGATTTATATGTCCTGTTGTGGTACTTTCAAAAAATGCGAAGTCATCTAGGCTTTGCGTGGGTAAACATGGGAGATACCGAGGCACAATGGGAAATGTATTATTCAAACTACAAGAGTAGATTATCAGGGTAAGGATTGGTACTGACAAAAGATCACTGTTTCTGGACTTTTTCTAGCTTATTTGAGAAGGCTGTGTAGAAATCCAATGAAATTTCAATATGTTATAAAATCTCTTTGGTATTTCTCACCCCAGCCAAGAATCCATTATATTTAGAATTTAAAGGGTTTTTTTTTTTTTTTTGAGCAGACGACAGGCAATGTATGAGATAGCCCAAACATGTTTATATACATTTGAATTATAAATATGCTTTAATTTTTCCATGGAAGGATTGCTGTGGACACACATTGTTCACATGATATAATGCAACATAACTGATTTAATTAAAGCCTATTTTCTTGGTCTGCAGTGTCTCTATATTGGTGGGATTGCTTTTTCCACAGGAAAAAACTATCAGTGGGTAACATGATTTAAGAGACAACTGCAAACTACATTCCCTTTGCTTTTTTTCAGGCTTCAATCCATTGCTCAATTTAAGTATGGAAATACTGCTTGTCATATACTTCTTGACACATGAATTTTACAACAAAATATCAGCGCACCTACTGCTTGGATTTCTAACTCATTTATTGTACAATATACAGCTAATCCAATCTACTGCTGCAAACATGGTTTGTGCAGTTATGCTCAGCTACAGCACAATGGTTTTCTTTAAACTGGAGGGTTTTCTGAGGTTTTATTTTCCTTCCTTGGGCAAAAAAACATAGATGAGACCTAGCTTACTTGATAAAAATGATGGTGTTGAGTCCATAGTGTGGGAGAGTGGGGTTTGCAGAGCTGAGAAGCTCTTGCTGCCTTTGAGACCATGAAGACAGAGTCTTCTGAACCTTAAGTGGAGAATCTAGGTAAGTGTGGAGCAAGAACTTAGAGATTCGTAAGGAAATATCTGTAAAAGATGCTGTAAAGGACAAGAAATTATTTTACTTGATCTATGCATTACTGGTGAGCTGAGTTAAAGTAGAGGAGAAACAAGTGTTTGGAATTGACATTGAAATGTAAAGGGAAAGGGTCAGTTTTTATCTCCTCTTTTTATTATTTTTAATTGTAAGGGCACTGTACGTTTATTGAGAGAAACTTATTTCACTCTCCAGAGATAACCACTGTGAACTGTTTAGTATGTAGCCTGACTGACCCTCTTCTTGCATATTTAAACATATTAAGACATAAAGGATCACCTTAGACATATAGAGTGCTTAAAATAAACAGCAATATATTTATGACAGTCTATCTTTGTTCATACAATACAGTATATGCGGTAGGCAGGATTCGAAGAATAACCTACAGTGATCCTGGCCTTTTCATAAACCCCTTCCCTTTAAGTGTGGGATCACTTATGATCATTATGATCAGCTCTCAGTCCCTTGAGGAGGTTACATTCTGTAGCAAAGGGAGATGATCTGGGTTTTCCTTTAAAGGTAGGGTTTTGGGGTGCCTGGGTGGCTCAGTGGGTTAAAGCCTCTGCCTTCGGCTCAGGTCATGATCTCAGGGACCTGGGATGGAGCCCTGCATCAGGCTCTCTGCTCAGCAGGGAGCCTGCTTCCTCCTCTCTCTCTGCCTGCCTCTCTGCCTACTTGTGGTCTCTTTCTCTCTGTCAAATAAATAAATAAATAAAATCTTTAAAGATAACTAACTAACTAACTAACTAAATAAATAAATAAAGGTAGGGTTTTTCTCCAGCCAATGAGCAGAAGTCAGAGAGATTCGAAGCATGTGGGAGATTCACCGTGGGGAGGATCCTGCTGCTGGCCATGAACAGTTCTGCTGAGGAGATCCTGGGAACTACTTATGGAGGGTCCATGTGCGAAGGAATAGAGGCAGCCTCAGGAGTTGAGAACAGCTCGATGAAGACCAGCAAGGACATGGGAATCTCATTCTGCAATCATAAAGAACTGAAATCTGTCGCAACCCTAATGGGCTTAGAAGACTTCCCTCGTGGAGCCTCCAGAGAAAAATACAGCCGTCTGATAGCCTGATGTCAACCCCATGAGCCCCTGAGCAGAGGACCCAGCCACGTGGGGCCGGACTTCTGCCTTACAGAATCGTGAGGACTCCAGTGGGTGTCGTTTGTGGTAATTTGTTACACAGCAACCGAAAACAAATGCAGTCGATGTGACTGTTCTCAGGCCTTGAGATTCCTCATCTGTACTGATTTCAGAGAGCTAAAAGGCCAAACAAATTGACCTTCAGGATTATAGAAACTTGATCTTCAGTTATTCATTCAATCATTTTTAAAGACCACTGCTATGTGCCCATCACTGTCCTAAGTGCTGGGATACATCTGTGAACAAAAGCAGACAGAAGTATAGGCAGCCGACCTCTTTAGAAGAGGTGTGCAGGAATCATTACTCTAGCAAGAACCCACATGTATTCACCACTTTCTTCCTTCCTTTCTTTTTTTTTTTTTTTAAGGTTTTATCTATTTATTTGACAGAGAGAGGCACAGCAAGAGCGGGAACACAAGTAGGGGGAGAGGGAGAGGGAGAGGCAGGCTTCCCGCAGAGCAGGGACCCAGACGCAGGGCTCGATTCCAGGACCCTAGGATCATGACTTGAGCCAAAGGCAGACACTTAAAGACTGAGCCACCCAAGCGCCCCCATTTACCACTTTATATATTACAAGGCATTTTTTTATACATGTTCTGGAGTTTTCACTGAATGAGGCAAATATTATTATTATTGTCTTTTTACAAGTATGCAAAGCAATACTCTTGTCTTAGAGACGAAGGGACTCCACAAACTCAGCTAGCTATTAATGGAATAGCTGGGACTCTTTGCTTTTTATATTACATGGATCTGTTGTTAGTAATAGCTAGTATTTTAAGGACCGTTTGCCACGGGCCCTAATGGTGTCGAGTTTTTACATGGATTACCTGATTTCATCTTTACAGCCACTCTGTACGGTTGACCCAATATATACCCTCGTTTTACAGATGAGGAAATTGAGAGTCATGAAGGCTTAACAACTTTTCCATGCTCAAGCTAAGATCCGAACCCTGGTGGGTTGACTCTATGATCCATATTCTTCATCACTAAGCTAACTGCCTTCCCAAGCCAACATTACCATGGCCGACCTGGCCCTACCCTCCAAGCCAACATGGCCGAACATGGCCATGTTTTCTCCTGGCCCAGTCAGGAAAACTGACACTTTTGCTCTGCTGCATATCACTTTAGGGCATAGTTATGTCCTCAGTTTTTATGACTTTTTGTGTTTTTGCTAATGTTTCTTATTTTCTTGTAGGTTATTTTTCTAACTCATGAAATGCAGAGTCATAAGTTAACAGAAAACTATAGTTTATGTTCTTTATAGCTTTCATTAAGAACGTGTGACATAAGAAACACTATCATAGGGTCAAGCATCGTCTGCTTCTCAGATTTTCATCTCTAACAGTGCCATCGAAAAAGTTTAGGAAGTTAGATTTATACCCCAACATAACTGTTCTTTTAGCAGCCTACTCTGAATTGTTAATCCATGAATGTACACTTCTTCCAGACAGATTATAAATCTTGAAGAGAAGGTCCATGTTTTAAACATTTCTGTCATATCTAGTATTGTTCTAGACACAATAACAGGTACATCTTCACTAAATTAAATCTTAACTTATCTCAAATCGCACTGAAATTACACACACATGCACACACACATTTCCCCCAGCCTGTCTCATTTCTTGAAAGTAAGCATTTCCATGTTAGCTATCTTCCTTCCTTTGCTCTATAAAAACCTCTTTCCAATTTCAATTGGTACTCTGGTGTTCTAGGGTTTGATTAATGAGTTCATGTTTAAGCTGTCCATCCCATTTAAAACGATAATAACTTTGATTGTATCCCCTTCACCCTTTGTCACTAAAACTAAACAATCCTACCTTAAAAAAGTTTAACCTCAAAGAGCATGGCCTCAGCTGTCCCGTTCATTATTATTGCAGCGGTCTTGCCTTAAGGCTTGCTTTTCTGTGCTGTGGGGACCAGAATTTTGCGCATAAGTTATAATTTTGTATGAAAGTAAGCTACTGCTTCTTAATTTTATTTACCCTGCCTTTTGGGTTGATGTTTAATATTTTTGTACTCTTGACTGCATCAGAATCCTGGAAAGGCTCCCAGTGACTTGTAGGTTCATGAATTGGGTAGTGACACTCTACCCAGTATCTTTTATGTATATTTGGAAATCTTCTTAACATAGTGTTGTGATTCTATTCTATTCTATTCTATTCTAAAACTACATTAAATTATATATATAAATGCTATTTGAAAGTGCTTTTTTTCTTTTTATTTTATTTTATTTTTTTTTAAATTTTTTGTTTATTTATTTATTCATTTAACAGAGAGAGGACACAAGCAGGCAGAGAGGCAGGCAGAGGCAGAGAGAGATGAGCAGGCTCCCTGCTGAGCAAGGAGCCCGATGCGGGACTCGATCCCAGGACGCTGGGATCATGACATGAGCCGAAGGCAGCCGCTCAACCAACTGAGCCACCCAGGCGTCCCGAAAGTGCTTTTTTTCTAGAAGAGGTACAGCCCTTTTAGGGAACAATTTCCAGTGTAAACTGATATTTTTGGAAATCCAAATCAGATTTTTGCCTTAGGTTGCAATTTTATAGAATTTGACCAAATGATAGAATCTCAGAGATAATTCAATTCAAATTCCTCCTTTAATAGATGAAACAGGCTTAGAAAAGGCAAGTGACAGGATATAGGTGGGCCAGTTTCTTGAACAGTAAAAATTGGGTAAGGAAACTTAAATCCACTAAATGAAAGAAGAGACAATTGGGTTAAATATAGGAACTTATATTACACTGCTTTGATTTTTAAAATTTTTGTTTCTTTTCCTTATAAAGTAGGAGAACTAAGAGTCAAGGGACCACCATTTTAATTATCTTTAAAAGTCAAGTGTACGGGGTGCCTGAGTGGCTCAGTTAAGCATCTGACTCTTGATTTCAGCCCAGGGCATGATATCAGGGTTGTAGGACTGAGCCCCACATTGGGCTCCATGCCACTGTGTAGTCTACTTGAGATTCTCCATCTCCCTCCTCTCTCTCTCCCATCTCCCTCTCCCTCCCTCTCCCTCCCATATCCCTCTTTGGCCCCTCTCCTCCTCCCCCCACTTGCACGCTCTCTCTCTTTTTCTCAAATAAATAAACAAATCTTTAAAAAAAGTGAGGTGGGGACGCCTGGATGGCTCAGTTGGTTAAGCAGCTGCCTTCGGCTCAGGTCATGATCCCAGCATCCTGGGATCGAGTCCCACATCTGGCTCCTTGCTCGGCGGGGAACCTGCTCCTCTCTCTGCCTCTGCCTGCTTCTCTGCCTGCTTGTGTTCTCTCTCTGTCAAATAAATAAATAAAATCTTAAAAAAAAAAAAAAAAAAGTGAGGTGTATCGAGAAGGGTACATACTGCATGGAGCACTGGGTGTGGTGCATGAACAATCAATCTTGTAACACTGAAAAATTAAAATAAACAAATTTGGGGAGAAAAAAAAGTGAGGTGTAAATAACTTTTTAAAATTTCTTTTGAAAAGGAAAAACAATGAAAATCAAAGAAAAAGTCACAAACATTTGTTATCAAAGTAGGTTGAAGTTTTAGAGTGCATGGACTTGGCCCTGGAAAGGCCTTGATTTCCAGATAATGACCTGAAATAAAAGAATGGTCTCTGGGCGCCTGGGTGGCTCGGTTGGTTAGGCGACTGCCTTTGGCTCAGCTCATGATCTCAGAGTCCTGGGATCGAGTCCCACATCCGGCTCCCAGCTCCCTGGGGAGTCTGCCTCTCTCTCTGACCTTCTGCTCTCTCAATCTCTCTCTCTCAAATAAATAAACTAAATCTTTAAAAAAAAAAAAAAAAAAGGAACGGTCTCCTCAATTCATGCATAAAACCAGGTAGTTGACCACAGTTAAGAATTAATGTGTAAGTGCTAAATTGTATTTATATATTTAATTTATCCAAATTTTGGGAATTATATATAGCTTTCAAAATATTCTTTAACAGGGCCCCTGGGTGGCGCAGTTGGTTGAGCGACTGCCTTCGGCTCAGGTCATGATCCCGGAGTCCCGGGATCGAGTCCCACATCGGGCTCCCGGCTCCATGGGGAGTCCGCTTCTCACTCTGACCTGCTCTCTCTCACTCTCTCTCTTTCCTAATAAATAAATAAATAAATAAAATCTTTAAAAAAAATATTCTTTAACATCGTTATATTAACATTTTGATAAATAATCACTTTTCCATTTAAAGGAGTCAAAGAATGTAATAATGTTCTCTGGTTACTTGGTAATTGAAAGCTTGTCTTCCATGCATAAAATTGCTGCTACTCTTCTAGATCAGGTTTATTCTAACTGCAAACAGAGTATAAAAGGAAAATAAGCAACCTGTTGCATGTTCAATTTCTACATCTAAACATGTGAAGTGATGATAGCAAATATCTCACCACAGAGAAGTTTATCTTCCACTCTCAGACTTTTGATTCATGTACTGATGATACCTTTCTAAAGTTTGTACACTTTCTACTATTTATTTCATGATTTTATAAAGCATATTTCCTCAACAATTTGGATATTTCATCTTGTAGGAGCTTTCCTCTATTAACATTTTTTGAACCATTCCACTAAATGCATATTCACTTAACCCCCACTCAATTTTTCCTTTTTCTTCTAAGTTTTTTTATCCTTCCCCATTAATGTCATAGTGATTCAATTTTAGTAACAATTTTCATGGGAATATTATAAAAGACTTCCGGGAATTTAATGTCAAGATAACTCTTATGAATATTCCTTCCCCACAAAATGTATTAACTTCTTGTTATAGATATCTTGTGATCATTTACATGGTGGTCTCAGCCTCTATTGAACCTTCTCTATAATGCATTAGTGTGCTCCTCATTGTTGATGTTGTCTAGAATGTTTGATTTCAGGGGTGGAAAAGGAACAGGAGAGTGGTAGTGGTGGCCAGTAGGTTAAATTCCACTATCATTTAGAATATTTTAAAATTTTGAATTAATTTCCAAAATTCATATGTTGGGGGATTTCATACAAAATATTTACATTTCTGAGATTTTTATCTTCTCTTGAACAATTAGAAGAACTGAAAACATTTGCTTTGCATCCCACATGTCAGTAGTCTGTTGGAACTCTTCAGATGGGCCATGTGTTACACAGTTTGCCTCTGTCCCCACGTAGTCCCTTCAACCTTCTAGGTTACCTGATTGACCCAGGTGAAAGCAAATATTAAAGGCTTAAATCCATATTAAATAATTCGGAAATTCCCATCTCCTTTTGTGTATATACCTTTAAACATCAATTTTAGTTCCCTCAGTCCCTGTTATCCAATAAAACGGACACAGAAAGCTAATCAGTAACTAAGAAAAGTGATTGGAGTTCAGAGTTTTTGAATCTCTAGGAAAGGAGAGCCAATAACTTTCCTTTGCAGTCAAGAGAGGATACTGTTATAAAAATTGCCATGACCTGCTTTTTACACTCAGGACTGTGATAGGAAAACCATACTAAATCCATGAGCTTATATAGATCTTTGTTTTTAAATACTTCTTTCTTTTATGCACATATTTATCTAAAGATGTATTAAGAAAATTAAACATTTTGGGAAAGATATACCAGTCAATGAAAGGACCTAGTTATTCAGATTAAATAGAGCAAAAACTTTTATACATGTGCTCTGGCCATGATATGACTTCCCATGGTATGGAACTTGCCCTCCCATCATAAACAATTAAAAAAATTGCAAAATTGAGACAGATGGCAATCCAGAACAATGATCCCTTAGAAAAATATGAGCTCTATGAATGCTCTGTCTCTAGAGACAGTTTTCAAACTGTGGCAGAGGGAGAAGGAACTCAAGCCTAGCACATGACACTTACTGAGGAGATAGAGACTGGGAGTTTGAAGCAGCTTGAATTTGAAAACAGAGCAGAGAAGAAAAAACTGTGGAGAGCAAGAGAGCTTCATGAACCTGCATAGGGTGCCCCTAAAGTCTTTGAATGAATACCTATCAGTGCATTTGTTAATGAAGCTAGAAAAAGAACGTGTGTCATAAAATGGCTGTAAAATTAAAAAATCCAGTAACTCACACAGGGCAGAGAGATGACCAAATTCTATCAAGCCAGATTAGAGAGATCTCATTGAAGACTTGGGGCAATTAGTAGAAGCCTCAGAAGGGTCATGCCTCAATAACAAGGCTAAATTAGTCTGAGAGTAAAGTTCCTAAACCTGCCTTAACAAAATTGAAACAAAAAATCTTAAAAGGAGTAAGCTATAATTTCTAATTAGTAAGACAAATTTCAAAAACAAAATCATCCAGCACTTAACAGTATAATATTCACAATGTCCAGCATCAAAATTACTAGATCTGTGAAAAAACATGTGCGACCGTGACCATGACTAAAAGATCCAGAGCGAGAAATGATAGAGATAATAGAACTAGCAGACAAGGACCTTAACATAGCTAGTATAAATATTTTTTAAGAATTTAATAAAAAACACAAACACAATAAGGACAGAAATGGAAGATATAAAAAACAAAATGGAACTTTTATACATTAAAAATATGTCAGCCCTTGTAAAACAAGGTTTTGAATTGCAGGGTTCCATGTATATGTGGATTTTTTTCTTTCTTTCTTTCTTTTTTTTTAAAAGATTTTATTTATTTATTTGACAGAGAGAGAGATCACAAGTAGGCAGAGAGGCAGGCAGAGAGAGAGAGAGAGAGGGAGAAGCAGGCTCCCTGCTGAGCAGAGGGCTCGATCCAGGACTCCGAGATCATGCCCCGAGCCGAAGGCAGAGGCTTTAAACCACTGAGCCACTCAGGCGCCCCGGATTTTTTTCAATAAATTCAGTAGAGTACTGAAAATATGCTTTTTCTTCCTTATGATTTTCGTAATAACATTTTCTTTTCTCTAGCCATTTTATTGCAAGAATACAGTATACAATACATATGACGTATAAAGTGTGTTATTTGACTGTGGTATTGGTAAGGCTTCTGGTCAACAGTGGGCTATTACAGTCAAGTTTTTTGGGAGTTAAAAGTTACATGTGGGGGGGGGTTGGGTGGCTCAGTGGGTTAAAGTCTCTGCCTTTACCTCAGGTCATGATCTCAGGGTCCTGGGATCAAGCCCCACATCGGGCTCTCTGCTCAGCAGGAAGCCTGCTTCCCTCTCTCTCTCTCTCTGCCTGCCTCTCTGCCTACTTGTGATCTCTTTCTCTCTGTCAAATAAATAAATAAATAAAATCTTTTTTTAAAAAAAGTTACATGTGGATTTTCAACTGTGCAGGAGATTGGTACTCCTCAACCAGTGCATTGTTCACTGGTCGACTGTAGATTTAAAGTAAAAAATCTGCAGGATAGATTTAATAGGAGCCTAGGTTCTATGCTGCATATGAAAAATTAGTGACCTTAAGAATTTGGAAATATAAAATATTCAAGTTGAAAAACAGAAGAAAATATGAAATAAAATACTGAATAGAGTTTCAGTGAACTATGGAACAATATAAAGAAAACTAACATGCATGTAATTGGAGTCCAAGAAGAGAATGGGGCAGAAGAAAAATTTTGAGAAATTGGTAAAGAATTTTTCAAATTTGAGAACATGTACAGACCCACAGATATAACATAGTCAACAACTGGTAAGTAAAATAAACATTAAGAAAATAGTATCAAGGCATATTATAATTAAAATGCTGAAAACCAGGGCACCTGGGTGGCGCAGCTGGTTGATTGTCCGACTCTTGGCCTCGACTCAGGCAGTGATCTCAGGATTGTTAGATGGAGCCAGTGTTGGGCTCCATGCTCAGCACAGTCTGCTTGAGATTCTCTCTCCCTCTGTCTGCCTCTCCTGCTGGTGCTCTCGCTCTCTCTCTCTCTCTAAAATAAAATAAAATAAAATAAAATAAAATAAAATATGGGTTGCTTGAGTGGCTCAGTTGGTTAGGCATCTGTCTTCAGCTCAGGTCATGATCCTAGGGTCCTGGGATTGAGTCTCACATCAGGCTCCTTGCTGGGAGCTCCAAGCAGGGAGCCTGCTTCTCTCTCTGCCTGTCACTCCCCCGGCTTGTGCTTGTTCTCTCTCTGACAAATAAATAAAATCTTAGTGAAATAAAATAAAATAAGATGTTGAAAACCAGTGTCAAAAGGCAAACTTTAAGAGAACTAGAGAGATCACATTATATATAGTGAAACAAAGATTAAAAAAGGCCATACATATACAGCATAACCAAGTGGGATCAATCTCAGGTATACAAGGCTGATTCAACATTCAAAACCAATTAATGTAATCTATCACATCAAGAGACTAAAAAAGAAGAATTACATGATCACATCAATGGATACCGAAAAAGCATTTGACAAAATACAATACTCATTCATGATAAAAACTCTCAACAACCTAAGAAGAGAAAGGAACTTCCTCAACTTGATAAAGAATATCTACAACAAATCTACAGCTCACAACATACTCGGCAATGAGAAACTAGAAGTTTTCCCACTAAGATCAGATATAAAGAAAGGGTGTTTCCTCCCACTACTCCTTTTCTTTTCTTTTTTATTTTCTTAAAAGTTATTTATTTTAGAAAGAGAGAGAGCACGCACACAAGGAGGGGATAGGGGCAGAGGGAGAAGCAGACTCCCTGCTGAGCGGGCTGGAGAGACAACAGGATTGATTCTAGATCAATGAGATCCTGACTTGAGTTGAGGGTGGATGTTTAATCCACTGAGTAGCCAGGTGCTCCACACCACCACTCGAAATTCTAACTAATTCAAGAAGTCAAGCAAAGGAAATAAAAGATACACAGATTGGGTAGGAAGAAATAATTCTGTCTTCATAGATCACATGATCATCTGTTTAGAAAATTTGAAAGAATTGACAAAAAAACCTGGAATAAGTGGTTATAGCAAGATTGCAGAGTACAAGGTTAATATACAAAAGTGAATTGCTTCCCATACACTAGCAATGAACAAATGGAATTTGAAATTAAAAGCATAATGCCATTTACCTTAGCACCTTTCATAAGAATGAAATACATCAATATAAATCTAACAAAATATGTACAAGATTTATATGTGGAAAGTTACAAAACTCTGATGAACAAAATTAGGAAACTAAATAAATGAAGATACATTTTCATGTTCGTGGATAGCAAGATCAATATTGTGATGGTATCAGTTTAACCCGACTTGATCTATAGATTCACTGCAACTCCAGTCAGATTCCCAGCAAGTTATTTTGTGGATATTGACAGACCGATTCTAACATTTATATGGAGAACCAAAAAACCTAGATAGCCAACACAATAATGAAGGAGAAGAAGAAAGTCAAAAGACTGACACTACCTAACTTCGAAACTTAACTGGAGCTCTTCCAGTTGTGCTTGTCAGCAGGCTACCACCATGAGCTACAGAATTCTGGGGCAGAGAAAAGGTACCAGCTCAGTGTTCTACACACACGTGAAGCTCTGCCTGTCTGCACACTTTGGACTTCGCAGAGTGGTCAAGCTACATCAAGGGCATCATGAAGAACATCATCCATGATCCAAGCTGGGGTGTGCCACTCACTGAGGTAGTCTTCTGGGATCCATACTGGTTTAAGAAGTGGAGGGAGCTGTTCATCGTTGCCAAGGGCATCCACAACAGCCAGTTCTTTTACTGTGGCAAGAAGACCATCTCAACATAGGCAATGTGCTTCTGGTGGGCAAGTATGCCTGAAGGCATCATTATGTGTTGCTGGAGGAGAAGCCTGGTGACTGGGGCAAGTTGGCCTGAGCCTCTGGAAACAACACCACTGTCATCTCTCACAACATTGAGACCTAGAAGACCCAAGAGAAGCTGCCCTTTGGTTCAAGGTACGTCTTTTCTTCAGCCAAGAGAGCTATGGTTGGTGTGGTGGCCGGAAGTGGCTGCACTGACCAGCCCATTCTGAAGGCTGGCTGAGAGGAATTGCTGGCCACGCCTGTGGGCTGTGGCTATGAATCCTGTGGAGCATCCCTTCAGAAGGCACAACCACCAGCATATCGGTAAACCCTCTACTATCCACAGAGGTGCCCCTGCTGGCCACAAGGTGGTTCTTATTGCTGCCCACCAGAACAAGGGTCCCTGGGAAACCAAGACTGTGCAGGAGAAAGAAAACTAGGGTTGAGGGGGTCCAATAAAGTCTGTCTTTCTGCCACCAAACAAAATCAAAACCAAAACCAAAACAAGCTACTACAACAACAAAATCAACTTACCAGAAAGCTACAGTAGTCAAGACAGTATGGTATTGATAAAAGAATAGATAAATAGACCAATACAACAAAATACAGAGCTTAGAAATAGACCCACATAAACATAGTCAACATCTTTGACAAATGAGCAAAGGCTATACAATGAGCAAAGACAGTCTTTTCAACAAATGGTGCTGGAACAACTGGACACCCACATGAAAAAAAAAAAAATGAATCCAGACACTGACCTTACATCAAAGAAATTAACTTAGAATGGATCTTAGGTCTAAATGTAAAATGCAAAACTATAAAACTTCTAGAAGATAGCATTAGACAAAACCTAGGTGATTTAGGGTATGATCGTGACTTTTTAGATGCAACACCAAAGGCATGATCCATGAAAGAAATAATTGATAAGCTGGACTCCGTTAAAAAGAAAAATTTCTGCTCTGTGAAAGACAATGTCAAGAGAATAAGAAGATAATTGATAGACTGGGAGAAAATACTTGCAAAGAGCCCATCTGATAAGAGACCATTATCAAAAATGTACAAAGAGTTCTTAAAACTCAATAATAAGAAAACACACAACTTGATTAAAAATTGGGCAAAATCCTTAATAGATATTCATTAAAGAAGACGTATAGATGGTAAATAAGCATGTGAAAAGATGCTCACATCATACATCATCAGTGAAATGCAAATCGAAACAATGGCATACTATTACATATCTATCAGAATGGCCAAAATCCAGAACACTGACAACACCAAATGCTAATAAAGGTGTGTAGCAATAGAAACTCTTAATTCATTGTTGGTGGGAATGCAAACTGCTACAGCCACTTTGGAAGACAGTTTGACAATTTCTTACAAAATTAAACGTACTCTTGGGGCACCTGGGTGGCTTAGTCGTTGGGCCTCTGCCTTCGGCTCAGGTCATGATCCCGGGGTCCTGGGATCGAGCCCCGCACCCGGCTTCCAGCTCCGCCAGAAGCCTGCTTCCCCCTCTCCCACTCCCCCTGCTTCTGCTCCCTCTCTCACTGTGTCTCCCTCTGTCAAATAAATAAAATCTTAAAAAATAAAAAAAATTAAACGTACTCTTACCATAAGATCCAGCAATTGCGCTTTTTGGTATTTGTCCAAAGGAGTTGAAAACTTAACATTCACACAAAAACTGGCACATGATGCTTATAGCAGCTTTATTCATTATTGCCAAAGAATGGAAGCAAATAAGATGTCTTTTAGTAGGTGAAAGTATGAATAAGTTATGGTATATCCAGACAATGGAATATTGTTCAGTGCCAAAAAAATGAGCTCTTGAGCCATGAAAAGACATGGAAGGAACTTAAGTGCATATTACTAAGTGAAAGAAGTCAATCTGAAAAGGTTGTACTCTGGATGGTTGCAGTTATGTCGTTGTGGAAAAAAGCAAAACTGGAGACAGTAGAAAGATGAGTGGTTTCTAGAAGTGAGGATGGAGGGAAGGATAAGTAGACAGCACGGGTGATTTTTAGGGCATTGAAAACATTCTGTATAATACTACATAATAATGGATACATGTCATTATGCAGTTGTCTAAATGCATAAAATGTATAATACCAGCAGTGCACTGTAATATTGTTATGCCCAGATTTTGAGATCCCCAAATACCACCAGGGAGCCGAGTCCGATGCAAAAGCAAGAGAGCCCTTTATTCAAGCTAGCTTGAGCTCTGTCTCTCACACTCACCGACACAGCGGCGTGGTGTAGAGAAAGAGAGCGAGTTTCAAAAAGCGCAACAGTTTTAGAGGGGCCAGTGGCCAATGAGTTTGTAACACACAGAAAGTTGCTTAGTAACTGTTTGAACTAGCCTATCACCCTGGCCAGAATTGGCGCACAAGTTTGGCGGGCAAAAGGTGGGGTTTATATTCTTTCCCGGGCAGGGGTTCCGCGTTCCTATTGACTAACCCAAACTCAACCCATAGGCCGTCTGGGCTAATTAGCTCAAGGGAGGGCTGAGCCACACTCAGACCCTCCCAGAGGCAGGTCCTATGGGGGTCACACACAAGAAGGCGGGTGTAAGCAAAAGGAGCCAGCCCTGCTCTGCTCCTTCAATATAACTATGGATATTGGGTAATTAGAATGTGTGGGTTCATCAATCATAACAAATATACTACTTTTGATAACAAAGGAGGCTATGAAGGTGTGTGGGCAGAGTACATATGGGAAATCTCAGTACCTCCCTCTCAATTTTACTATGAACCTGAAACTACTCTTAAAAAGTCATAGGGATACCTGGGTGGCTCAGTCATTAGGTGTCTGCCTTCCCCTCCCGTCGATGGAGCCCCACCTCTGGCTCCCTGCTCGAGGGGAAGCCTGCTTCTCCCTCTCCTACTTCCCCTGCTTGTGTTCTTGCTCTTGCTGTCTTTTTTTTGAGTCAAATAAATAAATAAAATCTTTTTTAAAAAAAGTCATTAAAAAAAATGAAAAGGGGACAGTCAGTTAAAGGCTGCCTTCAGTTCAAGTCCTGGTCCTGGGGCCCAGGGATTAAGCCCTGGGGTCGTCTGGCTCCCTGTTCAGTGGGGAGTCTGCTTCTCCCTCTCCTCCCTGTTTTTGCTCTCTCACACTCTGTTGAGAGTATCAATATCTCTGTTGCAGAGTATGAGTATCTCTGTTGCTATCTCTGTGTCTCTATCTCTCAAATTAAAAAAAAAAATCTTAAAGAGAATTTTTAGAGTGGACATGTGTGATATTGTGACTTAAAATAATAAGTAATGTATTTGGCCTTCTATCTTTTCAATCAGGGAATTCCTAAGACCTTTGGAATTTCCTAAGTGTGGAGAGAGACAATGTGTCTTTTGTTATGTTAATTACGCGACGTTTGGAAAGCACTTAAGAATGGGGGTTGGCTGCCAATGGGGACAACTGTATGATTAGAGGTTTGGAACTTTCAGTCTCTTATCCTCAACCTTCCGGGAGGGGAGAGGGTTTGCAGGTTGTATAACCAATGGCCAATCAGTTAACCGGTCACGCCTAAGTAAGGAAGCTTCTATTAACACTCTAAAGAGGGGAGCTTGAAGAGCTTTGGGTTGGTGAATTCAAAGAGGTGTTGGGAGGGCTGCCTGCTCGCAAGGGGTTTAGAAGCTCCGGGCCATAACCCACAACCTTGCCCTAGGCATTTCTTCCACCTGCAGTTGCTGAGTACATCCTTTTGTAACAGATCAGTAATCTAGCAAGTAAATTGTTTCTCTGAGTTCTGTGAAATGCTTTAGCAAATTAGTTGAACACAAGGGGGAGGTCCTGGGAACCTTTGATTTATAGCCTGTTGGTTCAGAAGTGCAGGTACCGACCTGGGCTTGCAATTGGCATCTAAAGTTGGGGGTGGGTTGGTGGGCAGTCTTGTTAATACTGAACTCAACCTGTGGAGGGATCTGATGCTATTTCCAGGTAGATAGTATCAGAATTGAGTTAAATTGTAGGACACCCAGCTGGTATCTGAGAATTGCTCGCTGGTGTGGCATCTACCCTCTACCCCCCGTATTGAAATTGGTACCAGAACTGATTTAACATGGTTCAGAACAGCTGTGTTAGGAGTTAGTAAGAGTGTTAGGGTCCGTGATCGAAGGAAAGAGACTGATACAAAGCGAAGGTCAAGCAGAGCTTTATTTCGCCGCAAGCATCGAGAATCATACTGGCCGGTCAGGGTTGTCTCTATGCAGAGAGTGACCCCGCCTAGTCTTACAGGCTATCTTTTATAGGGCAAAACCGCAAACTGACTGTGAGCTTATCCTTATTGGTCAGAAGCAGTGGGGTCAGGGGGGGTTACATCTGTGTTCTTTACTGGTTGGACGTCTCCACCTGACCTGACTTCAGGAGCAGTGGGGTTGAGGGAGGTGGCATATGTGTCCTTTACTGACTGGACACCCCCACCTGGCCTGACTCAACCTTGTTCTTCTGGGGGACTGACATCAGGAGCCAACAGACCACATTCCATTGGTGTCCTGGACTTATCTTTCTAAGTAAGTTCCTCCAGGCTGACTTTGTTCCCTTAGGGCAAGGTCAGCTTGTGTTCACAACAAAATGGCTGCTAAGACAAGATGGAATCACTTAGGCTAAACAGGTCCTAACAAAGAGATGAATTAATATATTATATCCCCAACTTGTTTCATAGTATATAGAGATATAGTTGTATTGTGAAAAAATGGTTCCTAAGCAAAATATTGGTTATAATGGTTCAGATGTAATCCCTATCTGGAAATCTCCACTGTATGCCTAGCCCTACTAAGTTCTGCAAAAAAGAGCTTAGCTTCATTTAAGCCAGTGATTTTCAAGCTTAAATGACTATGGCATCTACCACCCGCACCAAAGACTCGTCAACATGTTCTGAGAGTGCTTTACAGAAGCCACTTTGCAAAACATGCACTTAAATATTGTTGAACTGTATAAAGGGCCTATCAACAGTAGGCAAGGTAGGCAGTATGATAGACTCTGTAGGTGGGTGTATGATAGACTCTGTCAGCATCATGTTCTTGTATTCCCTGGTAATACTCTATCATCCAGGAGTCAGAGATGAGGAACTCTGGGGTGGCCTACTGTAAGCAATTCCCAAAGTGGGAATGGTGGGCTGTAAAATGGAAGTGTCACTACCCCTTAGTGTCCATGGACTTGAAACAGGGTAGAGAGACAAGCTAGATAGTAATGGGAAGCCGGAAAACAGGGAGGCTGGTGGCCTTCATGAAGATGGGGAGCAGGTTTGTTATAAAGGAGGAAGTGGAAAGATAGAGGACATGGACAGAGAGGGAATTTTAAGAGTTTGCGATCAGAAAGTAGTGACACCCCGAGTCCCATTCTTTTGAGTCCACTGGGATTTTTAAAAGCATTGAAGTTGTTTATTTTAATACACTATCAAAAATCATTTCTGTTGTCATTTTCATAGGGATGACTAGAAGTTTGCTGCAGAGACAGATTAGGTGGTTTTCAGTGTGTGTTCATTGTTGCTGTATCTTTAGCAAAGACCAAATGACATCTAGTCTGAGAAGGCTGACAGCAAACCTTAAATTATTTTGCAATGTAGGATCTGTGTATCTATAGACTGAGGACAATTGCTCATTACTCATATTGATTTATATCAGGCAGTGCAGTGAACATACAATTAATAGTTGACTTCATTGGCAGCCAGCTGTTAGTGCCATAATTTACTATGAGAATGGTTCGGTCCGGGGATGAACAAGAATTATACTGGGAACTGTATTTTTTAGCATTTTAAAGGTCAAACTCAACTCTTATTAATTTAGTCAGAGGGTTAGGTTGATTAAAAAAAAGATTTTTGCTGATGCAGGTTCTCTCACATGCTAATGTGAGACTAAGCTTAGGAAAAGTCTCTTTTATTCTTTGATTTAAAGTTGCCTTTGATTTTAATGGCTAATGAAAGTGAGATTTGGAGTAGGTGCAAAATATCTGAAGACACCCATGTAGAAGCTTTCAGGGTCTCAGAAATTCTGAAGTCAGATCAAAACAGTCATTTGGCAGCAATTAATATTTTTCGTTTCTTTTAAGAAACACTTAAAGCTACATCAAAGAGGCGCCTGGGTGACTCAGTTGGTTAAGCGACTGCCTTCAGCTCAGGTCATGATCCCGGAGTCCCGGGATCGAGTCCCACATCGGGCTCCCAGCTCCATGGGGAGTCCACTTCTCACTCTGACCTTCTCCCTTCTCATGCTCTCTCTCACTCTCTCTCTCTTTCCTAATAAATAAATAGATAAAATATTTTAAAAAAAAAGCTACATCAAAGAGATGAGCATAGCACAGGTGTGGCTAAAGTTAAAAATCACAAGCAGAGGTTTTCTGTGACCATCCTAGTACTTTAAAAAAAAACCTTATTTATTGTGTGCCTACTATGTGCCAAGTTGCCAAGCCAAGTGCTCTACGTGCATGAGCCCTTTCAATTCTTTTTTTTTTTTAAGATTTTTATTTATTTATTTGACACAGAGAGAGACATCACAAGTAGGCAGAGAGGCAGGCAGAGAGAAAGGGGGCAGCAGGCTCCCTGCTGAGCAGAGAGCTAGAATAGGACTCAATGTGATGGGGGGTTCCATGTGGGGCTCAATCCCAGGACCCTGAGATCATGACCTGAGCCAAAGGCAGAGGCTTTAATCCACTGAGCCACCCAGGCGTCCTGAACCCTTTCAGTTCTTAAAAACAGTTCTGTGAAGTGTTCTTATTACTACTTCTGTTATAGATGGGAAAAAACTGAAGCTCATGGAAGGCAAAATCATACTACTCATGAATGGAAGAACAAGAATTAGAATCTAGGCAGCCTCATTCTAGTATCTGTGCTCTCATGTATTAAACTAGGCTGATCTTCTGCATGCAGAAGGAAGTTTGAGGAAGTAGCCATTTGAGTGTTCATCAAGATGAACTTAGATTCTCTAAGAATCTAAGACCTAAGCATGGCTCAGAGGATAAAATCTCTGGAGGCAGATGACCTGGGTTCAAACCCCAGTTTTTCCATTTCTTGGCTGTTTAACCTCCGTAAGGTTGAGTTTCCCCAGTTGTAAAATAGGCATTATAAAAATAATATCTGTTTTATGGGTCTACTTTTTAAAGATTAAATGAGGTAGTACATGGACAGTGCTTACCAATATGCCCAGAACACAGTAAACCCTTAATAAATTTAGCCTATGATTTATTATTAATTTTGTGAATGCACACCAATGACATATATAAGAAAGAATACCAGATATACAGTCCACACAGTAAGTTCTTTCAAAGCTGGGATTGGACAGGCATTTAATGAGGGCTCACTCACTATACTATATTTGGGGATTTATTATTGTATAAAAGTACTATATAGCTCCTTCTGGGACAATCTGAGCATTTCAAAGATCATAATGACTTTTTATCCCTTGAATAAAACAGGTATTCATGAGACCACACTGATATAAACAAATGGGAAAAAGGAAAAACTTCGTTAGAGTAGAATGCTCAATGATACATATAAAAGGAATGATGGAATTAGAAAATCACCATTTGCCCAATGTCATGGTAAAATTGATTCTTGCAAGAATCATCAATACATGTTACTACTAGGTATAAGTTTGATGAAGAACAGGATATTTATGTAGTCTCATAGTATCCTTCTACAAAGCACTTACTAACCTCTAAGGAAAAGTAGCATATTTATAGTGTAGAAACCAAGTGATGAAAGTTAATGTCACAGGAATGGTGCAGACAAACATTGTATACTGCTTACTATCATGCACTGAAGGGAATATAACACTACTTCGGTGTTAATACTGCTTTAATCTAATCATTAGGAATTCTCAGATAAAACCGAATTGAGAGGGCTTCTTCAAATTAACTTGCCAGCTTCATTAAAAATAGACTGGTAAATAAAAAAAATAGACTGAGGAACTATTTCAGATTAATGAGACTAAAGAGATAGGGTAGCTAACTGTAATGTGTGATACCTGATCAGAGATTTTTTTTTTCCCTGTAAAGAGCACTATTGGGATGATTGGTAAAATATGAATAATTTCTGCAGACTACATAGTAGCATTGAATCAATATTATTTTCTGGGTTTTGATACTTCATTATACCAGAGAATTTCTTTTTTCTCTAGGAAATACACACTAAATTATTTATTTGAAAGGGACAATAAGTTACATTTAAGACCTGTGTCTAAGTTACAATATTCCATGGGAATTGGTTAAGCAGATCTTGAACTTAGGGGGAAGTTCCAACAAGGACTTTGAGTCATTGGGATATAGGTGGTTTGAAACCATAGAAATGGATGAGATTTCCTGGGTAGTAAGAATTGTGGGTAAAGAAAGTAAAATTGGGAATTTCACTGCCCTGAAGTCTTCTTAATTAGATACGTTTTGTGCTTCTATACTTCCTTTTCTCCGTTTTAGGCTCTGAGGATTATTTAACAGGAGAAACAGGTTGTGGGACTGGAGGAAGTCCAGCCTCCCAAACTGGAGTTGTGTCTACTCTGATTTTGGTTTTAGAAACAGAAGTAGTTACTATGAAGACAACCAGAATGGTATTCTGTTTCTTGATTTCAGATTTGGAGGGTGCCACGATCAAGCAAGAAAAGATCAGAGCTTTAAAAATTTTACTGCATCGAGAAGAGACAATCTATTTTTATTGAATAGGTGGAAGAATCACACGGGAAAACTGAATGATCCACACTGTGGTGTAAAAATCATTGTAACCATCTAGAATCTAACAACAGTCTGGGTCAGCAAGACAGACCGGGGCCAAGACAAATACCACTATCCCCCTGCCTTCTCTTCTGAGTGTGGGGGGACTCAGGAAAAGAGGGTGAATATGTGCAGAGAGGAAAACTCTGTTTTTACTTATCCAGAAATAGTTATGATACCAGGCAACAGTAAGATATTTCAAACTCCATCAGTTTAAAATTCCAAATCCCTTCATTGTTTGACGGAGACTGCCTTTCCATTATACTGCCCTTCAGGCACTTTTGATACCTGGCTAGAGGGAATTTGATTTGGGAAATCATTTAGTTTGAATTTAATGGGATACATGTTGAGATTCAGAGTAACTTCCATGCATTGTTGAGTTATTCCTAGCAGTCCTGGGATAGGAAAGGATTCCAGGGATACTTCTACCCCCTATTACATGGATATCTACTTGGTGATGGGAAGGCGCAAGGCCAGCGATCCTATATCAGTGTGACCCATTCTACAGATCCTGCCTGAAAATATGTGCGTAATGAGGGAGAAAGAAGAGTTAAAATGTGCAGAACCAGGAGCCAGTTGATGGAAATTCTTCCAATCATCAGTTACGTCAAAGTCCAAGTGGGAATCTGGTTCTCATCAATGCCCAAAGTGGAAGTTCTTCCTTGTCAGAACTGTGTTCAGAAATACAGTGCTTACAATTACAAACACACCATGACATATATTTTTTCTTTTTGATGGGAATTGTGAAAAATAGTTTTTCACAGAATTCTTATGTTACTCAGATATAAACTGTAGCAGAACTGCAGGCAGCAGGAACCTATGTGTGTGAAGTAGCATGTTTTATGCACCTGCCATTGATTGGATCATGTCTTAGCATATGTCACGCATCTTGTTCTGACAAAGTCTGTTGGTTCCAGATTAAATGGCACACAAAACAGCTACCAGTGAAATAGCTTGTCGCTTTTAAAATATTGTTCCAAAAAATATGTCTCAATAAAAATAAGCCGTTTTCAAAAAAAGAGGTCCAGCAGTTTTTATTAGTTTTTATTAAATATTCCTAGATATTTTATACTTTGGGTTCCTGTGTATGTGTTGGTTTGTAAACTGGCCCCCCTATACAGAAGGCAAGGAAGAGACAGAGGAAAGAGGCAGACCAGCCCAGTTTGGTAGATGGCGAGTTTAATGTGCAAGGGAACTTACTTACCAGGCTTGTTTTGGGTGGCGGCAAGACGAACAGATCTCCGCACCCGCCTGCCAGAATTGTAAAAGTTTATACAGAGATCTAAACCAGGGGTTCAGTCACGTATACTGTACAGATGGTCTGAGCAACACGTTACTCTCTCAAGTCTGCATCGTTGGAAACTATCCCCACTGTGGGAATGGCGGGCAGAACGTACACTCTAGGGCGTACACTCTAGGGGCAGGGGATGCGGTGAGGAGACTCTGATTGCCCAGGTCCCGCTTGAGGGTCAACTAGCGGTTACATCTTCTCTATGACCTCCTCAATAGGTACGATGGTTGTCTTTTTTTCCACTAAACGGTAGTCTTCCCTTAGGCATGGTTTCAGCTTTGCCTTCTGCACTTTCGGTGACCCGCTGTCAACGTGGGAGGAAGCAGATGATTCTGACGAATCGGCTGAAAGCCAATAGTAGCCTAACTCCGCATCAGGATACTACGTCATTCCCCTCGCTTCGGCGTTTTTTTCGTCTCATGTCAGCCCAAGAAGGGTGAGTACCACGAGGTGTTTTGAGAGAACACGTTCACATGACTTTCGTTACAGTATATGGTTATAATTATTCTATTTTATTATTAATTGTTGTTAAGCTCTTCCTGTGCATTTATCAGTTACACTTTAAAATAAGTACGCGGTGCAGGAAAAAACAGTATATATATTTGTTCAGCACTCTGTGGTTTCAGGCATCCACTGAGGATATTGGAATGCCTCCCTTGTAGGTAAGGGGGACTACTATATTTACCAGCTGTTTATTGTTAGTACATAGGCAATACTAATTTTTTAAAATATCTAGCTACTTTAGCAAACTCTCATACCAATGTATCTTTCTTTTCAATTGATTTTCTTAGGTTTTGTAAGTATCCACACTATTGTTAAATTTGTAAATAGTAGTAATTTTGCTTTCCACCCCTGACTTTCAAATAGTTATAATTTTTAGCTCTCTTTCACACACAACTCATTTATTGGTGGGGATAGGGATAGATTTACTTGGCTAAATGAAAGATAATTAAAATTTAAAAGTGATTTTAGCCTAATTTGTAAAGTTTTCTACCAAAATCTTTTATAACAGACAAGCAATTGATTATTTTGTCTTTCCCCTCATTTTTTTCCCTCAGCCTAAGATAGGGTTTTTTTCTTTAGAGTTGTGGACAGAAGAGATAGAAAGTTGGGATCAAAATCGTAGAGAGATAGCTAGAATCAGCAGTGAAGTGGCACTGTGGTTTTATCTCATAGCACATGTATTTTCTTTGTTGTATGGGAGTTATTCATGATTATTCCTCCTTTTCTTACCAGACTGTGGGATTTTCAGGCTCGAGCCATATCATGTTTATCTCCTGTTTCCTGCTATGTCCCGTAAAACATTTTGCACAAATAGTAGGTTTATTGAATGGTTTATTTACTGCCATTCACCATGTTTTTCCTTCCTTGTCCCCTGCCATCTTGGGTAGCTTGCATAGCTTTTTAAAAAAAATGTTTTCAATTTTTAATTAATTAATATTTTTTTAGTAATTTTAAAAATATTACTTCAGTATTGTTCAATTATAAGAACACTGATTTTTAGAAAACCTAGTCTGGTATACACTAGAACTTTCATTTCACATCCAGTCCCATACTTGCCCATTTCTTCTTGCTCAGGACTGGTTTGTGGCATAGGCACCTGAGTGAGAAGGCAGACTGGCATATTATTTCACTGTTTGTCCTGGCCCTGTCACTCCATCTCTAATCCTGGTGCTGCCACTGCGGCTTCTGGGGTTGGATGGGGAGAAAAGAAGAAAGATTAAAGGAGCACAGACAGGGGTAAGGGTTTGGTGGTATAATTTTGTCGTGGTGTCTTGGAGTGCGTGGCACCCACATGCTGGGTCTCTCCAGGGGTGCATTATAGGCTCTTTGGAAGCCTTCTGTGGAGTATCTACCCATTTCTCTGATGGGAACTAAGTACTTCCAGGCATTGTTCATGTAGCCTTTCCTTCAATTCTTGCTCCCAAGTTTAACTCCTGCAGGACGCTCTTCTGGAATCTGCTCACCCAAAGAGGCCATGCATAAACCCAACTTCCTTTGATGCCATCCGCTTGGCTTATAGGAAATATAAAATATAAAACTTTTTTCATGTAAATCCCTGGGAGTATAGTTTGTCCAAAGCTGCTTCCTTTCCTTTCCTTGCTGTGGTTGGCATGTATTGATTACTTTCTCTCTTCCAAATTCACCAGGTAAGAAACAGAAACCAATCTAAATGAGCAATTCCTTAAACATGCTGATTTCTTAGAATTTTTTCAGTGATTCAGAAAAAAATTTCAGAAAATTCAGAAAAACTGAATTTCTCAGTAATTTCTCAGAATTTACTCCTGTGTCACTGCTGAGGCTAAAAATTTTGTACGTGGTAACGGTCTCTCTGAGTGAGAGTAGGTTCTTCTAGTGATAGGGGTTGATAGTACTGGTTGATAGCAGCCTTTTAGTAAGGCTGACCTTGTTATGATTGTTTCTTCGTTTTAGATTATGAGGGTACTTATTGCCTATTCTTTTTAATTTTGGGGCTTCAGTTAAATTTTATGACTACAGAGACTGTCCTATATACAATATTCACTCAATCAATATTAAAGTTTAATTATTGGTTGATTGTGATCAAAAGGTAAAATCTGTAGACGAATTGTGGTAGTATCTAAATTAAAACTGAAGTTTTGCTATGGAATTTGGTTTTTCTTGAGTATAAAGTTCATGTCTTTTGTACTCTTTATTTTTATTAGAAAACTTTATGTGACTTCTTTGGGGACTTCAGTTGTGTTTTGAGGATACTAAAAGGAAAATCGAGACATACTAACTTTGTTTTTTTTTTAGTTTATTTGAATATACATCAGTTCAGATTGGGTAGTACCAAACCAAAGGTGGTTAGGAGCACTCCACTAAGAGGAGCTAGGGGAAGCAAAGCAAGAAAATTACTTCACTGGCTATAGCTTAAGTGATCATTTTATTTGGGAAAGCCTGGTTGGCTGTTTGTGACTGGTTCTTCTTAGGTTTTATTTTCTTCAATTGGAGTACTTTGATTCTGGTTTAAGTTTTGGTTTGCGTATGTAGACTACCAAAGCGTCAGAGCCACCTCAGTCCAATGGCTTCCTTATTTAATTACATTAACAAAAATCTGCACATGTGAAAACAAGCTGAGAATAAAGCTCCACTGAGTCTCATGGTTGACGTAAGCTAAGTGAGTTGCTGCACCTGACTCCCTCAGCAAAGTTTGATACAAGTGCCTGCTTTAGCAAAACTTTAAATCATTGTAGGTCTTAGACTGGTGACAGTTCTATAAAAATAGGCAAAACCACAATTGTCAAAGTCACGAATGTAAAAGTCAATTTATTTTGTGAGTCTACTTTTTATTAACCTTATATTATAAAAACACAGGAAACATTTAATCTTAATTTGTAATTCTTTAGAAAAGACAGTGTAGTGTACCATTTATTGCAATGTAATTGGCAGTGTTTAGGAAAACAGAAAATTGCCATAATTAAACTCCTCTTCAAACAAACCTGTATTTTACCTTAATATGAATAGACAGTTGGTCAAAAATTGTGAGAGAAATGCAGATGATTTTGAAAGTTTGTTAGCAATGAATCTAATGAAATGCTGGAACAGTCCTGGAAGGAATTTTTAAAAAAGATTTTATTTATCTATCTATCTATCTATTTATTTATTTATTTATTCTGTTTATTTATTTATTTAGAGAGTGTGAGCAGCTGGGACGGGGAGAGGGAGAGAGAGAGAGAGAATTTCAAGGAGACACCACATGGAGCCCGATGCGGGGCTTGATCTCAAGACCCTGAGATCATGACCTGAGCTGAAATCAAGACTTGGATGCTCAACCATCTGAGCCACCCAGGTGCCCAAGGAAGCAAATATTTAAAGATGTCTTCTTAATATTCTTCAAATTATATTAAGTTGTCATGGGCTGTATGGGTTTTGCTGTTCCTTGAGGCCTTCAGGCAAGAGACTATATTTTTGTGTTTAAAACTATTGTTTCTTGGGCACCTGGGTGGCTCAGTTGGTTGAGCAACTGCCTTCGGCTCAGGTCATGATCCTTGTGTTCCGGGATCGAGTCCCACATCGGGCTCCTGGCTCCACGGGAAGTCTGCTTCTTCCTCTAACCTTCTCTCCTCTCATGCTCTCTCTCACTTTCTCTGTCTCTCAAATATAAAAATAAATAAAATCTTTTAAAAAAACCCAAAAAACAAAAAACTATTGTTTCTTAAAAAAAGATTTATTTATTTTAGGGAGGAGGGTCAAGCGGAGAGGGAGGGAGAGAATCTCAAGCAGACTCCCCACTGAACATGGAGCTCAACATGGAGATTGATCCCATGATCCTGAGATCATGACCTGAGCCAAAAATCAAGAGTCAAATGCTTAGCTGACTGAGCCACACAGGTGCCCCCAGAACCGTTGTTTTTTAAAGTAGCTCAAAATTCAGTTGTTTTCTCCATGGGAATTTTGCCCACAGATAATGCATGACTGTCATTAGGTCGAGAGAACTCCAAATACAATAGAAAATAAAGATCTTATGAATCAAATCTAATTTACTGTGGTCCTCCTTTTCTTAAGGAGATTTGGCTCCTTAGGCCCTTTATTCAACAAATTAAACAAATATATTTATTGAATGCTTATCAATATTAGCATTTTTATCAATTCTTAGGACAAAGCATGAATATCACTTTGATTCACTGCTAAGATTATTGTATTTTATAATTTGGGAAGAAGGTGTTTCAGCCTTACATGCTGAATTTCCAAAATTATCCACTTGTCACCCAAAGTTTCCATTGGCCTGACTGATATTCTCCCCATTTGTTCCTGCAAAAAGAGAAGAACCATTGCCTTGAGTCATTCTCTCATTCCTTTTTGATATCACATTTTCTTTTTTTTTTTTTTAAAGATTTTATTTATTTGACAGAAAGAGATCACAAGTAGGCAGAGAGGCAGGCAGAGGGAGAGGGGGAAGCAGGCTCCCCACTGAGCAGAGGCCTGATGCAGGGCTAGATCTCAGTGCCCTGAGATCATGACCTGAGCTGAAGGCAGAGGCTTATCCCACTGAATTACCTAGGCACCCCTGATATAACATTTTCGGCCCTTCAATTTCATTGCCCTTCAAATATTTCTAAATTAACAAGCGAAAACATAAAAATTAGGATTTTAGTTTTGAACCTGATTGCTGTGTACTCCAACCACTAGGAGGAGCTCCATATTTCCAACATTTTATACACACACACACACACACACACACACACACACACATACACACACAATCGGTCAAAAGAAATGCAGTTTGGCAGTTGGTTGGAATTTTTAGTAGGAAGGATAAAAGTATTATAAATAAAATTGAAAGCAGGCTGTGCCTTCACCTTGGACCTCTCTTTGAAATTTTCTTTTCTTTTAGCCCAATGAAACTTGTGGGTTAAGGTAGAGCTTCCAGGCATCTTTTACTTGGGCAGTGCCTCCACTCTTGGAAGGCTAAGCTAGGCCAGTCTGGGGCTCAGAGAGAAGGGCACATTAAGAAGAAGCTTTGGCATTTTCCAGCCTAGACCTTTGGAAGAAGGGATGGTGCTGTTTTGTTCACCTGCCTTATAATGTTACAGATGGGTGGCCAAGATAAGCTATGTGGGTATGGGTGAAATTGGTCAAGAAGATGATTCTTTGTTCTGTTTCTGGTCTAGGTCTTCAGCTAAAGTAACTGAATAAATCTGTAGGTTCCTATATAATCCAGCCCAGTTCATCATAATATGAACCCCAAAGGCTTTGGTCCAAGATTCTAGCTAGTAATAAATATCATGCACAGACTTAGATGATCTTTTGTGCTTTACATCTCTCTTCAACCTATTGTAGTGGAAGACTACTGTTCAGTTCTGGAGTGTTCTACCCTAGCATCTCCTTTCGTTAGGACACCCAAATAACAGACCTCTGTGCATTCGATTGAGCAATGATGTTCAGTCATACGGGTGTCTATGGATAGCTAGTCTACTTTATTTTAGCAATATGACACCAGGATATAAAGAGGATAAAAAATATATAATAAATAATAATAAATGCCTGATAAGCACATAATGATTAAATCCCGAGGCTTACTCCTTTATAATTTATTCTAGTTGCGAAGGAAAAAATGCTGCTGTAAATAATTCAGACAATTTAGAAATGTTATAAAAAAGTAAATGACCTCCATAATTTTCACAGAGATAACCATTATTCACAATTTGATATATGCATATATATATTAAATATATGTTATATATATGAAATAAATGACAATGTTAATAATATATCTTGAACATCTTTTCATATCAGTACACATGGACCTGCATCATTATTTCTAATAACTGCAAAGTATTCCATGATGTATAATTAATTTTCTACTCATTATTTTAAAAACATTTTTATTGTCCGAATTTTGCTGTATTATCATTACATATATATTTATGCACAAATATTTAAGTATATTTGTATGATTAACTACTAGAAGTAAAATCACTAGGAGGCCAAAGGGTTAGCATATTTAAAATTTTAATAGATTTAACCAAATTTCTTTCCAAAAAGAAATGTAAAAATGTTTAATTTTTCTAACCCACAATTACATGGTCAATTTATGTTTGAAAAAGCAGTTAAGAGTACAATGGGAAAAAGTCTCTCCAACAAATGGTGTTGGGAAAACTGGACAGTAGCATGA